>CM038673.1:168559962-169759962 GCA_021605145.1 Aegilops bicornis | reverse complement strand
TATGGTTACAAGTGTAGATGATAATGTAAAGTACCTGAAGAACTGTGGAGCTAAACACCATATTGAAATGAGAACAAAGATCATGTATTACACCCAAGGTCTCTAGTTTAGGCGCAGAGAGGACGGTTATTTGCAACGGTGAATAACTAGAATCAATGATCAACCTTTGAAGTGAAGGGGCATATTGGATGATGAGCTGCCTTCCGTCAAAACAAATTCCAATTCTTACAAGGCTAGGCGACTTTATTTGGAGACAACCGATTCTAACTGTGAAAACAACCACCAAGCACTCCAGGGCAAGGAAACTGGAGTGGATGATGTTGTGCAATGAGGCCTCCGATATACGAACCCGCACAAGTGAAAGTTTCTTCAGAATTGGGAGTTGAAGGTTTAGTACCAGATTGTCTGGTAGGTCGCACAGCGCAAAGGTGGCGGTGTGGAGAGAGGAGGAAAACCGCGAGATGGACATCGGTGCTGAGGGCATGTAGATGGCGTTGCATCCGTAGGTGATTTCCAGGGGAATAGTAGAACTCAAGCAGCTGTAGTTCTGTGAATTCAGGGGATTTCAGCTAGGCGTCCACCATGCAGGGCATGGTATGCTTGCCTAGGTAGCATGACGGGATGCAGAGGCTTTGAACGGAGCCCTGGTGGGAGGAGATGATGGCTCTGGGGATTTCAAAATCATTGAAGAGAGATAGCTGACGATGTTCGAGATTAAGGGGCACGGCGTGCCATAGAGGGCGCCACCGAATTGAGAGGACTTGGGTGCGGCAACAATCCTTGGTGGGGAGAAGCGAGATGATCTCCCCAAGGACGGCGTCCGGGAGATCGCTGATGCGGTCCACCCGAGATTCTACGGGTTCCCGATCCGTGGGGCGGGTCGCCACTTCTCCCCGCTACTGCCGGGTGCAGGATCTACAACAGCGTCGCCCAAGGGAGCCTCATCTTCTTGGCGTTGGGGTCAGCCGACTCTATTTTCCTCGAGGGCGTCGCAAGGCCGTGCTCACGGATTTGAGCAGAGTAACGAATGACGAGCCTAGTTGTAGAAAAGCAGTGAAGAAGAAGGGAGCTGGGGTATTTCTGTAGTAGTGAGGAAGAAGGGGAGCTGGGGTTTTCTGTAGGAGTGAGGTGAGGAATTTGGGGGTACGAGTGGAGCGAGCTGACATGAGGTGGGTGGGAGTGAGGGGGAAGAAGAAACCCAAGTTTTTTGGGGGGCGGTGTGCTGGTTGTGGGTAGCGCCTCTCATTCAGTAAATATATGGACTTTTGAATTGATTTTACTATTTACTAGGGTGGATGGGCTGTTTTGTCTTGGGCCCAGAGAAAGAATTACTACTAGTACAGTGGAGACACTCTACAGCTACCCAGAAAAACAATTACTACTAGTACATTGGATACAATACCGCTTCTGGCTCCTCCTAGGTCGTCAAAACATCTCCCTCTACTGAATGCCGTTATACTTTTGTTCACCGACATGCGGGCCATGCAGCGCGCGGGCCCAAATGCCATCCACCAAATTAGAAGGCAGTATGCAAAGTGAGAGTCACCCCGGTCAGAAGCGCTGCAATAACGAGCCGTCAGATCACAAAACCCCACCTCCCCGCAGTCTAAGTTTGACGGACGAAGCAACCATCATTTCACTCTTTGCTCAATCCCCTTCTCCCTCACCGCCTTCAAGAAAGGCAACACTCAGATTCCGCCATCGCTCTTCTCTCCCAACGAAGGGAAGGTAAGCGGATCCGTGATGTTGGTATATTTTCGTTCAGAGAAAAAAAAGAACTTTTGCAAAGTAGTAACCGATCCTCACTCTTTTTTTTGTTTCATTGTCATTGCAATTGTGTTTTCATTTCAGTGGTCTCCTAGTATTCGTCAGTTTCATGATGGATGAAGGAGAACCAGGCAAAGATCTGCCGATATTGGAGCAGACGCGGGAGGCTGATCCCCACGAGACAGAGAGCTCCAAGAAGATGGAGGCAGCCACCGAGCCGACCCCAGATACGCTCACGGCCACTACTGAGATGGTCAATGCCCCGTTTGAGGTTACAGCCCCCGTGGCACTGCAGGAGCAGTTTCCCCCCTTCGTGTCCACCCCCCCCCCCCCCCGCTGAGTTGCCCAAGGTGATTTTTTTCTTTGCCGATCTCAATTGTGGTTTTTCATCTAAGTATGTGGTGATGAATAATGCAAAATTTTATTAGCTTCGATGCCATGCTATACATAGTGGTTTAAATAACTTGTGTTTCTTATACTGGAAGTAATTCAGAATTTGTTTCTATTTCAATTAGAGCCCTGATGCAGACAAGGATTGTGTGGTTGTACATGTCACTCGCTATGAGGCGGATGACCTGAATATACGCACTGGGAAAACAATTTTTTTAGGCTGTTGGATCCTGGAAGCCATTTGCGCCTATACCAATGAAGATTTGTATTCCAGCCTCACTGTTGTTAGGCGTGTTGTCCAGGGTGTACTGAAGCACAAGAAGTTGAAAGCTACTCCTTCGTTTGTGAGGCATACTGTTCTTGTCAAGCTTACGCAGGAAGATGACGTGGCATGCCTCCACAAACAAGTTTATGAGTGGCAAGGCCACAAGGTTTTCTTCATGAAGGTTCACAGGATTGAGCTGCTGCCGGACATCCTCGATGATGCTCATGGCAAGGTCCGTCTTGTGTCCAGCCCAAATTTGATCGAGGCATGAAATACTTGCCCCAGCTAGTGTTTAATAGTAGTTTGGATTCTGTCTAATTATCCGACCCTTGCCTGTTCTCGAGCCCTCTAGGGCTAGTACAATCGCTTGAATCCGCCTATGGGAACCGCCGCTACTTTTGTGTGCCCGTGAATCATCGTAATTGTTGTCAAACAGATGCGCCCTCACTAGTTTTATCATATGAGTAGTGTGTGCTTTGATGAAATAGAGTACTCGTTTGAGAACTGTGCGCTGACGTATACATAAGTACTTGTAAACACTGTTGGTGCTACCCCACTTGTAAGCAGTTGTGCAAAACACGGCACATTGTCTCAGCTCGCTTCAACACTAGGCTATTGACCAGCTAACAATCAACAATCATTGTCTCGACATATAAGCAACCATGTATCTTGTTATAGTGGTTCATGCAGATAACTGAGGCCACAATGTAAATTCCAAAAGTTCACATCGCTAGTCCAAATGCTCATGTGGAACACTCACATTAAATTCGGCTTCATAAAAAACTTGAAAAGCATAAGTTAAGCAATTTTATATATCTCAATGATTCATAGAACATAACAAACATATACTAGTTCACAGCAAAAGACAAAGTTGTGAGAAGGTTTATGAATCAGGAAAAAACAAGCAAGGCTTGTCTGAGCAAAAGATTCCCTACAGCTTAAATTTCCGGAGTTCACTCTGGTTTTTCTTGTTGCCACCATCCAGGTTAGGTTCTCTCATTCCGTAATAACCAATTATAATTGTGTTCTCACCGAATACTGAATCGAACCATGTAGTGTAATCGACCAGCTGAAATTCTTGTGCATTCCACTAAATTTAAGCACCGCTATTTACGTAAATAAGGCACCACAATGCCTCTTGTCCGCCAAGACCTGTCAAAAACCGCCAGGTACCGTGCTCGCTAGTCCTCGGTCCATGGATGAACTGGTAGAAAGTGCATTCCGGACTAGGATGCAGTTGCTTTCGTCTCCTCGCACCGCAATCAGGAAGTAAAACGCATTTAATCAACTTCTTTATATTATGCTGGTAATTCTACCTAGTAACTACCAATGTAGGAATACCTGGAAGACGGGTGGTTAGACGATGGTAACGAGGGATAGCCATCTCATTTTGCACAGTTCTACTAAAACTGAGGTGTGTTCTTTTGGTTGCGCGGATAGAAATGATACAGAGACAGACATCTCGAAACGATATGGTGACAGACATCCCTGCGCAAATACGAAATACGGTTATTTAAATAGTGAAAGATATTTGCAGTGGCGTATGATTAACAGCAGCGTCTATTGTGTTATAATTGGCACTAGATTGACAATATGAAAGTGTCCTTACGTAAGTAGCATCACATCACATCAACACTGCCACTAGATTAACATGCAGAACAATAGCATTAGTATTACTATCATGAGAGTAGCACATGGTCGGTAAATGTGCAATCAAATTTGTGCAGTTCCACTGGGATGAAGCAATGTTAGCGGTGTGAGATTTAAGTGGTGAGGCAGATGTGGTTGCCAAGAGCGGCAAACACTCAGGCAGCATGTCTGCATTTGTCCCATTTTTTATCTCCTCGGCTACATTTTCCTATGTGAGCACAGGAAATCTAGACCTGCTCACTCTCATTTGCGTTGTCCCCCAACACCCGTCACTTTCTTTCCTTTTTCAACCAAGAGATAGGTCCACTTCCCCCCACCCTTCGCCATCCACCATGATTTCTTCTGCCTTTTCAACCAAGAGACCGGTTGGGTAGCCAAGATCTACTACTTTCCCCTGTTTCCTCTTAGAACCAAGTCCTAGATTCATGCTACAGCTTTCCCACTTTCTTCCCTGTTTGAACCAACTCTTAGAGTCGACTGTATGAACTAGTTTTACCTCTAATAATAGTAAAAGTCTAGGTGGCTTTGGAACAGAGGACGGAAGTAGAAAAAGATCAACACGGGCCAAGTGGGGAGTCAGCAGTAGAGCAAGGCAGGTTTCAAGGAATATATACCCGAGGGTCGTCGGCATGTGGCAAAGACGGCGTCAGGAGGCCGCATCTTGGCCACAATACCGCAGGGAGGAAGAAGCGGTCAGAGGCCCTCCGGAGCCGGTGCTCTCTCGGAGAGAACGGCAAAGCCGCCAATCGGGACGCACGGGCAGCCATTGGTCTCCTCCCTCGCCGCCGACGACAGCGTGAACGATGCACCTACACCCCTGCCCCGGTCGAGGTTGTCCGGCCGGATTTGTGACCAGCCGTGAGCTGAGAGAGAGTGTGGCCACCTATGTCTTGCTTAGATCTGGAGAGCATGAGAGACTGAACGAGAGGAACCCTAGTAAAGCAAGCGCTAAGGCTGTCGGATTTCGGGTTCCGGCAGACCCTCTAGGTTCGAACACTGGGGTGCGCGCGGAGATTTCGCCCCTACCCACCTGCACCTCGCCGCCACGCTAGGATCTAAGCTATCAAAAGAACAGCGCAAGAGACACAGGGTTTATACTAGTTCGGGCCACCATTGTGGTGTAATACCCTACTCTAGTTTGTGGTGTGGTGGATTGCCTCTTGGGCTGATGGTGATGAACAATACAAGGGAGAACAACCTCACGAGGGTCAGTTCTTAGCTGGTGCAATGAACTGCTAGGGGGAGTTTAGTCGCTTCTCTCTCTCTCTCTCTCTCTCTCTCTCTCTCTCTCTCTGGGTTCAGGATCGACCTCAAAGTGTCCCTACACTGTGGGTGGCTAGTCCTAGTTATAGGCAAAGGCCCCGGCCTCTTCCCAAATATTGAGCGGAAGGGCGCCAACAATTGGCCATTTTGAAGGGGAACATCCGCACGCTTTATCCTGACTAAAGTTGGTCCTCGCATGTCAAAGGCTCGGTGGTGACGCCTGCTTGGGCTCCACAATGACTTCCTTCCTGCCGCTATACGGTCTTGGTCTTGTTGCACCGAAATGGATGCCTTTGCTTGATGCTCTCGCATGCGCTTGCTCCCTTTGCACCAAAGAGGAAAGGAGGACATCACATGATCGGCGCTCACTTTGGCGCCCTTGGTCGTCATGGCTTGCGTCATGGGCACCTCGCGAGGTACCCCGCCTTGATCTCTCCGCCTCCTCGCGAGCCAGCCTGACGAGGTCGTGCCTGAGGAAGCTTCATGTCGTCCGCCCCGCGAGGCTTGGCCCCTCGCGAGGGTCTTGAGCTCGTGTTGACGAAGATGGGCCATACTGGGCCTTCCCTTGAGTCATGCGGCAGGCCGCAGGCAGGCAAGTCTGGGGACACCCGTTCCCAGAACGCCAACAGTAGCCCCCGGGCCCAAGGCGCGCCCGGACTTGGCTGAGCGGAGAAGCGAAGGGGCAAGTGCGGCGCCAAGGCCTAACATCTCATGACCTTGGGCGCCGCATGGCGGTTGATTGGACATGGGCGGCCCGCTCCCCACGACGCTGCTACAAGGATCGACCAGTCCTCAGCTTAAGCGGGCCATGATTACCTGGGACCGTGGAGGCCGATGGTTGGCCTCCTCTGGCTTTAAGTACAGAACGGCGTGCGCCTTGCCGATCTACCCCCTCTTGCTTCTTTATTTCCTCCATGGCTCCGTCCTTGAAGTTCTCGGCCGCAGAGAAAGGGAAGGCCCGCCAGGTTGAGCCTGACTCTCCCCCGCCCAAGCGCGGCCGAGCCGCCCTCGCAAACACCCCATGGCTCCCATGGTGGCTCCCTGACATGGAGGGACCCCCCATGGCGACAGTGACAGCCGTCGCCGGGCGCGCTTCTGACGTGCGACCCCCTAGGCCGCGCTTCCGCATGGCTGAGGTGCTGCCGGAGTTCGTTGTGTGGTCGGCGGAGCCGACTAGCACCCGGCTCCAGCTTCCTCGCTTCCTCCTAGGTGAGCTTCCGGCTGGCGCCTCGGGTGGCCTCTGGCTCTAGGCGGATGGTTGCTGCAGCCGGGCCTCTTGGGTTTCGCTGGAGGTCTCTGCAGCCGGGAGCCTGCCTCGACCATGGCCGGGCAGACGCTCACCTGCGTGGTCTGAGCCAGCGATGCACCTTGCACTTCAAGTTCGACGGTGATGCCACCCTCTATGTAAGGGTGTTCAGGGAGGATGGTGGCCGCGCTGGGTGCTGCCCTGAGGACGACGACCGCGGCCGTGAGCCCAGCCCCGGCGATGATGAGGATGACGGTGCGCGCGGGGTCGGCGGCGCTCGGGGTTCCTCGAGCTTCGACGGTTCTTCCTCGAGCAGCGGCTCTTCCAGCAGTGGCTGCGACCAGCCTCTGCGTCGTCGCGCCCTCTTGGAGGGAGGCAGTGGGTCCGCTCGTCGTCTTGCCCCGATGAAGCGCGAGAGGGAGTCCGCGTGAGCTCCGGAGGCAGCTAGGGCCCCCCCTGCAGGCTGGTGTCGGGCGAGTCGCGCCCGTTTTGTTCCTTTCCTTTTCCTGCGCAAAGAGACAGTAGTGTAGGGTCCCATGGGGGCGTGCTTTGACTATTGCTGTTAGTTATCATACTGTTGCTGCTATTTCGGTATTGTGCTTTCGTGCTGCTCGCCCGCGCGTAGGTTGTTCCCGGCCTCAGCCGCGGAGGCGACCGACCCAGGTCCTGTGTTTGCGTCGCGGTGCCCGTGAGGCATGGACCGGAGGGGTGCTCCTGTAGTGGACCCAGGTAGGGAAGCCTCAACCAGTAAGGGCAGAAAACACTCGCGAGGGTCTTCGCGTTGCCTCCTCGCGAGTGTTTTCACGAGAGAAAACGAGGCATGAGAGCGAAAAAGGCAAAGAGTCATAAGCCAAAGACGGCATCAACTTCAATAAAACTTCGAATGGGGATGAACAAGCCAACTGCAGAAAGCAAACGAGAAAAGCCACGTCCAGCACCTAGTCTAGTCTTCGATGTCTTCTCACCAGCGCGGAGCTAAGTGCTGCCACTGGGCGTGGGAGGGAGCCCCAGGGCCTGAGGCCGGCGCTCCTGAGACTTCGGGGCGTGTACAGCCCCAACTCATTATTACGTGAGAGTGTCACGGGCGGCGAGCTTCACAGGCATTGGCCTTCTTCACAGGCTACGAGCCTTTCTTAGAAAGATAGACTTCACAGGCGTTTGCCCTCTTCACAGGCACCGGGCCTTTTCGAAAACGCGACAGCTTCACAGGCATTCGCCCTCTTCACAGGCTCTGGGCCTTTTCCAAAATGCGACAGCTTCACAGGCATTCGCCCTCTTCACAGGCTCTGGGCCTTTTCCAAAACGCGACAGCTTCACAGGCATTCGCCCTCTTCACATGCTCTGGGCCTTTTCCAAAACGCGACAGCTTCACAGGCATTCGCCCTCTTCACAGGCTCTGGGCCTTTTCCAAAACGCGACAGCTTCACAGGCATTCGCCTCTTCACAGCTCTGGGCCTTTTCCAAACGCAACAGCTTCACGTGCATTCGCCTTCTTCACGAGCACCGGCCTTTTTAGGGGTAAAACCTTCTGAGGTGTTGGATGTTCCACGCGTTCTGGACGGGCATCCCTCCTGAGTCTCCAAGCGCACAGAGCCGGGCCTGGAAACATGAACAACCTTGAACGGGCCCTCCCACATGGGAGAGAGCTTATGCAATCCCTCCCTGGAGAGAACCCGTCTGAGTACGAGGTCCCCTACCTCGAGAGTCCTGGGGCGGATGTTGCAGCAGTGGTATCGCCACAGGGCCTATTGGTATCTCGCTGCTCGTAGCGCGGCTTCCCGACGACGTTCCTCCCCCAGCACGAGGTCCGCCCTCTCGCATGGCGCCCCGCTGCGCCGTCGAACGCCGGGTCCCATGCGGAACGACATCGACCTCGTGAGGGAGGACCGCTTCGCCCCATAAACCAGGAAAAACGGGGTCTCGCCAGTTGGCTTGGTCGCGGTCGTGCGGATGGACCATAGCACGGATTGAAGCTCGTCGTGCCAGCCTCGGCCGCAGGCCTCCAGCTTCTTCTTGAACGTCCTGGTCTTGAGGCCTCTCAGGACCTCCGCGTTAGCCCGCTCAGCCTGACCGTTGCTCTGTGGGTGTGCCACCAAAGCGTTGCATATCTGCGTCCCAAGGTTAGCACAGTATGTTTTGAAGAGGTTACTGGTGAACTGCGAACTGTTGTCGGTGATGATGCGGTTCGGCACCCCGAACCGGCTTACGATGCCCCTGATGAACTTAACCGCAGAATTGCGGGGATGGTGCGGACGGTTTCCACCTCCGCCCACTTGGTGAACTTATCCACGGCGACGTAGAGGTAGCGATAGCCCCCGGCGCCCGAGGAAACGGGCCCAGATATCCAGCCCTGCACCTTTAACGGCCACGAGAGGGGTATAGTTTGCAGACCTCCCACCAGCTGATGGATGTGCTTGGCGTGGAATTGGCAGGCTTCGCAAGCCTTCACTAGCTCAGCTGCATCATTGAGCGCCGTAGGCCAATAGAAGCCGCTGCGGAACGCCTTGCCCACGAGGGTCCGTGATGACGAATGATGCCCACAGTCTCCGCCGTGTATATCTGCCAGTAGCTCCTTCCCTTGCTCCCTGGAGACGCAAAGACAGGACACATCATTTGGTCGCTTCGAGCAGAGCTCTCCATCCCTCGATGCAAGATGTCGGTGGCTTGTCGTGCCACACGCCCGCTTCCTCCTCCTCCCGGCAGGTCCCTTGTGTCAAGTAGCTCCCGAGCTCTGTGATCCAAAGACCTCCCGAGGCTCCATCGCCGGGAGCAGCGCGCCTCGAGGCCGGGCCACGCACCGGGTCTCCCGAGGCTGGTGGCTAGGGAGCTCCTCCCAGGCTGCGCCAGCGCTTGATAGTGATGGCATGGCCGAGGGCTTGAAGAGCCGCCTCGAAGACGCCGGGCTCTGAGGTAGCCTTCGGATGCTCGTTTGGCGATGTCGTCAGCCTCCTGATTGGTGCCACGGGGCACATGCTGCAACTCCAACCCCCAGAACTGCTTCTCCATCCTGCGGACCTCCGCAAGGTAGGCTTCCATGTGCTCATCCCTTGGCTCGTACACCTTGTTGGAGAAGTTGACAAGGAGTTGCGAATCGCCCTTGATGGTAAGGCGCTTTACCCCTGTGGCAGCCGCGGCCTTCGTGCCTGCTATCGACCTTCATATTCTGCTATGTTGTTGGAGACCTTTTCTCCCCGCTGGAAACAGAGCTGCACGGGCGTAGTAGAGCTTGTCCCGGTGGGAGATATGAGCACCGCTACAGCCCCAGCGCCGTGCCTGGAGAACGCCCCGTCAAAGTACATGACCCATCCTTCCGGCGCCTCGCTTCCCGGGGTGAGGGACCGATCCTCATCAGCTTTGAGGCCCGGGGCCTCCGTCCATTCAGCCACGAAATCTGCTAATGCGGCCCCCTTGATGACTCTGGTTATGCTGAATTCGACCTGAAACGCTTGCAGCTCGATGTTCCACTCGACGACTCTTCCGGCTGAGTTAGGGCTCCTGAGCACTCTTTCCAAGGGATACACTAAGACAACCTTGATGGGGTGACCCTGGAAATAATGCCACAGCTTGCATGAGGCCACCAATAGCGCGAGGAGGAGCTTCTGAGGCATGGGGTACCGTGCCCTTGCATCGCGCAACACCGTGCTGACGAAGTACACGGGATGTTCAACGAGGTTTGGGGTGCTGAGTTCGAGGGCGTCCTCCAGAGACCGCGGCGCCTCTTGAGGCAATGGGGCCTCCAGAGGCCGGTCACCAGGGAGAGGGGTCTCTTCCGTCCTGAGAGCACTCCGCTGCGGCGGCTGGTCCTTCTCGGCTGTGGTAGTGGTTTCTGTGGGTCTTCCTTGATCCCGCTTCGCCTTGGCCCGGGCTGCTGCCGCTGTTTGTCTCGACGCCTCCCTAACTGGCCACCAGGGCTGGCTGGCCAAGGAGTAGGGAGTAGCCGCGAGGTAGAGCACCAGGGGCTCTTAGGGCGCGGCCACCATCACCGAGGGTCAGTGAGGTACCTTTTGAGATCTTCGAACGCCTTGTCAGCCTCCTCAGTCCATTCCAAGGGCCCCTTTTTCTTCATCAGTTGGAATAAAGGCAGCGCTTGCTCCCCCAACTTGGAGATGAAGCATCCTAGTGCTGTCACGCCGCCTGCTGAGCTTCAGATTTCTCTCGAGGATCTTCGGCGGGCTCATGTCCTCGACCGCCTTGACCTTTCGGGGTTAGCTTGATACCGGTGGGACACGAGGAAACCCAAGAGCTTGCCTGAGGGGACCCCTAATACACACTTCTCTGGGTTGAGCCGCAGGCTCACTGCGTCGAGGCTCGTGAAGGTTTCCTCCAGGTCTTGTATCAGGGTCTTGGCCTCGCGAGACTTCACCACAATATTGTCGACGTAAGCTTCCACATTCTTCCTGAGCTGCGGGCCCAAGGTGATATGCATCACCACCGGAAGGTCGCCCTGCGCTATGCAGTCAAACGTCATGCACGTAGCAAGACACCCGCACGGGTCGAAAGCCATCTTTTCCACGCCTTCTACCGCCATCTTGATCTGGTGATACCCGGAGAAGGCATCCAGAAGCATAACAGGTCGTGACTCGGCGGTGGAATCGACGATCCGATCGATGCGAGGGAGCAGAATGGGTCTTATGCGGCGTGCTTTGTTGAGGTTGGTGAAATCGACACACATGCGCTCCTTCCCCTTCTTCAAAGACAACAACAGGGTTGGCCAGCCAATCTGGATATCGGACCTCGCGAATGACCCCTGCAGCTTCTAGTTTGCGGGTCTCCTGGACGATGAAAGCCTGTTTTTCTGTGGATTGCTGTCTCGCTATCTACTTCACAGGGCGCACGTTGGGGCATACATTGAGGTGATGCTCGATTACGCTTCTGGGGACCCCTGCCGGTTGATCAGGCTCCTAGGCGAACACCTTCTTGTTCGCGCGTAGGAACTTGATCAGGGCTTCCTCCTGCTCGGGCTCGAGGTTGGCGCCTATGGTGAAGGTGGCGTCAGTGGATCTGTCCTCATCGACCGGTATCTGTTTGGTTTCCGCCTTGCCTTGGGTGAACAACTGCTTCTTCTTGGTTGGTGCAGCCCCCTTGGGCTTGTGGGCATCTGAGTCGGCGGGCTGCACCGACGCCGCCGTCTTGAAGGCGAGCTTGAGCACTTGCAACGCGTCCCCGGTGTCCCCGGGCACGGTGAGGACGCCGCTGTTCTGCATCTTTCATGAGGTTGTACGCCGGTGAGTCGCGCCATGAATCGGGCCAAGGCCGGATAGCCGAGGATGGCGTTGTAATGGGAGGCCGATGGGGGCGATGTCGAAATCGACCAGCTCCGTGCGGAAGTTGTCGTAGGTGCCGAAGGTTACCGGGAGCCGGATCTGCCCCAAGGAGCTGGACGATCCGCCCCCGACGCCCAGGAAGGGCCGGCTAGGCTGAAGCCGCTCCGAGGGTATGTGGAGGAGGCTGAAGGCTTCAACCGAGAGCACGTTGAGACCCGCGCCGCCGTCGATGAGAGTCCTGGTGACGGCCACCTGGCAGATGGTGGGGGTGCACAACATTGGGAGCGTGCCCGAGCAGGCTGAGTTGGAGGGGTGGTCCTCCGAGCTGAAGGTCAGACCAGCCTTTGGCGTCGACTGGCCCTGGGGAGTTCCCTGCCGTGGAGAGGCGGCGCCGACCTCGCGGACGAATGGCTTGATGCGGCAGCTTGAAGGCGGCGCCTGCGAGCCGCCCAGGAGGGCCGCGACGACCGGGGGCGCCAAGTCAGGTTGGCGAGGAAGAGGCCGCGAAGCTCTTCCCAAGAGGCCACGGAAGCGGCCGGCAGGTGGAGCAGCCACATGCGCCGAGCGTCGGTGAGGGCCATGGGAAGCCAGTTCGCCATGGCTCCGTCATCCCCTCCCGCTTCGAGGACGGCCTCCTCGTATGCCAGCAGGAAGGCTAGCGGATCGGTTGTGCCAGCCAGAAGCGCGGCGTCGCCGGCTTGAACTTGTCCGGCCACCGCACCTGCCGCAAGGCTGGGGCCAGGGCTCGGAGCCCCCTGGCCCCCTTGATGGCGCTGGCGTCCGGAGCGGGCGGCGCGCTGCTCATCGCAGGGCGAGCCGCGGTGTCGGCGGGGAGCGGGTCGGCGGAAGGGAAGACTCCGGCGCACCCCTACCTGGCGCGCCAAATGTCGGATTTCGGGTTCCGGCAGACCCTCTAGGTTCAAACACTTGGGTGCGCGTGGAGATTTCGCCCCCTACCCACCTGCACCTCGCCGCCACGCTAGGATCTAAGCTATCAAAAGAACAGCGCAAGAGACATGGTTTATACTAGTTCGGGCCACCATTGTGGTGTAATACCCTACTCTAGTTTGTGGTGTGGTGGATTGCCTCTTGGGTTGATGGTGATGAACAATACAAGGGAGAACAGCCTCATGAGGGTCTCTGTTTTAGTCAAAGCGATGAACTGCTAGGGGAGTTCAGCCGCTTCTCTCTCTCTCTCTCTCTCGGGTTCAGATCGACCTCAACGTGTCCCTACCCTGTGGGTGGCTAGTCCTATTCATAGGCAAAGGCCCCGGCCTCTTCCCAAATATTGAGCGGGAAGGGCGCCAACAATCGGCCATTTTGAAGGGGAACATCCGGTATGCTTATCCTGACTAAAGTTGGTCCTCGCCTGTCAAAGGCTCTGGTGGTGACGCCTGCTTGGGCTCCACAATGACTTCCTTCCCGCTGTTGCGACGGTCTTGGTCTTGTTGCACCGAAATGGATGCCTTTGCTTGATGCTCTCGCCTGCGCTTGCTCCCTTTGCACCAAAGAGGAAAGGAGGACACTACGCGGACTGGCACCCGCCTGGCGCCCTTGGTCGTCATGTCTTACGTCATGGGCACCTCGTGAGGTACCCCGCCTTGATCTCTCCGCCTCCTCGCGAGCCAGCCTGACGAGGCCGTGCCTGAGGAAGCTTCCTGTCGTCCGCCCCGCGAGGCTTGGCCCCTCGCGAGGGTCTTGAGCTCGTGTTGACGAAGATGGGCCGTACTGGGCCTTCCCTTGAGTCACGCGGCAGGCCGCAGGCAGGCAAGTCTGGGGACCCTCGTTCCCAGAACGCCGACAAAGGCTCCTGCTTATATATATTGTGGAGTGATTTTATTGTACCAACTTCAAAAAATGCGCTCCTACGTCTACCCGCGAGTGGGTGTGAGAGAACTGATACGTCTCCGTCGTATCTACTTTTCCAAACACTTTTGCCCTTGTTTTGGACTCTAACTTGTATGATTTGAATGGAACTAAGGGATTGACGCTGTTTTCAGCAGAATTGCCATGATGTTGTTTTATGTGCAGAAAACAAAAGTTCTCGGAATGACCTGAAACACCACGGAACATCTTAGAAATAATAATAATAAATCCTCGCCAAAGATGAAGACCAGGGGGCCCACACCCTGTCCACGAGGGTGGGGGGCGCGCCGCCTCTGGGCGCCGCCACCTCACCTGTGGGCCCCCGAGACCTTCCGACGCCAACTCCAACTCTATATATTGGCTTTCAGAGAGAGAAAAATCAGTGAGAAGAAATCATCGCGTTTTACGATACGGAGCCGCCGCGAAGCCCTAAAACCTCTCGGGAGGGCTGATCTGGAGTCCGTTCAGGGCTCCGGAGAGGGGGATTCGTCGCCGTCGTCATCATCAACCATCCTCCATCACCAATTTCATGATGCTCACCGCCGTGCGTGAGTAATTCCATCGTAGGCTTGTTGGACGGTGACGGGTTGGATGAGATTTATGATGCAATCGAGTTAGTTTTGTTAGGGTTTGATCCCTAGTATCCACTATGTTCTGAGATTGATGTTGCTATGACTTTGCTATGCTTAATGCATGTCACTAGGGCCCGAGTGCCATGATTTGAGATCTGAACCTATTATGTTTTCATGAATATATGTGAGTTCTTGATCCTATCTTGCAAGTCTATAGTCACCTATTATGTGTTATGATCCGACAACCCCGAAGTGACAATAATCAGGATACTTCTCGATGATGACCATAGTTTGAGGAGTTCATGTATTCATAAGTGCTAATGCTTTGTTCCAGTTCTCTATTAAAAGGAGGCTTTAATATCCCTTAGTTTCCATTAGGACCCCGCTGCCACGGGAGGGTAGGACAAAATATGTCATGCAAGTTCTTTTCCATAAGCACGTATGACTATATTCGGAATACATGCCTACATTACATTGATGAATTGGAGCTAGTTTTGTGTCACCCTATGTTATGACTGTTACATGATGAACCGCATCCGGCATAATTATCCATCACCGATCCAATGCCTACGAGCTTTCCATATACTGGTTTACGCTTATTTACTTTCCCGTTGCTAGTGTTACAATCAATATAAAACACCAAAAATATTACTTTTGCTTCCGTTACTTTTGTTACCGTTACCACCACTATCATATTACTTTGCTACTAAATACCTCGCTGCAGATATTAAGTTTCCAGGTGTGGCTGAATTGACAACTCAGTTGCTAATACTTGAGAATATTCTTTGACTCCCCTTGTGTCGAATCAATAAATTTGGGTTGAATACTCTACCCTCGAAAGCTGTTGCGATCCCCTACACTTGTGGGTTCTCAAGAAGAACTAGTGCGTGTGTGCACTGCTTCTCTTCGTGAGAGTACAATATACTATGCCCAAAGAACGATCGCGACAAGAGTAATAGTATAAGTGTGTGACGTGTGAGCTAAAATAAAATGTGCGCGACGTCTTTTGTTTTTTAGAAGTTCTGAGGGTAGGGTGTGAAGAGCACATATGTGTGTGACGTCTACCTGCAGATAGACGGTGGGTGCGAGAGGACTCAGGAGGGTGTGTGTGCGTGAGAGAGAGGGGGGCACGTATCAATGCAATGCATGTGTCCGTAAATCATTATCCGACAAACGTTCGCCACAAGCCTTTTCCTCGATTTAACGCCAGAAGAACCGTTAGATCGGCATCCGGCGATTGTCGATTTTGCCATGTCATTTAACAGAACAGCCACTCCTCCTATGCATAAATCTTCCACGTGAGTGTTAGCAACTGCCATATGCTCCCTCCGCTCCAAAATTCAGTGCATATAGCTTTATTGAAAATTCAAACCTCGCAAACTTTTACCGAAGTTTTCGTGGTACCAAATTGCACATGTAGAATACCTCAGATATATCATTTCATTCATCTTCGAGAGGTAACTACAAAGATGGGGGAGGAGTCTACAAAGAAAGACCATCGTATCACCTACAGCAATTTCAACCATCCTTTGGTGTGGAGGAATATCATAGGAACTCTATATGATATGATTTTTATAGGATTTTTTCCTTTAGAGCCAATTGGTTCATAGGAATAGATTCATATACTCCACATTTCAAAGGAAATAAACATGATATCATTTCTATAGCTTTAGAGCCACTTGGTTCATATGAATGGATTCCTATACTCCCATAATTTCAAAGGAAAATAAACATTAGCTATATTCAATAGAAAAGTTCCTACGATATGAACCAAATTACATCTCTTTTCTAATCCCTCCTCGTAGGAATTGAGATACATGTCATCTCTAGATTCAATAGAAAAGTTCCTATGATGTCAACCAAATGACATCTCTTTTCCAATCCCTACTCATAGGAATTGAGATACTCCATGTCATCTCTTTCCCTACAACTTCCATGTATACATCTTCTATTCCTAATTAGCTAGTACAACCCACTAGTAGCTTTTTTCCAAGACATGCGGCACACGAACTATATAGTGTGTGAATAACTTGAAAGATGGTCGCTGGATGAAGCTAATCCGACAGTGCAGAGATGGCAAATCCGAGCACTATTGGCCGTTGGATATCATCAACATTCCACTAGATCTTCCACATGTACAATTTAGAAGACTCCATGGTTGAACTTAAGCATAATGCACAAACCTCAAAACACAAGCACTTCTCCTTTGTTCTAGAATCTTCCATATCATAATTGATTTTTTTTCTAAAATGAATTGCCATTATTTCTTTTTTACTTTATGCTTTACAATGCACAACCCCATGAATCTTAACATTTTTATAAAACTAATTGATTTTGAATGAGATGAACTATAAGAACTAAACAAACATCTACATCATGCATATATGACTCAAAGCTTTACATGCTATAGTGTGTATTTATTCATAATTTGGTTTAGAAATCTCATGCGTTCAATGCATGTGTACCTTACTACTTCCTCCGTTCCAAAATATAAGTCTTTGTAGGGATTGCACTATGGACTACATACAGAGCAAAATGAGTGAATCCACACTCTAAAATGCATCTACATACATCCGTATGTGGTCCATAGTAAAATCTCTACAAAGACTTATATTTAGAAACGGAGGGTGTAGTTTTGAGTAGAGTAGCAAATTTCACGCGGCCCCGGGTATATGAAATGCAGGGCCCATGCATCATTGCCTTTCGGTCGAACCTACGTCCACAATTTTTTGTACTTACTATATCTCCACTGGTCCCGGAACCCAAAATGCTACCTCGTTCCCCTAAAACCAAGCGGCCCACACATATTTAAGGCGTCGACTCGAACTCAATCCCTCTCCCGTTTACTACGACGTGGCCCCGCACGCCCTAGTAGTACTCCTACAAACCCTACGCCGCATGCATCATCGATTTTCTTCAAGAGGACGAGGGAGAAGCTAATTTGTAGTGGAGGCGCTTTAAAAATATGATTTGTAATGGAGACCCCTACCCTAGGGTGCCCTAGGTAGCTGTCGCACGCATCATTGGTTTTCTCTTTTCTTTATGCTCTTGCGCCCTAGAGTGAAATGATGGTTGCTTCGTCCGTCCAGCTTAATGCGGGAAAGGTGGGGCTTTGTGATTTGACCCCTCATCGCTCATTTTCTACTATCGCGCGCTACGACCGGGGTGCCTCCAATTCCAACCGCTGCTCCGAACTGTAATTTGGTGCATCGCACGTGGAACAAGACGGTGGATGAGCCACATGTTGGCCAAAGGGGTCCTGTTAAGTGTGTCGCCATTTCGTGTGCGGACTGACCCTGCTTGAGTCGCTACGCCAACACGACAGGTGCAGCCTACCACTTGGTTTTGCTCCTTGGTGAATCCCGACTATATTGATCTAAAAATATACGTACTGAAATACCTTCTCTGTCTCGTTTTTTTAGACGTCTTGGTTTATAGGGCGTGCACGTAGTTCTAGGTCATCCATTTGACTAACTAAATCTGAGTTACCATGTCACAAAAAGTATATCATTGGATTATTAAGCGGACGTAGTTTCTAAGTATATACTGTTCATCACATATATATCCAGTTAAATTATCAACCTAGAACAACGTGCATGCCATGTAAACCGATACAGAGGAAGTATAGTAGTAAAAATGAGGTGATTTTACCAAGCGATCGGCGGGGGAGCAAGGCCTGTCATGCGGTCCCACGTGTCATGATGTACCAAGGCGATGCGTGTGTCCCTCTTGAGGCAGAAGCAATACTACGTGGTTTGAGATGATGGTGAACCGAAGTGTGAAATAATGGTTGCTTCGTCTGCCTAGGAAGGTGCGGCATTGTGATTTGACGCCTCATTGCTCATTACTACCATCGGGCGGTACGACTAGGGTAAGGCCCCCTGCTGTTCTGCACTATTATTTGGTGCTTGACACATCGACCCGGTTGCTATATGTCCCACATGTCGGCGACAGGAAGTACAGAATTCATGAAAGCGAGCGTCGACGGAGGAGTACAACACACGGCTTGGGTTTTTGTTGCTTCGCGCGATCCATCGATACAAACCCGGACTAAAAAAGGCGAGGGCGGGTCTTTTCCCGCGCGGCAGGTAGGGGAGTTTGGCATAGTCTGTTCGAAGCAAGGAGGCAGGAAGGGAAACAAGCAAATAAAGGTTGGACGACTTAGTTTTGGGAAAATCTGATTTTACGGAGTATGTACCCACTAGGGTTTATAGGGCTCATCTACAAGACATTCGTTTTTTTCGTTTTATAAGTCTCAGTTCTACTACTAGTACTAGTACCATCACATGTTGGATTTCGAGGTGCGTTAGATCACCCGATGCAAGAAGTGTCAAGAGAAAACTCACCAATGCATGTAGAAGTTCATGGAAATTTAGTGGTCATTCATGCATTTGTTCTAATTAATGCCTCGGTAAACATAACTTCTTGAGAAAAATGAGCGTACTAATTACTTGTGCAAACTAGGAGTACGAAATTAATTCGACCACTCACCGTCTACCTTGGTTGGAGAGATTTTGAAATTGAGCCATAAACTGGAAAGGAGGGAGTACTAACT
Source organism: Aegilops bicornis (assembly GCA_021605145.1). NCBI lineage: Eukaryota > Viridiplantae > Streptophyta > Magnoliopsida > Poales > Poaceae > Aegilops > Aegilops bicornis. The sequence continues at coordinate 169,741,124 of CM038673.1, read as the reverse complement.
TTTGTCTCGATTACTATTTGTGGCCTTGTATAGATGCAAAATGTATTTTTTATAGTGGCCTTGTATAAGAGGGTGCTTGGATCCAAGGGACTTATTTTAGTCTGACTAAAAATAGTCTCTTTAAGAGGCTAAAGTTCCAAGCACCCCTGACTAAAGAGGGGCTAAAACTAGAAAAAAATCAGTCAGGGGTACCCCTACTAAAATGTGGATTAGTCCTCTCTCTCCTCATTTAACTCCTCTCCTTTAACACAAAGTAGTTCTCAGATTGGAGGGTTTGGAGGATAATAAATAATCATTAACTTGATTTTAGTCTCTTTAGTATTTGGATCCAAGAATGGGTGAGGCTAGCAAGTTTTAGTCCCACTACTTTCAGTCATGAGACTAAAACGTATCCAAGCACCCTCTAAGTAAATGGAGGGAGTACTAAAGGACATATATATTCCAAACAATATGATAATCTCTCTAACCAAGGTAGGTACGAGGAGTAAATGGAGGGAGTACTAGTAAAATTTTCTCCTCGTCTTGCGAGCCACCGCGCGCGTGGGCGAGGGAACGAGCGTAAGGCGTAGTAAGCAAGCTTCACCTCATCCTGTGAGCCACCGCGCCCGTGGGCGGGGGAGACAGCATACTAAGAAAGCTTATCCTCGTTCTGTGAGTTGACGGGACACATCAAAAATACTCCAGTGTATAGAGCCTTGCCTCTAAGGTAGGCCCCACCTGGTTTGCCTCTTTTTTAACATAATGCGTCAAGTCGCAATTTGTTTGTTCACCCGTGGTAGATGATCCTCCCTCCATCTAGTGGACAACCAGTACATGTGTCAAGTTACCACGTGGGCTGCCTTTTTGTACAGAAATGAGCTCCACCTTGTACCCGCGTGGGTGTGGTTGGGAAAGAGACGGGAGTACGTGCTCCGTGCGTGCACCTCTTCTCTTCTTGCACGTCCCCCACCTACGTGGGTGTGTGTGAGAGGGACTATAGAGATACAAACCTAGACATAATGCACCGTCCATCCCCATGCCTCCGCCCAGTCCGACCACCAGTCACCACCACGCCCCACTCCTCCTCACCTTAGCTCTCATCTTTCTCCCTCCATTTTTATATACAAGGCCACTATCAAAATTACAATTTGCAGATATACAAGGCCACTAACACTAATCGATGCAATATTAATGGTCTTTGCCTCATAGTACTACTAGCAAAGGAGGACATTAATTATCCCTAGCATGCATGCGGGAGTGTGAGCATTGGCTTGATGTGCATGAAAGAGAAGAATACACATGAATTTACACGGCAAACAAGGAAACAAGGTGGCTTGCAACATTGAGTTAGAAGACATTAATTTTTGTCTTGGTAGCTATAATATGGGTTTGTGGCCTTGTACACAAAAATGGAGTCCGATAAAATTCTCGAAATACCATTTATCCGATAAAATTCTCGAGCAATCATTAGTTTTTACAAAATGGGATTACTCCTGCATGGGTCAATCACAACAGGTGTTTTGTAAAAAAAATGCATCTTGATGTTCTGTGCAATGCACGGGCATCTTGCTAGTCCATGAAAACAACACATGGCAAAATTCCATGGCAAACGAGGGATTTGAATCTGTTGGGAGGGGCTGTTTGGATCTTGCCCGGGGTAGCCAAAATATTGGCGACCCTTTTGTCCACACCGTGCCTTTGCCACCGATGAACGAGGAATGGCTCGGGTTCTCATGCATCCTCCAAATACAAGACGTTGGAGACGAGGTCGCACGAGCTGTGTTCTTTTGTCCCATCACGCCGCCTCGAGCCGCCTCAAGACCGACCGCGAATTCGCAAATTACGCCATCCAACCATAGCTGCACACATTAGGACAACAAGTCAACCAACCGGACGAAATTCACGCAAACACGGCGATATTTCATATAAACAACACGGGAAATCATATAAGATACCGGATTTTCATACAAACATGACGGATTTCATTATATTCAAATGAACTACACGGTGCTAGTTCTAGACAGCACAGGTATATAATACCTGGCCTAAATGGTCGCCCGCCGATCAATTTGTGTTCCTCATGTCCGGCAGCACGATCACCGGACTGCCGGGAGCCCCGGAGGTATATGCGGGGTCGACAAAGGTCCTCGCAAGAAAAGGATCCGGCAAGACACCTGCTGTGTACGCCGGCGTCGCCTCCGTGGTGGCCTTCATGGGACCCAAGCGGTGGCGGCCTCCCGTGTTCTACTTCTCCTTGATGATGGCAGCGGATGCGGAGGCGCTCGCCACCGACTCGTCGCTCTCCGCGCACCCGACTTCTTTTGCTGCTTGCATGGCGCGGCCGCCGGCATGGGAGTCTCGGCCACAGAAACGGGAGACGCGGTATAAGGCGGCGGCATGGACGGCAGCAACGACGCTGCGGCGCCGCTTCCTCGTCGAAATGGCTCGAGCGGCGAGTTGCTGAACCACGCGCCGGCTTGGGGCGGCAACTGGCTCCGTCGGGCGAGGTAAGGGAGGTGGATCAGCAAGCTGCATAGTTGATATCCGGCAGGCTCGGCGGGCCACCTAGCCGGCTTGGATGCGGAATAACTACTCTTCGTAAGCCATTGTAAGAGTGGACAAAATGGTGAAGGCGGAGATAGGGGAGCGGCGGAGGTGTGCGATTCTTGGCCGGCGTTTGGCCTCGTCTAAATAGGAGATTAAATAGATGGCGGGCGGGAGGAGCTCGGCCGGCGTTGCGTTTAATGCCGGCCCGGTCATGAACGGACGTGTGTCCAGAGTGGGTTTCTCGGCTTCCACACAGGCAGGTTTCATGGAGGCATTTGAATGCGGCAAGGAGGCGTGTTCAGCCGGGTGTGCAGTGATAACCCACAAGTATAGGGGATCACAACAGTTTTCGAGGGTAGAGTATTCAACCCAAATTATTTGATTCGACACAAGGGGAGCCAAAGAATATTCTCAAGTATTAGCAGCTGAGTTTTCAATTCAACCACACTTGGATAACTTAGTATCTGCAGCAAAGTATTTAGTAGCAAAGTAATATGGAAGTAACCGTAACGATAGCAAAAGTAATATTTTTGGGTTTTGTAGTGATTGTAACAGTAGCAACAGAAAAGTAAATAAGCGAAGAACAATATGTGAAAAGCTCGTAGGCATTGGATCGGTGATGGAGAATTATGCCGGATGCGGTTCATAATGTAACAATCATAACATAGGGTGACACAGAACTAGTCCAATTCATCAATGTAATGTAGGCATGTATTCCGAATATAGTCATACGTGCTTATGGGAAAGAACTTGCATGACATCTTTTGTCCTACCCTCCCATGGCAGCGGGGTCCTAGCGGAAACTAAGGGATATTAAGGCCTCTTTTTAATAGAGTACCGGACCAAAGCTTTAACACAAAGTGAATAATGAACTCCTCAAACTACGGTCATCACCGGGAGTGGTCCCGATTATTTTCACTTCGGGGTTGCCAGATCATAACACGTAGTAGGTGACTATAGACTTGCAAGATAGGATCAAGAACCCACATATATTCATGAAAATAAAATAGGTTCAGATCTGAAATCATGACACTCGGGCCCTAGTGATAAGCATTAAGCATAGCAAAGTCATAGCAACATCAATCTCAGAATATAGTGGATACTAGGGATCAAACTCTAACAAAACTAACTCGATTACATGATAAATCTCATCCAACCCATCACCGTCCAGCAAGCCTACGATGGAATTACTCACGCACGGCGGTGAGCATCATGAAATTGGTGATGGAGGATGGTTGATGATGACGATGGGGACGGATTCCCCTCTCCGGAGCCCCGAACGAACTCCAGATCAGCCCTCCCGAGAGAGTTTAGGGCTTGGCGGCGGCTACGTATCATAAAACGTGACGAATCCTTCTCTATGATTTTTTTTCTCCCCGAACACGAATATATGGAGTTGGAGTTGAGGTCGGTGGAGCACTAGGGGGCCCACGAGGTAGGGGGCGCGCCCAGAGGGGTAGGGCGCGCCCCCCACCCTCGTGCCCAGGGTGTGGGCCCCATGACATTGATTCTTTCGCCAATATTTTTATTATTTCCAAAAATAATCTCCGTGAAGTTTCAGGTCATTCCGAGAACTTTTGTTTCTGCACATAAATAACACCATGGCAATTCTGCTGAAAACAGCGTCAGTCCGGGTTAGTTCCATTCAAATCATGCAAGTTAGTGTCCAAAACAAGGGCAAAATTGTTTGGAAAAGTAGATATGACGGAGACGTATCAACTCCCCCAAGCTTAAACCTTTGCTTGTCCTCAAGCAATTCAGTTGACAAACTGAAAGTGATAAAGAAAAACTTTTATAAACTCTGTTTGCTCTTGTTGTTGCAAATATGTAAAGCCAACATTCAAGTTTTCCGCAAAGATTATGAGTAACCATATTCACAATAACATTTAGGTCTCTTGTTTACTCATGTCAATAGCATAATCAACTAGAGAGCAATAATAATAAATGTCGGATGACAATACTTTCTCAAAACAATCATGATATGATATAACAAGATGATATCTCGCTAGCCCTTTCTGAGACCGCAAAACATAAATGTAGAGCACCTTTAAAGATCAAGGACTGACTAAACATTGTCATTCATGGTAAAAGAGATCCTGTCATAGTCATACCCAATATAAATTAATAGTAATGGATGCAAATGACAGCGGTGCTCTCCTGCTAGTGCTTTTTAATAAGAGGGTGATGACTCAACATAAAAGTAAATAGATAGGCCCTTCGTAGAGGGAAGCAGGGATTTGTAGAGGTGCCAGAGCTCGATTTTAAAGCAGAGATAAATAAGATTTTGAGCGGCATACTTTCATTGTCGACATAACAACCAAGAGATGGCGATATCTTCCATGCTACTCACATTATAGGTGGTTCCCAAACATAATGGTAAAGTTTATACTCCCCCTCCACCAACAAGCATCAATCCATGGCTTGCTCAAAACAACGAGTGCCTCCAACTAGCAACAGCCCCGGGGGAGTTTTGTTTGTAATTAATTTGATTTAATTTGCATAAAGCATGGGACTGGGCATCCCAGTGACCAGCTATTTTCTCGTGAGTGAGGAGCGGAGTCCACTCCTCTTGAGAATAAACCGCCTAGCATGGAAGATACAGACAGCGCTAGTTGATACATGAGCTATTCGAGCATACAAAACATAATTTCATTTGAAGGTTTAGAGTTTGGCACATACAAATTTACTTGGAACGGCAGGTAGATACCGCATATAGGAAGGTATAGTGGACTCATATGGAATAAATTTGGGGTTTAAGGGATTGGATGCACAAGCAGTATTCCCGCTTAGTACAAGTGAAGGCTAGCAAAAGACTGGGAAGCGACCAACTAGAGAGCGACAACAGTCATGAACATGCATTAAAATTAATATACACTGAGTGCAAGCATGAGTAGGATATAATCCACCATGAACATAAATATCATGAAGGCTATGTTGATTTGTTTCAACTGCATGTGTGAACATGTGCCAAGTCAAGTCACTTGAATCATTCAAAGGAGGATACCACCCCATCATACCACATCACAACCATTTTAAAAGCATGTTGGCACGCAAGGTAAACCATTATAAACTCCCAGCTAATTAAGCATGGCATAAGCAACTATAATCTCTAATTGTCATTGCAAACATGTTTATTCATAATAGGCTGAATCAGGAACGATGAACTAATCATATTTACAAAAACAAGAGAGGTCGAGTTCATACCAGCTTTTCTCATCTCAATCAATTCATCATATATCGTCATTATTGCCTTTCACTTGCACGACCGAATGATGTGAATAATAATAGTAGTGCACGTGCATTGGACTAAGCTGGAATCTGCAAGCATTCAATAAACAGGAGAAGACAAGGCAATATGGGATCTTGGTTAAATCAAAAATAATGCATATAAGAGACACTTCAACAATTTAATCATGGTCTTCTCCTATCGAATTTCAAAGAAAAGAAAAGAAATAAAACTATTTACACGGGAAAGCTCCCAACAAGCAAAAGAAGAACATAAATCTTTTTGGGTTTTCTTTTAATTATTACTACTACAGCAAGAAAATAAACTAGCTAAAAGCTAATACTATTTTTTTCTTAAGGTTTATTAAACACACAAGAAGAAAGCATAAAAAGGAAAATAAACTAGCTTGGATATTACAGTGAAAAAGTATGAGCACCGACAAATAGCAATGAGTGTGTGAACATAAATGTAATGTCGGTGAGAGATACGTACTCCCCCAAGCTTAGGCTTTTGGCCTAAGTTGGTTTATTGCCACGAATGGCCTGGCGGATATCCAAAGTTGTAGTTGGCGTCGTACTGAGATGCAGCAGTCATTGCATCATGGGCTGCAGCCTGGAGGCAAGGTATCTCAGCCCTCCTCTTGTACTCCTCCGCCTCCTCTCTGGTTATAAAATATCTCCCTTTTGCCTGAAAGTCAAAGAAAGTAGAAGCAGGGAGAGCGACGTGATAGGTGCGTCGTCTGTCAAAGATTAGTCGGTACTGGAGGAACTAATCGTTCCTCTCAACAAAATGATGATGAACCATAGCCTCATAATCCAAATAAGCAGGAGGCAACTCAACATCATACTCACTGGTGGACCTCCCCGGTGGGCAGGGTATGGCACCTGCCATACCTTAAATTTGACCACTACTCGACACGACGCTATGTGACAACCCTAGCGGCGGCTGGCCGGTGGCCAGTCGACAGAGCCTGTGGAGGTAGGAGCGGTAGCTGGTTGGCGGCGGCACCACGACGGGCGGCGCAAACCGGGCCTAGGAGCCGAGCGGCGGTTGTGGCGGGCGGCACTGCGACAAAGAAGCGACGCGGCGCAAGCCGGGCTTTAGGCGCTTAGCGGCGGTTGTGGCGGCGGCACCGCGACAGCAAGCGACGGTGGCGCAAGCCGGGGCCTAGGCGCCTAGCAGCGGCACCGCGACATCAAGCGACGATCGCGCAAGCCGGGGCCTAGGCGCCTAGCGGCGGCGGCAGCAGCGGTCCGGTAGTCCGGCCACTTCTGACTCCGGCGCAGTTCCGGACATATTGCAAGAAGATGGAAAAGAAAGGAAAGGGAATAAAGGAAAGGGGAGGAGGTAATTTCTGAACTTTTCTGATTTTTTATAGCAAATTTAACATTAGTGGTAGCTTGAAGCAGATTGTAGATTTGTAGTGACCGAATGAATGATTTTTAACAGTAGCTTAAAGTAGATTTGTAGCAAAATTTAATAGCAGCTTGAAGCCTTAAATTCAATGTGAATAATCTAGCTAGACTCACAAAGATTTATCATGAGGATTTCTCAGATTATGAACGTGACCATATAGTTGATAACCTAGAGCTATTCATTATCCATATGAGAAGAATTGAAGATTTTTGAGCTTGTCATGATATGGCAATCCTAGCTAAAAAGATGGTTGAACTTGAAAGGTATGTTATGTTTCCTGCTGTTTATCGCCTCATTGAGTTGGCATTGCTACTACCGATAGCAATGGCAACAGTTAAAAGAGCCTTCTCATCAATGAAAATCATCAAGACTGAGTTGCGCAGCAAGATGTCTGATGGCTAGCTTAATGACTTGATGGTGTGTCACATTGAGCGAGAGATCTTCAAAAGTATTGATCTTGATAAAATCAAGGAAGATTTTCAGAAGAAGGGTAGGGCATTGCCATTGCATGGGTCTTCTAGACGCCATTAAAAGCTTCATTATCGGTATGTTTTAGGTTGTTTTTCTATTGAAACATGTCTACATTTTCATTGTATTTGGTTATTGGTTTGTAGTGAGCATTCACAGTGTGTATTGACTCATTTGATTCGCATAAAAAAAATCTAGTGAGATTTCGCCCCACCTTAAATTTTTTTCGTGGTCCGCCTTTGATCATACTCACGTATGGGTACATTAAGAAAATTAGCTAAACGGGTTGCATAAATTCTACCAAATAAATCTCCATTAAATCTATTATTATGCAACCTACGTGCGACAATGGCTCCCAAATTATAATGTTTAACTCCTGACACAGCACTCGTGAGAACACTGAGATCAGGGACACATATGTGACATGCTTCATCCTTACCATTTATGCACCTACCTATGAAGAGAGCAAAATAATGTATAGCAGGAAAATGGATGCTCCCTATCGTAGCTTGTGGTATGTCTCTAGATTCCCCCACAGTTATACTAGCAAGAAAATCTCTATATTAAGATTTGCGGGGTTCACTAGTACTACCCCATTGTGGAAGTTTGCAAGCAGTGGTAAAATCCTCTAAGTCCATAGTATATGAATTTTCATAAAGATCAAACAGGACAGTTTGAGAATTGCGTGAAGATGAAAATTCAAACCTCCTCACAAAGGAACTAGTGAGATAGTGGTACTGACGGCACTTTTCTGCCTCAAAGCTCACAAGATCAGTGTTACACAAATATGCGTTAAATTCTTCCTTAATTCCTGCTTGATCCATGAAGTCCTCTCAAGGCCATTCACAAGCTCGTACTGGAGCGTCCCTTGGTGGTTCATCGTTAGCATCGCGCATTGCAAGCCTGGGTCCTTGCTTCCTTGAAGGACCACCTTGGTACATCTTCCTAAACATATTTCTTCCTCTGAAAAATTTTTGAAATTTTTAGTAACTTCAAATAAAAGTGAACCAAGCTCAACAAAATTGATAGCAACTACTCCTAAAAGTGCCTAGGGCCTATATCATGCATTAGAACTACTTGGAACCATATAAATTTGACATGCAAGCTCAAGAACATGGTCACCTAGGCAGCACAAATTTGCAATGAATAAAGCACTAGAACAACAACTAATTGGACAAATGGAGGAGTCACATACCAAGGAACAATCCCCAAAGCAGTTTTGTGAGAGGTGCTTTGAGCAAGGAGATCGAAAATCGCAGCAAAGTGAGCTAGAACTCGTGCTTGAGCTGGATGGTGATATTTTTGGGAGGAGAAGAAGTGTGTGGGTGCAGGAATAAGTGGAGGGGAGCCATCGTGGGCCCATGAGGCAGGGGGCGTGCCCAGGGGGTGGGCACGCCCTCCACCCTCGTGGCCAGGTGCTTGCTCCCCCTGCTGTGTTCTCAGTGCCAGATATTCTCAAATATTCTAGAAAAAATCATATTTCATTTTCGGGGCATTTGGATAACTTTTATTTTCGGGTATTTTTATATTGCACGGATAATTTAGAAAACAGACAGAAAATACTATATTTACTTTATTTCAACTAAATAACAGAAAGTAAAAGGAGGGTACAGAAGGTTGTGCCTTCTAACTTCATCCATCTCATGATCATCGAAAGGAATCTACTGACAAGGTTGATCAAGTCTTGTTAACAAACTCATTCCGAATAACATGGAACCGGAGAAATTTTGAATAACACTATGTTACCTCAACGGGGATATGCACATCCCCAACAATAAGAATATCATATCTCTTTTGACAAGAGGAAGAGGAAATTCAAAACCTCCAATAATAATCGGTGGAATTTTTCCAATAGAATTGATACTGTGGACTTGAGGTTGTTTCCTCGGAAAGTGTACCATATGCTCATTACCATTAACATGAAAAGTGACATTGCTTTTGTTCCAATCAATAACAGCCCCTGCAGTATTCAAAAAGGGCCTTCCAAGAATAATAGACATACTATCGTCCTCGGGAATATCAAGAATAACAAAGTCCGTTAAAATAGTAACGTTTGCAACCACAACAGGCACATCCTCACAAATACCGACGGGTATAGCAGTTGATTTGTCGGCCATTTGCAAAGATATTTCAGTAGGTGTCAACTTATTCAAATCAAGTATACAATATAAAGAGAGAGGCATAACACTAACACCGGCTCCAAGATCACATAAAGCAGTTTTAACATAGTTTCTTTTAATGGAGCATGGTTATAGTAGGTACTCCTGGATCTCCAAGTTTCTTTGGTATTCCACCCTTAAAAGTATAATTAGCAAGCATGGTGGAAATTTCAGCTTCCGGTATCTTTCTTTTATTAGTAACAATTTCTTTCATGTACTTATCATAAGGATTCATTTTGAGCATATCAGTTAATCGCATACACAAAAAGATAGGTCTAATCATTTTAGCAAAGCGCTCAAAATCCTCATCATCCTTTTTCTTGGATGGTTTGGGAGGAAAAGGCATGGGTTTCAGAACCCATGGTTCCCTTTCTTTACCGTGTTTCCTAGCAAAAAAATCTCTCTTATCATAACGTTGATTCTTTGATTGTGGGTTATCAAGATCAACAGCAGGTTCAATTTCTACATCATTATCATTGCTAGGTTGAGCATCAACATGAACATAATCATTAACATTATCATTAGTTTCATGTTCATTACTAGATTGTGTTTCAGCATCAGAAATAGAAATATCATTTGGATTCTCGGGTGGTTCAGCAGCAGGTTCACTAGAAGCATGCAAAGTCCTATCGTTTTTCATTTTCTTCTTTTTAGAAGGAATAGGTGCATCTATATTATTTCTCTAAGAATCTTGCTCAATTCTCTTAGGATGGCCTTCAGGATACAAAGATTCCTGAGTCATTTTACCAGCTCTAGTAGCCACTCTAACAACATAGTCATTATTCTTACTATTCAATTCATTGAGCAAATCATTTTGAGCTTTAAGTACTTGTTCTACTTGAGTGGTAACCATAGAAGCATGTTTACTAATGAGTTTAAGTTCACCTTTAACTCTAGACATATAATCACCCAAGTGTTCAATCATATAAGCATTTTGTTTTAATTGTCTACCAAAATAAGCATTAAAATTTTCTTGTTTAACAATAAAATTGTCAAACTCATCTAAGCAATCGCTTTAGCAGACTTATAGTGAGGAATATCACCTTCATCAAATCTATAGAGAGAATTTAGCTTTACTACCTGTGTCGGGTTATCGGGACCATGTGTTTCTTCAATGGGTGATGAATTAAGATCATATATTCCTTCAGTAGGCGGTAAATTAAGACCATGTATTTCTTCAATAGGAGGTAAATTCTTAACATCTTCAGCTTTAATACCCTTTTCTTTCATAGATTTCTTTGCCTCTTGCATATCTTCAGGGCTGAGAAATAGAACACCCCTCTTCTTCGGAGTTGGTTTAGGAATAGGCTCGGGAATGTCCAATTATTTTCATTTGTCAACATATTATTCAATAGAATTTCAGCTTCATCCGGTGTCCTTTCCCTGAAAACAGAACCAGCACAACTATCCAGGTGGTCTCTGGAAGCATCGGTTTGTCCATTATAAAAGATATCAAGTATTTCATTTTCTTGAGAGGATAATCAGGCAAAGCATTAAGTAATTGGAGAAGCCTCCCCCAAGCTTGTGGGAGAATCTCTTCTTCTATTTGCACAAAATTATATATATCCCTTAAAGCAGACTGTTTCTTATGAGCAGGGAAATATTTAGCAGAGAAGTAATAAATCATATCCTGGGGACTACGCACACAACCAGGATCAAGAGAATTGAACCATATCTTAGCATCACCCTTTAATGAGAACGGAAAAATTTTAAGGATATAAAAGTAGCGAGTTCTCTCATCATTGGTGAATAGGGTGGCTATATCATTTAATTTAGTAAGATGTGCCACAACAGTTTCAGATTCATAGCCATATAAAGAATCAGATTCAACCAAAGTAATCATATCAGGATCAATAGAGAATTCATAATCCTTATCAGTAACAAAGATAGGTGAAGTAGCATAAGTAGGATCATATTTCATTCTAGCATTCAGAGTTTTTTGTTTAAGCTTAGCTAATAATTTCTTAAGATCACTTCTATCATTGCAAGCAAGAAAGTCTCTTTTAGTTTCTTCATCCATAACATAGCCCTCAGGCACAACAGGCAATTCATATTTATTGGGAGAGCCTCCATCGTCACTTTCACCAATATTATCAGTTTCAATAATTTCATTCTCTCTAGCCCTAGCAAGTTGTTCATCAAGAAATTCACCAAGTGGCACAGTAGTATCAAGCATAGAAGTAGTTTCAACATAAGTATCATGCATAGCGTATGGCATCATCAATAACATGCGACATATCGTAATTAATAGCGTAGCAGGTTTAGATGTCGCAAGCTTACTCAAAATGTAAGGTGAATCAAGTGCGTAGCTAGATGGCGCTTCCTTACCTCCCCTCGTAGTTGAGGGATAAATTTTGTTTTCTCGTCTTTCAAGTTCTTCATAGTGACCAGCAGATATAAATCCCAAGTGACTCAAAGAATAGAGCTATGCTCCCCGGCAACCGCGCCAGAAAATAGTCTTGATAACCCACAAGTATAGGGGATCGCAACAGTTTTCGAGGGTAGAGTATTCAACCCAAATTTATTGATTCGACACAAGGGGAGCCAAAGAATATTCTCAAGTATTACAAGCTGAGTTGTCAATTCAACCACACCTGGATAACTTAGTATCTGCAGCAAAGTATTTAGTAGCAAAGTAATATGGAAGTAACGGTAACGATAGCAAAAGTAATATTTTTGGGTTTTGTAGTGATTGTAAAAGTAGCGACGGAAAAGTAAATAAGCGAAGAACAATATGTGAAAAGCTCGTAGGTATTGGATCGGTGATGGAGAATTATGCCGGATGCGGTTCATCATGTAACAATCATAACATAGGGTGACACAGAACTAGTCCAATTCATCAATGTAATGTAGGCATGCATTCCGAATATAGTCATACGTGCTTATGGGAAAGAAGTTGCATGACATCTTTTGTCCTACCCTCCCGTGGCAGCGGGGTCCTAGCGGAAACTAAGGGATATTAAGGCCTCCTTTTAATAGAGTACCGGACCAAAGCATTAACACATAGTGAATACATGAACTCCTCAAACTATGGTCATCACCGGGTGTGGTCCCGATTATTGTCACTTCGGGGTTGCCGGATCATAACACATAGTAGGTGACTATAGACTTGCAAGATAGGATCAAGAACTCACATATATTCATGAAAACATAATAGGTTCAGATCTGAAATCATGGCACTCGGGCCCTAGTGACAAGCATTAAGCATAGCAAAGTCATAGCAACATCAATCTCGTAACATAGTGGATACTAGGATCAAACCCCGACAAAACTAACTCGATTACACGATAAATCTCATCCAACCCATCATCGCCCCAGCAAGCTTTACGATGGAATTACTCACGCACGGCGGTGAGCATCATGAAATTGGTGATGGAGGATGGTTGATGATGACGATGGGGACAGATTCCCCTCTCCGGAGCCCCTAACGAACTCCAGATCAGCCCTCCCGAGAGAGTTTAGGGCTTGGCGGCGGCTCCGTATTGTAAAACACGATGAATCATTCTCTCTGATTTTTCCCCGAACACAAATGTATGGAGTTGGAGTTGAGGTTGGTGGAGCACCAGGGGGCCCACGAGGCAGGGGGGCGTGCCCAGGGGGGTAGGGCGCGCCCCCACCCTCATGCCCAGGGTATGGGCCCCCTGACATTGATTCTTTCGCCAATATTTTTTATTATTTCCAAAAATAATCTCCGTGAAGTTTCAGGTCATTCCGAGAACTTTTGTTTCGGCACATAAATAACACCATGGCAATTCTCACGAAAACAAATACAATCAACCGGTTAGTTCCATTCAAATCATGCAAGTTAGAGTCCAAAACAAGGGCAAAAGTGTTTGGAAAAGTAGATACGACGGAGACGTATCATGCAGCGAGTGGCGGCCTCGACTTTGACGTAGGACAGCGCGCCATTCTTCCACTGACGTGTGGGCTCTTTGGGTACATGGCCTGCATGTCAGTGACCCAACGCAGGCAGCGCACAGCAGAGGAACCTTTGGTGGGCTGTATGTAAGAAGCGGGCATTTCATAAACCGATAATTGTTCATTGAGTGTGACATCATCCTTTTCATGTAGATAAGCCTACTATGTTGATAGCCCGCTCGACACGCTAGGATTCATAAAGACCGCTACAAACATCAATGTTCTGCTTATGACAGATAAGATTGATTAATACCCATAATAATCCATGTCCTTAACAAAGGGTGCATGCACATATAGGTTGAGGGTGTGTCTTGCGTCGTGTGTTGTGTGCATGCAGGCGTGCGAGTGTTGCGTGTGTGCAAGGGTACGTTTCAGTGTTGCATGCATGTGTGCGTAGGTGCGTGTGTTCGTGAGTGCATTGTACGCTGCTGTTGTTGCACGCCTCGCATGCGTGCGTGTGTTTGTTATGTGTACGCAGTCGTTGTTGCACGCCTCGCATGCGTGCGTGTCTTGCGTATGCGTGCATGTGTACGCAGGGGTGAGGCTACATCACCGACCGACTTTTTCATCTCTGGTCTTTAGATTTTCCAGCCATTGGATACGAAATCAAGGGCCTGCAGTTTATCATCAAACTCCACCCCCCTGAGCCGGCAGCCACCACCGCCCGCGGCCGGCCCGCGCCACCACGATGCCCCGCCTACCAAACAACTCCTCACTGCCGCCCGCCAAGACCGCCATCCCTCTAGGCCCCGCCGAAGCTTTTTCTCCCATGATCCCCACCCCACCGCCCAATCAACGCCCACACCGGGCGATCGCCAACCAGAGGTCTGATGACTTTGAGTACCCACCGACCACTAATTTATTACCATTTCTATCCTTCATATACGCGCTGACGGGTGGGCCCTAAGGTAATGTGCGCTGCTGAATGTGGACCGTTTGACTGGTCAATTGATCGTGCCATCAACAAATTACGGAGCTGTATGGTGAGCCAAAGGACCGTATGATCACCCTAAAATGTATTTTATTAACACAAGATGCACTCAAACTACCATTTCTTTCTTTCATATACGGGCTGACAGGTGGGCCCCATGGTTATGCGCCCCGATGGTGCAACACTAGTTGCGCCATGTGGAACGTTTGACTAGTCAATTGATTATGTCATCAACAAAATACGGAGTTGTACGGGTGAGCCAGTGACCGTATAATCATGAAATGTATTTTTTTAACACGGTACAAACGCAAGGGCTCATATATACGAGCAAGCACTCGCCTCTATAAGCACACACACGCAGACCCTACCCCTATGAGCACCTTCGAGAGAGTGGGCCAGCATATGATCTTGAGATTTTACGAAGTCACCATAGGTGCCTCGTAGTCGAGTGGAACGCCTCCTCCCAATCGAACGCACATTGCCGTAAAATACTGAAATTAACCCAGATAAATGCGAGCACCGGGACTTTAACCCTGGTGGGCTCGAGAAACCACTGTCCTCCTAACCATCCAACCACATGTTGGTTAGCACGACAAAATGTATGTGGTGACCGTGATAAGCTTATTCTGAAGTCCAGTGACCATATCATGCTTTCTCTTCAAATACAGTGACCGTAAGTGTCGTCAACAAAATACGGAGCACGCATCAAATGCAAAGTCCGTCAGTGTCATCAATAAAATATGGAGCATATCGTGAGCTAGATATCGTATGATCACCACGAGAATGTATACGGTGACCGTAATGAGCATATTCTAAACTCCAGTGACCGTATAGTGCTTTAGCTTGAAATACAAAGGACCGTCATGCGTGAATGTGTCATGGGCATGCATACTTTTAGAGGGCCGAGAGATAGTTTGTGTGCGCACGTGAAAGTGGTGTAGAAAGAGGGGATGTCCGTGGAGACAAGGAGAGATATGCCCTTCGCTTTCTTTCCTGTGACTAATATTTTAGGAGAATATATAAACATTCACAATGCAGAACAAATATTTTTGGATGCACCATGCAATTAACTTTCATGTATAACATTGTACTGTTGTATATGCTTATTTTCTTAGTGGCCGATTGCGTGTCTGGTGTGGTGGGCACATCATTTCTAGTTGTGGTGGGTCAACATGAGGACTCATGGGTTGGTTCCATCCAGCGCCACATAGGTTGGATCAAGACGCGTTATACGAAGACCCATGTGGAGGACTCGGCACAACACGGTTAGCTACCAGAGTCGCAGAGGACTCTATCCCCACTGGTGATAAGCCGACTATATATGAGTTGTAACCCTAGGCCCCGAGTATGTTATAGAAGCTTGGGGGCTAGTTCGTCGATAGTATACACACATGCACAATGCCTGGTATTCACGTGTACTTTGTACACACCCCTATCACTAGTATACAGTACCAGGAGTAGGCTTTTTCCTCAACTGCAAGGGTCCGAACTAGGGTAAAACTTTGCCTCAGATACCATCCAGCCTAACAAATGTGGATATCTCACCGAATGATATGATGGAATCATATCTGCCAACTACTAAGAGAGAGGTGTGTCTGGGGGCAATGTGTGCGAGAGAGGCCTAAAGATAATGTGCGTATGGAGACACGTAGGCACATATATGTGCGTATAGAGGGCTAGTAGAGACCGTATGCGTGTATATATGCATGTGAGAGAAATAGTGTTTTCCAACTGAGATTAGTGAAAATAGTGGTACATAGTAGTCAGAAAGAGAGAGAGAGAGAGATACAAAGAGAGCATGTGCGTGAGACTCCCCGACACCCCGAGAGAGATTGTGAGCATGTGTGAAAGAGAAATGCCGATAGATATAAAGTGTGTGCACTTATGCGGTAGATGGAGAGATATATAGCGCGTTTGTGAGAACGGGCCAAGGCATAGTGCATCTACGCGTAAAAGGCGGTTCTACGCATTAAATTAAAATATAAATGGCATTATTATTTTTGGATGAGATCATGAATTTTGCAAATTGCCTATGGACGAAAATCGGTCTATAACACACCCATATTCTATTGAATTCTAGCATGTGCATGTATTTATTTCATATTATCGATCCATAGAGTGAGAGCGGTTTGAAATACAGGCAATGGATGCTTTTGCAATTCATATATAAACATTAATTAGTGCACTCCATGTTGTTAGTGTGAAGCACTTTATACATTTGTCACTTGCATGGATACATTCCAAATTGCTAGCTACGAAATAGAATACATGTCGAATTCAACATAAAGGGGGTTTAGAAGATTCAAATTAATAGGAAGTGCATTCATCTATTTGAACCCGAGATAATGGCATTTGTAAATCAGATGTAAAAGGGGGCAACAATCTTTGTTGTGCGTTTGAACATGCTATATATATTCATACGCATGTCTAACTTTTCTTTTGCAACCAAGGAGATTATATCTGGAACCATGCATGAACTGAGGTAAGTTGCATATTTTTTAATATATACTCGTCTATGATGTATATTCAAATGTACCACCTCCATTCCAAAATAATAGTAGCTTTAGGATTTTCAAGAGTAAAGATTTGTGAAGTTTGACAAATCCTGAATGTTCAATTCAAGAGAACAGAAAACGTTAATGCTTCTGCTCCCAAATATTGAAATAAGCGCCAAATAGGCCTCTGGTCACCCGAAACCGCACGAGACTAATGTTTGGTGGTAGGAAATTACTGTCCTGACTCTGGCCCGTGTAGCCTATCGGCCCGATGTCCACCGGGGTAGGTTTGTAACTTCACCAAGATGCCAGTCTCAACCGCCTCCGAGAGGCATTCATACGCCATGGGCACCTAAACACCCATGCGCTCGGCCGAAATCTATCGTGCCCACATTTGGGACACCTGAGATTACTGTCCTACCCCCAACCCACAATATGTCCGAAATTTTAGATGGGGGCAAAGTTTGTAACTTTCCCCAAATTTCAAACAAGTGCGTCCCGAACCGAAACATTGTTCCCCCTTAGTTCCCCGCCTCCCTCCGTTTCCCCATTCATACTCTGTGAGCGCCAAAACGCCCTCTCCACCAGCCGGGAAACCCCAGCCTCCTTCGTCCTCCAGCCCATAGCGCCCAATCCACCGCCGCCCAACTCCATCACGCCAGAGCTGGTACCCGACGCTGCCGTCAACGCAATAAAGAACCGCAACGCCTCAAGGACTTAGCAGTCAAGCCGAGGTAGAGCTGCCTCCATGACGCCGACGCCGACGCGGCGCTGCATCGTAACCACTCCGACCACGCCGCCCCCGCTACCATCGCTGCCGCTTCCACTGCCGCAACCGCCCACCGCACCGGAGCTGTTCTGCTACACCGCTGCTCGCCGCCGGATCTGCTTCCCCGCCGCCGATGCAGACAGCCACCGCACCACACTCAACAACTTGGCCATGGGTTCGCCCAAGGCTGCACCGTCCTCCACAACTTCTCGCTTCCGGTGAACCACAAGAAGATCGTTGGAAAAATAGAAGGAGGACACAAGATCGCCGGCAGAAAGAGGTACTCCTCTTCCCTTATTCGTGCAAACCTTACGCCTCTGCTCACACCGTATTAATCCCACGAAGAAACTAGTTGAGCGCTTTCATCGCATCTTCTTCGTGATACTAAATGCACAAGGTTTCCTCCCTTTACTATTTCACCTTTGCTAGAGGCCAGTAGCCCGCCTGGATTTCAATTCAGGGTCAGTCGAACCGCAAATAAAAGAAGCAGCACCCGCTTAGGCGCGCGGAGCACTAGTCCGCATGTTCGCCGAGGAAGTGGCACATCGGTGTCTATCATAGGGGTGTGGGGCGCAGGAGCTGCTTGCGCCCGATCTGGAGGTCGGCGGGGCTTGAATGGATTGTCAGGGGGTGGTGCCAAGCACGGCGATGCATTGAGGTCGAGGGGAGGGCGCAGGCAGGGGACTGGGCCGGTGGTCGCTGCCGTTTCGAGGAAGATCGTCAACACTGACTGGCTGGAGGTAGATGAAGGCGATCTACCCGTTCTTTGTACATCGGACGGTGCAGAAAAAATGGACTGACCTATTTGTTTTCAAATAATGTTATTTTCATAGAATCCTGTAGTAATTTAGTGTGCCATGCATGTTGCAGAGCTATCATATGTGTCCCGTCATTTATTTCTCACCGACCTGCTATCTGCTCCCTTTACACTATACTAATTGTGCACACACTTCACCCATACTCACACTATTTTTTTTATGAATGGGTATTTCATAC
The DNA here is from genome assembly GCA_021605145.1 of Aegilops bicornis. Lineage (NCBI taxonomy): Eukaryota > Viridiplantae > Streptophyta > Magnoliopsida > Poales > Poaceae > Aegilops > Aegilops bicornis. The sequence continues at coordinate 169,722,220 of CM038673.1, read as the reverse complement.
TCTGACGCAGTGTTGATGAATGCTGAAAAGAAAAGATAGAAGTCGCTCCAGTGTAATTCGAAGATAAGCACTAAGCGTTTCAGCGCTCTAAAGGATGTTGTGTCAGCAGTTGGAGACAAGAACGAGCTCTGCCAGCTTGATGATCTCAATTGCCACACACAACCATCCTGTGTGCTTGCTTTAACTTCGCTACCATCAAATGTGGTTGCATGTTGCATATGGTGTCTAGCTTGTATTGCTTCCAATTTGGTTAAATTGCATCTGCTTACTTTACACATTATACCTTTGATAATGACATGCCTTCCTATTTTTGATACATACTCCCTCCGTTCGGAATTACTCGTCCAAGAAATGAATGTATCTAGATGTATTTTAGTTGTAGATACATCCATTTTTGTGATAAGTAATTCCGAACGGAGGGAGTACTACATATATCTATTAACCATGTTCGTACATCAAACTAATGCTCTTTTGTATCCCTAGTCAAACACTTATGATGAGACAGTCACCCGGGTGGGTTACTGTGAGACGCCATACTCGTTTAAAGAGTGCAGTGTCATCCTCCCCACATGATTTTCAAGAAACAGCAAGGCTAAATGAAGATAGTCAACGTAGCTCTCTAGTTGATAACCGCAATTCCCCCACACACTACTAGGAAAAGGCTAATTAGTGGCGCACCTATTTTTGCCATTAATGGCGCACTATAGGTGCGCCACTATTACCACGCCACTAATAACAAATAGTAATGGCACACTAGAGGTGCGCCACTACTATCACAAATAGTAATGGCGCACCTATAGTGCGCCATTACTATGCCTAGAAGTGCGCCATTACTATATGACTTAGTAATGGCGCACCACATATGTGGTGCGCCATTACTAACAATTTTTTTAAAAAAATCAATTTTTTTTCATTTTTTTTGTTTTTTTCTTAATCTCGGATCACTATGGCTTAATCTCGGGTCAATATGCTTAATCTCAAGTCAAATCGCACTTCGTGGTCAAACTTCCCGGAAGGTCACCCATCCTCACACTGCTCTAGCCCGAGCATGCTTAACTTCGTAGTTCTATCCAACCCTAGCACCACCTCACTTAACAGGCACTTGTTGATATATCTATCATATCAATCCTATTAAACCTTATTGATGTCTAGGACTTTGTTCATGTTCATGAGTGTGATGAAATTTTGAAGAGCAAATTTTATCAGAGTAGTGTTCGTCAGTATCATGCATCAATGAGTTCTGAAGAGCAAATTTTATTCCTTTTTCTTGTGGGTTTGACTGGACAAGGCAAAATCAAGAAAGAGGAAGGAAAAGAGTAAGGAAGGCGATGATGGTGGTCCTCTGCAACAACATAAACGGAGCATCCGTACCGATTCTCCTTGTACTCATAGTGCATTACAAGGTCCAAGTCTCCGCTCCCCTACTCCACCATCCAAGGTGCTTGCTCTAACTTGGCAAAGCAGGATATTTGGTTGCATGTTGCACATGGTGTCTAGCTTGTATTGCTCCTAATTAGTGTAAACTGCATCTGCTTAGCTTACACATGATACGTGTGAATATGACACGCTTTCCTGTTTTTGGTACATACTATATCTGTCTATCACACCATGTTCTTACATGAAACTACTCTTCTTGTGTATCCTGCATCAGTCACTTATGATGGATCACCTTTAAGTTGGCAGTGTGATATTGGTTTGCGTCTTGAATATGATTTCTAGCATGTATTGCTTCTAGTTTGATGAACGCCACCTATGACGAGACAGTTTTAACTTGGCAAAGTGATATTGATTACACCTTTCATATGGTGTCTAGTTTGCAGTGCTTCTAATTTGTTGAAGTGCCTTCTGCTTAGTTACCACATCATAGGTGTGAATATGTCAAGCCATCCATTTTTTCGTACATATTCCATCCTCGTATCATGACTTTGCCTTTCATCAGAGTAGTGTTCGTCAGTATCATGCATGAATGAGTTCTGAAGAGCAAATTTTATTCCTTTTTCTTGTGGGTTTGACTTGAAAAGGAAAAATCAAGAAAGAGGAAGGAAAAGAGTAAGGAAGGCAATGATGGTGGTCCTCTGCAGCAACGTAAACGAAGCATTTGTACCGGTTCTCCTTGTACTGATAGTGCATTACAAGGTCCAAGTCTCCGCTCCCCTACTGCATCATCCAAGGTGCTTGCTCTAACTTGGCAGTGTGATATCTGGTTGCATGTTGCATATGGTGTCTAGCTTGTATTGCTCCTAATTAGTGTAAACCGCATCTTCTTAGCTTACACATGATACGTGTGAATATGACACGCTTTCCTGTTTTTGGTACATACTATATCTGTCGATCACACCATGTTCTTACATGAAGCTACTCTTCTTGTGTATCCTGCATCAGTCACTTATGATGGAACACCTTAAAGTTGGCAGTGTGATATTGGTTTGCGTCTTGAATATGATTTCTAGCATGTATTTCTTCTAGTTTGATGAACGCCACCTATGACGAGACAGTTTTAACTTGGCAGAGTGATATTGATTGCACCTTTCATATGGTGTCTAGTTTGCAATGCTTCTAATTTGTTGAAGTGCCTTCTACTTAGTTACCACATCATAGGTGTGAATATGTCAAGCCGTCCATTTTCGTATATATTCCATCCTCGTATCATGACTTTGCCTTTCATGAGAGTAGTGTTCACAAGATCATGCATGAATGAGTTCAAGAGCAAATAATATTCCTTTTTCTTGTCGGTTTGACCTCACAATGCAAAATCAATAAAGCTGAAGGAAATTGGAAAGGCATTGGATGATGGTGGTCCTTCCGAGCAACTGAAACGGAGGTTCTCTACATATTCTACTCCGCCATCCTCCCAACAAGATTCGCAAGACAACGCAAGGCTAGACAGCCAACGTAGCTGTGTAGATGATGAGCACATCTCCCCTACTCCACCATCACATGTGCTTGCTCTAACTTGGCACTATTATATGTGGTTGCATATTGCATATGATGTATAGCTTGTATTGCTTCTAACTTTGTTGAATTGCATCTGCTTACTTTACACATAATACCTGTGAATATGACACGTGTTCCTGTTTCTAGAACATACATGTACATGATGAGCACATCTCCCCTACTCCACCATCACAGGTGCTTGCTCTAACTTGGCACTATTATATGTGGTTGCATCTTGCGTATGATGTCTAGCTTGTATTGCTTCTAACTTTGTTGAATTGCATCTGCTTACTTTACACATAATGCCTGTGAATGTGACACGTGTTCCTGTTTCTAGAACATACGTGTACATGATGAGCACATCTCCCCTACTCCACCATCACAGGTGCTTGCTCTAACTTGGAACTGTTATATGTGGTTGCTTTTTCCGTATGATGTCTAGTTTGTATTGCTTCTGATTATGTTGAATTGTATCTGCATAGCTTACAACTTATACCTGCAACGATCACTTACCCATAAGACACATTTAACTTGGGGTTGTGATGTAGGTTGCATCTTGCATTGTCTTCTAGCTTGTACTGCTTCTAATTTCTTGAAATGGCAGTTACGACGAGACACTTTTTACCTGATAGAGTGATATTGGTTGCATGTTCATATGGTGCCTAGCTTTCATTTCTTCTAATTTTGTTAAAATGCCTTCCGCTTATTGTTTTTTTGTACATATTCCATCCTCCTATCATACGTGTGAATATGAAACGCTGTCTTTTTTGTATATATTCCATCCTCCTATCCTGCGCTTGCCTTACATCAAAGTAGTGTTCGTCTGTATGATGCATGAACCAGTTATGCAGAGCTAATTTTATTCATCTTCTTGTGGTTTTGACTTCATAAGGCAATATCAGAAAATAGGAAGGAAAAGAGTAAGTTAGGGGATGTTGGTGGTCCTCCGCACCGACGCAAACAGAGACTCTCTAGATTTGCCATCGCTATCGCTAATGAAGTTGAAGTCCCAAGTCTACATGATGAGTTCATCTCCGTACTCCACCATCGCAGGTGCTTGCTCTAAGTTGACAAAGGTGATAATTGGTTTCATGTTGCATATGTTGTCTAGCCTGTATTTCTTCTATTTTGATTAAATTGCACCGCTGAGTTCATACGTTATACATGTGCATATGACATGGCATTCGTGTCTAGAATACATCGTGCATCTATCTATCATACCATGTTCTTACATCAAAGTACTGATGTTGTGTATCCCGCATCAGTCACTCATGATTGGACACTTTTAACATGGCAGTTTGATAGTAGTTGCATCTTGCATTGATTTCTACGTTGTACTGCTTCTAATTTTTCGAATTGCCACTTATGACCGTATTAATTTTTAACTTGGTAGAGTAATATTGGTTGCATCTTTCATATGGTGTCTAGCTTGCATTACTTCTATTTTCTTGAAAATCCTTTCCGCTTAGTTTACACATCGTAGCTGTGAATATGTCATGTCGCCTTGTTTTTCTTACATATTCCATCCTCATATGGTTGTCTTACATCAAAGTATTGCTTGTCTCAGATCATGCATCAATGAGTTCTCAAGAGCGATTTTATTCTTTTGTGTTGTGGGTACGGCTTGACATGGCAAAGTCAAAAAGAGCAAGGAAAATAATATAGTAGGGAGTGGTGTTACCTGGTCAGTGAAACGGAAAAGGATCTATCGTCCAGATTCTGCCGGTACTTATAGTGCAAGAGAAGGTCCAAGTCCACCGGCTAAATCTACAAACACAAGATCACCGCTTCCACCAGTACCGCAGCATCCGCTTCAACTGCATCGCATCTCAACGAGTTACTCGCTCGCTTGCTCGAACCGCAAGTTACCAAGCTGCCTTCACACCTAACACTACTTCAAGCAATCACGACACAACATGACTTGGCAAGATCAGATGAACCTCATGAGCATAAACACAAAGACGGTACCTGACCGGGTCAAGTTGCAGTTGCATGCTCCTTTATATGTACTCTCACAGTTTGATGTACACTAACACTTTCCATATTCGTTGTTGAACTAGCACCACGACGCAAGCGAAAACAGACATCAGGGATAATGCTTGACAGATTAACAAAATCTAAAGGAGAAAGAATGGAGATCCATTTTGAGGCAGGTTTAGAAAGGCCACGTGATGCTACAGAGTCAGCCAAGTTAGTATCAGAGGCAGTCGTTACCGTTAGGTGTCATGCACGTATCCTCCCAACGTGGATCCAAAGATGAATGAGAAAGACAATACCCAGTTTAACACCTTCCATGACCATTTATCCGTAAGTAATGTTATTCATCGCAATTAGTAATATTGTCTTGCTCGTCCCATACTTTCTAGCTTCCTCCTAATAAGACTCACATTCTTTTTCAACAGATGAGGTTCAAGTTGGATCCGAAAGATGATGCAACTAAACAACCATGCACTCATGTTTTTCACCGCTCATGACAAGATCGGTACCACCTTAGAAAATCTCACTTTGAAGGCAAGGCTAATAATGAAATCACCCAAACATCTCCAAAGTGGAATATATTACGTATGAAGACCGACAACCCTCGTTAAACACCGGTCCGATCCAAAGTATCGTAGGCTATATGTATTTGATCGGACCACATATTGAACTTGTATTTATGTATGTGCCTTACAAGTGTATCTTCTTCTAGGCTAACTATTTGAAGAACAAGACCAACTGCTCCAAAGTGAAATTCCAACAGACAACAGGATCTCGTAGCTATATTGCACAATCGCGAGGCTCTTGTAAATAGCTGCTACTTCCTTCTTTTTTCTCGTGTCATATTATCGTATCTATATTGACTTGTTCCAAATACGTAGGAAAGCCTGCGCACTAAAAAGAACCTGAACCGAATGCAGTGCAAATCTTCAAGGATTGCCACACCAGCAAGATGAAAGGCATGAGCACACCAGTTCAAGCCGTTGTTGTAAGTCCTTACTCCTCCTGCCTTTGAACTGATTGGTATTGTGATGTGTTCATTTAACTACTTGGTTTGCAGCCAATGTCAGTTACTTTGTTCACTTTTATACACAGTTGTCTTAACGTATCATTTCACCTTACATGGTTTAAAAGAGATGAAGGATATTCTTTTGGTCTTGATCTGTATTCTAGTTGTTATGTTCACATGCGCACACAATGATAAAATAGCATGTTTGTTTTATATCTGTTTGCCCATGATATGAATGATGTCATACTATGTTCATCCTACTTTAAACCATGTCTCTTTATCCTTAGATGTCAACGAATGTGAGGAAATAGACAATAAACTAGGCATGCTACATGGACATATGTTCCGAAAGTGATTTTATTATGTAGTTGGCACTACAATACATGCTAATGTATTACAGTAGTTCACCAAAATAAGTTATTTATAAACGTGTAACCTACTTTGTTTGTTTTTGTCTCATTAGTAAATTATCTGGTACACTAATCTACAAGTTCAAACTTTCAGGAAGCTATGGAAAAAATGATTGAACAGCCATGACCACCTGAAGGTGACGAGGCTACCATAGGCACAATGTCACCTCTTGCTGCAGTACGTCGGTATCTCTCCACTAACAGTGCAAAAAGCACCTTCCTGCGTAACTCTGGGTTGGTTGTCAAGGTAACCTCGTCCAAATCGCCTTCTGAACAAAATCTTCCTGCTAAACAAAGTGATATATCTGTGCTCCAGACACAAGTCCAATCCCTAATGGACGTCATTTTGGAAACAAGAATAGTGGTTGACAAATGTAGTCAAGATATGAATGGTTTTGAAACTAGACTATCAGCCATTTCTTCGTTGTTCAAGAGCAATGGCGGAAAAAATGTGAAGATCGTGCTGCTCCATCAGATTCTATAGCCTGAAGCATTAGCACTCAGGTCAAATGATCTGTGCTTCTATACATCTGATGGTTCCTTTATCTGCAAGGATCAGAAACTTTATGCCAATGTGCCTTTTGTTGTGATACAGCATTTATGATGCTGCCAAAGGCTGCAATAATTACGACGCTATTTTTGTATAGTGTAGGTTTATCTTAGTAATGTATCCGGCCGAAAGCTTCGTACGAGCCCAACATGGCAACATTCGTCGGGCCCATTACAATTGGGCTAAAAACGATTATGGGCCGAAATTTGCATGTAGCCCACTAAAAATATCTGGGCCTAAATCAGCATAAGATTTCATATTTTTCTGGTAGGCTTGTGCCCATAGTGGGACTTTAACAGGCCTAAACATAATTTGGGCCCTCAGTAACAATAGGTCGTTTACAGGTGTAAATATCTCGAGCCCATAAAAAACATGGGCCTTTAAAATACCGAAAGTGAGATTGGGCCCATTTACAATGCGGATCTTTCGCATGCCGAAATTCGGACGGGTCGTAAATGCGCCGACCTAATACACGGGCCTTTAACAGGCCGGAAGTTCGGTCGGGCTAGATTATCGTCATTTTTATATGGGTCATTAATGGGCCCGATGTGACGTTGGGCCACATATGGCCCATGAATTTCGTCCGGCGTTAACAGGCCGAAAATCACAACAGGTCAAAAGTGGCCAAAATCTATAGTGGGCCTCTAACAGGCCGAATGTCAGACATGCCCGAATAGGACCCAAATCCTTCACGGTCGTTTATGGGCCGAAAGTTTCAATGGCCTGTAAATGGGCCCAAATGAAGGTGACCTTTAACAGGTCGGAAATACACCGGCCGTAATTCGCCCATACACTTAGCGGATCGTTAACGCCGTAAGTGACCATGGGCCGCGATGATGACAAGTTTAGGACAGGCCGTTGACAGGCCGATTTCACACTAGCCGTACGGGCCTTAACTGAGAATGTTGGGCCTTTAGCTGGGACGGCCCATTATGGTCCGCAAAATCTCGTGGGCCTTTAGCTGGGCCGGCCCATTATGTCCCACAAAATCTCGCGGGCCTTTAGCTGGGCCACCCATTATGATACACAAAATCTCGTGGGCCTTTTGCTGGGCTGGCCCATTATGGACCACAAAATCTTGTGGGCCTTTAGTTGGGCCGGCCCATTTAAACTTTATGGGCCACTTTGGGGCCGGTCCACGTGTCAACATATCATAGGCGCATCTCGCCCATTGGATGAGTGACACCTATGCCAACGCGGAGCTGACACATGTTTCCGTCAGCCAATCAGAATTTTACACGTTGAAAATCCCCATTGGTCTGGGCTGTTAACGGGTTATCGGATCCAAAACCAGACCTGATAGCTTAACGGCGTTCACGTTCTGATGGATGCCACGTGTCGGTCACCCTTGACGAAAGCACTTCTGTGACGCGCGATTTATCATCATGGAAGTGGACACTTCCGTGATGATAATTTTGGTAATGTCATGCAACACTTCTATGGCAGCACAGGTATGACTATCTTCATTCTGTCATAAATTTATCATCGATGTACATGCATGACAGAAAACGTGACCTACTGTGACAAACGCGTATCATCACGGAAGTGTATTTTTTTTGTAGTGCTCCCTCGAGCGTGCCTTCCATGCTGCAGCAATCGACGACCCCGACAGCAAGGGCGAGCGCCCTCCTGAGGCCAACCTAAAGAAGAAGAAGCAGCTGCACCACGCAGGGCCTCAGGCAAGCGGTGCCTCGTCAGGATCGGCACCCTCACCTGGGGCGCCTCCCTCCATCGCATAGGTTAGCGCGCCCGGCGCCCCTCTAGGCAGGGCTCGGGGGCTCTCTTCTGGAGGGCCTCAGACTTTGCCAACATCACGAGGGAGGTACTTGGGCACCACTTCGAGGTGTGCTTCACGGCGTGTTTCCCTCAGGAGGACACAGGGCAAGGACCGCCCACCGTTCAGGAGTTCATCACCAAGACCACTCAGGAATTGTAAGACGCAAGGGCCATGCGCGGCGATCGCCGCTCACAAGGCACAGCTTCACATCCAGGCGAGGATGCCGGGCTGCGCGTCTGCATCGACGTCCCAGGGCTCAACAGGGCTGCCTCTCAGGAGCTTTTCTGACCTTCACGTGTGGGAAGCTGCGAGGGCCCACCACACAGCTACGTTCGCGTGCCTTTCAGCCTGCCGAGCGTGGCGGCCGCCTACCAGCGCAACTTGCAGCGCATCCTGGTGGCTCAGGAGGCCAAGCACCATGCCGTCCTGACGGAGATGGAGACGGTCCTCAAGGAACCACCAGAGCCCCCGGAGCCTCCCGAGGCTCAGGGCCCCGGTGGCTCGTGAGGAGCAATCCTTTCACCGCGCACCGTTAGCTGCCCCAACTCTCCTTTGTCAACAGAACCAGGTGACATCTTCCAAGTTTATTTAGCTGGGAGCGCCCCTCGGGCTGCATCATTCCCAGGCCGCGTGGGTCCGTCCCTGTGGCATGTAAATGTCGGCGTTCTGGGAACGGGGGTCCCCAGACTTGCCTGCATGTGGCCCATGGTGTGGCTAAGCTAGAGGGCCGTACGGCCCATCTTCATCGACAAGGCATCCAAGACCCTCGCGAGGGGCCAAGCCTCGCGAGGCGGACAACACAAGACCTCCTCAGGAGTGGCCTAGCCAGGCAGGCTCACGAGGAGCGGAGATATCAAGGCGGGGCAAACCTCGCGAGGCTCAAGTGACGTGTGTTGGGGAACGTAGTAATTTCAAAAAAATTCCTACGCACACACAAGATCATGGTGATGCATAGCAACGAGAGGGGAGAGTGTGTCCACGCATCTCGTGAGACCGAAAAGCCAAGCGTTAGCACAACGCGGTTGATGTAGTCATACGCCTTCATGATCCGACCGATCAAGTACCGAACGCACGACACCTCGTAGTTCAGCACACGCTCAGCCCGATGACGCCCCTCGAACTCCGATCCAGCCGAAAGTGTTGAGGGAGAGTTTCACAAGACGACGGCGTGGTGACGATGATGATGTTCTACCGACGAGGGCTTCGCCTAAGCACCGCCACAAGATATCGAGGTGGACTACGGTGGAGGGGGGCACCGCACACGGCTAAAAGATCAAACGATCAATTGTTGTATCTATGGGGTGCCCCCTGCCCCCGTATATAAAGGAGCAAGGGGGAGGCCGGCCGGCCCTCTATGGCGCGCCAGGAGGAGTCCTCCTCCTCCTAGTAGGAGTAGGACTCCCCTCTTTTCTACTCCTACTAGGAGGGGGAAAGGAAGGGGGAAAGGGAGAAGGAAAGGGGGGCGCCGCCCCCCTCTCCTAGTCCAATTCGGACCAAAGGGGGAGGGGCGTGCGGCCTGCCCTAGGCCAGCCCTCTCACTCTCCACTAAGGCCCATAAGGCCCATTACTTCTCCCGGGGGGTTCCGTAACCCTCCGGCACTCCGGTTTTCTCCGAAATCACCCGGAACACTTCCGTTGTCCGAATATAGCCGTCCAATATATCAATCTTTATGTCTCGACCATTTCGAGACTCCTCGTCATGTCCGTGATCACATCCGGGACTCCGAACAACCTTGAGTACATCAAAACATATAAACTCATAATATAACATCATCAAACGTTAAGCGTCAGGACCCTCACGAATGCGAGAACTATGCGTACATGACCGAGACACATCTCCGTCAATAACCAATAGTGGAACCTGGATGCTCATATTGGCTCCTACATATTCTACGAAGATCTTTATCGGTCGGACCGCATAACAATATACGTTGTTCCCTTTGTCATCAAGATGTTACTTGCCCGAGATTCGATCATCGGTATCTCAATACCTAGTTCAATCTCGTTATCGCAAGTCTCTTTACTCGCTCAGAATACATCATACCGCAACTAACTCATTAGTTACAATGCTTGCAAGGCTTAAGTGATGTGCATTACCGAGAGGGCCCAGAGATACCTCTCCGACAATCGGAGTGACAAATCCTAATCTCGAAATACGCCAACCCAACAAATACCTTTGGAGACACCTGTAGAGCACCTTTATAATCACCCAGTTACATTGTGACGTTTGGTAGCACACAAAGTGTTCCTCCGGTAAACTGGAGTTGCATAATCTCATAGTCATAGGAACATGTATAAGTCATGAAGAAAGCAATAGTAACATACTAAATGATCGGGTGCTAAGGTAACGGAATGGGTCATGTCAATCGCATAATTCTCCTAATGATGTGATCCCGTTAATCAAATGACAACCGATGTCAATGGTTAGGAAACATAACCATCTTTGATTAAGTAGAGGCATACTAGTGACACTCTGTTTGTCTATGTATTCACACATGTATTATGTTTCCGGTTAATACAATTCTAGCATGAATAATAAACATTTATCATGATATAAGGAAATAAATAATAACTTTATTATTGCTTCTTGGGCATATTTCCTTCAGTCTCCCACTTGCACTAGAGTCAATAATCTAGATCACATCGCCATGTGATTTTAACATCAATAGTTCACATCAACATGTGATTAACACCCATAGTTCACATCGTCATGTGACCAACACCCAAAGGGTTTACTAGAGTCAATAATCTAGTTCACATCGCTATGTGATTAACACCCAAAAAGTACTAAGGTGTGATCATGTTTTGCTTGTGAGAGAAGTTTAGTCAACGGGTCTGCCATATTCAGTTCCGTATGTACATTGCAAATTTCTATGTCTACAATGCTCTGCACGGAGCTACTTTAGCTAATTGCTCCCACTTTCAATATGTATCCAGATGAAGACTTAGAGTCATCTGGATCAGTGCCAAAACTTGTATCGACGTAACCCTTTTACGACGAACCTTTTGTCACCTCCATAATTGAGAAACATATCCTTATTCCACCAAGGATAATTTTGACCACTGTCCAGTGATCTACCCCTAGATCACTATTTTACTCCCTTGCCACAATCAGTGTAGGGTATACAATAGATCTGGTACACAGCATGGCATACTTTATAGAACCTATGGCCAAGGCATAGGGAATGACTTTCATTCTCTTTCTATCTTCTGCCGTGGTCGGGCTTTGAGTCTTACTCAATTTCACACCTTGTAACACAGGAAAGAACTCTTTCTTTGACTATTCCATTTTGACCTACTTCAAAATCTTGTCAAGGTATGTACTCATTGAAAAAACTTATCAAGCGTCTTGATCTATCTCTATAGATCTTGATGCTCAATATGTAAGCAGCTTCTCCGAGGTCTTTCTTTGAAAAACTCCTTTCAAACACTCCTTTATGCTTTGCAGAATAATTCTACATTATTTCCGATCAACAATATGTCATACACATATACTTATCTAAAATGTTGTAGTGCTCCCACTCACTTTTTTGTAAATACAAGCTTCACCGCAAGTCCAGATAAAACTATATCCTTTGATCAACTTATCAAAGCGTATATTCCAACTCCGAGATGCTTGCACCAGTCCATAGATGGATCATTTGGAGCTTGCATATTTTGTTAGCACCTTTAGGATTGACAAAACCTTCTGGTTGCATCATATACAACTCTTCTTTAATAAATCCATTAAGGAATGCAGTTTTGTTTATCCATTTGCCAGATTTCATAAAATGCACCAATTGCTAACATGATTCGGACAGACTTAAGCATAGATACGAGTGAGAAACTATCATTGTAGTCAACATCTTGAACTTGTCGAAAACCTTTTGCGACAATTCTAGATTTGTAGATAGTAACACTACTATCAGCGTCCGTCTTCCTCTTGAAGATCCATTTAATCTCAATGGCTCGCCGATCATTGGGCAAGTCAATCAAAGTCCATACTTTGTTCTCATACATGGATCCCATCTCAGATTTCATGGCCTCAAACCATTTCGCGGAATCTAGGCTCATCATCTCTTCCTCATAGTTCGTAGGTTCGTCATGGTCAAGTAACATGACCTCCAGAATAGGATTACCATACCACTCTGGTGCGGATCTCACTCTGGTTGACCTACGAGGTTCGGTAGTAACTTGATCTGAAGTTCCATGATCATCATCATTAACTTCCTCACTAATTGGTGTAGGCGTCACAGAAACCGGTTTCTGTGATGAACTACTTTCCAATAAGGGAGCAGGTACAGTTACCTCATCAAGTTCTACTTTCCTCCCACTCACTTCTTTCGAGAGAAACTCCTTCTCTAGAAAGGATCCATTCTTAGCAACGAATGTCTTGCCTTCGGATCTATGATAGAAGGTGTACCCAACAGTTTCCTTTGGGTATCCTATGAATACACATTTCTCCGATTTGGGTTCAAGCTTATCAGGTTGAAGCTTTTTCACATAAGCATCGCAGCCCCAAACTTTCAGAAACGACAACTTTGGTTTCTTGCCAAACCACAGTTCATAAGGCGTCGTCTCAACGGATTTTGGTGGTGCCCTATTTAACGTGAATGCATCTGTCTCTAAAGCATAACCCGAAAACGATAGCGGTAAATCAGTAAGAGACATCATAGATCACCCATATCTAGTAAAGTACGATTACGACGTTCGGACACACCATTACGCTGTGGTGTTCCGGGTGGCGTGAGTTGTGAAACTATTCCGCATTGTTCCAATTGAAGACCAAACTCGTAACTCAAACATTCTTCTCCACGATCAGATCGTAGAAACTTTATTTTCTTGTTATGATGATTCTCCACTTCACTCTGAAATTCTTTGAACTTTTCAAATGTTTCAGACTTGTGCTTCATTAAGTAGATATACTCATATCTGCTCAAATCATCTGTGAAGGTTAGAAAATAACGATACCCGCCACGAGCATCTACACTCATTGGACCGCATACATCGGTATGTATTATTTCCAACAAGTCAGTTGCTCGCTCCATTGTTCCGGAGAACGGAGTCTTAGTCATCTTGCCCATAAGGCATGGTTCGCAAGCATCAAGTGATTCATAATCAAGTGATTCCAAAATCCCATCAGCATGGAGTTTCTTCATGTGCTTTACACCAATATGACCTAAACGGTAGTGCCACAAACAAGTTGCACTATCATTATTAACTTTGCATCTTTTGGCTTCAATATTATGAATATGTGTATCACTACAATCGAGATCCAACGAACCATTTTCATTGGGTGTGTAACCATATAAGGTTTTATTCATGTAAATGTAACAACAATTATTCTCTAACTTAAATGAATAACCGTATTGCAATAAACATGATCAAATCATATTCATGCTCAACGCAAACACCAAATAACACTTATTTAGGTTCAACACTAATCCCGTAAGTATAGGGAGTGTGCGATGATTATCATATCAATCTTGGAACCACTTCCAATACACATCGTCACTTCATCCTTAACTAGTTTATGTTCATTATGCAACTCCTGTTTCGAGTTACTACTCTTTAGCAACTGAACCAAAGATTGGCAAGTACCGAGGGGTTGCTATAAACACTAGTAAAGTACACATCAATAACATGTATATCAAATATACTTTTGTTCACTTTGCCATCCTTCTTATCCACCAAATACTTGGGGTGGTTCCGCTTCTAGTGACCAGTTCCTTTGCAGTAGAAGCACTTAGTCTCAGGCTTAGGTCCAGACTTGGGCTTCTTCACTTGAGCAAAGAACTTGCTTGCCGTTCGACTTGATGTTCCCCTTCTTCCCTTTGCCCTTTTCTTTATTATTTTGGTCTTGTTATCCATCAACACTTTATGCTTTTATTGATTGCTACCTTCGTTGATTTCAGTATCACGAAGAGCTTGGGAATCGTTTTCGTTATCCCTTGCATATTATAGTTCATCACGAAGTTCTAGTAACTTGGTGATGGTGACTAGAGAATTCTGTCAACCACTATTTTATCTGGAAGATTAACTCCCACTTGATTCAAGCGATTGTAGTACCCAGACCATATGAGCACATGCTCACTGCTTGATCTATTCTCCTCCATCTATGAGCTATAGAACTTGTTGGATACTTCATATCTCTCAACTCGGGTATTTGCTTGAAACACTAACTTCAACTCCTGGAACATCTCATATGGTCCATGACATTCAAAACGTCTTTGAAGTCCCGATTCTAAGCCGTTAAGCATGGTGCACTAAACTATCAAGTAGTCATCATATTGAGCTAGCCAAACGTTCATAACGCCTCAGATCTCGCTCCTGTAATAGGTCTGTCACCTAGCGGTGCATCAAGGACATAATTCTTCTGTGCAGCAATGAGGAAAATCCTCAGATCAGGATCCAATCCGCATCATTGCTACTAACATCTTTCAACATAGTTTTCTCTAGGAACATATATAAAACATAGGGAAGCAACAAACACGAGCTATTGATCTACAACATAGATATGCTAATACTACCAGGACTAAGTTCATGATAAATTAAAGTTCAATTAATCATATTACTTAAGAACTCCCACTTAGATAGACATCCCTCTAATCCTCTAAGTGATCACGTGATCCATATCAACTAAACCATAACCGATCATCACGTGAAATGGAGTAGCTTTCAATGGTGGACATCACTATGTTGATCATATCTACTATATGATCCACGCTCGACCTTTCGGTCTCAGTGTTCCGAGGCCATATCTGCATATGCTAGGCTCGTCAAGTTTAACCTGAGTATTCCGCGTGTGCAAAACTAGCTTGCACCCATTGTAGATGGACGTAGAGCTTATCACACCCGATCATCACGTGGTGTCTGGGCACGACGAACTTTGGAAACGGTGCATACTAAGGGAGAACACTTTTATCTTGAAATTTAGTGAGAGATCATCTTATAATGCTACCGTCAACCAAAGCAAGATAAGATGCATAAAAGATAAACATCACATGCAATCAATATAAAGTGATATGATATGGCCATCATCATCTTGTGCTTGTGATCTCCATCTCCGACGCACCGTCATGATCACCATCGTCACCGGCGCGACACCTTGATCTTCATTGTAGCATCGTTGTCGTCTCGCCAAACTTATGCTTCTACGACTATCACTACCGCTTAGTGATAAAGTAAAGCATTACAGGGCGATTGCATTGCATACAATAAAAGCAACAACCATATGGCTCCTGCCAGTTGCCGATAACTCGGTTACAAAACATGATCATATCATACAATAAAATTTAGCATCATGTCTTGACCATATCACATCACAACATGCCCTGCAAAAACAAGTTAGACGTCCTCTACTTTGTTGTTGCAAATTTTACGTGGCTACTACGGGCTTAGCAAGAACCGTTCTTACCTACGCATCAAAACCACAATGATAGTTTGTCAAGTTGGTGCTGTTTTAACCTTCACAAGGACCGGGCGTAGCCACACGGTTCAACTAAAGTTGGAGAAACTGACACCTGCCAGCCACCTGTGTGCAAAGCACGTCGGTAGAACCAGTCTCGCGTAAGCGTACGCGTAATGTCGGTCCGGGCCGCTTCATCCAACAACACCGTCGAACTAAAGTATGACATGCTAGTAAGCAGTATGACTTATATCGCCCACAACTCACTTGTGTACTCGTGCATATAACATCAACGCATAAAACCTGGCTCGAATGCCACTGTTGGGGAACGTAGTAATTTCAAAAAAATCCCTACGCACACACAAAATCATGGTGATGCATAGCAACAAGAGGGGAGAGTGTGTCCAGGTACCCTCGTAGAACGAAAGCGGAAGCGTTAGCACAACGCGGCTGATGTAGTCGTACGTCTTCACGATCCGACCGATCAAGTACCGAACGCACGGCACCTCCGAGTTCAGCACACATTCAGCCCGATGACGTCCCTCGAACTCCGATCCAACCGAGTGTTGAGGGAGAGTTTCGTCAGCACGACAGCGTGGTGACGATGATGATGTTCTATCGACGCAGGGCTTCGCCTAAGCACCGCTACAGTATTATCGAGGTGGACTATGGTGGAGGGGGGCACCGCACACGACTAAAAGATCAAACGATCAATTGTTGTATCTATGGGGTGCCCCCTGCCACCGTATATAAAGGAGCAAGGGGAGGCCGGCCGGCCCTCTATGGCGCGCCAGGAGGAGGAGTCCTCCTCCTAGTAGGAGTAGGACTCCCCTCTTTCCTACTCCTACTAGGAGGGGGAAAGGAAGGGGGAGAGGGAGAAGGAAAGGGGGCGCCGCCCCCCCTCTCCTAGTCCAATTCGGACCAGAGGGGGAGGGGCGCACGGCCTGTCCTAGGCCAGCCCTCTCTCTCTCCACTAAGGCCCATTACTTCTCCCGGGGGGTTCCGGTAACCCTCCGGCACTCCGGTTTTCTCCGAAATCACCTGGAACACTTCCGGTGTCCGAATATAGTCGTCCAATATATCAATCTTTATGTCTCGACCATTTCGAGACTCCTCGTCATGTCCGTGATCACATCCGGGACTCCGAACAACCTTCGGTACATCAAAACATATAAACTCATAATATAACTGTCATCGAAACGTTAAGCGTGCGGACCCTATGGGTTCGAGAACTATGCAGACATGACCGAGACACGCCTCCCGATCAATAACCAATAGCGGAACCTGGATGCTCATATTGGCTCCCACATATTCTACGAAGATCTTTATCGGTCGATCGCATAACAATATACGTTGTTCCCTTTGTCATCGGTATGTTACTTGCCCGAGATTTGATCGTCGGTATCTCAATACCTAGTTCAATCTCGTTACCGGCAAGTCTCTTTACTCGTTCCATAATACATCATCCCGCAACTAACTCATTAGTTACAATGCTTGCAAGGCTTAAGTGATGTGCATTACCGAGAGGGCCCAGAGATACCTCTCCGACAATCGGAGTGACAAATCCTAATCTCGAAATAGGCCAACCCAACAAATACCTTTGGAGACACCTGTAGAGCACCTTTATAATCATCCATTTACGTTGTGACATTTGGTAGCACACAAAGTGTTCCTCCGATAAATGGGAGTTGCATAATCTCATAGTCAGAGGAACATGTATAAGTCATGAAGAAAGCAATATCAACATACTAAACGATCGGGTGCTAAGCTAACGGAATGGGTCATGTCAATCACATCATCTCCTAATGATGTGATCCCGTTAATCAAATGACAACCCATGTCAATGGTTAGGAAACATAACCATCTTTGATTAATGAGCTAGTCAAGTGGAGGCATACTAGTGACACTCTGTTTGTCTATGTATTCACACATGTATTATGTTTCCGGTTAATACAATTTTAGCATGAATAATAAACATTTATCTTGATATAAGGAAATAAATAATAACTTTATTATTGCCTCTAGGGCATATTTCCTTCAACGCGAGCCATGACGATCGAGATCAGGCGGGCGCCAGCACGCGCAGCGTCCATGTTTCCTCTTTGGTGCTAAGGAGGCAAGCGCAGGCGAGGAGTACCGAGGCATCAGGCAAAGGTTGCCATATCGGTGCAACGAGACCAAGACCAGAAGGACGGCAAGACGTAGGTCATCCTGGAGCCCAAGACGGCGTCACCACCAGAGCCTTTTGCAGGCGAAGACCGCTTTTGTCAGGATAGCTTGTACTAGTTGTCCCCTTTGAAATTTGCCCGCCGTTGTTGGCTCGCTTCCCGCTCAATATTTGGGGAGAGGACCAGGGCCTCTATAAATAGGACTAGCCACCACAATAGGTGGGGAGAGCTTGATCATATCTGATTGAGAGCCTACCTTAGCCACAAGAACACCTCAACCTTAGGAGGTTGTTCTTCCCTTTGTACTGTTCATCATCAGCCCAAGAGGCAATCCACGACACACACACTGGAGTAGGGTATTACACCATAACAGTGGCCCGAACCAGTATAAATCTCGTGTCTTTCTGTGTTTCAAGTTTGTCGAGTTCGTCCGCGAGATCCTAGAGAGCTAGGCCGTAGATCGGTAGGAGGGAAGAACTTCACGCGCACCCCAGAGTTCGAACCTTAAGGGTTTTGCCGGAATCCCACATCAGACATTTGGCGCGCCAGGTAGGGGTGCGCCGTAGCTTCCCTTCCGTCGGTTCGTCGCTCCATAGCTCCGTCGTCTCCATGGTGGACGCTCACCGTGCTCGAGCTGAGAGCCGGGCTGCTCTCACCGCCCGCGTCGCCCAGACGGCTCCTGTCGGCGGGCCACCGCGCCGCTCTCCGTCTCCCTCTGCCAACACCGCCACCGGCCCGGCGGGGAATGAGCAGCAAGCGTCCTCGCTGCACCTCGTCAGTGCGGCAGGACGGCCGCACCGCCACCCCATCGCTGACCCCGACCGATTCTTCGTCTCACGCACGCCGCGGTCCCATGGAGGCACGAGCCGCACTCCTCGCCGCGAACGAGCTCCTGCGCTACCGCCCGGTTGACGACCTCTACGAGGAGTGGCTCAATCGTGCCGCCGAGCTCGTCCGCGCTGTAGGGGCTCCCCGGTGCCGTCCCTCTCTCTGCCTCACCCTCCGCCAGCCATAGGCGACGTGGTTCGTGACGCACCTCCGCCACCTCTGCCTCAAGACTGCGCCTTGGCGCCAAGGCGCGCGGCCCCATGGCGTGACCCGCCACGCCTGGTGCCCGCGCGTAAAGAGAGAAGCTGCCAAGAAATCCCTCGGCCGCGAGAAGCTGTACCCGCGCTCCCCGCGCCGCCTCGTCAAGACCGCGCGCTGCCCATAGTGGCGGCGCACGGACCTCACCAAGATCAAGCTCCACCTCCGAGGCGGGCCCCGGCAACCATGGCCGGCTGCCGTGCCTTCACCCCCGAGCTGCGTAGCGTCGCCTGGCCAGGCAAGTTCATGCCAGATCTGCCCCCTCGCTATGACGGCACCGCCGACCCCACGAAGTTCCTGCAGCTCTACGAGCTGAGCATCGAAGCTGCCAACAGCGATGAGAAAGTCATGGCGAACTGGTTTCCCATGGCTCTCAAGGATGGAGCCCGCTCCTGGCTCCTGAACCTGCAGCACGGCTCGATCTCCTCCTGGGACGAGATGCGCGACCGCTTCGTCGCCAACTTCCAGGGCACTCGCGACCGCCCTCCGGCCGCGGGTACCTGCGCCGCATCAAGCAACAACCAGGAGAGACCCTCCAGAAGTACATCCAGCGCTTCAACAACACTCGCCTCAAGATCCCCAAGGTCACGGACGAGGCCATCATCTCCGCGTTCTCTGACGGCGTCCGTGACGTCAAGATGAAGGAAGAGCTCGCTATCCACGAGGAGTTGTGCACGTCTCAGGAGCTGTTCAACCTGGCAACCAAGTGCGCAAGAGCTGAGGAGGGGCGTCTTTCCCTCCTCGAGCTGCCAGCTGTGGGTGCAGAGGAGAAGAAGGCCAAGGCCAAGGACATGAAGCGCAAGGAAGCAGTTGTGCTCGCAGCGGAGCCCGGACACCAAGTGGGGAAGAGATCAGCCCGAGTCATCCAAGAACAGCCGACCGTTCTGCGCCTTCCACAACCTGAACACCCACAACACCAGCGACTGTCAAGAGCTCAGAGCCATTCACGAAGGACGTTTCGGTCGACGCCCCGAGCGCAGCGATCGGGGCTACGGCCCTGGAGGAGGACGTGGAGGCGGACGCTGGGACGACCGTGGCCCGCGCCAGGAGTGGCGCGATAGGCCTCATGAGGACTGCTGACAGGACCATCCTCACGAGGGCACCTAGAGGGACCAGCCTCGCGAGGATCGCGCTCAGGGCAACGCCGGTCTTCCGCCGCTGCCGCCACCACCAAGAAGGAATGACGATCACCACCAGGACGAAGGGGCTGGGGGCTTCCAGGAGCCGTGTGCTATCGCATGCATCTTAGGCGGCGCGCAGGCCCTAGCCTCTCAACGCATCTTCAAACAATTTGCTCGTGAAGTAAACGCGGTGCTCCCCAAGCTCGAGGCCACGCGCCCGCTCAGGTGGTCCCAGTGCGCCACCACTTTCAACTCGGCAGATCAACTCAAGTGCGCAGCCACTGTTGGCGCCCTCCCGATGCTCTGCTCCCCGGTCATCAACAATGTACAAGTCACCAAGACCCTCATTGACGGCGGCGCAGGGCTCATCGTCATGTCCGTCGACACGTTCGACAACCTCCAAGTGCCATATGAGCAGCTTCAGCCTACCAAGT
Source organism: Aegilops bicornis (assembly GCA_021605145.1). Taxonomy (NCBI): domain Eukaryota; kingdom Viridiplantae; phylum Streptophyta; class Magnoliopsida; order Poales; family Poaceae; genus Aegilops; species Aegilops bicornis. The sequence continues at coordinate 169,701,367 of CM038673.1, read as the reverse complement.
CTTTCTCAGGAGTGACCGGCGGCTCAACTACACCGATAGGGCAGATCCGCCTGCCTGTGACCTTCAGGGAGCGCAAGAACTACCGCACCGAGCTCATCGACTTCGACGTCTGATACGTCTCCAACGTATCTATAATTTTTGATTGCTCCATGCTATATTATCTACTGTTTTGGACCATATTGGGCTTTATTTTCCACTTTTATATTACTTTTGGGACTAGCCTATTAACCGGAGGACCAGCCCAGAATTGTTGTTTTTTGCCTATTTCAGTGTTTCGAAGAAACGGAATATCAAACGGAGTCCAAACGGAATGAAACCTTCGGGAACGTGATTTTCTCAACAGATATGATCCAGGAGACTTGGACCCTCCGTCAAGAAAGGAGGGAGGCGGTCACGAGGGTGGAGGGCGCGCGCCCCCTGCCTCGAGGGCCCCCTTTGCTCCACCGACGTACTCCTTCCTCCTATATATACCTACGTACCCCCAAACGATCAGATACGGAGCCAAAAACCTAATTCCACCGCCACAACCTTCTGTACCCACGAGATCCCATCTTGGGGCCTATTTCGGAGCTCCGTCGGAAGGGGAATCAATCACGGAGGGATTGTACATCAACACCATAGCCCCTCCGATGAAGTGTGAGTAGTTTACCTCAGACCTTCGGGTCTATAGTTAGTAGCTAGATGGCTTCTTCTCTCTTTTTGGATCTCAATACAATGTTCTCCCCCTCTCGTGGAGATCTATTCGATGTAATCTTCTTTTTGCGGTGTGTTTGTTGAGACCAATGAATTGTGGGTTTATGATCAAGTCTATCAATGAACAATATTTGAATCTTCTCTGAATTCTTTTATGTACGATTGGTTATCTTTGCAAGTCTCTTCGAATTATCGGTTTAGTTTGGCCTACTAGATTGGTTTTTCTTGCAATGGGAGAAGTGCTTAGCTTTGGGTTCAATCTTGCGGTGTCCTTTCCAAGTGACAAAACGTGCAGCAAGGCATGTATTGTATTGTTGCCATCGAGGATAACAAGATGGGGTTTTTATCATATTGCATGAATTTATCCCTTTACATCATGTCATCTTGCTTAAGGCGTTACTCTATTTTCTTAAACTTAATACTCTAGATGCATGCTAGATAGCGATCGATGAGTGGACTGCTTGGTGGCACATGGCAGATCTGTTCTGCCCAGTGTAGCTAGTGGTGGTGGTCATCTTCTTCGTCGGAGGTGGCCGGCCAGAGGCTTGGTGATTTGATCTCGAGATCCATCATCTAGTCCCGGCTGCGAGTTGGAGAGACATGGTTGCTGGTGAAAATAGAGCCGACGGCAGGCGATGGCGGCGTTCTATGTCGTTACCTTGATGAAGGCATCGTCGTGTAACTACTGTCGACCCACTCGTGCTGCTCCGGGGGAAACCCTAGGACCTGGTGTTCCAGATCGGACGATGGCGGCACTGCGGTGTCGTTTCTCTCTTGGGAGCATCGTTTGTGGAGCAGAGCTGGAAGTCAGAGGCAGGAGGTGGAGCGGCTTCGTCTTGCACGGAGCTTCAGTGGAGATGTCAAGTCATGCACGACCGGCAAAAGTGCTACGCTTTGTCATGCACAGTCGGCGGTGCTACGCACGACAGATCTTCCAAAGACTTCAAGCTGTGTCGGCTGGTGGTACTTGGCAGCATGGTGCTGAGGTGTATCAGTGGAGACCGCGACGTGCTCAGCTGTTTGCGCGGAGGGAGGAGGTGCCGTTGGCCGCCATGGTGGCGTCGATGATAGCTGGACCGAGCAAGGTTGATGCATCAGTACAGTTCTGAAGATGGAGCGGTGGCAGTTGGCGGCAGCGGCCTATGAGCACGCCGGACCGGTGAGACCCATGCCCAGCAGGCGTCCTAGATGGGACCTCAGGTCTTAGATGTTAGGTTTGGCTGCGATGTCTGTTTGGTATTAGGCCCAGGCTATCTGTGCCCCTTCATCAACTGGATAGGTGTAGCGATAGTTTGTTGCTTAGACAGCGTCTTTAGTTTTACTATTGTATTACTTTGTAGGGTCTTGTGAGAATAATTAATAAAGTGGCTGTATGCATCGCCCAGATGCAGAGGCCGGAGGTCATCCTCCTTTTCTAAAAAAAGATGCAGGCAGGAGTCGGTCTACTTGTCTCGGACGTGATGCCTATATACATGATCATACCTAGATAATCTCATAACTATGCTCAATTCTGTCAATTGCTCAACAGTAATTTGTTCACCCACCGTAGAAATACTTATGCTCTTAAGAGAAGCCACTAGTGAAATCTATGGCCCCCGGGTCTATTCTCATCATATCAATCTTCCATCACTTTATTATTGCTTTGTTTTTACTTTGCCTTTTATTTTACTTTGCATCCTTAAACCAAAAATATTATCCATCATATCTATCAGATCTCACTTTCGTAAGTAACCGTGAAGGGATTGACAACCCCTAATCGCGTTGGTTGCGTTGAGCTATTTGTTTTGTGTAGGTACGAGGGACTCGTGCGTGGCCTCCTATTGGATTGATACCTTGGTTCTCAAAAACTGAGGGAAATACTTACACTACTTTGCTGCATCATCCTCTCCTCTTCCGGAAATCTAACGCAGTGCTCAAGAGGTAGCAAGAAGAATTTCTGGCGCCGTTGCCAGGGAGTCTACGCAAAAACTCAACATACCAAGTACCTAGAACAATCCCTTATCTCCTGCATTACATTATTTGCCATTTGCCTCTCGTTTTCCTCTCCCCCACTTCACCCTTACCGCTTTATTCGCCCTCTCTTTTCCGTTTGACTTTTTCTCGTTTGCTTTTTGTTTGCTCGTGTGTTGGATTGCTTGCTTGTCACGATGGCTCAAGATAATACCAAATTGTGTGACTTTACCAATACCAACAACAATGATTTCCTTAGCACTTCGATTGCTCCTCTTACCAATACTGAATCTTGTGAAATCAATACTGCTTTGTTGAATCTTGTTATGAAAGAATAATTCGCCGGCCTTCCTAGTGAAGATGTCGCTACTCATCTGAATAGCTTCGCTGATTTATGTGATATGCAAAAGAAGAAAGATGTCTATAGTGATAGTGTTAAATTGAAGCTATTTCCTTTTTCTCTTAGAGATCGTGCTAAAGCTTGGTTTTCGTCTCTGCCCAAAAGTAGTATTAATTCGTGGAATAAGTGCAAATATGCTTTTATCTCTAAGTATTTTCCTCCCGCTAAAATCATCTCTCTTAGAAATGGTATTATGAATTTTAAGCAACTTGATCATGAACATGTTGCACAAGCTTGGGAGAGAATGAAATTAATGATACGTAATTGCCCTACTCATGGTTTGAATTTGTGGATGATTATACAAAAAAAATTATGTCGGATTGAATTTTGCTTCTAGAAATCTTTTAGATTCGGCCGCGGGAGGCACTTTTATGGAAATCACTTTAGGAGAAGCTACTAAACTCCTAGATAATATTATGGTTAATTATTCTCAACGGCACACTTTGAAAGATCTACTAATAAAAAGTGCATGCGATAGAAGAAATTAATGTTTTGAGTGGAAAGATGGATGAACTTATGAAATTATTTGCTACTAAGAGTGTTTCTTCTGATCCTAATGATATGCCTTTGTCTACTTTGATTAAGAATAATAATGAATCTATGGACGTGAATTTTGTTGGTAGGAATAATTTTGGTAACAACGCATATAGAGGGAACTTTAATCCTAGGCCTTATCCTAGTAATCCTTTTAATAATTATGGAAATTCCTACAACAACTCTTATGGAAATTTTAATAAGATGCCCTCTGAATTTGACACTAGTGTTAAATAATTTATGAATCCGCAAAAGAATTTTAATGCTTTGCTTGAATAGAAATTGCTTAAAGTTGATGAATTGGCTAGGAACGTTGATAGAATTTCTCTTGATGTTGATTCTTTAAAGATTAGATCAATTCCTCCTAAGCATGATATCAATGAGTCTCTCAAAGCCATGAGAATTTCCATTGATGAGTGCAAGGAAAGAACCGCTAGGATGCGTGCTACGAAAGATGCCTTTATTAAAGCGTGTTCTTCCAATTCATATGAAAATCAAGATGAAGATCTACAAGTTATTGATGTGTCTCCTATTAAATCTTTGTTTTGCAATATGAATCTTGATGAAACTGAATATGATCCACCTTTACCTAGAAGGCGTTCCAAAAACTCGGAGTTTTTAGATCTTGATGATGAAATTGATAAAAGTGGGATTGAAAAGAATAAAACCCTAGATGTTGCTAAACCCGCTATATTGGATTTCAAGGAATTTAATTATGAAAGTTGCTCTTAAATTGATTGTATTTCCTTGTTGCAATCCGTGCTAAATTCTCCTCATGCTTATAGTCAAAATAAAGCGTTTACTAAACATATCGTTGATGCCTTGATGCAATCTTATGAAGAAAAACTTGAGTTGGAAGTTTCTATCCCTAGAAAACTTATGATGAGTGGGAACCAACTATTACAATTAAGATTAATGATCATGAATTTTATGCTTTATGTGATTTGGGTGCTAGTGTCTCCACTATTCCCAAAACTTTGTGTGATTTGCTAGATTTCCGTGACTTTGATGATTGCTCTCTAAACCTGCATCTTGCGGACTCCGCTATTAAGAAACCTATGGGAAGAATTAATGATGTTCTTATTGTTGCAAATAGGAATTATGTGCCCGTAGATTTCATCGTTCTTGATATAGATTGCAATCCTTCTTGTCCCATTATTCTTGGTAGACCTTTCCTTAGAACGATTGGTGCAATTATTGATATGAAAGAAAGGAATATAAGATTCCAATTTCCATTAAAGAAGGGCATGGAACACTTCCCTAGAAATAAAATAAAATTACCATATGAATCTATCATGGGAGCCACTTATGGATTGCCTTCCAAAGATGGCAATACCTAGATCTATCCTTGCTTTTATGCCTAGCTAGGGGCGTTAAACGATAGCGCTTGTTGGGAGGCAACCCAATTTTATTTTAGTTTTTAGTTTTTTGTTTCTGTTTAGGAATAAATAATCCATATACCTTATGTTTAGATGTGTTTTTATCTTTTAATTAGTGTTTGTGCCAAGTTAAACCTATAGGATCTTCTTGGATGATAGTTATTTGATCTTGCTGTAATTTCCAGAAACTTTCAGTTCACGAAAACAATTGTTGAAAATCACCAGAACGTGATAAAATAGTGATTCCAATTGATACGGATCAATAAACAAATTTCCTAGGTCTTCCTATTTTTGATGAATTTTTTGAGTTACATAAGTTTGCGTTAGTTACAGATTACTACAGACTGTTCTGTTTTTGACAGATTCTGTTTTTCGTGTGTTGTTTGCTTATTTTGATGAATCTATGGCTAGTAAAATAGTTTATAATCCATAGAAGTTGGAATACAGTAGGTTTAACACCAATAAAAATAAAGAATGAGTTCATTACAGTACCTTGAAGTGGTCCTTTGTTTTCTTTCGCTAACGGAGCTTACGAGATTTCTGTTGAGTTTTGTGTTGTGAAGTTTTCAAGTTTTGGGTGAAATCTTTTGATGGATTATGGAAAAAGGAGTGGCAAGAGCCTAAGCTTGGGTATGCCCATGTCACACCCAAGATAATCCAAGGATACCAAAAAGTCAAAGCTTGGGGATGCCCCAGAAGGCATCCCCTCTTTCGTCTACTTCCATCGGTAATTTTACTTGGAGCTATATTTTTATTCACCACATGATATGTGTTTTTCTTGGAGCGTCTTGTATAATTTGAGTCTCTGGTTGTTAGTTTACTACAATCATCCTTGCTGTACACACCTTTTGAGAGAGCCATACATGAATTGGAATTTGTTAGAATACTCTATGTGCTTCACTTATATCGTTTGAGCTTTATAGTTTTGCTCTAGTGCCTCACTTATATCTTTAAGAGCACGGTGGTGGATTTGTTTTATAGAAACTATTGATCTCTCATGCTTCACTTAGATTATTTTGAGAGTCTTAAATAGCATGGTAATTTGCTTAAAAACCTTAATATGCTTGGTATTCAAGATTTGTAAAACTTTCTTTTGAGTGCGTTGAATACTAAGAAAAGTTTGATGCTTGACGATTGTTTTGAGATATCGAGGTGATAATATCAAAGTCGTGCTAGTTGAGTAGTTGTGAATTTGAGAAATGCTTCTGTTGAAGTTTGCAAGTCCCGTAGCATGCACTTATGGTAAATGTTATGTAACAAATTTGAAACATGAGGTGTTATTTGATTGTCCTCCTTATGAGTGGCGGTCGGGAGACGGCGATGGTCTTTTCCTACCAATCTATCCCCCCTAGGAGCATGCGCGTAGTGCTTTGGTTTTTGATGGCTTGTAGGTTTTTGCAATAATTATATGAGTTCTTTATGACTAATGTTGAGTCCATGGATTATACGCACTCTCACCCTTCCATCATTGCTAGCCTCTTCGGTACCGTGCATTGCCCTTTCTCACACTGAGAGTTGGTGCAAACTTCGCCGGTGCATCCAAACCCCGTAATATGATACGCTCTTTCACACATAAACCTCCTTATATCTTCCTCAAAACAGCCATCATACCTACCTATTATGGCATTTCCATAGCCATTCCGAGATATATTGCCATGCAACTTTCCACCATTTCGTTCATCATGACACGTCCATCATTGTCATATTGCTTAGCATGATCATGTAGTTGACATTGTATTTGTGGCAAAGCCACCGTTCATAATTCTTTCATACATGTCACTCTTGATTTATTGCATATCCCGGTACACCGCCGGAGGCATTCATATAGAGTCATACCTTGTTCTAGTATCGAGTTGTAATCATTGATTTGTAAATAGATAGAAGTGTGATGATTATCATTCAATAGAGCATTGTCCCAATAAAAAAGAAAGGCCAAAAGAAAAAAAAAGTCCCAAAAAAAGGGGCAATGTTACTATCTTTTTTTTCCACACTTGTGCTTCAAAGTAGCACCATAATCTTCATGATAGAGAGTCTCTTGTTTTGTCGCATTCATATACTAGTGGGAATTTTTCATTATAGAACTTGGCTTGTATATTCCAACGATGGGCTTCCTCAAATGCCCTAGGTCTTCGTGAGCAAGCAAGTTGGATGCACACCCACTTAGTTTCTTTTGTTGAGCTTTCATACATTTATAGCTCTAGTGCATCCGTTGCATGGCAATCCCTACTCCTTGCATTAATATCAATCAATGGGCATCTCCATAGCCTATTGATTAGCCTCATTGACGTGAGATCTTCTCCTTTTTTGTCTTCTCCACATAACCCCCATCATCATATTCTATTCCACCCATAGTGCTATATCCATGGCTCACGCTCATGTATTGCGTGAAGGTTTATAAGTTTGAGATTATTAAAGTATGAAACAATTTCTTGGCTTGTCATCGGGGTTGTGCATGATAGAGCATTCTTGTGTGACAAAATGGAGCATGACTAAACTATATGATTTTGTAGGGATGAACTTTCTTTGGCCATGTTATTTTGAGAAGACATAATTGCTTATTTAGTATGCTTGAAGTATTATTATTTTTATGTCAATATGAACTTTTATCTTGAATCTTTTGGATCTAAATATTCATACCACAATTAAGAAGATTTACATTTAATTATGCCAAGTAGCACTCCGCATCAAAAATTCTTTTTTATCATTTACCTACTCGAGGACGAGCAGGAATTAAGCTTGGGGATGCCTGATACGTCTCCAACGTATCTATAATTTTTGATTGCTCCATGCTATATTATATACTGTTTTGGACCATATTGGGATTTATTTTCCACTTTCATATTACTTTTGGGACTAACCTATTAACCGGAGGCCCAGCCCAGAATTGCTGTGTTTCGCAAATTTCAGTGTTTCGAAGAAACGGAATATCAAACGGAGTCCAAACGGAATGAAACCTTCGGGAACGTGATTTTCTCAACAGATATGATCCAGGAGACTTGGAACCTCCGTCAAGAAAGGAGGGAGGTGGTCACGAGGGTGGAGGGTGCCCCCCCTAGGCCGCGCCCCCTGCCTCATGGGCCCCCCTTTGCTCCACCGACGTACTCCTTCCTCCTATATATACCTACGTACCCCCAAACGATCAGATACGGAGCCAAAAACCTAATTCCACCGCCGCAATCTTCTATACCCACGAGATCCCATCTTGGGGCCTGTTCCGGAGCTCCGCTGGAAGGGGAATCGATCACGGAGGGCTTCTACATCAACACCATAGCCCCTCCGGTGAAGTGTGAGTAGTTTACCTCAGACCTTTGGGTCCATAGTTAGTATCTAGATGGCTTCTTGTCTCTTTTTGGATCTCAATACAATGTTCTCCCCCTCCCTCGTGGAGATCTATTCGTTGTAATCTTCTTTTTGCGGTGTGTTTGTTGAGATCGATGAATTGTGGATTTACGATCAAGTCTATCTATGAACAATATTTGAATCTTCTCTGATTTCTTTTATGTATGATTGGTTATCTTTGCAAGTCTCTTCAAATTATCGGTTTAGTTTGGCCTACTAGATTGGTTTTTCTTGCAATGGGAGAAGTGCTTAGCTTTGGGTTCAATCTTGCGGTGTCCTTTCCCAGTGACAGAAGGGGCAGTGTCACAGCCCCAGATCAGCCCTAGCTTGATTTTCTTGCATCCATGCATCATGTCTAAATTTCCTTTAAATTTGAATTGGGGAATTGGAGAGCCTCAGGAATCATTTAAAATAAATGATCAACATTAAAAATTGCTTCAAATGTTTCCAAGGAAATGTTCCTTTTCAGCTTTGAAAATTATTGGCAAGAATAAAATTCAAACCAATAATTTTGGAGTGATCAAACATTTTATTTTGGGCCTTTGAATTAATTCAATAACTATTTGCATTAGAAATATATTTTATATATACTTAATATATGTCCAATAATTCTGGGACATTTTATGTGGCATGGTACACTTTAGTTCCAGTCACATAATTTTCTTCAGGATTTTATAAAATGGTTTAGTATTTTACTAAACTAAAACAGAGGCAAACAAAATAGAAAACTAAAACAAATATTAAAGAGAGAGAGAGAGAACTCACCTGGCAGCCCAGCCAGCCCACCTAGCAGCCGCTGGTCGGCTCAAAGACTGTCTTGGCCCGTGCGACCACACGCTTCCTCTCGCCAGCAGAGAGGAGCGCGCCGGCGTGCACGCGGGCGCCACGCCACCAGGCTGCCTGCCTGCGTCGCCTGGCCACCGCGACGCCTTGCGTCATCTCCTCGGCGCCGCCCCGACCCCCTGGACCCCCTCGCTCTCTCCCTCTTCCTCGTTCCCCTCCTCTGTCCCGCTCTCACACGCACGGCCGAAACGCCACCGGCGCCCGTTCGCCCATGGCCACCGGCCACCCCTCGCCCTGCCCATGGGCTCGGGAGCTCCGCCTCGAACCCCTCTTCCACCCCACCGATCCACGGCCCTCCGGAAGCCACCGCGTCATCCCGGCCTCATCATCAACCTCCGGCCGGTGACCTCGCGGTCGATTCGCGGGCTCCGGCACTTCCCGACCTCGCCGTCGCCTCTGCTAGTTCCCCGTGAGCCACTCTCCATCTCCCCTCTGTTCCCGCATCTTTCCCGTCCTCTAGCCGTCGCGTTCATCGAGACCGAGAACCACCGCCGCCTGAAGCTTGTCGCCGGCGTCGCTCCGGCGACCAATTGGTCATCCCGTGCTAACCAACATGGCCCCCGCATCGAGTAGTGCCTCGCTAGCGCCTCAGCCTCTGCGTTTGCACGCCGCAACCCCAACCCCGCACATGGCCGAACTCCGGCGGCCGCCTAGGTCGTCGCCGGCACCATTTCCGACCACCCCGACCCCAACCGACTCCACCAGGAGCTGCGGTTTGTCCCGACTCACTTAGATGCCTTCCCGATCCATTTGGTGGCGGGCAGCGAGAAACCACTTCCGCCCTTGGCGTCGCTCGCCGGCGGCTAGACGCCGGCAGCCGACGTTGACTTTGACTACGGTGGGCCCTAGTTGACCCTGTTGACCCTATGATAGGTGGGGCCAGCTCTATTAACTAATCAGGTTTAGTTTAATTGATAATTAGCTAAACTAATTACACTTACACACGGGACCCACAGGTCAGATTTGACCTGGACAGCGACCCGATTGACTTGCGACGTCACGCCTATGTCATCTTGGCCTTAATAATGATTTCTGGAATTATTTTAATTCAGGAAATTTCATAAAATAACCCAAACTTCAAATAGTCATAACTTTTAATCTGTAACTCCAAATTAAATAATTTATATATGAAAAATGATCAGAAAAATATGAAGAATCTGTTTATGCCATGATCATGCATGTTTGAACAAGTTAACCTCACTGAATAGGATGAATCATGATTAGGGCAAGTTATGAACTAGCATTTGGAGTTGGAATTTAACTTTGTTTGAGTTCCACTTCAATTAACTTAACTAGACATTGCATTAGGTGAATTCAGTACCTTAACATGACATGTCATTCATGTGAATGTGCATTGCATTGATTGTGTTCTCTCTTGTTTGCCGGTAATTGTCCCTCTCGGTGAGACGACGTTCAAGCGATTGTTCGATGACACCGATGAAGAACTATATTATCTTCGAAGTGCCGGGCAAGCAAACCCCTTGTCCATTCCGATATAATCCCACTCTCGCTCCTGCTCTATTTTATTGCATTAGGACAACAACGACTCATGTGTTACTTGCTGCGGTAGCTGAACCCCTTTATCCTCCTCGCATGACTCGTCATTCCACAAGAATTAGATGAAACCCACTAGCATGAGTAGGAGTTGTTTGAGCCATGTTGTGCCTACTCATTCATGCTTGTTGTCATGCCCGCCATCGCTTAGAGTTGAGTCAGGTCTGATTCATCGGGAATGAATTGGAATGGTTGTGTGAACATGTCCTTCTGTGTGTGAGCTAAGTGTGTGAACACGATTTGGTAAAGGTAGCGGTGAGAGGCCATGTAGGAGTACATGGTGGTTTGTCTCATTGCAGCCGTCCTCGAGGAACTGAGATCTGTGTTTGTGATCCATGAAAGCAGTTACTACCGCGCATTGGGCCCGAAACCAATGGACCCTCTCGGCTTCTTAACCACCCTTGTCCTCGGTCCGGGAGTTGCAAGTAGTTTACGGTGTTTGTAGTATCTTTGGGGGCCACGCATAGCGCTGACCATAGGGGTGGGTTGTGTTGCGGTAGGCACCGTGGCCGGTGTACCGATTCGCCTGCTTGGTGTCTCGGGAACCCCGCACACATCGTTCGGGGCTGTATGGGAAACCTCGGCCGGACTCCTGCGGATGGAACCCGAATAGGCGATAAACCTGGACTAGGGACTTGTGTGTTTAGGTAGGTCGTGGCCGACACCCACGTTGGGCTTCCGCTTGAAGGTTGCCGAGTACATGTCGTGTAAACGGCGGTAAGTGGTGAGAGCGTGTGTGAAGAAGTACCCCCTGCAGGGTTAACATGATCTATTCGAATAGCCGTGTCCACGGAGAAGGACTTCTGGGTTGCCTATATCAGTTCATAGACAAGTGAAAGTGGATACTCTAAAATACGCAAGATAAGCGTGAGTGCTATGGATGGCGTTCTCGTGAGGGAGGCGGGGCGGATCCATAGTGGTGTATTGATATGGTGAATATGTGGACTCGTGCGCCACCTCAAAAGAGTTACTTGCGATGTAGTTCAGGATAGCCACCGAAGTCAAAGCTGGCTTGCTGCAGTTAAACTCCACCACCCCTTTTGATAATGATGCATATGTAGCTAGTTACGATGTAAGTCTTCTTGAGTACATTTGTACTCACGTTTGCTTATTTTACATTTTGCGAGAGACTTGGCCTCGCTAGTAGTTCCGCTTGGACTTGACGGTTAGCTTGTTACCTCGGCTACGATCTTGTGCCCTCGGCGAGATCTGGTAGATAGTCGGGCTCCTCGGCCTTCTTCATTTTTAGTTATGCAGACTTAGACATGATTAGCTTCCGCCTGTGTTTTGACTTGTATGCTCTGAGTGTTTGTAATATCTCGCTCTGCGGAGCCTAATGAATAAATATTTGAGTCGTAGAGTTATGTTGTGATGCCATGTTGTATCTACACATATTGAGCATATTGTGTGTATGTTTGAAATGCTTGGTATGTGTGGGATCCGACAAACTAGTTGTTTATCCTTGGCAGCCTATCATATGGGGAAATGTAGTCTCGTGCTTACGGCGATAGTAGTCCGCTTCTGACCCGGTTCACCCGAGTCCTGCTAGCCCACTACCGCTTGGACACTTGATCGGCGGCATGTGTTTCACTTCGTTCCTATGTTTGTCCCTTCGGGAAATGTCACGCGGTGTTATTCGAGTCCTGCCTAGCCTGCTACAGCCCGGGATACCGGAGTCCTGTTAGCCCGATGCTACAGCCCGAATTTATCGTTGATGACCGACATGCTCGATGTGATTCATGTATGCCTGTCCCCATGGGTTAAGCGCCGCTTTGGGTTCACGACTAGCCATGTCGGCCCGGGTTCTTTGTCATATGGATGCTAGCGACACTATCATATACGTGAGCCAAAAGGCGCAAACGGTCCTGGGCCATGGTAAGGCGACACCCGTGGGAATACCGTGCGTGAGGCCGCAAGGTGATATGATGTGTTACATGCTAGATCGGTGTGACTAGGATCGGGGTCCTGACAGCGTTGGTATCAGAGCCTGACTGCCTGTAGGATTACCAAGCCAAACTGGTCGAAGTTGTGTCTAGAAATGCTTTAGTTATGTAAGGAATTGATTGTGGAAGGGAACATAAGACTCTTTTTACTCCTTATACCTCATGGCCTTCTCGATGAGTCAACCTCTTCTCCTCTCTGAGGGTTAAGAACTAGGCTTCTCATCTATCTATCAGGATGACGTGTTACTAATCCATTGACTTATAAGATTGTTGGTTTTAAGCCTCAGTTCAGTTCCTACTATTTCTGTATGATAACTGTTGATCTCGGAACCTTGGTATTGTGATGTTGAGTGGTTATGCCACCATTTTTTTTGCAGGATGTCTCAAATCATTTTGAGCATTCTGACCGTTATCTTTGTCCGAGTCATCCCAGGTCTCTAAATAGTCCGATGCGTTTGCAAATCCCTCCCTCCATTTCTAATGTTCATCCGGGCAGATTAATCACACAAATTGGTATGTTGAGGTACTCGCTGCCTCAACATATATGTTGGAGTTATTATTATGACCCTAGGTGTTTAGGAAGTCATCTAGCAACTTAGCAACGCTTTTGTATCCCAGTGTGATGATTACGGCCATTATTCCTGAAAGCATCCCATGATGCAATTTAGATTAGTAGGTATTCTAATCAGGGTTCTTGAACCCGAGATTCACCCTACATCATGTTGTTAGTATTTGCTAGCCCCTTTAGGATATTAGTAACCTTGCGACAGTCCTCGAGGTCTGTGGTATTTCCTTCTTCCAAATACCATGAACTAGTTAAGGCAGAAGTCTTTGAACCAAAAGATCACAATCAGAGTACTCTTGAGGAGTTCTCCATTCCATATTGTGAATCTGCCAATTCTACTTTCTGCATGGGTTATCCGGGAGAAATGTTGAGCCTTGCTCGATATACTAATCCATGCTTCCACAACTCGAAAAATTATATGTTCCTTTGAGTTGCCCTCTTTAGTTGTATCCCGACCATCCTCTATCAGTTGATAACCAAGAGTATGTGTGCATTCGTTTATCGATGTCTATTATCCTTGTGGTCCGTCAAGCCATTCTATTCTGGGATGACTAGGAGAAACAAACTCCAGTACCTCATCCATTTCTAGGATTGGGTCAAAGTAGTTGTATCCCGCAGATCAAAATGCCAATTCAGCTTTTGATGCTGTTCCACACTGAGTGTTACCATCTTATGTCAAGAATGTCATGAGAATTGCACCTTCTCTTATGAACTCTTGGCCTTGATGATACTTCTCGCTATCATTATTCATTCCTCGGTTCCGTGTTGTTGCAACCGAATGCCGACAAGTGAGTTGTGATGTGTGACATCAATACTCCGAGCAACTCGTTGCTTGGTAGCTAATGGACAATATCCTCCTTCTTAGCGTGTTGGTTATTAAATCATCATCCTAAGATTGATCGTGCTACCTAGTCCTTATTTCTGGTGCACACCTCGATTGATGAGTTAGGATTATATCAAGTCCTCACTCATTTGATCATATCGTCTTGCCCTCAAAAGCAAGGTTGTTCTCGAACTTAGTAACATATCGGTGGTTTGTGATTTTCCGAATATCTTCTCGGAAGTATTACCAGGTTGTCCCCGATCGTTATGTTGAGCTCGTGATCAAGTTGGTTTCACGTGAACCATCATTTCCCCAAGAATCTGTGTTGGATATCCACTGAGCTAGTTGGTTAAGCTAGACAACAACTTGGAGAGTTGGAAGATAAAAGCTTGCCTAACTTAGTTCATTCCAAAGGGATATTCTCGTGTAGTGTGTGTTGAAGCAAGATGATATCTTCATCGATTGGTCCTCGTGATCAGTTGTTGCACCTATTGTCTTATAAATTCTTTGACTTGAGTATGGGCCATTGTCAAGTCAAATCAGAACCAACGATATTCGTGATGTTGTCTTACTCGTGGTTGATCCCTCGAGCATACACCATTATATCTTTTGGTCTGACCAATGCTATCACGGTGTTCACATGATGGTGGAAGTCCAGTGATATGGGAATTCCGATGAGTTGCTGTTGAGCCCATCAGTAGCATTTTGTCTCCCCCATGAGTCATGTTGAACATCAACCTAGTGTTGGAAATTTGTGTAAGCATTTCTCCGTGTTCCGCTCATGAAGCTTATGCTTGGATGGACAGAGTGACTTCCTCGAATTCATGTGCTTTAGGTGTAAGTTGCCGCCATGAATTTCAGAAAGGTTTGTTTTGTTTCCTTTGGAATCATCCCAAGTCAGTCATGCATGTGCGAAGTATTCTATGGTGCGATAGACTGATCATCTTCATTCTATATGAATTCCATAGCACACCAAGCCACTGATTGATTTGTTCAAGGAAAAGGAGTTGTTGTGTAAATCCTAGGTCATGCACAAGACTTCGTTATTCTCGATGATGGTTCCCAACCAGAACTTGGTAGTGTTGTATTATAAGACTACTACGTGGTCATACTTGTCTTGGACAGCGTGTCCACGGGTTTGTAGCAGAACCAGCTCATGTCTTGGAGCTTGCTATCATAGTTCACTCCCGAGAATCTCATAGCGTCATCTAAATCGATTTGTGTTGCAACCCTTCTTTTCGAGACATCTTTGAGTGCAAGTATCCTATCACCAACCGGATCTGAATCTCGGCGAGATATGATAGTTGGAACCTTCCCAACAGTTGCATTCCGTTCCCAGCTTGCACCCCATTGTGCCAATTTCCATAGGCTGCCCCTCTCAGTAATTGATGTCTAGGATCATCCTCAAAAGTGGACTTACCATGGGTCCCATCCATTTTCGGTGATAAGCAAAAATCATCCATTGCGTTGTCTTCAACAAGGCAGTCTACATCATCCATTCTAGACCGGGTGTACCATTCCTTTGCACTCCGCCAAACGATCGTTCTAAATTGCCTTAGGCTGGTATGAAGAGTTTCAATGATCTTTGTATCAAAAGTAATTCTTTTTTGCCACTTAAGGGAATAGCTCCTCGCGTCACCTCCACAGGGTGCCCGTTATTGAATCATGGCAAATATTTCCTCGCCACCTTGACACCATCCATCATCTCCCTAAGCGTGGAATTGTTGCCCACTAATCAAACCTCGTTGTTTGTTCTCCTATCCCTCTTGATGTGTTTTGTGTCTCAACTCGAGATGTTTTTAAATCTCATCCCGTGAGTCGAACATGTTTACCTGATCTTCGTGAAGATCGAATCATGTAGGGTTTCCCCCTCCTTTTACATTGTCGTGTCGAGTGAAGATTTACGATAGCAAAGGCGTCAAGACCAAGATGATGGAATGAATCAACATCTTGAGAAGGGCAAATGGATCATGAAGATTGTGATAGTTTGCGACTTCCCTTTTCCTCTTACCTCACGCCTTGAATCTCGGGCGAGATTCTTGTTTAGTGGGGTGAGCTGTCACAGCCCCAGATCAGCCCTAAGCTTGATTTTCTTGCATCCATGCATCATGTCTAAATTTCCTTTAAATTTGAATTGGGGAATTGGAGAGCCTCGGGAATCATTTAAAATAAATGATCAACATTAAAAATTGCTTCAAATGTTTCCAAGGAAATGTTCCTTTTCAGCTTTGAAAATTATTGGCAAGAATAAAATTCAAACCAATAATTTTGGAGTGACTGAAACATTTTATTTTGGGCCTTTGAATTAATTCAATAACTATTTGCATTGGAAATATATTTTATATATACTTAATATATGTCCAATAATTCTAGGACATTTTATGTGGTATGGTACACTTTAGTTCCAGCCACATAATTTTCTTCAGGATTTTATAAAATGGTTTAGTATTTTACTAAACTAAAACAGAGGCAAACAAAATAGAAAACTAAAACAAATATTAAAGAGAGAGAGAGAGAGAACTCACCTGGCAGCCCAGCCAGCCCACCTAGCAGCCGGCGGCCCCAACCTTTATCTTGGCCCGTGCCGACCACACCTTCCTCTCGCCCAGGCGAGAGAGGAGGCTGGCGTGCACGCGGGCGCCACGCCACCAGGCTGCCTGCCTGCGTCGCCTGGCCACCGCGACGCCTTGCGTCATCCCCTCGGCGCCGCCCCGACCCCCAGGACCCCCACGCGCTCTCCCACATCCGCGTTCCCCGCCACTGTCCCGCTCTCACCCCCACCGCCCAAACCCACCCACGCCCGTCGCCGCGGCCCCCCGCCCCCCCACGCCCTGCGGCCCAGGCTCGGGAGCTCCGCCTCGAACCCCTCTTCCACCCCACCGATCCACGGCCCTCAGGAAGCCACCGCGTCATCCCGGCCTCATCATCAACCTCCGGCCGCCGGTGACCTCGCAGTCGATTCGCGGGCTCCAGCACTTCCCCGACCTCGCCGTCGCCTCTGCTAGTTCCCCGTGAGCCACTCTCCATCTCCCCTCTGTTCCCCGCATCTTTCCCGTCCTCTAGCCGTCGCGTTCATCGAGACCGAGAACCACCGCCGCCCGAGCTTGTCGCCGGCGTCGCTCCGGCGACCAATTGGTCATCCCGTGCTAACCAACATGGCCCCCGCATCGAGTAGTGCCTCGCTAAGCGCCTCGGCCTCTGCGTTTGCACGCCGCAACCCCAACCCGCACATGGCGAACTCCGGCGGCCGCCTAGGTCGTCGCCGGCACCATTTCCGACCACCCCGACCCCAACCGACTCCACCAGGAGCTGCGGTTTGTCCCCAGCTCCACTTAGATGCCTTCCCCGATCCATTTGGTGGCCGGAACGGCAGAAACCACTTCCGCCGCCGTGTCGGGCTCGCCGGCGGCTAGACGCCGGCAGCCGACGTTGACTTTGACCACGGTGGGCCCTAGTTGACCCTGTTGACCCTATGACAGGTGGGGCCAGCTCTATTAACTAATCAGGTTTAGTTTAATTGATAATTAGCTAAACTAATTACACTTACACATCGGGACCCACAGGTCGATTTGACCTGGACAGCGACCGATTGACTTGCTGACGTCACGCCTATGTCATGCTGACGCAATAATGATTTCTGGAATTATTTTAATTCAGGAAATTTCATAAAATAACCCAAACTTCAAATAGTCATAACTTTTAATCTGTAACTCCAAATTAAATAATTTATATATGAAAAATGATCAGAAAAATATGAAGAATCTGTTTATGCCATGATCATGCATGTTTGAACAAGTTAACCTCACTGAATAGGATGAATCATGATTAGGGCAAGTTATGAACTAGCATTTGGAGTTGGAATTTAACTTTGTTTGAGTTCCACTTCAATTAACTTAACTAGACATTGCATTAGGTGAATTCAGTACCTTAACATGACATGTCATTCATGTGAATGTGCATTGCATTGATTGTGTTCTCTCTTGTTTGCCGGTAATTGTCCCTCTCGATGAGACGACGTTAAACGATTGTTCGATGACACCGATGAAGAACTATATTATCTTCAGAAGTGCCAGGCAAGCAAACCCCCTTGTCCATTCCGATATAATCCCACTCTCTCGCTCCTGCTCTATTTTATTGCATTAGGACAACAACGACTCATGTGTTACTTGCTGCGGTAGCTGAACCCCTTTATCCTCTGCATGACCTGTCATTCCACAAGAATTAGATGAAACCCACTAGCATGAGTAGGAGTTGTTTGAGCCATGTTGTGCCTACTCATTCATGCTTGTTGTCATGCACACTCTTGCTTAGAGTTGAGTCAGGTCTGATTCATCGGGAATGAATTGGAATGGTTGTGTGAACATGTCCTCTTGTGTGTGAGCTAAGTGTGTGAACACGATTTGGTAAAGGTAGCGGTGAGAGGCCATGTAGGAGTACATGGTGGGTTGTCTCATTGCAGCCGTCCTCGAGAACCGAGATCTGTGTTTGTGATCCATGAAACAGTTACTACCGGCGCATTGGGCCCGAAACCAATGGACCCTCTCGGCTTCTTAACCACCCTTGTCCTCGGTCCGGGAGTTGCAAGTAGTTTCGGTGTTTGTAGTATCTTTGGGGGCACGCATAGCGCTGACCATAGGGGTGGGTTGTGTTGCGGTAGGCACCGTGGCCCGGTGTACCGATTCGCCCTGTTTGGTGTCTCGGGAACCCTGCACACATCGTTCGGGGCTGTATGGGAAACCTCGGCGGACTCCTGCGGATGGAACCCGAATAGGCGATAAACCTGGACTAGGGACTTGTGTGTTTAGGTAGGTCGTGGCCGACACCCACGTTGGGCTTCCGCTTGAAGGTTGCCGAGTACATGTCGTAAACGGCGGTAAGTGGTGAGAGCGTGTGTGAAGAAGTACCCCTGCAGGGTTAACATGATCTATTCGAATAGCCGTGTCCACGGAGAAGGACTTACTGGTTGCCTATATCAGTTCATAGACAAGTGAAAGTGGATACTCTAAAATACGCAAGATAAGCGTGAGTGCTATGGATGGCGTTCTCGTGAGGGAGACGGAGCGGATCCATAGTGGTGTATTGATATGGTGAATATGTGGACTCGTGTGCGCCACCTCAAAAGAGTTACTTGCGATGTAGTTCGGGATAGCCACCGAGTCAAAGGCTGGCTTGCTGCGGTTAAACTCCACCACCCCTTTTGATAATGATGCATATGTAGCTAGTTCTACGATGTAAGTCTTGCTGAGTACATTTGTACTCACGTTTGCTTATTTTACATTTTGCGAGAGACTTGATCTCGCTAGTAGTTCCGCTTGGACTTCGACGGTTAGCTTGTTACCTCAGCTACGATCTTGTGCCCTCGGCAGGATCTGGTAGATAGTCAGGCTCCTCAGCCTTCTTCATTTTTAGTTGTCTGTACTCAGACATGATTAGCTTCCGCCTGTGTTTTGACTTGTATGCTCTGAGTGTTTGTAATATCTCGCTCTGCGGAGCCTAATGAATAAATATTTGAGTCGTAGAGTTATGTTGTGATGCCATGTTGTATCTACACATATTGAGCATATTGTGTGTATGTTTGAAATGCTTGGTATGTGTGGGATCCGACAAACTAGTTGTTTATCCTTGGCAGCCTATCATATGGGGAAATGTAGTCTCGTGCTTACGGCGATAGTAGTCCGCTACAGGTTCACGGAGTCCTCAGTAGCCCAAAGACTACCGCTTGGACACTTGACTGGCGGCATGTGTTTCACTTCGTTCCTATGTCCATCCCTTCGGGAAATGTCACGCGGTGTTATTCGAGTCCTGCCTAGCCTGCTACAGCCGGGATACGGAGTCCTGTTAGCCCAGTGCTACAGCCAATTTATATGTTGATGATGTACATGCTCGATGTGATTCATGTATGCCTGTCCCCATGGGTTAAGCGCCGCTTTGGGTTCCACGACTAGCCATGTCGGCCCGGGTTCTTTGTCTTATGGATGCTAGCGACACTATCATATACATGAGCCAAAAGGCGCAAACGGTCCCGGGCCATGGTAAGGCGACACCCGTGGGAATACCGTGCGTGAGGCCGCAAGGTGATATGATGTGTTACATGCTAGATCGGTGTGACTAGGATCGGGGTCCTGACAGGCAGCAAGGCACATATTGTATTGTTGCCATCGAGGATAAAAAGATGGGGGTTTTATCATATTGAATGAATTTATCCCTCTACATCATGTCATCTTGCTTAAGGCATTACTCTGTTTTCTTAAACTTAATACTCTAGATGCATGCTGGATAGCGGTCGATGAGTGGAGTAATAGTAGTAGATGCAGGCAGGAGTCGGTCTACTTGTCTCGGACGTGATGCCTATATACATGATCATACCTAGATATTCTCATAACTATGCTCAATTCTGTCAATTGCTCAACAGTAATTTGTTCACCCACCATAGAAATACTTATGCTCTTGAGAGAAGCCACTAGTGAAATCTTTGGCCCCCGGGTCTATTCTCATCATATCGATCTTCCATCACTTTATTATTGCTTTGTTTTTACTTTGCCTTTTATTTTACTTTGCATCCTTAAACCAAAAATACCAAAAATATTATCTATCATATCTATCAGATCTCATTTTCGTAAGTAACTGTGAAGGGATTGACAACCCCTAATTGCGTTGGTTGCGTTGAGATATTTGTTTTGTGTAGGTACGAGGGACTCGCGCGTGGCCTCCTACTGGATTGATACCTTGGTTCTCAAAAACTGAGGGAAATACTTACGCTACTTTGTTGCATCATCCTCTCCTCTTCGGGGAAATCCAACGCAGTGCTCAAGAGGTAGCAACGTCGCGCACATCCGCCTGCCATACAACGCCATCCTCGGGTATCCGTCCCTGGCCAAGTTCATGGCCGTCACCCACCACGGCTATAATTTCCTCAAGATGCCGGGAAGCGGAGGAATCATCACGGTCCCATGTGAAAAAAGAGATGCGGTGTGCTCCCTCGAGCGCGCCTTCCAAGCCGCAGCAATCGACGACCCCGACAGCAGAAGTGAGGGCCCTCCGGAGGCCATCCCCAAGAAGAAGTTGCACCGTGCCGGGCCTCAGGAGGGTGGCATTGCAGCTGGAGCCTCGTCAGGATCAGCGCCCGCTCCAAGGGCGCATCCCTCTGTCGCATAGGAAGGCGCGCCCGGCGCCCTCCTCGGGCAGGGCTCGGGGGCTTTCTTCTGGAGGGCCTCAGACCTTGCCAACCTCACAAGGGAGGCGCTCGGGCACCACTTGGAGGCATGCTTAGCGGCATGTTTCCCTCAGGAGAACACGGGGCAAGGGATGCCCACCGTTCAGGAGTTCATCACCAAGATCACTCAGGAACTGCAAGACACAAGGGCCATGCGCGGCGACCGCCGCTCACCGGGCGCAGCTCCCCATCCAGGCGAGGATGCTGGGCTGCGTGTCTGCATCGACGTCCCAGGGCTCAACAGGGCCGCAACTCAGGAGCGTTTTTTGCCTTCGCGTGTGGGCCGTTGCGAGGGCCCACCACACAGCTACGTTCGCATGCCCTTTGGCTTGCCGAGCGTGGCGTCAGCCTATCAGTACAACATGCGGCGTGTCCTGGCGGCTCAGGAGGCCAGGTTCCACGCTGTCCTGGAAGAGATGGAGACGGTCTTCAGGGAACCACCTGAACCCCCGGAGCCTCCCGAGGCACAGGTCCCCGGTGGCTCGTGAAGAGCCACTCCTTCGCCGCGTACCATCAGCTGCCCCAACCCTCCTTCGTCCACAGAACCAGGTGACATCTTCCAAGTTCGTTTAAGCTAGGAACACCCCTCGGACTGCATTATTCCCAGGCCGCATGGGTCCGTCCCGGTGGCACGCATCTCTTTTGCTTATGTCTTTAGCTTACCTTGCTGGGGGCGCCCCTTGGGCTGCATCATCCCAAGCCACTCGGGCCTGACCCAGTGGCATGTATCTTTCTGCATTTACCCAGGCTGATTTGCCTTCCATGCTAAACCTGCCTACAGTTATCACCTGCTCGATTGTCGCCTCCCACGAGGCCTCCTCACACAGGCACGGCGCTGGTACATGGGCCCGTCCCTGCCACGTCGACAAATCTGAGCGGTCGAGCTCTAGTTGGCGGCACACCCCGTGCACGTCACCTCACCAGGCCCTCAGTGCCTTCATCTCATCTCAGAGCAACCAGCGGCGGGCTGGCAACCATAACGGCAAAACTGTGTTTCTCCTTGTGATGACCTGCAGGAACTTCCTGAGGACAATATCGGGCGGTACCACAGACCCTCTCCTCTGACATGCGATCTGCTTGCACGTTAAAAGGGGGGCTCCTGAGCATGGTGACTCAGGAGCTCTTACTGGCTCTCCAGCCCTTACCCCCTGGCCTTGACCACGGCATCGCGACCTGGCATACTGGCGGCGGCTGAGCTCGCTCGAGGGCCAGGACCTGAGGACGTAGAGCACGAAGGAAAGCGTTGGAAGGGGAAGGACCTGTGCGGGCCTAACCTGGCTATGCTGCGAATGGTTGTGCACAGGCCTGGCGCATCGCAAGGAATCGGCTCGGACTCGGCAAGATAAGTCTCACATTCAGATTGGCTAGCCGATTGGAGCCTAGGGTTTCGTGCTCGCCGCATCCCTATTACGGCCACGTTGCCTCCCTTTCTTGCCTTACCATGCCTGCTTGAGTGCTAAAGGGGACCTCCTGAGCATCACGCCTCAGGGGCTCTTATCGGACCTCGGGCCGCACACCTCCTGGCCTTGACCACGGCACGCGACCTGGCATACCAGCGACAACTGTAGCCTGCCTGGGGACTGGGACCTGTCAGCATAGAGCCATGAGCTATCGCGAGGTTGGAAAGGGGCGACCGAGCCTTGACGGAACATGCACTCACAAATTTTCATAATAAGGAGAACATACACAAAAGGCATTGCAGATCCTTACATGCCCCCACGGGGTACCTCATGATTCTTCGCAGGGAACAAAAGAAGAGAACTAAGAGGAACCCTATCTACACCCTCCAGTGGCGGACGCCATCATCAACAGTGGGCCACGAGAGGTCGGTGCCAGTCCCATCCAGATCAGCGGCGGCGGCGGCTGGACGCTGCGGCCCTGCTTCGGGCCCGACGAGAGCTCGGGGGCACATAGCTGTCGCCGCTCGTCTCCGGAGTCTCGTAAGGCTTGGGAGAGTTGCTAGACTCCCGGGGGTTGCTGCTGCTGGAGTAGCCGCGAGCGGAGCGCGCGTCTGCCTAGCACTCCCCTCCGGGGCAACACTCCAGGCGGCGGCCCTCCGCATCGAAGACCTTGAAGAAGAGCGTGGAGGTTCCGTCGTACTCGAAGCGGATCGCGAGGGCACCCCGCGCACGACAAACCCGCGCAACCTCGCCCCAGCCGCGGGTCATGAAGATCTTGTCGGCGGGGACCGCTTTGATCTCTGCTCCGGTCGCCGGAGCGTCGCAGTCAGCGTGCTTCAACCAGAGCTCAAGAGGCCCCCTCGGTGGCATCACGTCGGAGGAGAACCGCGGGAAGCGGATCCAAGAGCTTGGAGGCATCGGCGCCCATAGCACAAGCTCGCGCGAGGAGTCCGCGGCGTGGATTCCAGGGGCGACAGCGCGTGTCGCCGTGGCGGGGCACCCACGGGCGCGGCGTGGGTGACGCCGCTCGTCGCTCCATCCTCCTGAGCCCTTGGCTCAGGCGTACAATGGTAGCGAATACCCTGGAGGAGGCCGCTCGCACCAAGGCCTCGTCACCACCTGCATTGCCGCTTCATCACGACGGTGGACCGACCTCTTCTTCGGCGGAAGCGGCCCCGGATCATCGCGCGGGCCTTTCCCTTCTCTCCAGCGGAGAACCTTCTGATAGGCGGCATTGTCGCTAGCAGTGGAGCGAGGAGGAAGAAGCAAGCAAGCAAGGAAAAAATGGGCGACGAGGGCTCCGCGCCCCTCCCCATTTATAGCAAAAGAAGGCCAACCGGCGCCTCCCATGATGGCAGGTAATGATGGTTTTCCGTGCATATCGCATGGACTTGTCAAGTCGTGCAGTTGCCAAGGCAGCATGGGGAAGCGGAGACGCCCACGTCCAATCAACCGCCTCGCGTCAACCAAGGCCGTAGGCTTTTGGGGCCCGCGATGCTCCGTACTTGACCCTTGGCTTCGCCTCGAAGCCAAGCCCGAGTGTGCCTTGGGCCCGAGGGCTACTGTCGGCGTTCTGGGAACGGGGGTCCCCAGACTTGCCTGCCTGCGGCCCATGGTGTGGCTAAGCTAGCGGGCCGTATGGCCCATCTTCATAGACAAGGCATCCAAGACCCTCGCGAGGCGGGCAACGCAAGACCTCCTCAGGAGTGGCCTAGCCAGGCAGGCTCACAAGGAGCGGACATGTCAAGGCGGGGCAAACCTCGCGAGGCTCAAATGACGTGAGCCATGACGATCGAGATCAGGTGGGCGCCAGGCGGGCGCCAGCACGTGCAGCGTCCTTGTTTCCTCTTTGGTGCTAAGGAGGCAAGCGCAGGCGAGGAGTACCAAGGCATCAGGCAAAGGTTGCCATATCGGTGCAACAAGACCAAGACCTGAAGGACGGCAAGACGGAGGTCATCGTGGAGCCCAAGACAGCGTCACCACCAGAGCCTTTTGCAGGCGAAGACCGCTTTTTTCAGGATAGCTTGTACTAGCTGTCCCCTTTCAAATTTGACCGTCGTTGTTGGATCCCTTCCCGCTCAATATTTGGGGAGAGGACCAGGGCCTCTATAAATAGGACTGGCCACCATAGTAGGCAGGGAGAGCTTGATCAGATCTGATCGAGAGCCCACCTTAGCCACAAGAACACCTCAACCTCAGGAGGCTGTTCTTCCCCTTGTACTGTTCATCATCAGCCCAAGAGGCAATCCACCACCACCACACTGGAGTAGGGTGTTACACCACAACGGTGGCCCGAACCAGTATAAATCTTGTGTCCCTTGTGTTGCGAGTTCGTCTAGTTCCTTCTTGAGATCTTAGCTAGTTAGGGCGCGGATCGGTAGGGAGGAAATCTTCATGCGCGCCCCAGTGTTCGAACCTTGAGGGTTTTGCTGGAACCCGTGATCTAACGAATAACAGCCCGTAATGCAATAAATATCGATATAAAAGCATGATGCAAAATGGGCATATCAGCTGTCAAATCACACAGCCCTACATTTGCAACAGCCTACTCCCTCATCTTCTCGCGTCTCTGTCGAACCAACTAGGCGGAACTGCACCGCCTACCGCGCGGGAAAAGCCCCGCCAGCGACTTTTAAATAGTACAGTGTACTAATATTGTATCCATGGATTGCGCCATGGAGCGAAGCCTCAATAAAATGGTGGTACACATGTACGGAGTATACAACACGCCCGTCAGGTTCGCTTCGCACCCCAGACGGTCGGTCAGTCTGGCACGCCACTCTCTGAATGGAACGCGGGTCATATTGCATTTGCACACACATGTTGTCTCCTTTGGGCAGTGAGGTTATGGTTTCTTGTCATGTGGCATTTTTTGTGTTATATGTTATAATCCGGTGCTTCAGAACAAAATGACGACAACTGCGCCTCCGGGGCACGTGCATGAAGACTTTTCGACAGTCATTGACGAGGTCAAGCCGGCTCCGGTAGACAAAATAAAACTAGTACTCCACTATATAGGCAGGAGCCTCCGCGCTTTCTTGCTAGTGTTGCTCTCTTCACACTGTCTCGTCTTCTCCAGATCTAAACACGATAGCGGTGGCCACTCTCTCTCTCTCTCTCTCTCTCTCTCTCTCTCTCTCTATCTCTCTCTCTCTCTCTCTCTACTCACCGTTGGTCATAGATCCAGCCGGATCCTCTCTGCCGGGGAAGGTGAGAAGGTGCAACGTTCACGTGGTCGTCCTCGGTGATGGCTCTCACCCACTGCCGGTGCGTCCCGATCGGCGTGCCTTGTCGTTCTCTCCCAAGCACCGCTGGCTAGGGAGGGCCTCCGACCCCTTCTTCCTCGCTTCCGTAGTGTGGGAAGATCCGGCCTCCCGCCGCCCACCTATCGACATCCCAGCGACCTTCAGGTATAACTTCCTTCGAAAGCCACCTAAATTTTGACTATTAAGAGGTAAAAGTAGTTCATGCACTCGAATCTAGTACTACTTGGTTCAAACAAGGAAGAAAGGGGTGGGGGTGGGGGAAGATCTGTTACCTGAATCTAGGACTTGGTAGAAAGAGGAAATAATGGGGGCCAAAAGTAGCAGAGACTGGCTATCCAACTGGTCTCTTGGTCTAATAGGGAAATAAAGGGAAACGCAGTACAAAATCAATATAAACCTTATCTATTGGTTGAAAAAGGAAAGATATCCTGTTCTGATGTTTGTTGCCCCGAGCTACTCTTATGTAATGCCACTGGTAAAATGTAGCAGTCGCACTGTTAAAAGTAAGGACACGTTAAACCAATGTTGTTTTCAATGTAATGCCTCCAGTAATATGAATCAATGGCACTTTTTTTCATGTCCTGCTAAATTTCCCATTAAGATAAGTTGCTTCTTTTCGTTAGAAATGCAACTGTCCTGGTCCGCCTACTCTCCCGCGCCCAAATACCGACTCTGTAGCTAATGTTAATGTAATGTTGCTGGTAAAACGAAGCAATGGCACCATTAAAGTAATGTTGTATTTAATGGTTGTCATAGTTAATCCTAATTCCCACACTAATATCTAGCAATGCTGCTGCTTTAGAAATTGCTACTGTCCTTGTAGGATTGCCATTCAGATAAGGAACATGCTTCTTTTCATTTGATGTATGTTTCATCACTTGTTTGCCACCCTCCTTTCCACCTTTTTTGTGCAAATAGAGACATACATTTCACGCTTGATCTTAGTTGAACTGCACAAATGATATCCAAATTATAGTTGAACATTCCAGGAGCTTCACAACCAACCTTGATGTTGCTCAATTTTATTGCAACTAATGAAGATGAAGCTCTGTGGGTTTCGTTTTCTGATGGAAATTGAACCGGGGCTGAAGCCCTTTTCTTAAAAAAATGAAGAAGAAGCTGCTAGCTCATGGGACATTGCTTCATTTTAGGTGAACTGCACCAAAAGGTCACATGAATTGAATCATCCATGTTGGTGACTGGTGTCATCCCTTCTACGATTGCGTTGATTGCAGATATGGTTCCCATCACGAGGTATGTGGATTTTTGGTCTGACCGTTTGCCAAAGATCCTGCATGTTGAGTCTGCTCTTGTGCTACTGTTTTGGCACTGCCATGATAAAGCAGTAATGTTATCATTTTGCACCTTAATCTAGTGGCACTATTAATTTGAGGCAATGTTTTGGCACCACTAGTGCCATATTTTTTATATATATCGAAAGAGGGGGTTTCCTCAGATTTCATTAAAGAAACCCTACCATAGAGAACCATTATCCGACAATGTCTCAGTGTAAACGGGCAGTTATACAACTACCACTGGACCGGACTCAGTACTAGCAGGAGACAAGTTCGCCACATAAGCTAGGCAGGTAGGGGGACACAACACCAGCTTGGCCAAGTTTGGATTACAACCCAAATGCTACCACAGAATCATCAGGGGGGAAGATAGAGCCAGCTTCAGCATCCCAGTCTAAGCACCCCCGGCCTCCATCCTTGCGATGCACGGTACACCTCGTTTGCCACCTGCTCGACCCTAGTGCCACTGGTAAAATGAAGTAATAATACAGTTAAAATAGAGCGAGTGTCCTCTCTATCATTTCATTTCCAATGTAGATAAAGAAAGTGCTTCTCTTTGAGGTTTTCTTCAAGAAAGGGGAGAAAGGGCTTCAATGAGTGTTCCACTGAAATGATGGTTGTTTCGTCCAGTCCAACTCCGATGCCACTTCGAGGCCACTTTACCACTGCTGGTAAAGGTGTGGGTTTTGTGATATGATGGGTCATGACGGCCACACCGGGGTGACCGCTGAGTCTCGACTATAGCACCTCGCTGTGATTTGGTGGATGGCACGAGGGCCCGAATGCTTTGATGTCCCGCATGTAGATAGAGTGGCTAGTCATATAGGAGTACTCAATATTGTGCACCGCGACCACGGCGGAGAGGAAAACGAGAGAACTACGCATTTATTTATGTTGTAGATTCACTCATTTTGCTCTTGTACTACTCATTTATGGTGTAGTCTAGTCACTTGTTGAAATCTCTAGAAAGGCAAATACTCCTTTCCAGTTTACAGGGCTATACTAGCAAGTAGTAATACAATAGTGGGCCCAAATAGCAATTTTGTCTCATGCAAGAGCCTGGCTATATGCGTGCTCCAAGCCCTTCTCGACCCACTTTTGGGTGTTTGGTAGGGTGTATGAAGGGTGCATGAGTCCACACTAGCTTAACACAAATACAGTAGGAGCATGCATGAGAAGAGCATGCATGAAGAGGGGTGCTTGGATGAGCATGCACGAAGAGGGAACAACTATGCTGAGATGAGAATGCAACTAAACACACTGTGGCGAGCGTTCACAACTGCCACATTCGGGTAGCGCTTCGCTCTTCGTCTCTTCGAGAAGACGAACAATGATGTTACTACTACTTCTACAGTAACGAATCCACTTCTGCATGTACGTCCACCGCGCACGGGAGGGATAGCTTGTTGTAGTACAATATATGGCTAGTTGTAATGGGAGTATCATAGGTAGTACTCTGTCGGTGTACAAAAGTAGGGGCTCTTCTTTTGACCCCTTTACTTGTGCAGGGGCAGTCAGAGCCATGCGCCACGGCCACACTTAGCAGGACAGAGGAGGGAAGCAGGAGAGAAGCCAAAGCACAGGACAACCAAGGCAACACCAAGACCAGAAACACAAAGGGCAAGAGGGCGAGGTGGACCCCCCCCCCCGGCAAGACCCTTGTCGGGGCGACCTCCGACTCTTGCCGGGGCAACTTGCCTAACGCCAGTGGAGCACACTTTCCTTGAGCCCAAGGGTTCCACCGCCAACAACTACCTTGGGACTAGGGCTCGAGAGGCACCTCCGTGGTGGCATGCAGATCTTTGTGAAGATCATAAATACACGAGATACGATGAGGACCAGAAGACGACGACCCTCGGTGGGATCCTAGCCGAGGAAATCCACAAGACCCCCGGCAAGCGCCTTGCCGGGGACGACCACAGCGCCGCAGAAAGACCCTTGCCGAGGGCATCAGTAGGGCCACAGCTAGGCCCGCACCAGCCAAGACTCCACTGCCATCCCCAAGCAGCTGCTAGCTCGACCAGCTGGGCAGGCACCTACGTGGCGACGGGCGGCCTCTACACCGACTCAGCAAGCACCTGCGTGGTGGCATGCAACCCTTCGTGAAGGCTCCACCACTGCGCCAGCCCAGCAGCCAGCCAGCGTGGCACCGCAAGGCCTCGTAAGCTCGGGCGCGTGTCAAAGCCAGGCGAGGCGGCGAAAGCTGGGACGTGCTTCCTTGCCGTCCTTGATAAAGCAAGAAGGACACGTCGGCAGCGCGTTAAATGCGTTTGTCCGACGGTGCCAGAGGATAGACTCGTCCACTGTATACCTTTCCACCTCCCGTGTGCCACTGTGGCGACCCCTTTTGCCTATAAAAGGAGGCCCGAGGCGTCCAGGAGGGGATCGGATCTTTTGGGCAAGTTACACCCCGCAGCTAGCTCAAGAACACAAGAACACTCTAATACATCCACCAAAGCAGGACTAGGGTATTATGCACCTTCGCGGCCCGAACCTGGGTAAACAATCTGTGTGCTTCCTGCTAGACCCGCTCTTTGCACAACCTCGCGCCCGCCAACCGTAGAAGGGATCCCAGGGATTCGATAGGTGTCGTTTCCACCGATACCTTTGGCGCGCCAGGTAGGGGTGATGGCGCAGTTGGGGAAATCTGGTATGATCAGAGCAGCGGCTTCATCATGGCCGTCATTCCAAGGAAAAAGACGACCAAGCTTGGTGGCACCATCTGCACATGCGGTGGACGCCCGCACAACGACTGAGAAGCTAAGTCGTGCGAAACTTTAAGCAATTTCCTTTTTAAATATGAGGTTATTGTCCTCGAAGGTCCTGTCCCATGTATGGAAAACCTGCACGCAAAGGGGCCCTCCCGCTATTGGCAACGCCCTTGCTCTATTTCGAGTCCGCTCAACATCTCAAGCAGCCGCGTCGAGAGCGGCAGGGTAGCCTTCCGCAATTGGCAATGCTCTCGATTCTGACTCGAGTCAAGCTTGACAGTTCGAGCGGCCGCGTTGAGAGCGGTAAGGTGGTTCGCTCTGCAGCAAGCACACCCGGCAGGCCATTGGGGATCCATCCTCAAGGTGCCGACCTGGGTTTACGCGCCGGCAAGCCTACCCGGTTAACGTAGGGCGGACATACAAAGGAAGATCAGATAGGAAAATAACATGCATTGTATCAAAAGTACTTTAGAGTTATATTACATCAGTTGTTGCCGCGGTTCTAACTAAAGATAGAAATTGTCTTGGTCATGAACCTGCAGCGGCAATGAGAAATGGGGTGCCTAATCCCGGTGCTGGCCCTCCACCCTCTGGATTCCATCGATGCGGCTGATGATGGGCTTGATACGCTCCTTGAGTGTCGCGATGTCCGCATCCTTCAGCAAGCTCTCCAGCGCGGCGTCGAAGTCAAGGTCAGGATTCAAGTGTGCCACCTTGGTGAGGACCTTGGTCATGGCACCCCGGCAAAGCCTCCGGGCCTCATCGGCCAGGGAGGCCGCCCGATTGGAGTGGAGCTGCTCCAGGGCCCCGAGGACGCCCTCGAAGAAGATGGTCAGCTTGGCGTTGGGGCTCACGTTGTGCTCCGGTGTATACCTCACATTTGGCATCCCCACGGTAGTCAGCTGCATGGTGATCGTGCCGGCGACGCCTTCGAGGCGCCCGATCCAGCGATTCTCACCCTCCACAAAGTCTTTGTGGTTGGCGGTCTCATTCTTCTGCAGCTGCTTCTCGGCCTCCAGATCCTTGGCCAGGGTCTCCTCCCGGGCCTTGCCCTCCGACAGCATCCCCTCGAGACCCTCCAGCTTCAGCTTGAGGTCTTTGATGGAGTTGTTGGCCTCGAAAAGCTGCCCAGCCTTGCTGAGGACCGTGCCCTACGCCTCAACCAGAGCGCCGTTGAGCGTGTCCTTCTCCTTGGACAGCTTCAGGACGTGGTCTTTCAGCCCATCCCGCTCCACCTCCAGCTCCTTCACCTTGCCGGCGTGAACCAGAGCCTGGGCATTGAGTGCCTCCCTGTGCCTCTGCTCCAGCTCTTGGGTCCACTGTGCAACGAGCTTCTCCACCTCCTCGTCCTTGCCGTGGAGAGTCGCAACAAGATTCTACTTGCGAGCGGCAAGGTCCTCCTCCTGGGAGTTCAGTGCAGCCTGGTGCTGGGTTCGAGCGGCCTCGGCTTCGGCAGCTAGGTTCTTCACCGTCTCCTGGGCCTTCTCGATGTCGGCCCGCTTCATGGTGACCTCTACCTCGCGCTTGGCCAGCTTGCCCTGGGCGGCCTTCAGCTCCTCACAAGCTTGGCGGAACCAAGTTTGCGTCTCGGCGATGTGTCCCTTGAGGTTCGCCTCCGCCTTGTCCACCGTTGCCATCCTAGACTTGGCCTTGTCCAGGCGGGCGCGGTGGAGCGCCTGGAGCTTCCGAAAGCTGGCGCCCATGGCCTGGAGAAGCCGCTCCTCCTGAGAACCGTCGCCACCGGCGCTCGGCTCGTCAACAACCTCGAGTCCGGTGGCGGCAAGCACCTCCTCGTCGAACACCTCTCCCTCGATGGGCGCTCTGGAGCTCGACGTCCCTGGAAGGTGGACGAAAAGGTCATCGCTCACCTTGAGATACCTGCCGGAGCCAGAGGCAGCAGAGGAGGAAGGCTGGTCATCAACCACCTCCTCCTCGGCAGCAGCCTTGCCGGCCTCCCCGACAGGCTTCTTGTCGGCCTCCTCGGCAGCAGCCTTGCCGGGCTCCCCGGCAGGCCCCTTGGCGGCATCCTCAGCCGCACCCCTGGCGACCTCCTCGGCGGCGATCTTCTCAGCCTCTGCCGCAGTGTCCTTGGCGACATCTTCGATGATGGTGTCTATGTCCTCCCGGTCCGCCGAGGGAGGATCTGGATATCGAGAAGAGGGTAAGGCGAAGCCAAGACCAAGATTCAAAAAGAAAAAGAAAAGACAAGCACGGAAGGCGAATGACAAACCCGTGCCGGGCTGGGAAGAAGTGGCCCCTTTCTCGCTGACATTTGGTGCCGAGGTGGAGCCGCCGACGCCTGAGTTCTCCTCCTCCTCCGTGTGCATGGGCTCGGTGCTTGGCGCCATTACTGTGATGCCCCTCAGGGCGGAATAGTCGACGGGGGCGGCGCGTTGGGGGTGGCCCTCAGTGGCTCTTCCTGCTGCTGCCCTCCTCCCGCGATCTCCACAAGGTCAGCGCCAATGGATCATGCCCACCAACCCACGTCGACGAGGGGCGAGCGGCGAACTTATGCTGGGGGCTGCTCCGGGGGCTGCTGTCTGGGTAGCTCACCACCACCAGTGGCGCCCTCGAGGTGCCCGCCGGGGGCTGGCCTTCCACCGAGGACCTAGCCCTCTTCACCCTCTGGGCCAGCGTCTCCACATCCCTGCAAAAATGAAAACAATCCAAGATAAGCGGCACAGTTTGAGGAGACAGAGATGACAAAAGGGAACAAGACACTTACTCATCCTCCGCCTCCTCTTCTGTTGCTTTCCTCTTCCTCCTTGGGCTGAGGGACCCGAAGTCGAAGACGATCTCCGTGTCAACGTCTGCCGGAGGGGGGGAAGAAGATGGGGTCTGGCCCCGCTTGGATGAAGAGGAGGCAGTTTCTTTCTTCTTCACCGCGGCCTTCACCAGCTTCCTCGCTGCCGCGGCCCTTGTCTGGCGTGCGGACCCCTCCTGGGCCTGCTGCGGCTGTGCGGCCCTGCCGGGTCGGACCGGCTTGCCAGAGCTGGCCCGCCGCAGGACTCGCCCTCTCCCCGTGGTCGGAGGGTCGACAGCCACGACCTCCTCCTCCGACGACGACGATGACTCGTTGACCGCATCCTCAATGAGAGGGGCCCCGGTGCCGGCGCTGTTGGCCTCCCCAGCGGACTCCGCCCACTAGGCGAGCTCCCTCTCCTCCTCGGCTACTGCGACCTCGTCCTCCACGCCGCCCGCGCTGCCGGCCTGCTTGGCGAGCTCCGCCTCCGCCGCCCTGGCGGCGATGTAGTCCAGCTCTGCCTGAGTGGTGTCATGGATGAGCAGCGGCTCGTTGCGGACATACACCTCTGCCAAGTTGTCAAAAAACTCCTACACCTGCTCCTCCTGCAGCGCGGCCCAATTTGGGACGGGACCGTGCGTGTTGCGATCCGGCATCATGGCGATGATGTCGGTCTAGCACGAGTTGTTGCTCAGTGGGACCACCCCCGCCGGCAACCCAAACAAGGGCCCCTTGGTGACCTTGCCGGTTTTGGCAGCCGGTCCGGACCGCTCGGCCTTGTCGTCGCGGTTCATGTCGAGCTGGAAGATCCGCTGGCAGAAGTGGGCGTGCCCCATCACCATGAAGTTGTGATTGAGGCCAGGGCGAAGCCTCAGGATGTCATCCACGTTCTGGAAGAGCCAGGCCGGCCTCACCTTGTTGTGCAGAGGAGCGATTTGGCGGCGAAGGAAATCCACCCCAATTATCTCCAAGGTAAGCCCGGCGACGGTGAGGCGGTGGATCCTTGTGGTGGCGATCTTGAGCTTCTCATCCTGGGCGTCAATGTCGTCCCAGTCATTCCTACGAGCCGGCGGCGCCTGGCGGACCCGGCAGAACTCCCGTGGGTCATCCTCCTCAATCCAGCACCACCGGCCCCGCCATTCTTCCCACCTCTCATACGAAGCGCCCTGCAGAGTGCGTCCCTTTGGACCTTGGGATCCAGGCGACGCAACCAGAAATGGTGCCTCCCTTCTGGATGCGAGGGTAAAAATAATGGCGGAAGAGCGCCGTGTTGGGAAGAACTCCGGCGAAACACTCACAGAGATGGGCGAACAGAGACATGCAAGCCACGATGTTTGGAGTAAAATCCAGGAGTTGGAAGCCAAATGTGTGCATGATATCGTTGAAGAAATCGGAGAAAGGGGGCAAATGCCGCAATTAAAGTAATCGACGAAGAACGCGTACCGATTCGGGGCGGCCTCGGTGCAATTGGTGGGAATGACGCGCGTGGCTGGATGCCCCGTCGTCTCCCCCCCCCCCCCGTCTTGCACACCCATAGGGGCTTGAAGTAGTCCCAGAGTTCGAACACGTCGACCGTCGAGGGGAAGTAGGCGAGCTGCGTCCGCCGTGCCACAAACTGACTCTCCGGCGGTTCCGTCGCCCCGGCGTCCTTGGCCACTCCCTTGCCTTTGTTGCTGGTTTTGGGGGCCATGGTGGCTGCGAGAAGTAGAAGACGGAATATGGCGAAGACGCGGCGGCGGCGAGCAAAGGCGAAAGCTTGGGAAGGAAGGAGAAGGGGACGGTGGTTCCGAGATTGAAGAAGACGCAGGGGTAAATGAGTAGCGCTCCCGCAGTTATTCCTTTTTAAGGGGAAGGTGTGGGCCGCCTCCTTTCCCATTAACTGCGATGTGACGCATGCGTGCGGAGACCGCCCCACGCATGACCCCCACGTCACACATGGCCTTCCACATCGCGCGTTCAACGCGGGTCATGGGGAAGTGCAGCGGACGAAACAGGTACTACGGTAAAAATCCGCCCCACCTGCCCAGTGTACAAAAGTAAGGGCTCTCCTTTTGACCCCTTTACTTAGCAGGGCAGAGGAGGGAATGTCGGATTTCGGGTTCCGGCAGACCCTTAAGGTTCAAACTCTGGGGTGCGCGCGGAGATCCAACCCTCCACCGTCTCGTACCTCACCGAATTGCAGGGACCTAAGCTACTAGCAAGAACAGCACAAGAGGCCTTAAGATTTATCTTTGGTTCAGGCCACCATCGTGGTGTAATACCCTACTCCAGTGTGTGGTGTGTGGATTGCCTCTTGGGCTGATGAGGAACAGTACAGGGAAGAACAGCCTCGCGAGGGTCTGTTCTTGGTGGGTGTGATGAACTGCTAAGTGGTATCCCGCCGCTCTAGCTTGAGGATCGGGTCTCTATCTCCCTCTGACCCCAAAATGCCTACCTGGGGGGAGAGGATCGGGTCTCTATCTCCCTCTGACCCCAAAATGCCTGCCTGGGGGGAGAGGATCGGGTCCTCTACTATGGTGGCTAGCTCTTCTTATATAGACGAAGGCCCTGGGCCTCTTCCCAAATATTGAGCGGGAAGGGCGCCAACAATTGGCCATTTTGAAGGGAACAAGCGGGTACACTTATCCTGACTAAAGTTGGTCCTCGCTTTGCCAAAGGCTCTGGTGATGGCCTTTGCTTGGGCTCCACGATGACTGCATTCCAGCCGTTGGGGCTGGTCTTGGTCTTGTTGCACCAAAACGGATGCCTTTGCTTGATGCTCTTGCCTGCGCTTGCTCCCTTTGCACCAAAGAGGAAAGGAGGGGCTGGCGCTGGCGCCCGTGGCGCCCTTAGTGGGTATGGCTTGCGTCATGGGCACCTCGCGAGGTACCCTGCCTTGAACTCTCCGCCTCCTCATGAGCCAGCTGGCGAGGCAGCGCTGAGGAAGCTCTTGGTCGTCCGCCCAGCAATCCTGGCCCCTCGCGAGGTCTTGAGCTTGTGTTGGTGAAGATGGGCTGTCCTTGGCCTCCTTTGAGCCACGCCCGCAGGCCATGAGCGAGCAAGTCTGGGGACCCCGTTCCCGGAACGCCCCCAATAGCCCAGGCCCATGGCGCGCCCGAACTTGGCGTGCGAGAGGCGAAAGGGCAAGTCTGAGCGTCGTGGGCCGAACAGCCTGCGACCTTAGGCGCCGCGTGGCGGTTGATTGGGCGTGGGGGCCTTCAGAATGGCTGCGGGTTGATAATAGAGCGGCATCTTCCTCACCTCCTTTACTTTCTCCGATTCTTTGCGCGAATCCCCTTTCTTGCGCCTCTCCTCCCTGCTTCCAAGACCTTGAGATCCAGTCCGCCGTTACCCCAGCCCGGTCATGGCTCCTCGCCAAACCCGGCCGAGACTGGTACTCTCACTGCCTTGGACCCGGCTGAGATGTGTCGGCTGCAAGCCTTATACAATCGCCCGGTTGGCGGGCGCTTGGCGTCAATGGAACAGCGGTGTTCAAGGCGGCTCCTCCGCCCCTGAGGGTAGGGGGAGTACCGTCTCCCCGTTCTTCGTGAGCGCCATCATTGCCGGTCTGGTGCCTCCCTTCTCTGAGTTCTTCTTTTCCGTCCTCCGCCATTACAACATTCACGCTCTACACCTTCATCCCAACTTCGTCCTTCTTCTGGCAATCTTCGCCTACTATTGTGAGGCCCATGTTGGGGTGAAGCCCTCGATAACCTTGCCCGCGCCACTACTTCTTCCTCCGACTCTCCGTGGTTCCGTCTCCGTCTTGAGCTTCATCGCTTCTGGCGGAGCCATCGCCATTTTGAACCACAGGAAGCGGATAGAGGGCTTCAGGAGCAAGTGGGTCTGGTGGATCTTGGGCGCATCCACCCTCGGCTGATCCTGCCCACGGAGCCCGCCGAGAGCTTGACGGCCCGGTCCCGAATGGAGCCGGGATCCCCATGTGGTAGTCTTTGGAGAAGATGGACGCAGATCTAAAAGTCGGCCCAGCCTTGGCGGCGAGGCTGACCCGGGCGCTCTTTGAGGGAGTTCTGGAGCACCAATTGGCTCCGCTCACTTGATTCGCTTAGATGTGGAGGCCACACCCGAGCCCGTGGCCGGCCGGGCGAGATCTGGCGACAGTCCTCCGATCCTTGGTTGGGGTGATGTGGCGAGACTGAGGCGCCCGCTCCTTGTTCCTTTGCGAGGATTGGGAGCAGGTTGTGGGGTCCATGCACGCCTTCAATGGGGACGGGCTCGTGCCGCGGAGGCTCCGGAGGACTGGTGGGCGTGTCCTCTTCCGACTCCGCGAAGAGGTGGAGGAAAGGAGCAGGAGAGGGATTGACTCGAGGCGAGTTAAGGGCTCCCTCCTGCGGCGCAAGCCCGCGTTCTCCGCCTCCCGAGAGTGGCGGCGAAGATGAGGATGGCGGGGAGGTAGAAGCCTGCCCGATCCCGAAGAAGGATCGGATGGGCTGGTCCCCGTGGGTCCGCCCGGCCCAGGCGATCGGCCGATCGCCGCTTTGCTCTGGTTCCCTTGAAGCTGATCCCTGCGGCGGCTCTCGGGCTTCAAGTATGGCGGAGGCTGCTCGAGTCCACCAGCGACGACACATGTAAGTGCACCTTTCTGTCTTGATCATTGCTCTGGCGAGATCGATGTCCATGTTCCTTGGCAGTGGCGCCCGCTGGCGAAGAAGCTAAAGGGGCTCTGAGGCTCCATCCGTGGCCGGTGCCGTTGCGAAAAGGAGATGATCCCGACGCCCAGGTCTCTCCTGCCGGGCGTCCTCATCGCGAGAACTTTGCCGAGCCCTGGCGGCTTCAGCCCCTTGACCCAGCGACTCGAGGTGGCCTTGCTGACGCTGCCTCCACCATTGCCGTGGCGCGCTGGTTCCGCCTCAAAGCGCGATGGCTGCTCCGCCGCCATCTCCTCCTACTGCCAACTGCTGTCTCTCCGACTCCTCCGCTATCACGGATCGTCTTGCCGCTGGCTGGACCCGGCTGCGGCGAGATCTTCTCAGGCACCGACCCTCGCTTGGTGGCGGTCACTTGAGCTGGCCTCTGGCTGGATTCGCGCCCGGCCTTTGATTGGCGGCGCTGGTCCAGGCCTCGACGGCTTGCGATGAGGAGAAGCAAGCTGTTCGTGAGGCGAAAGTAGCCCGTGATGCTGCCCTGGGGGAGGCAGCCATCATCCAAGGTCGCTGGGAGGCGCTGGAGGGCGAGCTGAAGGGCCTGCAGGACCAGCTTGCCGAGGAGGCCCGCCTCCGCCGGGAGCAGGAGGAAAGCATGAAGGCTCGCGAGGCGGCCGTCACGGACCAGCGGGCCAAGCTGAAGAGGCGTCGTGACCGCCTAGGCGCGCTGGAGCGAGAACTGGAGGCAAGGAAGGTCGAGCTGGACGCCAAGGCGCGGGTCCTTGCTGAAGATCGTGTGGCCTTCATGGATATGGAGGTGAAGGCTCGTGTCCTGCTGAGGGAGCTTTATGACGCCGCCCTGAGAGCCCAGCCGGGCCGGCAGAGGACGGCCCCGCCAAGCTGCTTCCCTTCCTGATCCAGCGCTCTTGAAGATGTTTCCCTTGGTCTTGGCCCCACGGCCGAGGCCGAGGCGCTGGTCTTGTCTTCTGCGGCAGCAGCGGATCCTCACCCACATCTATCTTCGCGATCCAGCGTCGACATGGACAGCTTCTTTGGAGCCGGCAAGCAGCGAGCATGCAACCGTCATTGCCGAGGCTGTGAAGGGTCATGTGAGGCTCTGTTAGGGAAGTTCCGGACCTTGACACCAAGCGAAGCGGCGCTGCAGCCCTGCTGCTTCACGAGGCGAGCCCACTCCAGCTGCTCCACCGCCGACAAGTGACTCCTTCTGGCTCCTGTCTTGCTTCTAATTCCTGCACATGTATCATGCCTCAGGGAGGCGTTTAAACTTGCGTTTGGTACTGCGATAACAGTGTGGACTGTAATATTTGCTTTTGAATTCCTTGAAATTTGTGCTTCCTACTTGTTTATGTTCTACGTCTGCAGAGCCCGGCCCCGCGCATACCTCAACCGCCGTTAGCCTTTCAGAACTAAGGGGTGAGGGGCTACGTGACCAGTTAGGCTCCTGAGTCGCGATGCTCAGGAGTCCCCCTTGACGCTCGAACGGCATGCGTACCTTGGCTCCACTCGGGGTGTGACGTGCAATGAACCAGGCCCGAGGGGCCTGGCTGGGTGGCGTGCGTCTGGGCGTGACCCAGGCGCAGCCCCCGTGCCCAGCCCCCTCGCGCGGCGCTCTAGGAGAGGCGTTGCGGCGAGGCGGAACAGAGCTCTGGGCTCCACGAGGTTGATCACGACCGGGGTCACCCTCGATTGTTTATCACCAGCCGAACATAAGCGCTTCCGCGTAATGTGCAGGCATAAGCTCCTCGGCGGTGTCGTCGGCCAGTAGCGGGAACATGGTGCTTCCAACTTTGGAATGGGAGGGGGCTCCCCCCTCGGGGAGAGCCCCCAGGCGTGACTCTAGCCCCTGCAGCCTTGTGGTAGCACGGTAGGGGCTGGACGAGAGTGTGTCTGGGCACCCGTGAGCCTGGCGGGACTCACGAGGCCCTACCTCAAGGCGGGTTGCGCTGGCTCTGAGCCTTATCTTGAGTGTGTTCACCAAATTTGGCGAGATCTCTCTGGGTGCTCTCGTCTTGGTCCCGGCTCTCGGGCTGGTCTCTACCGTCGTGGCAAGCCAGTCGCGATGCCATGGACAAGACCAGAGGGTGAGGGCGGAGGCCGGTAGGAGCCCTGAGTCGCGATGCTCACGCACCCCCCCCTTTAACGCGCAAGCTAGGTTAGAAGACGCAACTCTCGTCTTGGTCCCGGCTCTCGGGCTGGTCTCTACCGTGTCATTTGGCAAGCCCGGTCGCGATGCCATGGACAAGACCCAGAGGGTGAGGGCGGAGAGCCGATAAGAGCCACGAGTCGCGATGCTCGGGAACCCCCCCCTTTAATGCATAGGCTGGGTTGGATGACGCAACTCTCGTCCTCGGGTCCGGCTGTCGGGCTGGTCTCTACCATCGCTGGCAAGCCAGGTCGCGATGCCATGGACAAGACCAGAGGTGAGGGCGGAGAGCCGTAGGAGCCTGAGTCGCGATGCTCAGGCACCCCCTTTAGCAGCGCCAAGCCGGGTGAGACGCAACAACTCTCGTCCTCGGGTCCGGCTCTCGGGCTGGTCTCGGCCGTCGGCGGCAAGCCAGGTCGCGATGCCATGGACAAGACCAGAGGGTGAGGGCGGAGAGCCGGTAGGAGCCACGAGTCGCGATGCTCGTGCACCCCCTTTAACGTGCAAGATTTCGCCACCCGGAGAAGGCAACAATAACAAGCATGGTGGAGCGAGCATAATCCTAAGGAAAATGCATGAAGGATACATGCCTTTGGGGCAGCCCGGCGGCTTGGGGATGATGCAGCCAGGCGCCCCAACAGGATAAGTTAAAGACATGAAATAAAAAGGGATACATGCAGCGAGGGCGGACCCACGCGGCACAGGAATAATCTGACCTGAAGGCGCTCCCGGTAGGAAATAAAACTTAAAGATGTCACTGGTGATGTTGGGGATGATGGGTTGTTGATGTAGCAGACTCGGTGGGCTGCGGGAGCCGATCCTCACGAGCCCCCAGTGCCCGAGGGGCCTCGGGAGGCTCGGAGGCTGGCGGCTCCTCATGGGCCATCTCCATCTCCGCCAGGGCTGCGGCGTGCCTGACCTCTTGAGCCTCCAGGATGGTCCTCATGAGACGCTGGTGCGCAGCAGCCGCGTTTGGTAGGCCGTAAGGCATGCGTACATAGCTGTGGGGTGGACCCTTGCAACGTCCCACTCGCGAGGGCCAGAGGCGCTCTTGAGATGCGTCTCGGTTGAGCCCTGGTATGTCGATGCAGACGCGCAGCCCACCATCCTCGCCTGGATGGGGGGCCATAGTGGTAGTGGCGGCTGCCCTCATGACCCTTGACTCCTGTAGCTCTGAATGGCCTTGCTGATGAACTCTTGAGGGTTCTGTCCTCCTGGTCTTGCTCACCTTGCGGGAAGCGTGCTTGGCTCACGCCTCCACGTGGTGCCCAAGCGCCTCCCTCAAGACCTTGGCGAGGTCGGTGGCCCTCCGAGGAGAGCCCCAGCCCCGCCTGAGGAGGCGTCAGGCGCGCTTTCCTATCACGATGGAAGGAGGCTCCCCCGGCGGTCACGGGCCACAGGGGAACTGTCTCTTGAAGAGCCGGGCTGGTCGATGTCTTCTTCTTCTTGGGTGCTGCCTCGGAGGCATCCTGCTGCTGTGGTCTGGGTCTTCCAGCGATGCGGCCTGAAAAGCTCGCTCCAGGGAGCACACTGCATCTCTCTCTTCACGAGGGCACCGTGATAACCCGCCGCTTCACGGCATCTTGAGGATGTTGTAGCCATGGTGGAGTTCTGACCATGAACTTGGCCAACGCTGGGTACCCGAGGATGGCATTGTGCGGCAGCGAATGTGGGCGGCGTCGAAGTCGATGAGCTTCGGTGTGGTAGTTGTCGCGGGCCCGAAGGTGACAGGAAGGCGGACCTGCCCGATCGGGACTATGGAGCCGTCGGT
The DNA here is from genome assembly GCA_021605145.1 of Aegilops bicornis. Taxonomy (NCBI): domain Eukaryota; kingdom Viridiplantae; phylum Streptophyta; class Magnoliopsida; order Poales; family Poaceae; genus Aegilops; species Aegilops bicornis. The sequence goes on along the minus strand of CM038673.1, from coordinate 169,660,198 downwards.
GACTCGGAGAAGGGCTTGGTTGGCTGAAGGCTGGCTGTAAGGCACTTGAAGATTGTTGAACGTCTCCACGGACGGGGCGTTGAGCCCTGCTCCGCCCGTCGATGAGGTCTTGGTGACTAGCACATTCTTGATGATTGGGGAGCAAAGCATCGGAAGAACTCCGGTGTGGCTGCGCGCGAGCTGATCCGCCGAAATTTGAGCGTGATGACGACGCCCGACCACACGAGAGGGCGCGTGGACTCGAGCTTGGGGAGGACTGCATTCACTTCACGGGCGAACTGCTTGAAGATGCGGTGAGAGGCTGGGGCTTGAGCTCCGCCCATGATGCAGGCGATGGCACGCGCTTCCTGGAAGCCCCCAGCCCCCTCGTCCCGGTGACGGTCTTCGATTCTCCTTGGTGGTGGCGGCAGCGGAGGGAGGCCTGCGTTCCCTTGCGGACGATCCTCACGAGGTTGATCCCTCCAGCCCCCCCTCATGGCCAGGTCTTGCCAGCGGTCCTCGCGAGGTTGGTCGCGCCACCCTTGGTGCGGACCGCGGTCTTCCCAGCGTCCTGCATTCCTTCCTCCTCCTCGGCCGTAGCCCCGGTTGCTGCGCTTGGGGCGTCTGCCGACCCTTCCTTTGCGCACGGCCCGGAGCTCTTGACATTCATTGGTGTTGTGGGTGTGGAGGTCGTGGTACACGCAGTACCGGCTGCCCTTAGAGGACTCGGGCTGATCTCTGCCTCGCTTGGTGTCTGGTTCGGCTGTGAGCACGGCAGCCCCCTTGCACTTCACGTCCTTGGCCTTGGGCTTCTTCTCTTCGGGATTCGCGGCAGGCAGCTCGAGGAGGGAGAGGCGCCCCTCCTCAGCCCTGGCGCACTTGGTCGCCAAGTTGAACAGCTCCAGGGAGGTGCACAGATCTTCATGCATCGCCAGCTCCTCCTTCATCTTGACGTCGCGCACGCGCCGTCGGAGAAGGCAGAGATGATGGCCTCCTCCGTTACCACAGGGATCTTGAGGCGTGCGTTGTTGAAGCGCTGGATGTACTTTTGCGAGGTTTCCCAGGCTGTTGTGATCGGCGCATGTCGCTCACGGCGGGTGGCGATTGCGAAGTGCCTTGGAAGTTGGCGATGAAGCGGGTGCGCATCTCGGCCCAGGAAGAGATCGTGCACAGGGCGGATTCAGGAGCCAGGTGCGGGCTCCGTCCTTGAGCGCCATGGGAAACCAGTTCGCCATGACCTTTTCATCTCCGTTGGCAGCCTCGATGCCCAGCTCGTAGAGCTGGAGGAACTCCGTAGGGTCAGCCGTGCCGTCGTAGCGTGGAGGCAGGTGCAGCTTGAACTTGGCGGGCCCGCGACGCTGCGCAGCTTCGGTGGTGAAAGCGCGGCAGCCCGCCCGTGGCAGCTGGGGGCCTCGGACGGCGAAGAGCTTGGTCTTGCTGGCCTCCCTGCGCCGCGGCTGGGGGTAGCGCAGGGTCTTGACGTGCCGGAGCGGGGAGTGCTCGGGCAGCTTCTTGCGGGCGAGGAACTTCTTGGCAGCTTTGCTCTTGCCGCGCCGGTGCCTGGCGGAACAGGTTCCGCCCAGGGGCCGCGCACCTTGGTGCCAGGGCGCCGTCTTGAGGAGGAGGCGGTGGCGCCCGGGAGCTTGCCGCCAGCGAGGCGGGTGCGGTGCAGCGAAGGCGATACAGCGAGGTCGCCTCCCGCAGCGAACGAAGCTTCAACGCAGCAGTCGAGCCATTCTTCGTAAACGTCGTCGGCGGGCGGTAGCGCAGGAGCTTCGTTAGCGCGATGAGTGCAGCTCGGGCCTCCATGGCGCGAAGCGCGCGCGTGACGAAGAACCAGCGGGGGTGAGCGAAGGCGTGGCGGTGCGGCCGTCGCGCCTCATGGACGGGTGCTGGGACGACGCTTGCTGCTCGTTCCCCATTGGGCCGATGGCGGCGTTGACAGCAGGTGACGGGGAACGACGAGGACGCCCGCCAACGGGAGCCGTCTGGGCGACATGGGAGGCGAGGGCGGCTCGGCGCTCGGCGCGGGCCCGACGAGGGTTAGACATGGTTGCGGTGGTCGGGGAAGAACGAGGCGACGAAAGGCAGATTCCGGTGCACCCCTACCTGGCGCGCCAAATGTCGGATTTCGGGTTCCGGCAGACCCTTAAGGTTCTAACTCTGGGGTGCGCGCGGAGATCCAACCGTCCACCGTCTCGTACCTCACCGAATCGCAGGGACCTAAGCTACTAGCAAGAACATCACAAGAGACGCAAGATTTATACTGGTTCAGGCCACCATCGTGGTGTAATACCCTACTCCAGTGTGTGGTGTGTGGATTGCCTCTTGGGCTGATGAGGAACAGTACAGGGAGGAACAGCCTCGCGGGGGTCTGTTCTTGGTGGGTGTGATGAACTGCTAAGTGGTATCCCGTTGCTCTAGCTTGAGGATCGGGTCTCTATCTCCCTCTGACCCCAAAATGCCTGCCTGGGGGGAGAGGATCGGGTCTCTATCTCCCTCTGACCCCAAAATGCCTGCCTGGGGGGAGAGGATCGGGTCTCTATCTCCCTCTGACCCCAAAATGCCTGCCTGGGGGAGAGGATCGGGTCTCTATCTCCCTCTGACCCCAAAATGCATGCCTGGGGGGGGAGAGGATCGGGTCCTCTACTATGGTGGCTAGCTCTTCTTATATAGACGAAGGCCCTGGGCCTCTTCCCAAATATTGAGCGGGAAGGGCGCCAACAATTGGCCATTTTGAAGGGGAACAGCGGGTACACTTATCCTGACTAAAGTTGGTCCTCGCTTTGCCAAAGGCTCTGGTGATGATGCCTACTTGGGCTCCACGATGATCGCATTCCAGCCGTTGGGGCTGGTCTTGGTCTTGTTGCAATCAAAGCGGATGCCTTTGCTTGATGCTCTTGCCTGCGCTTGCTCCCTTTGCACCAAAGAGGAAAGGAGGACGCTGCGCGGCTGGCGCCCGACTGGCGCCCTTGGTCGTCATGGCTTGCGTCATGGGTACCTCGCGAGGTACCCTGCCTTGAACTCTCCGCCTCCTCATGAGCCAGCCTGACGAGGCCGCGCCTGAGGAAGCTCTTGGTCGTCCGCCTCGCGAGGCTTGGCCCCTCGTGAGGGTCTTGAGCTTGTGTTGGTGAAGATGGGCTGTCCTAGGCCTCCTTTGAGCCACGCCGCAGGCCGCAGGCAGGCAAGTCTGGGGACCCCCGTTCCCAGAACGCCGACAGGGAAGCCGGAGAGAAGCCAAAGCACAAGACAACCAAGGCAACGCCAAGACCAGAAACACAAAGGGCAAGAGGGCGAGGTGGAGTCTTGCCGGGGCAACTTGCCTAACGCCAGTGGAGCGCGCTTTCCTTGAGCCCAAGGGTTCCACCGCCAACAACTACCTTGGGACTAGGGCTCGAGAGGCACCTCCGTGGTGGCATGCAGATCTTTGTGAAGATCATAAATACATGAGATCAGATGAGGACCAGAAGACGACGACCCTTGGCGGGATCCTAGCCGAGGAAACCCACAAGACCCCCGGCAAGGCCTCGTCAGCTCGGGAAATCCACAAGATGGTGACCGCAGCGCCGCGCCAAGACCCTTGTCGGGTCCCTCACAAGACCCTTGCTGAGGGCATCAGCAGGGCCACAGCCAGGCGTGCACTAGCCAAGACTCCACCGTCGTCCCCAAGCAGCTGCTAGCTCGACTAGCTGGGCAGGCACCTGCGTGGCGACGGGCGGCCTCTACACCGACTCAGCAAGCACCTGCGTGGTGGCATGCGACCCTTCGTGAAGGCTCCACCACCGCGTCAGCCCAGCAGCCAGCCAACATGGCGCCGCAAGGCCTAAATCGACTCGGGCGGCGTGTCAAAGCCAGCGAGGCGGTGCGACAATTTGGGACATGCTTCCTTGCCGTCCCTGATAAAGCAAGAAGGACACGTCGGCAGCGCATTAAATGTGTTTGTCCAACGGTGCCAGAGGATAGACTCATCCACTCTATACCTTTCCACCTCCTGTGTGCCACTGTGGCGACCCCTTCTGCCTATGAAAGGAGGCCCGAGGCGTCCAGGCGGGGGGTCGGATCTTTTGGGCAAGTTACACCCTGCAGCTAGCTCAAGAATGCAAGAACACTCTAATACATCCACCAAAGTAGGACTAGGGTATTACGCACCTTCGCGGCCCGAACCTTGGTAAACGATCCGTGTGCTTCCTGTTAGACCCGCTCTTTGCACAACCTCGCGCCCGCCAATCGTAGAAGGGATCCCAGGGATTCCATAGGTGTCGTTTCCACCGACATACTCCCTCCGTTCCTAAATACTTCCTTCGTTCCTAAATGTAAGTCTTTTTAGATACTCCACTATAGAGACTACATTCGGATGTATATAGACGCCTTTTAGAGCATAGGTTCATTCATTTTGCTCCGTATATAGTCTATAGTAGAATCTCTTAAAAGACTTATATTTAGGAACGGAGGGAGTATTTGTCTTTCTAGAGATTTTAACAAGTGACTACATAGGGAGCAAAATGAGTGAATCTACACTCTAAAATATGTATATATACATCCATATGTGGTAGTCCATTTGAAATATCTAAAAAGACAAATATTTAGGAACGGAGGGAGTATCATGCATGCCAACTAGGCAAATTTGATGAATTGACATAGAAGTAAATGAAGAAAGATAGGGTTGAGTATCATATCATGATACCGTATCATATTAAATGTTGTGCTACTATGTGTCATGCATGCTAATAAATGAAGTCATCGATGATACTAACATATGATACTATGCACTACGAATGTGTAGTATCATACACTAGTATCATATGCATGATACTAGTATTCCATTACGACCAGCCTAAGCAAAAGCCTATCCTCGTCTGCGAGCCACCGCGCGCATGGGCGAGGGAGAAGGCTTGTAGTAGTAAAATCAAGCTTCTCCTCGTTGTACGAGTTGACGCAACACATCATAGCACTGGCCCACATGGTTGCCTCTAAACTTGGCTAAAAGACCCGCAGTGTACAATATATTTGCTGCAACCTCTAACATTTACCCCACCACAAATTAAAATATATATTCCTGTCTTGACCAGATGAGCGTGCAAACTACAATCACAGGTAGGGACAGAAGATTATTTTAATCAAAAAAAAAGCATGGAGCCGACCCCAACGATTTTAAGCTTACAGGCACGGTACACGCTATCCTAGACTACTCTACACATGAAACTGCCACACGAGCGTCCGGGCTGCGCTTGGCTCTTCGCCTCTTTGGGAAGTCGAACAATGATGGAGTAATGCTGATGTGGAGGAGTACTACAGTATGCTTATGGCCATCTGACACTGATTGAACTGCTGCATGTTCACCGCGTGCGGGAGGGAGGCGTGTAGCGAACGAAAGCTTCTCCTAGTCCTGCTAGCCACCACGCTGATGGGTGAGGGAGGGACACAGCTTCATTGACTTACTGCTCCTGCCTTTGCGTGTATGACAGGTGGGCCCAACAGGTGGGTGACCCACCTGTCATGCAGCCAAAGGCAGGTGCGGTTAAGGCGAGAGGGCGTTGTAGTAATCAAACTTCTTGTTGTACGAGTTGACGCGACACATCAAAGCACTGCACACGATATATTTCAATAATTTGTGTTTACCAATGCATTAATTACAATGTATGCATGCATGCCGCGACTCTCCTTTTTATACTTGCATGTGTTGATTTAATGCACCTTGCCAAATTTTGACTATAAATTTAACTAACCAAATGTTCATGCATGTCACAAAAAATTACATAATTGAAAACCATGTTCAAATACGAATATAGTTTTTGTTAACATGCACTAACATTTTGTCAGTTAAATCTTTGGTCAAAATTTAACACCAATTACTAAGGGGCCCAATAAATATTGTACTCTCATATTTTGTTTTGAGGATACTCCCACATAGAAAATATAAATAATAATGCATGTTGGGGCAGCCCACGTTTTCGATAGTTTTACTCGTGGGCTTGTTGACAAATTTTACGAGGGGGCGGTTGTTCATTTAATGGAGGGCCTTGTACCAGACTTAAACGATACAAAGTGCGACCTGGCACACCGTAACACCACTTGGAATAAGCGGGTAGCTATCTCAAAAAACAATCAACAACTCAAAAAAAACGGCGACCTGGCATGTACACAATTTTAAATGATTGTTTTGATGGAGTGAAAAAGGAAAACGACCCCACTACTTATATATAGGCCAGAGCCTCCGCGCTTGCTTGCAAGGGTTGCTCTATTCACACACTCTCATCCTCTCCAGATCTAAATAAGATAGCGGTGGTAACACTGTCTTTCTCCCTTCAAAAAACATTGTCTTTCTATCCTCACCGCTGGTTACAGATCCGGACGTATCCCCCTCACTTGATGAAGGGAAGGAGGGGCAGCGTTTAGGCCGTCGTCGACAGCGAGGGAGGAGACCCACTGCTGGTCGCACCATTATCTCTGGCCGAGCGCCAACGCGGGAGGTCCTTCGAACCCTTCGTCGTTGCCCTAGTGTGGGCGGATCCGGCCTCCCACCGCCAACCTATCCACATCCCGACGACCTTCAGGTATATCTTCCTTCGAAACCGCCCTAGCTCTACTTCCCCAGCTCGCTACGTCGCTGCATGTGCATCATTTCTACCTCTCAGCCCCTCTCGATCGGATGGTCCAACGACACATTTTCTTCTTCTTCTATTGTTAGAGGTAAAGCTACTTCATGGAGTCGAATCTTGTACTTGGTTCAAACAAGAAATAAAGTGGGGGTGGGGGAATTTAGTATGTACATCGGACTTGGTACAAACAGGAAGGATAGGGGTGAAAGTAGTACAGACTGGTCAACCAACCGGTCTCTTGGTCGAGAAGGGAAATATAGGGGAAACGCTGTACACAGTGGTATGACCAGGACTAGATTTATTATCTTATTGGGTAAAGTTAGCAACATAGTAGTCTCGGGACCCCCTACCCGAGATCGGCCGGTTTTGACACCGACATTGGTGCTTTCATTGAGAGTTCCTCCGTGTCGTCAATAGAAGGATCGATGGCTCGTCTTGCCGTCAACGACAAAATCACCTCTGGAAGGGCCCTAGCTCCTGGGCAGATCCTCCAGCTCGGCAGTTTTACCATGGGCACCCGCTCGGCCGTTAAGCCAAAGCCAATCCCCCAAACCACCAAAAATCATCTCCGCATTGGCCTCGAACACTCCGATAAGATGGATCCGGCGGATGTTTCGTGTTTGAATGAACTGCTAGATCGCATCGCCGCCCTGGGGGTCACGACAGACTATGATTGGATTGGGCTTAAACCCGATCAGAGGGAAATCAAGTCCCCGCCGATCACCCATCTGGTTGCGGTTGTGGAGGAGCAAGCCAAGGATAACTCTCCCCATATGCCGAGAACAAGCTATGTTTGGATTTCTGAGCCCTGCGAGCCGGATACCCATCTTCGGGAAGGGACTCCCTTTCCTCCGAACATAGAACCAGGCGTCGAGCCTAAGAACCCCCAGGATACTCTGGATCCCACATTGGGTCAGGGTTCGGATTTAAGCCCGCCCACCCACCACAAGCAATATTCCCCAAGCAATTCCGGTCCTCCGGACATATGCGACCTATGTATGTGCGACAATAACCTCAAAAAACAGTCCATCACTTTTGGGCCAGATTCCTCGTTAAAAACAAGATCAAAGATTGTTGCGACAACGACGCGGTTTCAGTATTTTGCCACAACTGTATGGACGAGGGTATCCTCAATGCCCTCAACCGACGCCGCATACCGCACTTTGCAGATTTGGCACACATAGTACAGAAATATTGCGCCATGGAAAGCGCCTGGAAAGCCCAGACGGCTCGGTGGGAACCGCCGGCCTTTAAGCCACCCACCGGATGGGCAAAAAGGATGCACCCTCACGGGGCACATGATCATCACCCTACGGACAAGAAAATTAAACCCTCAACGGGACACAGAACCGTCCTTGATGAATGGCTCGACAAGCCCTGTCGAATACACGACGCCGAATTCTGAACCAACACACAGCCTTCGGGCATGTTGGGTACTCCGGTAGGTGGCCTAGAGCGGTGAGGCTATCCTCACCAATATGACCTCCGAGAAGCACCCTCCGGAGGACAACGATCTCAACGTCTTTACGGTCTTCGAGACCTTTTCTTCAAATAACGGTGTAAAGGGCACTCGCGACCTCGCCGAAGTCAACCAAGTAGCCGCAGTAAACCCTTGGAATGATACGGTGATAACTTTCACCGTCAACGATGAACCAAGGGCTCGATCAGTCCGCACACCAGCCGCTTTGGTCTTGAATCCAATCGTCGACGGCTTTCGGCTCGCTAAAGTATTTATGGACGGCGGCAGCGGACTAAACCTCATCTACAAGGACACGCTCAATAAAATGCAAATAGACAAGAGCCGCATCAAGCAGAGCAGCACAACCTTTCGAGGCATTATCCCCAGTCGAGAAGCACGATGCTCGAGGAAAATTAAACTTGATGTGGTATCCCGCACGCCAGAGAACTACAGGTCCGAAGAGTTAATCTTCCATGTGGCACCTTTCAACAGCTGATATCACGCCTGGCTGGGGCAAGACGCATTCACACGCTTTTAAGCCATACCCCATTACGGGTACATGAAGCTAAAAATGCCCGGGCCCAATGGAGTTATCACAATCACCAGTGATTTGGACATAGCACTCCGCGCCGAAAACAAAACCGCATCCCTGGCCCTCGAGGCATTATTCAAGGCCTTGCGGCCGAGGAGCTCACCGCTCTGCGTTCCACAGTGGATAGAGCCAACGTAATCCTCGATAAAAAAGCCTAAGTCTACTTCTTTCAAGCCAGGAGACGAAATATCAAATTCCAAGTTCACCCGACAGATTCTAATAAAACAGCAGCCAATGGAGCACGTCTGGATCCGACGGTCGATGCCGCTCTAAGAGAATTCCTGCGTGAGAATTGGGACATCTTTGCCTGGCATCCCTCGGATATGCTAGGAATCCCACGCAGACTGGCCGAACACAGCCTCAACATAATAAAGGGGTTCAAGCTAGTTAAGATAATGTTGTGGTGATTTTCCGAACCCAAGCGACAAGCTATGGGGGAGGAGCTAGCCAAACTACTTGAAGCTGGGTTCATTAGAGATGAAACACCCGGATTGGCTAGCCAACCTGGTCATGGTGCCAAAGAAGGACAAATCTTGGCGCATTTGTGTCGATTACAAATACCTCAACAAGGCCTACCCTAAGGACCCCTTCCCACTACCCCGCATTGACCAAATCATTGATGCAACTACAGGACACGATTCGCTATGTTTCCTCGACGCATACTCCGGATACCATCAGATTAAGAAGAAGGAATCTGATCAGGCCACAACGGCATTCATTACTCTGTACGGGCCTTTTTGCTTCAACACTATGCCTTTTGGACTCAAAAATGCCGGCGCCACTTACCAGCGCATGATTCAAACATGCCTGGAAAAACAAATTGGCAAGACGGTGGAGGCATATGTAGATGATGTAGTCATCAAAACTAAACATGTCGAATCATTGTGCCTTACATTTGACAACCTCCGAACATATGACATACGGCTCAATCCGGAAAAATGCATTTTCGGCGTTCCGGCCGGAAAGCTGCTCTGGTTCATTGTTTCCAATAGAGGAATCGAAGCAAATCCGGCGAAAGTCCGAGCCCTGTCACAGTTGGCAACACCAACAGACCTAAAACAGGTCCAAAAACTAGCTAGGTGTGTGGCAGCCTTGAGCCGCTTTATTTCCAGATTGGGAGAGAAGGCGTTGCTGCTGTATCGCCTGCTCCGACGTACCGACCACTTCGAGTGGATGGACGCGACAACAACTGGGTTGGAAGAAATAAAAACTTTGTTAGCAAACAACCCAATCCTTGTCGCACCTAACGTCGGCGAACCTATGCTGCTGTACATATCTGCAACTCACCAGGTGGTGAGTGTTGTGCTCGTCGTTGAACAAGAGGAAGAGGGACACAAGTTTCCACTGCAAAAACCAGTATACTATGTATCGGAGGTTCTCACACCATGCAAATCCCGATACAGGCACTATCAAAAGATAGCATATGCGGTTTTCATGGCATCTCGGAAGCTGCGGCACTACTTTCAAGTGTGCTCGATCACGATGGCCTCCGAGGTATCACTCAATGACATCATAAACAATCGAGACGCCACCGGCCGCATTGCAAAATGGGCTATTGAGATCTTACCATTTGAAATAACATACAAGCCACGCCGAGCTATTAAATCTCAAGTGTTGGTCGACTTTGTCGCCGAGTGGACAGAGGCCGAACTCCCTAAAGAGTACGGCACATGCTCCAAATGTTTGATGTACTCCGACGGCTCTAAAATGTTAGCCGGACTGGAGGCGGGTGTCATCCTAACATCCCCTATAGGGTACATAGTCCGTTACGTATTACAAATCATGTATACGGACTCCAATAACGTAGCCGAATATGAGGCAATACTACATAGTCTCCGGATGGTTGTTTCTATGGGCATACGACGCCTTGAGGTGCGCGGGGACTCGAACCTTGCAATATCCCAAATAAACGGAGAATTCAATGCAAAAGATCCAAAGATGGCAGCTTACCGCAACGCCGTACTCAAAATATCGACTCGGTTTGAGGGGCTCGAGTTTCATCATGTCGCCCGAGATATTAATCAAGCATCTGATATCCTTGCTCAAATGGGCGCTGAACGCGACCCTGTCCCGCCTAACACATTCATGGAAAGGCTTTTCAAGCCATCCATGGTATGGCAGAACAAGAGCAGAAACACCAGCCCGACGTCGATCACACCCACGGATGCCGAACATGATTCAGCTATCATCGAGGGCTCGAGCACCGAACCAACGCCCTCCGCCCATGCAATCATGGCGGTGATCGCCCCATGGACTGAACCCTTCTTATCCTACCTCAATAGGCAGGAGCTCCCTGATGACCAGAACGAGGCCCGTCGCATAGTTCGACGCTCCAAAGCCTACAAAGTTCATGAAGGAGAACTATACAAGAAAAGTACTACCGGAGTCCTTGAAAGATGTATCTCCGAAGAGGAGGGACGACAGCTCTTGGCGGAAATACATGCTGGTCTTGGCGGCCGTCACGCCGCAGCTCAGGCCCTTATAAGTAAGGCCTTCCGTACATGTTTCTTTTGGTCCACGGCCCGAGCAGATGCACATGACCTCGTACAACACTGTGTCGGATGCCAGCGTTTTTTCAATCAAAGCCATATGCCGCCCACTGCCCTACGAACAATCCCCATTACTTGGCCTTTCGCGATCTGGGGGCTTGACATGGTCGGACCCCTTAAAGGGGGAAGCCATAAGAAAAATTACTTGCTGGTTATGGTATATAAATTCACCAAGTGGATAGGGGCCAAACCAGTTAAAACGGCTGAAGCCGGACCGGTGATAGACTTTATATCCGGTGTCGTACACCGTTATCGTGTCCCACATAGCATTATTACTGACAATGGCTCTAACTTTACAGCCGACGAGGTGAAAACTTGGTGTGCTAATTTGGGCATTAAGCTCGATTACGCCTCTGTATATCACCCTCAAACAAATGGTCAAGTTGAACGGGTCAATGGCCTGATAATGAGTGGCATCAAACCCAGACTAGTGCGATCCCTAAAGGAGTCAGACAAACACTGGGTCGAGGAGCTTGACTCCGTGCTCTGGGGGGCTGCGGACCACGCCTAATTGCATGATCGGATACACACGGTTCTTCATGGTGTACGACGCAGAAGTTGTCTTGCCCTGCGATATTATTCATGACTCACCTCGAGTGCGCATGTATGAGGAGAGAGAGGCCGAGCTTGATCGACAGGACGACTTAGATGGCCTAGAGGAGGAGCGCGACATTGCAAAAGCATGTTCCGCATTCTACCAACAACAAGCTGGAAGATACCAAAGCAGAGAAGTGTGGGCAAAGACTTATAATGTTGGTGAACTCGTTCTACGCCTACCAGAGAAGAAAAAGGACAAGCTCAAGCCCAAATGGGAGGGTCCCTTCATTATAGATGAAGTTCTCACTGCAAGAGCCTATCGCCTTCGCAATGCATCGGATAATCGCTTAGAGCCGAACCCATGGAACGCTGCTCGACTCCGAAGATTCTACGCCTGAGTCCGAACACATACCTTTGTTCATTCCCTTTTCCCCTTTTCCAATTTCCTCTTTTTTTTATGATTTCTAGCGTGTGTTCGGGTAAGCCGCACACTTGAGGGGTATGCATCCTTAAATGTACACACCCCATCATAACTGGGGGCTTCTCTCAGTAGAAGCTCATTATTTTGAGCACAAAGCTCACCATGTATATGTTGTTTTCTCACATACGTCTTGTCTTCGCCATTATATGTACCTCTATGACTTAAGTTTTTGCCAAGCTAGGTTGCCTGGCTCCTGTGCTTATGCCCTACGTTCCCGCTTGTTCGCCTAGGGCATAAAGGGAGCACCTCCGTGATTGTTACAACCGGGTAATCCAGACATGTACCGCAGATGGGTGAAGCCGAAAGCTAGCGTTCTTAAGGGAATAATTGGTCGGCGGACAAACGACGAACTGCCTTCCTGTCAATATAAACTATCAAAATACAAAGACTTCGGCGATTCTTTCGCATCACGGCTTAGGCATGCATATATAAGGCATGCTGGCCCAGGGAGAGGAACCCTTAACGGAACTATTCTCTCTGGAAGATGTTTCTTACGTTAAAAAGTAATATAACATAACTTCCCGAATACAGTTTGTCTGTTCACGCACTATGGCCGGATTGCCTGGTTTTCGAACATACTTAGTGTTTCCCATGGGTATAGTATTCAAAAACACTCCAACCCTTGGGTTTCGGAGGTCGAAGCGGAAGGTCTGCCATGACAATCTTTTACAATTCGGCTGGAGATAATTTGATGATAAAGTGTATTGTTACACGAAATCACACGCCTACTCTTTATCTATGACATCTATCAGGCTGTCTGGTTTACAGTCCTGCTGTGAGAATTTGGCGGCTATCTTTACTTGATCGTACACCAAGCTAACCGGAATTTATTGTCCGTCTGTTCCCCGAGGTCCGACCCGGGCCATATGATTCGGATCAAGTCCAGTATACTGCATTTTCACCATGGCCCAGGCCTCTCGTGCACCTTCTCGACATGTTGATGCCTTCCATAGCTCAAAACGAAGATGAGCTCACTTGAATAAATCCGCGAGCTCACCTATCATTCCTGGAGGAGAATTGGATGGCCATAAAGCCTTAGCCATGTTCCTCATTGCTTTTCGAGCTCGCTCGTGCACTTTGGATAGCTCTTGCAGCAAGTCGCCTTCAAATCCGGACACTTCTCCCTCGGGCCGCCCAATTAACAAACCTACAGGAACAAATCTCGTAAAAAATTCCATCAGGGGATCTTATGAAAGTTAGGTTCAGGGACATACTAAATATGCCACCTTTCAGCTTTCGGTTCTCCTTCAAGGCATCCGACTGTTGGGCTCTTACGTCCTTTAGCTCCTCGGCTTGCTTGATGTTCGCATCATGTAGTTTGTTCTTCTCATTAATGGTCCGTGTTAATACACGTTGACCAGCGACTTCTTGCCCTTCGGCATGTTGCTTGTCAGCCTGAGCAGCCTTTAGCCTCTCCTCCAACTGATATGTCGATCCTACTGCCGTAAACAGAACAATGAATATTCAAAAATCATTGTTAGCACAGAATCGTGTTTTCCAGACATTGTTGTGCTTACCATCCGGAGCCTTCTTGGATTTCTTCAAATTTTCCAGTTCGGTGGTGACAACAGTTAGCTTGGTCCAACATTCTTCAAGCTCCTTGGACAACGTGTTATTTTTCGCCGCGAGTACATGATAATATCAACGACCCTTAAATCAGTTGGGCCAACTGGTTCAAGTTTCGAGGGCTACTGGCACATGATTATTGAATCTACACAAAAGTTCTTACCTGCATATCCTTTGAAAGCTGGTGAGTGACTCCGGCAAGTCCATCCCGAACAGCTCGGATATATGCATCTGCAGAGCTGAGGACATTAAATGCCTCTTCGGTAAAACTTGGGTAGTGCATGGCCTCTTTCGCCGCCGATGATTCATCACGCTCTCCACTTCGGAATTGGTGACGGACACATTATCCGAATCCTCTTGGAGATGACAATCCGACATTTTGCCCGTATCAACCCTAGTCCTTATGGCAGGGTTCGGGGCCGGATTGGTCGATGCACGGTCGGCGAGGTCCCCAGATATAGTCCGGCGTGTGCTCTTCCTACAAAATGGCCCAGCGGAAAACGTCACAATTCAGTCTGTCCATCGAGTGCGTTTTAAAAACTATACCTCTTCGGTGAAGGCGGGGGCTCGGTAGTATCACCGTTTGCCCTTCTTTTCAAAGACTCGCCCTGTGCGGCTGTTGCCTTCTTAGAGGACGCCTTTGATACATCTCGGCGAGACGAGCGCTGCCCCTTGGGAGCATGAGACAGTGCGGTGGGTGAGGTGCAATGGGGAAACTCTTTTGGAGGAGACGTCTCCTGGGTACTTACATGGGAGGAGGGGAGAAGGCCGGGGTAATCAGCTATAATAGCCACTTCCGTACCATCATAGCTCGTCTGATAAAAGACTCCCTCCTTAAGTTCTATGAATATATCCGAATCTTCTTCATATCCGGGATCCAGGTCTCGGACATGGTCCTCTGGCTGTGGAGCGGGGCTGTAGACCCCCTCGACGACCTTCCTCCATTCCTATTAAAAGTAGCCAGATTAAGTTCGACTAGCATAACTCTGGAAAAAGGTTGAGTAAGGCCAATAATCGAAAAACTCACCCAGTCGATGGGGTTATACATGGAAAAACCTTCCCGACATTTCAAGCGAGTGAACTCTTCCTTATCCCCTTTGAAAAGGTTAGCTAAGATGGTGGCCAGGGCGGCAAAATTGTCTGAACCCTTGCGTAGACAACGGGATGCATCGTCCTCCCTGTTGTAATGCCACATAGGAAAACCCCTAGATTGGAGCGGTTGAACGCATCGCGTTATTCAAATTGCCATTACCTCGATTATAGGCAGCCCGGAGTTGGCAAGTACTCTGATCTTTCTTGCTAGCCCCTCGACCTCCTCACTGTCTTCTTCCTCGAGGCTTCGGGGACGCCAGCTGGCGCGCTTCTTTAAGGGAGCGTTGGAGAATTCGGGAAGATCGCGCCGGATTGGGTCCGGCAGAACGACGGCTTCAATATAAAACCATTCGGAGGGCCACTCCTCGGATGCCTTCTTCGGAGTGCCGGACAGGTATCATGTCCCGGCTATGCGCCATACCTCGGCACCGCCCGCCTTGAATATAGATCCCTTTTGGGAGCGGGGGACGAGGCAGAAAATTTCCGCCATAGCTCGAAATGAGCCTCACAGCCTAGGAACAGCTCGCAAAGAGCAACGAAGCCCGTGATATGCAGGATGGAGCCTGGCATTAGATTGTGCAGTTGGAGGCCGTAATACTCAATGAGAGCTCTAAGGATGGGGTGGATAGGAAATCCTACGCCCCTCAAAAGGAAGGAAACGAAGCACACCCGCTCCTCTTTATAAGGATTTGGGAAATTCTCTGCCAGGGCTTCGCCATTATGGGAAGTTAATCCAGCCCAAACAGAGACTAGATCTGCGGAAGGAAGATATCCCTGCGTCTGAAGTTTATTCAGATGGGCGCGGGATATTGAGCAGCTTTCCCAGTCGCCTTTTTGAAGGCCGTGGGGGTGTGAGGAAGAGCCAGGAGCATCGGCCATGTTTGGACAGTTTCCTATGGCGAGTTCTAAGGATTTCCGCGTGGTGTGGAATGCATCTGAGATCTAATCTCCTTAAATAGACGCCTTCCCTGCATGGTCGAGGGGTTATTTGTAAGAAAACATGCCTAGGCCGTTCGCATTCATCTGGCACGTGGAAGCCGAGGCGACGGCAGCAAAGAATCAATAGAATATGATATTTAATGTGGAGCCAGATTATCGTCAAACCAAAGTGTGATGAAGAACCCGCCTTGCAAAGACGAAGACATAAAGTCAGATACTACGTCGTCATTGAAGGCAAGTTCGGGGGCTACTGAGGGAGTCCTGGATAAGGGGGTCCTCGGGCATCCGGGCTATGTGACATGGGCCGGACTGATGGGCCGTGAAGATACAAGATAGAAGGTTTTCCCTCGTGTTCGGATGGGACTCTCTGTTGCGTGGATAGCAAGCTTGGCGGCCAGACGTGTAGTTTCGTTTCTCTGTAAACCGACTCTGTACAACCCTAGCCCCCTCCAATGTCTATATAAACCGGAGGATTTAGTCCGTAGAGGGGAACACAAATCATACAAGCTAGACATCTAGGGTTTAGCCATTATGATCTCTAGGTAGATCAACTCTTGTAACCCCTATACTCATCAAAGTAAATCAAGCAGGAAGTAGGGTATTACCTCCATTAAGATGGCCCGAACCTGGTAAAACATCGTGTCCCCTGCCTCCTAATACCTTCGATCCTCAGATGCACAGTTTGGGACCCCCTACCCGAGATCGGCCGGTTTTGACACCGACACCCGGTCCTTGAATGGGGCCCGAATCTCTGCGCTTACTGTGCCCATTCCTGGATCAATAGCTGACACGCACGGTCGATGATGGAATACTGAAAATACATCATGTCCCAAGTGTTACATTGCGGATCCAGTGCTTTACAATACACACCTACTTAGCTCATAGGCTATCTTACAATTCAATCATGTAGTGGAGTCCATGAACTCAAAGGTAGAAGTTTAGTATAACATCGTAACCCTACTTCGTATCTTCTAGTCGATATGGTAAACCTGCAACATGATATGTTGCAGCCACACGGGTCAATACATCGGATATATTGGCAAGCTTCGTGTCGGGGAAAATGTATGGGGGTATACATTTTCCCTTGACTCGTGCACGGACAAGCCGAGACCAGGCCAGAGTACGAGAAACCAAGAGATTTAAAGAACCAACATGCAGTTCAGAGAGACCAAGATCAAGCCAGAGGGGCAATATATCGGCAAGGGAAGGGCCTCCCTTGCTGGGCAGGTGAGCCAGGCAAGGGGCGAGGCCACCACCAGAAGCAGGCAACCCAAACACCCCGCAAGGTCTGCCGGGGCTCGCGGGGGCAGAAATACCCCACCAACCACTCAAGCACGACCCACGTCGTCAATCAGTGCGGTGTCAAGCCACAAGGTGATTAAGTGGCGGCCATTCGCCACATGGCAGCTATTTCCTACAGAAGAAACCCACAGATGACGCCCATCCTGCGACGTGTCAAGAGAACAGGTGCGGAGCTGGCAAGATAGCCCGGCAAGCCTTGTCGGTAACCAGTGATGTGACACTAAATGGTGCATTTAATGCACCCTGCTAGCCCGCAGAGTTAGGTATGACAGCACTGTTTGCTATCATATCAGTGGATAATGACTACTTTGCCATTGTGGTGACCCCTTGATCTATAAAAGGAGGACCATGGCACTCATAGGAAAGGTTGGAAAGTTGACGAACCCACACCCCCATATGCGCGTAGTCGTTACTGCCCTACGGCAACCCCTGCCGGGAAAGTGTAGTGTGTTTCACCATCCCCATTCCATCATCAATCCACCAAAGCAGGACTAGGGTTTTACGCCTCACGGCGTCCCAAACCTGGGTAAATTGCTTGTGAGCTCTCTGTCGTGCCGCTGTGCACTGGTCTTCGTTGTCCCCCTGCCGAATCAGCAAGGGGCCTCCTGGTCTCATAGGTGGCCGTGGATATACCACGACACTTCACAATGATTGCCTTGTTGGAAATAGGTAAACATGCAAGTGGTGCGGCTGATTTTTCTTTTGCGTGAAATTAGTTTTCCTAATTTTGTAGTAGTGGTCTACTCTAAATATAGCATTTGAGCATGTGGGTTCCCGGTCACGCGGTAGCCCCAAACCTTCCCAGATGAAGCGGGTGGTATCTGTTGGCGTTCTGGGAACGGGGGTCCCCAGACTTGCCTGCCTGCGGCCCACAGCATGGCCAGGCAGCGGGCTGTACGGCCCATATTCGTCAACAAGACACCCCAAGACCCTCGCGAGGGTTCAAGCCTCGCGAGGCGGACGACGCAAGACCTCCTCTGGAGTGGCCTAGCCAGGTAGGCTCACGAGGAGCGGAGATATCAAGGCGAGGCAAACCTCATGAGGCTCTCGTGACGTGAGCCATGACGAACGGTACCAGGCGGGTGCCAGGCGGGCGCTAGTGCGCACATCGTCCTTATTTCCTCTATGGTGCTAAGGAGGCCAGCGCAGGCGAAGAGTACCGAGGCATCAGGCAAAGGTTGCCATATTGGTGCAACGAGACCAAGACCAGGAGGACGGCCAGGCGGAGGTCATCGTGGAGCCCAAGACGGCGTCACCCAGGGCTTTTCGCAGTGAAGACCGCTTTTGTCAGGATAGCTTGTACTAGCTGTCCCCCTTCAAATTTGCCCGCCGTTGTTGGCTCCCTTCCCGCTCGATATTTGGGAAGAGGACCAGGGCCTATATAAGTAGAGCTAGCCACCACAGTAGAGAGGAGTTGATCGAACCCTCACGCCACAAGTTCACAAGCACAAGAACACCTCAACCTCAGGAGGTTGTTCTTCCCTTGTATTGTTCATCATCAGCTCAAGAGGCAATCCACCACCACCACACTGGAGTAGGGTATTACACCACAACGGTGGCCCGAACCAGTATAAACCTCGTGTCTTCCTGTGTTGCGAGTTCGTCGAGTTCATCTGCGAGATCGTAGCGAGCTAGAGCGTAGATCGGTAGGAGGGAGAGACTTCGCGCGCACCCAGTGTTCGAACCTTAAGGGTTTGCCGGAACCCCACATACGACATTTGGCGCGCCAGGTAGGGCGCCGGAGCTCCTCTCCACCAACCTGCGCCCCGTGCCGCCGTGCTTTGCTCCCATGGCAGGTGCGCCGCCACCCGCCTCTGCGACCGACACCAGCGGTAGGGAGTCTGGGTACCGAGCCCTGGCCTCCGCCCTGCGGCAAGTGCAGTGGCCAGCCAAGTTCAGGCCGGAGATGCCGCCGCATTACGATGGCGCGGCAGACCCGACGCCGTTCCTGCAGGTGAACGAGGAGGCCATCCTCGATGCCGGAGGCGACGGCAAGATTATGGCCAACTGGTTCCCCATGGCCCTCACCGGCGAGCCACGCGCCTGGCTGCTCAACCTCCCGGGGTCCACGGTGGCGTCCTGGGAGGAACTCCGCAACCTCTTCACAGCATGCTACGCGGTGCCGGACCACGCAGTCAGCAAGGGCGCTGCTGGGTGGCTCTCAAGCACCGCCTTCAGATCGCCACGTCAAGCCTTTCTTCCGTCAGATTGGGGCAGCCTCCAAGCGCCCGGGGGCTCCGCCGGGTTGGGCTCCGCCGGAGGCCGACCTCACCTTTGACTCAGAAGACCATCCCGGCTCCACCGCCGGCTCTGGCGTGCTCCCAATGCTCTGCACGCCTACCATCTGCAACGTGGCTGTCACCAAGACCCTCATCGACGGTGGTGCCGGCCTCAACTTGCTCTCCGTAGAAGCCTTCAGCCTCCTTCACGTGCCGCCCGAGCGGCTCAACCCCAGCAAGCCTTTTTCGGGAGTGGGTGGTGGAGCTGCCCACTCCCTGGGGCAGATCCGCCTCCCCGTCACCTTCGGCACGCGCAACAACTACCGCACTGAGCTGGTGGATTTCGACATCGCCCGCATCGGTCTCCCGTACAATGCCATACTCGGGTACCCGGCTCTCGCTCAGTTCATGGTAGCGACTCACCCGGCCTACAACCTCATGAAGATGCCAGGGAGCAAGGGCGTCCTCACCATCAAGGGGGACACTAAGGAGGCCGTGACGGCGCTCAGGCTCGCCTTCAAAACCGCGGCAGCAGCGCAGCCAGCCGGCGCCAGTATGCCCGAGGCCAAGGAGACCCCGCCTGCCAAGAAGAAGCATTTGTTCACCCAAGACAAGGCGGAGACCAAGTAGGTGCCGGTTGACGAGGACGGGTCTTCGGGAGCCACATTTACCATAGGAACCAGCCTTGACCCGGCACAAGAAGAATCTTTGGTGAGGTTTTTGCGCGCAAACAAGGAGATATTCGTGTGGGAGCCCAATCAGCTGGTAGGGGTCCCGAGAGAGGTGATCCAGCATCACCTGAGGGTGTGCCCCAACATGCGTCCCGAGAAGCAGCGGGCAAGACGGTAGTCCACTGAGAAGCAAGCCTTCATCATCCAAGAGACGCGCAAGCTGGAGGCGGCTGGTACCATTCGAGAAGTTCGATACCCTGATTGGTTGGCGAACCCTGTCGTAGTACCGAAGAAAGGCGGGAAGGAACGGATGTGCGTCGACTTCACCAACCTTAAAAAAGCTTGCCCCCAAGATCCGTTCCCCCTTCCGCGCATCGATCAAATTGTCGACTCCACCGCTGAGTGCGACTTGCTATGTTTCCTGGATGCTTTCTCTGGATACCACCAAATCAAGATGGCGGTGGAGGATGTGGAGAAGACGGCCTTCCTGACACCATGCGGGGTGTACTGCTACACGTGCATGCCCTTCGGCCTGCGCAACACGGCCGTGACCTTTCAGCGGCTGATGCACATCGCCTTGGGGCGGCAGCTCGGCAGGAACACAGAGGCCTACGTTGATGACATAGTGGTCAAATCTCGCGAGGCGAGGACATTGATTCAAGACTTGGAAGAGACCTTTGAGAGCTTGCGTCGGGTGAACTTGAGGCTTAACCCGGAGAAGTGCGTGTTTGGCGTCCCCTCCGGCAAGCTACTAGGGTTTCTCGTATCCCACAGAGGGATCGAGGCGAACCCGGAGAAGATCAAGGCCATCGAAGACATGAGCCCACCACAGACCCTCAAGGAGATGCAAAAGCTAGCAGGGCGGGTGACTGCATTAGCCGTTTCATCTCCAAGCTAGGAGAGCGCGCCTTACCCTTCTTTAAGCTCATGAAGAAGAAGGGCCCCTTCGAGTGGACCCCGGAGGCCGACCGGGTCTTCCAAGACCTCAAGAAATACCTCACCAGCCCCCCGGTGATGGTGGCACCGCGACCTCTAGAGCCTCTAGTACTCTACCTTGCCGCCACCCCGTACTCCGCCAGCGCGGCGCTGGTGGCGGTCCGGGAGGAGCGCCAAGACAAGGGTGTGCCGCGCCAAGCCGGAGCTGATGCAGCGCAGGGTCAGGAAGGCTCAGCAGAGCCATCAGCGGCGGAAGACCAAGCTCAGCAGGGCAGCGTCGCAGAAGCTCGTGAGGACGGTCAGACCTCAGGAAACCCTCCACCTCAGGATATGCCACAATCTCCGCAGGACCCGAGCCTCGATAGTGTGCCAGCCCTCGTTGAGCACCCGGTGTACTTCGTCAGCACCGTACTGCGGGACGCGAGGGGGCGCTACCCCATGCCACAAAAGCTCCTGCTCGCACTCTTGGTGGCCTCGCGCAAGCTGCGACACTACTTCCAGGGCCACCCCATCAAGGTCGTCTCATCTTACCCATTGGAGAGGGTACTCAGGAGCCCGAACTCAGCCGGAAGGGTCGCTGAATGGAACATCGAACTGCAAGCATTCCAGCTGGAGTTCAGCACTACCAGGGTCATCAGGGGAGCCGCGCTCGCCGCTTTTGTGGCAGAATGGACCGATGCCCCGGCACTTGAGGAAGGAGAAGACTGGTCCACCTCCCCATGCAGAGAGGCACCAGACGGCTGGGTCATGTATTTCGATGGCGCCTTCACGCACCAGGGCGCGGGGGCTGGAGCAGTGCTCATCTCTCCCACTCAGGACAAGCTTTACTACGTCGTGCAACTCTGCTTCCAGCACGGCGAGAAGGTCTCAAACAATATCATAGAATACGAAGGCCTCATAGCTGGCCTGAAGGCCGCAGCAGCTCTGGGGGTGAGGCGCCTTACCGTCAAGGGCGACTAGCAGCTCCTCGTCAACTTCTCCAACAAAGTGTACGAGCCGAAGGACGAGCACATGGAGGCCTACCTTGCGGAAGTGCGCAAGATGGAAAAGCAGTTCTCGGACCCCCAGGGCACCAACAAGGAAGCCGATGACATCACCAAGAGAGCATCCAAGTGGAAACCGCAAGAGCCTGGCGTCTTTGAAGAGCGGCTCTTCAGGCCATCAGCTACGCCACCTCTTTCAAGCACGACTCAGCCTCGGGAGGAGCTCCCACAGCCCCCGACCACGGGAGCCCCAGCCTGCGGCCCGACCTCAGGAGCTCGGCTGCTCTTGGCGCTCGAGCCCCAGGAGAAGTGCTGGACCAAGGAATTCAAGGAGTACCTGATGCACGGGACGCTTCCGGAGAAGGAAGAAGATGCGGAGCGCGTGGCCCGACAGGCCACGGCGTACTGCATTCAAGACGGCGAGTTGTACAGGAAACGGCCGAACGACGTCACGCTACGCTGCATCTCCAGTGACCAAGGGAGGGAGCTGCTGATTGACATACACGGCGGGGACTGTGGACATCACTCATTGTCAAGGACCCGCAGCGGATTCTATTGGCCTACAACACTCAACGACGCAGCCGAGCTGGTGAAGTCCTGCGAAGCTTGCCAATTCCACGCCAAACAAATCCACCAGCCCGCTCAGGGCCTCCAAACCATCCCACTCACGTGACCATTCGCGGTCTGGGGGCTGGACATCTTGGGCCCGTTCCCATGAGCGCCAGGGGGCTACCGCTATCTCTACGTCGCCATCGACAAGTTCACCAAGTGGACGGAAGTGGAAGTCGTCCGTACCATTCCAGTCAGCTCTGTGTGTCAAGTTCATCAAGGGCCTCGTGAGCCGCTTCAGGGTCCCCAACTGCATCATCACAGATAACGGCTCGCAGTTTACTAGTAACCTCTTCAAAACCTACTGTGCTAACCTTGGAACGCAGATCTGCTACGCTTCGGTGGCTCACCCCAGGAGCAATGGTCAGGCCGAACGCGCCAACACTGAGGTCCTGAGGGGTCTCAAAACCAGGACCTTCAAGAAGAAGCTGGAGGCCTGCGGCAGGGGCTGGCACGACGAACTCCAGTCCGTGTTGTGGTCCATCCGTACTACCGTTACCAAGCCAACGGGCGAGACCCCATTCTTCCTCGTCTACGGAGCCGAAGCAGTCCTCCCTCACGAGGTCAAGCATCGGTCCGCGCGGGTCCTGGCATTCGACGAAACGCAGTAGGACGCCATGGAGGGGATGGATCTCGTACTGGGGGAGGAATGCCGACGCGAAGCCGCATTGAGGGCGGCGAGGTACCAACAAGCGCTGCGGCGGTATCACTGCCGCAACATCCACTCCAAGACGCTCGAGGTGGGCGACCTCGTCCTGAAGCGGGTCCTCTCCAGGGAAGGGCTGCACAAGCTTTCGCCCATGTGGGAGGGCCCGTTCAGGGTCGTCCATGTATCCAGGCTGGGAGCAGCGTGCCTGGAGACGCTGGACGGGATACCCGTCCAGAATGCCTGGAACATCCAGCACCTCCGGAAGTTCTATCCATGAAGCAAGGCCCAGAGCCTGAGAAGAAAGGCCCAGAGCCTGCGAAGAAGGCCCGATGCCTGTGAAGAATCGCCGCCCGTGACACTCTCACGTAATAATGAGTGGGGCTGTACACGCCCCGGAGTCTCAAGAGCGCCGGCCTCAGGCCCTGGGGCTCCCTCCCACGCCTAGTGGACAGCACTTAGCTCCGCGTTGGTGAGAAGACTTGAAGACTAGATTAGGTGTCGGACACGGCTATTCATTTGCTTTCCGTAGTTGGCTCGCTTTTCCTTAATCGGAGTTGATCTTGGCGTTCATTGCTGATTTGGTTCCCTAGCCTTTTACCGCTTTTTTCGGCTCTGGTTTGCTCATGTTCTCTCTCTCGCATGCCTCGCGAGGGGGCTAGGCAGGTGCCCTCGCGAGCATTTCTCTTCTCTTTGCCATCTCGCGAGCCACCCTCGTTCGAGTCTGGAAGCTGGCACATCTCTCCTAATCCGTGCCCCTCGAGTACCGCGATACAAGGTGCCAAGTCAAGGCTTGGGTGGACGGCAAACCTCTTAGTACGCCTCCTAACGATTTTTTTGCAGTTTCCGAGCAACGCAGGCACCACGTGAGGGAAAGGGCATCCCAAACGCACCAGGTTAAGTTATCTTTGCGCAAAATAACAACACGGCATGGGAACGACACGCAGAGTGCATTAACCAAAGAACCACAGTTCGATACACGCCCCTCTGGGGCCCATACTGGTTTCGTTTTCCGATGCAGGAAAGAAAGAAAAGGCTAAGCAAAGCATCATTGCAGCAATCCACAGAGGCAGGCCCTTGGCGACGCCCCAAGCCTAGCCAAACCCCTCCTCGCGCTTCACAGAGGCGCGATGACGAGATGACCTGCTGCCTCCTTCGAAGCGGGCGCTGCTGCTGGAGCTGTCACCGGAGGAAGAGCCGCCGTAACTGGAGGAGACGCGGTCGCCGCCGAGGGCAGGCTCGCCCTCGTCCTCGTCGCGACCATCGCCAAGGCCGAGCACCTCCTCACCGTCGTTCGTCTCGGGGCAGCACCCGGCGCAGCGACCATCTTCCCCGAACTTTTGGGGAACGTAGTAATTTCAAAAAAATTCCTACGCACACGCAAGACCATGGTGATGCATAGCAACGAGAGGGGAGAGTGTTGTCTACGTACCCTCGTAGACCGAAAGTGGAAGCGTTAGCACAACGCGGTTGATGTAGTCGTACGTCTTCACGATCCGACCGATCAAGTACCGAACGTACGGCACCTCCGAGTTCAGCACATGTTCAGCCCGATGACGTCCCTTGAACTCCGATCTAGCCGAGTGTTGAGGGAGAGTTTAAATCGGCCTGACGGCGTGGTGACAATGTTGATGTTCTACCGACGCAGGGCTTCGCTAAGCACCGCTACAGTATTATCGAGGTGGACTATGGTGGAGGGGGCACCGCACACGGTTGGGAGATCAACTGATCAATGTTGTGTCCATGGGGTGCCCCCTGCCCCCGTATATAAAGGAGCAAGGGGGGGTGCGGCCGGCCAAGGGAGAGGGCGCGCCGGGAGGAGTCCTACTCCCACCGGGAGTAGGACTCCCCCCTTTCCTAGTTGGATTAGGACTTGGGAGGGGGAAGGAGTGGAGGAGAAGAAGGAAGGGGCCCCCCCCCCTCTCCTTGTCCTATTCGGACTGGGGGGGGAGGGGCGCGCGGCCCAGCCCTAGCCGCCTCTCCTCTCTTCCACCTAGGCCCACTAAGGCCCATTAAGTTCCCGGGGGGTTCCGGTAACCTCCCGGTACTCCGGAAAAATCCCGATTTCACCCGAAACACTTCCGATATCCAAACATAGGCTTCCAATATATCAATATTCATGTCTTGACCATTTCGAGACTCCTCGTCATGTCCGTGATCACATCTGGGACTCCGAACAACCTTCGTACATCAAAACATATAAACTCATAATATAAGCTGTCGCCGTAGCGTTAAGCGTGCGGACCCTACGGGTTCGAGAACTATGTAGACATGACCGAGGCACGTCTCCGGTCAATAACCAATAGCGGAACCTGGATGCTCATATTGGCTCCCATATATTCTACGAAGATCTTTATCGGTCAGACCGGATAACAACATACGTTGTTCCCTTTGTCATCGGTATGTTACTTGCCCGAGATTCGATCGTCGGTATCTCAATACCTAGTTCAATCTCGTTACCGGCAAGTCTCTTTACTCGTACTGTAATACATCATCCCACAACTAACTCATTAGTTGCAATGCTTGCAAGGCTTAAGTGATGTGCATTACCAAGAGGGCCCAGAGATACCTCTCCGACAATCGGAGTGACAAATCCTAATCTCGAAATACGCCAACCCAACAAGTACCTTTGGAGACACCTGTAGAGCTCCTTTATAATCACCCTGTTACGTTGTGACGTTTGGTAGCAAGCAAAGTGTTCCTTCGGTAAACGGGAGTTGCATAATCTTATAGTCATAGGAACATGTATAAGTCATGAAGAAAGCAATAGCAACATACTAAACGATCTGTGCTAAGCTAACGGAATGGGTCATGTCAATCACATCATTCTCCTAATGATGTGATCCCGTTAATCAAATGACAACTCATGTCTATGGCTAGGAAACTTAACCATCTATGATCAATGAGCTAGTCAAGTAGAGGCATACTAGTGACAATCTGTTTGTCTATGTATTCACACATGCATTATGTTTCCGGTTAATACAATACTAGCATAAATAATAAACATTTATCATGATATAAGGAAATAAATAATAACTTTATTATTGCCTCTAGGGCATATTTCCTTCAGTCTCCCACTTGTACTAGAGTCAATAATATAGATTACACAGTAATGATTCTAACACCCATGGAGCCTTGGTGCTGATCATGTTTTGCTCGTGGAAGAGGCTTAGTTAACGGGTCTGCAACATTCAGATCCATATGTATCTTGCAAATTTCTATGTCTTCCACCTGGACTAGATCCCGGATGGAATTGAAGCGTCTCTGGATGTGCTTGGTTCTCTTGTGAAATCTGGATTCCTTTGCCAAGGCAATTGCACCAGTATTATCACAAAAGATTTTCATTGGACCCGATGCACTAGGTATGACACCTAGATCGGATATGAACTCCTTCATCCAGAATCCTTGATTCTTTGCTTCGAAGCAGCTATGTACTCCGCTTCACACGTAGATCCCGCCACGATGCTTTGTTTAGAACTGCACCAACCGATAGCTCCACCGTTCAATGTAAACACGTATCCGGGTTTGCGATTTAGAATCGTCGGATCGATGTCAAAGCTTGCATCAACGTAACCATTTACGATGAGCTCTTTGACACCTCCATAAACGAGAAACATATCCTTAGTCCTTTTCAGGTATTTCAGGATGTTCTTGACTGTTGTCCAGTGATCCACTCCTAGATTACTTTGGTACCTCCCTGCTAGACTTATAGCAAGGCACACATCAGGTCTAGTACACAGCATTGCATACATGATAGAGCCTATGGCTGAAGCATAGGGAACATCTTTCATCTTCTCTCTATCTTCTGCGGTGGTGGGGCATTGAGTCTTACTCAACTTCACAACTTGTAACACGAGCAAGAACCCTTTCTTTGCTTGATCCATTTTGAACTTCTTCAAAACTTTGTCAAGGTATGTGCTTTGTGAAAGTCCAATTAAGCGTCTTGATCTATCTCTATAGATCTTGATACCCAATATGTAAGCAGCTTCACCGAGGTCTTTCATTGAAAAACTCTTGTTTAAGTATCCCTTTATGCTATCCAGAAATTCTATATCATTTCCAGTCAGCAATATGTCATCCACATATAATATTAGAAATGCTACAGAGCTCCCACTCACTTTCTTGTAAGTACAGGCTTCTCCAAAAGTCTGTACAAAACCAAATGCTTTGATCAAACTATCAAAGCGTTTATTCCAACTCCGAGAGGCTTGCACCAGTCCATAAATGGATCACTGGAGCTTGCACGCTTTGTTAGTTCCCTTTGGATCGATAAAACCTTCCGGTTGCATCATATACAACTCTTCATCCAGAAATCCATTCAGGAATGCAGTTTTGACATCCATTTGCCAAATTTCATAATCATAAAATGCGGCAATTGCTAACATGATTCGGACAGACTTAAGCATCGCTACGGTCATCATAGTCAATCCCTTGAACTTCTTGAAAACCTTTCATGACAAGTCGAGCTTTGTAGACAGTAACATTACCGTCAGCGTCAGTCTTCTTCTTGAAGATCCATTTATTCTGAATTGCTTGCCGATCATCGGGCAAGTCAACCAAAGTCCACACTTTGTTATTATACATGGATCCCATCTCAGATTTCATGGCCTCAAGCCATTTTGCGGAATCTGGGTTCACCATCGCTTCTTCATAGTTTGTAGGTTCATCATGATCTAGTAACATAACTTCCAGAACAGGATTACCGTACCAATCTGGTGCGGATCTTACTCTGGTTGACCTACGAGGTTCAGTAACAACTTGATCTGAAGTTTCATGATCATCATCATTAACTTCCTCACTAATTGGTGTAGGTGTCGCAGAAACCAGTTTTTGCGATGAACTACTTTCCAATAAGGGAGTAGGTACAGTTACCTCATCAAGTTCTACTTTCCTCCCACTCACTTCTTTCGAGAGAAACTCCTTCTCTAGAAAAACTCTGAATTTAGCAACAAAAGTCTTGCCTTCGGATTTGTGATAGAAGGTGTACCCAACAGTCTCCTTTGGGTATCCTATGAAGACACATTTCTCCGACTTGGGTTCGAGCTTATTAGGTTGATGCTTTTTCACATAAGCATCGCAGCCCCAAACTTTAAGAAACGACAACTTTGGTTTCTTGCCAAACCATAGTTCATAAGGCGTCGTCTCAACGGATTTTGACGGTGTCCTATTTAACGTGAATGCGGCCGTCTCTAAAGCATAACCCCAAAACTATAGCGGTAAATCAGTAAGAGACATCATAGATCGCACCATATCTAGTAAAGTGCGATTGCGACGTTTGGACACACCATTACGCTGTGGTGTTCCGGGTGGCGTGAGTTGCAAAACTATTCCGCATTGTTTCAAATGTAGACCAAACTTGTAACTCAAATATTCTCCTCCACAATCAGATCGTAGAAACTTTATTTTTTTGTTACGCTGATTTTCAACTTCACTCTAAAATTCTTTGAACTTATCAAATGTTTCAGACTTATGCTTCATTAAGTAGATATACCCATATCTTCTTAAATCATCTGTGAAGGTGAGAAAATAACGATATCCACCACGAGCTTCAATATTCATTGGACCACATACATCTGTATGTATGATTTCCAACAAATCTGTTGCTCTCTCCATAGTACCGGAGAACAACATTTTAGTCATCTTGCCCATGAGGCACGGTTCGCAAGTACCAAGTGATTCATAATCAAGTGGTTCCAAAAGTCCATCAGTATGGAGTTTCTTCATGTGTTTTACACCGATATGACCTAAACGGCAGTGCCACAAGTAAGTTGCACTATCATTATCAACTCTGCATCTTTTGGCTTCAACATTATGAATATGTGTATCACTACTATCGAGATTCATGAAAAATAGACCACTCTTTAAGGGTGCATGACCATAAAAGATATTACTCATATAAACAGAACAACCATTATTCTCTGATTTAAATGAATAACCGTCTCGCATCAAACAAGATCCAGATATAATGTTCATGCTCAACGCGGCACCAAATAACAATTATTTAGGTCTAATACTAATCCCAGAAGGTAGATGTAG
This sequence comes from Aegilops bicornis, assembly GCA_021605145.1. NCBI lineage: Eukaryota > Viridiplantae > Streptophyta > Magnoliopsida > Poales > Poaceae > Aegilops > Aegilops bicornis. The sequence goes on along the minus strand of CM038673.1, from coordinate 169,631,003 downwards.
AGGTAGCGTGCCGATGGCGATCACATCGACTTTGGAACCATTTCCCACGCGCATCGTCACCTCGTCCTTAGCCAATCTTCACTTAATCTGGAGCCCCTGTTTCGAGTTGCAAATATGAGCAACAGAACCAGTATCAAATACCAGTGTGCTCATGCGAGCATTAGTAAGGTACACATCAATAACATGTATATCACATATACCTTTGTTCACCTTGCCATCCTTCTTATCCGCCAAATACTTGGGGCAGTTCCGCTTCCAGTGTCCAGTCTGCTTGTAGTAGAAGCACTCAGTCTCAGGCTTAGGTCCAGACTTGGGTTTCTTCTCCTGAGCAGCAACTTTCTTGCTGTTCTTCTTGAAGTTCCCCTTCTTCTTCCCTTTGCCCTTTTTCTTGATACGGGTGGTCTTATTGACCATCAACACTTGATGCTCCTTCTTGATTTCTACCTCCGCAGCCTTTAGCATTGCGAAGAGCTCGGGAATTGTCTTATCCTCCCCTGCATATTATAGTTCATCACGAAGCTCTTGTAGCTTGGTGGCAGTGATTGGAGAATTCTGTCAATGATGCTATCATTCGGAAGATTAACTCCCAGTTGAATCAAGTGATTGCAGTACCCAGACATCTTGAGTATATGCTCACCACGTAACTATTCTCCTCCATCTTGCAGCTATAGAATTTATTGGAGACTTCATATCTCTCAATCCGGGCATTCTTTTGAAATATTAACTTCAACTCCTGGAACATCTCATATGCTACATGACGTTCAAAATGTCGTTGAAGTCCCGGTTCTAAGACATAAAGCATGGCACATTGAACTATCGAGTAGTCATCAACACATGACTGCCAGGCATTCACAATGTCTGCAGTTGCTGGCGCAGGTGGTACACCTAGTGGTGCTTCCAGGACCTAACTCTTCTGTGCAGCAATGAGGATAATCCTCAAGTTACGGACCTAGTCCGTGTAATTGCTACCATCATCTTTCAACTTTGCTTTCTCAAGGAACGCATTAAAATTCAACGGAACAACAGCACGGGCCATCTATATACAATCAACATAGACATCTAAGTTCATGATAAATTTAAGTTCAATTAATCATATTACTTAAGAACTCCCACTTAGATAGACATCCCTCTAATCCTCTAAGTGATCATGTGATCCAAATCAACTAAACCATGTCCGATCATCACGTGAGATGGAGTAGTTTCAATGGTGAACATCACTATGTTGATCATATCTACTATATGATTCACGCCGACCTTTCGGTCTCCGTGTTCGAGGCCATGTCTGTTATATGCTAGGCTCGTCAAGTTTAACCTTGAGTATTCCGCGTGTGCAACTGTTTTGCACCCTTTGTATTTGAACGTAGAGCCTATCACAAACGATCATCACGTGGTGTCTCAAAACGAAGAACTATCGCAACGGTGCATACTCAGGGAGAACACTTATAATTTGATAATTTAGTGAGGGATCATCTTATAATGCTACCATCAATCAAAGCAAGATAAGATGCATAAAAGATAAACATCACATGCAATGAATATAAGTGATATGATATGGCCATCATCATCTTGTGCTTGTGATCTCCATATCCGAAGCACCGTCATGATCACCATCGTCACCGGTGTGACACCTTGATCTCCATCGTAGAATCGTTGTCGTCTCGCCAATCTTATGCTTCTACGACTATCGCTACCGCTTATTGATAAAGTAAAGCATTACAGGGTGATTGCATTGCATACAATAAAGCGACAACTATATGGCTCCTGCTAGTTGCCGATAACTCGGTTACAAAACATGATCATCTCATACAATAAAATTTAGCATCATGCCTTGACCATATCACATCACAACATGCCCTGCAAAAACAAGTTAGACGTCCTCTACTTTGTTGTTGCAAGTTTTACGTGGCTGCTACGGTCTTAGCAAGAACCATTCTTACCTACGCATCAAAACCACAACGATAGTCTGTCAAGTTGGTGTTGTTTCAACCTTCGCAAGGACCGGGCGTAGCCACACTCGGTTCAACTAAAGTTGGAGAAACTGACACCCGCCAGCCACCTATCTGCAAAGCACGTCCGTAGAACCAGTCTCGCGTAAGCTACGCGTAATGTCGGTCCGGGCCGCTTCATCCAACAATACCGTCAAACCAAAGTATGACATGCTGGTAAGCAGTATGACTTATATCGCCCACAACTCACTTGTGTTCTACTCGTGCATATGACATCTATGCATAAAACCTGGCTCGGATGCCACTTTTGGGGAACGTAGTAATTTCAAAAAAATTACTACGCACATGCAAGATCATGGTGATGCATAGCAACGAGAGGGGAGAGTGTTGTCTATGTACCCTCGTAGACCGAAAGCGGAAGCATTAGCACAACGCGGTTGATGTAGTCTTACGTCTTCACGATCCGACCGATCAAGTACCGAACGTACGACACCTCCGAGCTCAGCACACGTTCAGCCCGATGACGTCCCTCGAACTCCGATCCAGCCGAGTGTTGAGGGAGAGTTTCGTCAGCACGACGGCGTGGTGACGATGTTGATGTTCTACCGACGCAGGGATTTGCCTAAGCACCGCTACTGTATTATCGAGGTGGACTATGGTGGAGGTGGGCACCGCACACGGCTAAAAGATCAACTGATCAATTGTTGTGTCTCTGGGGTGCCCCCTGCCCCCATATATAAAGGAGCAAGGGGGGTGCGGCCGGCCAGAGAGAGGGCGCGCCAGGAGGAGTCCTACTCCCACCGAGAGTAGGACTCCCCCCCCCCTTTTCTAGTTGGATTAGGATTCGGGAGGGGGAAAGAGGAGGGAGAGAACGAAGGGGGGGTGCCGCCCCCCTCTCCTTGTCCTATTCGGACTAAGGGGGAGGGGCGCGCGGCCCAGCCCTGGCCGCCTCTCCTCTTCTCACAAAAGGCCCACTAAGGCCCATTTACCTCCCTGGGGGTTCCGGTAACCTCCCGGTACTCCGGTAAAATCCCGATTTCACCCGGAACACTTCCGATATCCAAACATAGGCTTCCAATATATCAATCTTCATGTCTCGACCATTTTGAGACTCCTCGTCATGTCCGTGATCACATCCGGGACTCCGAACAACCTTCGGTACATCAAAACATATAAACTCATGATATAACTGTCATCGTAACGTTAAGCGTGCGGACCCTACGGGTTCGAGAACTATGTAGACATGACCGAGACACGTCTCCGGTCAATAAACAATAGCGGAACCTGGATACTCATATTGGCTCCCACATATTCTACGAAGATCTTTATCGGTCAGACTGCATAATAACATACGTTGTTCCCTTTGTCATCGGTATGTTACTTGCCCGAGATTCGATCGTCGGTATCTCAATACCTAGTTCAATCTTGTTACCGGCAAGTCTCTTTACTCGTACCGTAATACATCATCCCGCAACTAACTCATTAGTTGCAATGCTTGCAAGGCTTAAGTGATGTGCATTACCGAGAGGGCCCAGAGATACCTCTCCGACTATCGGAGTGACAAATCCTAATCTCGAAATACGCCAACCCAACAAATACATTTGGAGACACCTGTAGAACACCTTTATAATCACCCGATTCGTTGACGCGTTTGGTAGCGCATAAAGTGTTCCTCCGTAAACGGGAGTTGCATAATCTCATAGTCATAGGAACATGTATAAGTCATGAAGAAAGCAATAGCAACATACTAAACGATCGTGTGCTAAGCTAACGGAATGGGTCATGTCAATCACATCATTCTCCTAATGTTGTGATCCCGTTAATCAAATGACAACCCATGTCAATGGTTAGGAAACATAACCATCTTTGATTAACGAGCTAATCAAGTAGAGGCATGCTAGTGACACTCTGTTTGTCTATGTATTCACACATGTATTATGTTTCCGGTTAATACAATTCTAGCATGAATAATAAACATTTATCATGATATAAGGAAATAAGTAATAACTTTATTATTGCCTCTAGGGCATATTTCCTTCACCGTCGCCTGCAGCCAGAGCCTGCCCGGGCCAGAAGTCGGCAGTTCGCCGGCAAGAAGCGTGGAAGTTGGAGCCAGTTGCCGGCCGGGCTCTCCAACCAGACAACGAACTCCGGCGATACCTCAGCCGAATGGAAGCGCGGGCGGGGAGGCTACGCCAAAACCGCGCGCCTCCCCTCATCGGCTGAACCACCATGGATGGGACGATCCCCTTCGCGTGCTGCGGCGCCACCTCGACGGTGGGACATGGCCGGGGTCGCGGCGTGCTTGCGGGGACGGCCGCGGCCGCGCTTGGGCGCCGGGGAACCGGGGCCCTCGCGAGGGGCCTTTACTTTCTCGGCGGCAGAGAACTTCTTTCATGGCGCCATCAGTGGCACTATGAGAAGTGGAGCAGAGAAGCAAGCAAGCGTGGAAGAGATGGGCAACGGGGGCTCCGCCCCCCTCCCCATTTATAGCAAGAGAAGGCCAACTGGCGTCCCCCACGATCGCAGGTAATGATGGTTTTCCTTGCATGTCGCAGGGACTTGTCAAGTCGTGCAGTTGCCGAGGCAGCATGGGGAAGCGGAGACGCCCACGTCCAATCAACCGCCATGTGTCAACCGAGGCCGCAGACTTTTGGGTCCCACAGTGCTCCAAACTTGACCCTTGGCTTCGCCGCGAAGCCAAGCCCGAGCGCACCTTGGGCCCGGGGGCTACTGTCGGCGTTCCAGAATGTGGGTCCCTCAGACTTGCTCGCCTGCAGCCCACCGGCGTGGCGTGCAGCAATGGGCGACGCCCATATTCGTCAACAAGACACCCAAGACCCTCGCGAGGGTCCAAGCCTCGCGAGGCGGACGATGCAAGACCTCCCTTGGAGTGGCCTAGCCAGGCAGGCTCACGAGGAGCGGAGATATCAAGGCGAGGCAAACCTCACGAGGCTCTCGTGATGTGAGTAATGATTTAACGGTACGGCGGAGTGCGGGCGCCAGTCACGCCTGGCGTCCTTATTTCCTCTTTGGTGCTAAGGAGGCCAGCACAGACGAAGAGTACCGAGGCATCAGGCAAAGGTTGCCATATTGGTGCAACGAGACCAAGACCAGGAGGACGGCCAGGCGGAGGTCATCGTGGAGCCCAAGACGGCGTCACCCCAGAGCTTTTTGCAGGCGAAGACTGCTTTTGTCAGGATAGCTTGTACTAGCTGTCCCCCTTCAAATTTTCCCGCCGTTGTTGGCTCCCTTCCCGCTCGATATTTGGGAAGAGGACCAGGGCCTATATAAATAGAGCTAGCCACCACAGTAGAGAGGAGCTGATCGAAACCTCACGCCACAAGTTCACAAGCACAAGAACACCTCAACCTCAGGAGGCTGTTCTTCCCTTGTACTGTTCATCATCAGCCCAAGAGGCAATCCACCACCACCACACTGGAGTAGGGTATTACACCACAATGGTGGCCCGAACCAATATAAATCTCGTGTCTTCCTGTGTTGCGAGTTCGTCGAGTTCATCCGCGAGATCATAGCGAGCTAGAGCGTAGATCGGTAGGAGGTAGAGACTTCGCGCGCACCCCAGTGTTCGAACCTTAAGGGTTTGCCGGAACCCCACATCCGACTGTATCACGCCAGGAACCAGGGTTGGGCACTCCCCTTTGGTTCAACCCATGACTTTAGAATGGAAGAGATGATGAGCTCAAGCTGACAATCCTCGGATGAGTTACTCAAAAATTGTCCATAATCGGGGACATGGCTAATCATGATCAGTTTTATACACTATGCAGAGGTTTGTGTGATTTACCCGTGATTCTCGATCACACCCTCATGCCACTAAATCTAAGCTTGGGGATGCCTCGGTAGGCATCCCACATTTCTTCATCAACACTTATCGGTTAGTCTCGATTGAGCCTAAGTTTTTACTTGTTCACATGGTGTGTGCTATCCTTGGAATGTCATTTTATTTTGTTTTCTTTGCTATTTGAATAAAATACTCAGATCTGAAAGTTTAAAAAAAAGAGAGAGTCCTCGCATAGCTACTTAATTTTTTAACTACTCATTTGATCTTCACTTATATCTTTTTGGAGTAGTTTGTCATTCACTCTTATGCTTCACTTATATCCTAAGAGTAAATTGTTGAATGAACTGAATGTCATAAACCTCAAATTATATATGTTCCATATGCTTAGTAGTAGTTTCACAATTGGTTTAGAAAGTAAAATCTATTGAAGTTTGACAATCACAATATTAGTCATACGAGCAACTCAGGAAACATAGTATATGGAAGAGAACTTCCACATACAAATATCTTATCTTGAACATCTTTTATGATTGTGAATACCCATTAATTATTTTATAAATTGAGCAAATTAGTTAAGGTTGGACAAGGAAGACAACACAATGAGTTATGTTTGGGTATATTTGCATAGAAGTTATATTGTTATGGATCCTCCAACATGTGGTGCTTGTTTAAAATCTTTTGCTAGCCAAAATTTCTGTACAAAGCGGGAATACTGCTTGTGCATCCAAAATCCTTGAGCCAAGTTTCTTCCATGAGTGTCCACCATATCTACGTATATATGGTATTACCCTGGCATTCCAAGTAAATTTGCATGTGCCATCTCTAAATCTTCAAATAAACATTTGTTTTGTGTGCCTGTACTGCTCATGAAGTGGCAGGGGGTGGTCAGTATCTTCCATGCTAAGCGGGTTATTCTCATGATGGGTGTTTATTCACTTGTCATTGCACGAGAGAGGCTGGTAACTGGGATGCCCGGTCCTGTAATCAAAATGAAAAAAATTATAATGAAACAAACTCCCTCAGAAAGTTGATTGTATGGAGGGCACCCGAGGATTCGGCTAGCCATGGCTTGTGTTTGAATGGTTGAGGGGGAGTAAAGTTTACTATTCCGGTTGGGAACCACAAATAATGTGATTAGCATGGAAGATATTGAGAATCCTTGGTCGTGACATTGACAGGAAAGGAATGCCTCTCAAAATGTATTCATCTATGTTTTAAGCAATGAGCTCTGGCACCTCTGCAAATCCATGCTTCCCTTTGCGAAGGGCTTATCTTTTACTTTTTCTGTTAATCTTATTTTTGTTGAGTCAATTGTTTATTCCAACCTATTCTTCAGTTCGCAAGCATCATGTGGTGGGGAAATATCCAGGCACATATGGCCATTGAAATATATTTGATCATGAATTATTATTGTTGACAATTATCTCTATGATAAATAAGTTGGGAGGCTAAACATTAAGCCCCTCTCTTTCCCTGTGTCTGATGGATACGATTTGTTCTAAAAATATGCTTTGAGTATTAGAATTCATAGAATACTACATGACAATTGAGTATGTGGAGTTATTACTTAGGCTTTGTCGAAAATAATATGCATTGAAATTGTTTGGTGACTAAGAACATAGGTTGTTCAGCATCAAGAGAATGCATTGTTTGAACCATAACATGTGAATTGATTGCTACTTTATCATGATGAGTTTTATTAGAAACAGTTGCTGTTATGATGCTAGGAAAAGTGATTGAAATTATATTGATCAAACTTATGCACTATGCTAGCATTCACACTTCATAAATTATTTCTTTTATTATTTACCTACTCGAGGATGAGCAGGAATTAAGCTTGGGGATGCCGATATGTCTCCAACATATCTATAATTTATGAAGTATCCATGATATGTTTATAACAATTTTATATGTTTTTGGTATAATTTGAATAGAACTAACCCGGGCTGACGTTGTTTTCAGCAGAACTACCATGGTGTTGTTTTTTGTGCAGAAATAAAAGTTCTCAGATTGATCCCAAAAAATTGACGATTTTTTTGGAACAAAAGAGGCCCCCAAATCGTCGTGGGAGGACTAGAAGAGCCATGAGGAAGTGCCAAGGCACATGGGCGCGGCCTGGGGGTCATGGAAAGTGCCTTGTGGGCCCCTCGTAACTCCTTTTCGCATGATTAAAATGCTGAAAATTCCTATAAATAGAGAAACCCCCAGAAATAAAACTAGAACTTCGACATCGCCGTTGTAAGCCTCTGTAGCAAAGCGATCTCATCCAGAGCCCTGTTCTGGCACCCTGCCAGAGGGGGAAATCATCACCGGAGGCCATCTTCATCATCCCAGTTGTCTCCGTAATGAGGAGGGAGTAGTTCACCCTCAGGGCTGAGGGAATGTACCAGTAGCTATGTGTTTGATCTCTCTCTCTCTCTCTCTCTCTCTCTCTCTCTCTCTCTCTCTCTCTCTCTCTCTCGTGTTCTTGATTTGGCACAGTCTTGATGTACATCGAGCTTTGTTAATATAGTTGGATCATATGGTGTTTTCCCTCTCTATCTTGTTGGGATGAATTGAGTCTTGCTCTTTGAGGTTTTGTTATGTTGGCTTGAATATTGGATTAGAGAACAGTTGATGTATGTCTTACATATGGATACCCGTGGTGACAATGGGGTATTATATTGAGTCACTTGATATATGTTTTGGTAATCAACTTGCGGATTCCCGTGGTGACATTGGGGTGATCTAGGCACATAGGTTGATACACGTTTTCGTCCTACGTTCTCCGATAGAAACTTTGGAGTGATTCTTTGTCGCACGTTGAGGTATAGTTATATGATTCAGTTATGTTAGCACGGTTGAGAGATTGCACTAGTGAAAGTATGAACCCTAGGCCTTGTTTTTGATCATTGATATATAGATTGTGCTCCATTTTATCACTTGCTACCTTGCGGTTTTTATATTTTCAGATTACAAAAACCTATATATACTATCCATACTACACTTGTATCACCATCTCTTTGCCGAACTAGGGCACCTATACAATTTGCCATTGTATTGGTTGTGTTGGGAGACAAGAGATTTCTTGTATTTGATTGCAGGGTTGTTTGAGAGAGACCATCTTCATCATACACCTCCCACGGGTTGCTAAACCTTAGGTCATCCACTTGAGGGAAATTTGCTGCTATCCTACAAAACTCTGCGCTTGGAGGCCCAACACGAGTTTACAAGAATAAGTTGTGTAGTAGACATCAAACTCTCTTTTAGTAACTATATTTTCTTTTCACTTTCGTAATCTTCTCTAGCTTAGTATTGCAAAGTTCTAAGCATGGGGAGGTTACTTTTGCATCAGGCCCTTAAATTTTGCACTTGAAGCAAACAATCTTGGCCAAATTCTTAACTTTTTCTTGGCCCTTCTTCTTGTTGATCTTGGACTTATTCTTCTTATTATTGGAGTTGAATCCAAGTCCACCTTTGTCATTGGGGGGTTTTTCCCCACTCAAAATAATGTCAATAGTAGACATCCCTTCATGACTCTTTTCCAAGTCTTTCTTCAAAGAAGTGACTTGGGCCTTGAGCTCTTTGATTTCCTCTACATGGTTAGTACAACACAAGTACTAGAGGAAGTATAAGCTTCATCATTAGAGCAACAAGGCAAGGAAAGCAATTCATCACAAGATGTAGCAACATTGTGAGTAGATGAATTACATGGACTAGCATATGGCAATATAGCATTTTGACTTGAAGTAGTGCTAATATCCACATGAGGCTCACTAGATGTTACCTTAGTAATCATAGCGTCGTGAGCTATCTTATGGGATACTAGAACATCATCATGAGAGCTTGTGAGATTTACATTACTTTCTTTCAATTTCCCATAATTGCTAGATAATAACTCAAGTTGATCCTTTAGCTCAACATTCTCCTTCAAAATGGATGCTTCATAAGAAATAGAGTTAGTAGCACAAGCATCATCATTAATAACAAGACGAGAAGGCAACTTGGCAAGCTCTTTTAAATACGAAGCTTTAAGTTGTGCATGAGACTCGGTGAGTCCGGTGAGCTCACTCTTAATGACCCTTGCGCCATTTTTTAGGTGATCAAAGTCCTCAAGGAGTTTGACATGTGCAACTTCAAGCTTATCATTTTTAGTTTTGAAATCGTTGGCCACCTCAAGGGCTCTATCACCGGATTCTTTTACTTTAGATAACTCTAGAGCAAAGGTCTCCTCAAGAGATTCCTTGGTGGTTTGTTCAAGTTCAAGAGCTTGAGAGAGGTTCACAATCTCATTAGCGTAATCACGCTCATGACCTTCCATTTTCTCAATGGTGACATCATGCCCCTCAAGATGAGATTCCAACCCCTCAATGTATTTCTTGCCCTCAATGGCAATAGACATGATTTCCATGAAGTTGGAACGAGCAATTTTATTCTTATGAAGAGCTTTAGAATCATTTTCCCCTTAATTTTTAAGGAAGAAACATTATCATTCCCTTCATCAATATCCTCATCCTCATTAGCATCAACATCATCATCAAGAGACATATTGAGGTTCAAAGTAGGAGATACTTTTGAAGCCTTAGCCATAAGGCAAAAGTGAGAAACAATAGATGATGATGTAGGATCCCTTGAGGCACCATTCAAGACCATATCTTGTTCTGTGGAACGTTGGTTTTCCTCTACATTGTTAGCACAATAACTAGAAGAAATAGAGGCATTTTTATCATGGCAATGAGACATAGCAAGCATATGATAACCCACAAGCATAGGGGATCGCAACAGTTTTCGAGGGTAGAGTATTCAACCCAAATTTATAGATTCGACACAAGGGGAGCCAAAGAATATTTGAAGGTATTAGCAATTGAGTTGTCAGTTCAGCCACACCCGGTAATTATCTGCAGCAACATGATCAGTAGCAAAGTAATATGATAGTTTTGATAATAGTGACAACAGTAATAGTAACGATAACAGTGATACCATTAGTTTTGTAGCAAGTGCAACAGTAATGATAGGAGTAGTAACTTAGCAAGAACAATATAGGATAAATTCGTAGGCATTGGATCGGTAATTTGTTGGATGATATTCATCATGAGACAGTTATAACCTAGGGCGATACGGCACTAGCTCCAGTTCATCAATATAACGTAGGCATGTATTCCGTAAATAGTCATACGTGCTTATGGAAAGAACTTGCATGACATCTTTTGTCCTACCCTCCCATGGCAGCGGGGTCCTGTTGGAAACTAAGGGATATTTAGGCCTCCTTTTAATAGAGAACCGGAACAAAGCATTAACACACGATGAATACATTAACTCCTCGAACTACGGTCATCATCGGGAGTGGTCCCGACTATTGTCACTCTGGGGTTGTGTCATGCCCAATATGCGATACTATCCTAAAGAGACTCGAAGGTCCCACCAAGGATAGAACCGCATATTGACACGCTTTGGCAAGGTGGATATCATTACATCAACATTACATAATAGATGGCGATACATACAAAAGGCACACACGCCCCAAGAATACATCAATACATCATACATAATATCAACATCCGACTACGGATGAAACACAAACAGAAGCTCAAACGACATCCACCCTGCTAGCCCAGGCTTCCGACTAGGAACCTATCCCCTGATCGACGATGAAGAAGAAGAAATCCAGAACTAGTAAACATCGCTCTCGCGTCATGATCATCGCGTAACCTGAACCTGCAACTGTTGGTTTAGTAATCTGTGAGCCACGAGGACTCAGCAATCCCATTACCATTGGTATCAAGACTAGCAAAGCTTAAAGGGTAAGGAAGGGGTAAAGTGGTGAGGTTGCAGCAGCGACTAAGCATGAATGGTGGCTAACTTACGAAACAAGAGCGAGAAGAGGAGTTTAGCAAACGGTCGTCAACTAGTAATGATCAAGAAGTGATCCTGAACTCCTACTTACGTCAAACATAACACAAACCATGTTCTCCTCTCGTATAAGCCCGAAAAGAGACAATCACGGTTACACACGCGGTTGGTGTATTTTAGAAGAGTTTACTTCAAGTCTACTACAACCAGATATTAACAAATTCCCATCTGCCACATAACCACGGGCACGGCTTTCGAAAGTTCAAACCCTGCAGGGGTGTCCCAACTTAGCCCATTATAATCTCTCACGATCAACGAAGGATATTCCTTCTCCCGGAACGACCCGATCAATCTCAGAATCCCGGTTACAAGACATTTCGACAATGGTAAAACAAGACCAGCAAGACCACCCGATCGCTACCGACAAATCCCGATAGGAGCTGCACATATCTCGTTCTTAGGGCACACCGGATGAGCGAAGCGTATAGGTACCAACGTAACCCAAGTTGCCAAGGGACGGTCCCGCACGGTGCTCTAGTTCGGACCAACACTTAGAGAAGCATTGGCCCGGGGGGGCTAAAATAAAGATGACCCTCGGGTTAATTACTCCCAAGGGAAAGGTAATAGGTTGTTAGGCAAATGGTAAAACCAATGTTGGGCCTTGCTGGAGGATTTTTATTCAAGGCGAACTGTCAAGGGGTTCCCATAACACCCAACCGCGTTAGGGACGCAAAATCCGGGAACATAATACCGATAAGACGGAAACTAGGGTGGCAAGATTGGAACAAAACACCAGGCATAAGGTCGAGCCTTCCACCCTTTACCAAGTATATAGATGCATTAATAATATAAGAGATATTGTGATATCCCAACATAAAGATAATCCAACATGGAGCAATCTTCATCTTAAATGCGCAACTAGCAATGCTATAACAGGGGCTGAGCAAAAGCGGTAACATAGCCAAACAACGGTTTGCTAGGAAGGGTGACAAAGGTTAGAGGTTCATGGCAATTTGGGAGGCTTGATAAGCAAGTGGTAGGTAACGCGGCATAGCGATAGCATCGAGGCAACTAGCATAGCAATGATAGTAATGAGATCCAAGGTGACGGTCATCTTGCCTGAAATCCCGCTAGGAAGAAGAACGAGTCCATGAAGAAGATGATCCAACGTAGTCGAACGGATCCTCACAATCGCAACGTTACCGGAACTATCAAGAAGAAGCAATACCGGAAAGAAGCAAACAACATAGGTAAACAAACAAGCATAACATGACATGATGCACAACCAAGTATGATGCATGTCAAGATTAAATGTTGTTAACATGGCAAGAGGTGAAGCAAGTTTAAATGAGGCCGGAACAACAAACAACAATTCCGGAAAATCCTCATAAGCATATTTCGAATTTGGTACTGTTCTGCCCTATACACAATTTTAATGTTGTTAAACAGCAAAATAAAGTACAGCAAGTTAATCTATGCATTTTTCTACCACATTTACATATAAAGTTTATTTAAAACGAAGCTACGATTATTTAGATATGAATTAAACCATTCTAGCAAGTCATCTATGCAAAATAATGCAAACAGCCATTTAAACATTTTAAACATGGATGAAAGTTGCAGATTATGAAAGTACAGGAAAAATCGAAAGCAAGATGCATATATGACATGTTTCATTTGGATGCATGGATTTTAGTTATTAACAAACCAAAATAATGGCATTTACGTGAATATGCAAGAGAACATTAAACGACGGGGAACACGAGCCGGGCCAGCCATCAATGATTTAGGGGGGCACACGAGGGGGGCCCGTGGTGCCGAGGGTAAGGTGGAGTGAGGGTGGAGAGGGTATGTGTGCAGAGAGGGTGACAAATAGGGTCCACTGTCATAGAAACAACAGAGGCAAAAATTGTGGTTCTAAATATGTTCCTAAGGAAATCCTGCTAGGAAGAAGAACGAGTCCATGAAGAAGATGATCCAACGTAGTCGAACGGATCCTCACAATCGCAACGTTACCGGAACTATCAAAAAGAAGCAATAACGGAAAGAAGCAAACAACATAGGTAAACAAACAAGCATAACATGACATGATGCACAACCAAGTATGATGCATGTCAAGATTAAATGTTGTTAACATGGCAAGAGGTGAAGCAAGTTTAAATGAGGCCGGAACAACAAACAACAATTCGAAAATCCTCATAAGCATATTTCGAATTTGGTACTGTTCTGCCCTATACACAATTTTAATGTTGTTAAACAGCAAAATAAAGTACAGCAAGTTAATCTATGCATTTTCTACCACATTTACATATAAAGTTTATTTAAAACGAAGCTACGATTATTTAGATATGAATTAAACCATTCTAGCAAGTCATCTATGCAAAATAATGCAAACAGCCATTTAAACATTTTAAACATGGATGAAAGTTGCAGATTATGAAAGTACAGGAAAAACTGAGCAAGATGCATATATGACATGTTTCATTTAGATGCATGGATTTTTAGTTATTAACAAACCAAAATAATGGCATTTCTGTGAATATGCAAGAGAACATTAAACGACAGGGAACACGAAATGGGCCAGCCACCTTTATCGATTTAGGGGGGCACACGAGGGGGGCCCGTGGTCTTTGAGTGGCGGTGGAGTGAGGGGTGGAGAGGGTATGTGTGCAGAGAGGGTGACAAATAGGGTCCACTGTCATAGAAGCAACAGAGGCAAAAATTGTGGTTCTAAATATGTTCCTAAGGAAATCCTGCTAGGAAGAAGAACGAGTCCATGAAGAAGATGATCCAACGTGGTCGAGCGGATCCTCACAATCATAGCGTTACGGAACTATCAAGAAGAAGCAATCTGGGAAAGAAGCAAACAACATAGGTAAACAAACAAGCATAACATGACATGATGCACAACCAAGTATGATGCATGTCAAGATTAAATGTTGTTAACATGGCAAGAGGTGAAGCAAGTTTAAATGAGGCCGGAACAACAAACAACAATTAGGAAAATCCTCATAAGCATATTTCGAATTTGGTACTGTTCTGCCCTATACACAATTTTAATGTTGTTAAACAGCAAAATAAAGTACAGCAAGTTAATCTATGCATTTTTCTACCACATTTACATATAAATTTTATTTAAAACGAAGCTACGGTTATTTAGATATGAATTAAACCATTCTAGCAAGTCATCTATGCAAAATAATGCAAACAGCCATTTAAACATTTTAAACATGGATGAAAGTTGCAGATTATGAAAGTACAGGAAAAACTGAGCAAGATGCATATATGACATGTTTCATTTGGATGCATGGATTTTTAGTTATTAACAAACCAAAATAATGGCATTTCTGTGAATATGCAAGAGAACATTAAACGACAGGGAACACGAGCTGGGCCAGCCACTGTCAATGACGAGGGGGGCACACGAGGGGGGCCCGTGGTGCTGAGGTGGCAGGAGTGAGGGTGTGGAGAGGGCATGTGTGCAGAGAGGGTGACAAATAGGGTCCACTGTCATAGAAGCAACAGAGGCAAAAATTGTGGTTCTAAATATGTTCCTGAGGGGATTCGAACCCGGGTCTCCCGGGTAGAACTCCATTGACCGATCCACTGCGCTGCTGCTACTGTTGTTGCAGGGATTGGGCACGGCTTCTTTTGAACTAACCCCACGACGGATGGGGTTTCTTCTCCTCTGCAACAGAGAAGACACCGACCTGCACCGGCGGCCACAGTGAAACGGCGGGGTCCAGGAGGCAACGGCGGGTGTGCGGGATAGGCTACTGCGAGGCTCAGCCACGAGTGCTTGAGCGCTCGAGCTCGGCGTTGCTCGGCTCGGGCCATGGCATGGCGCGGCAAGGCGGGGAAGAAACCACACGCAAGGCGCAGGCAAGGCGAGGAAGCACGGGCGAGGACACAGGGGTGTCTTGGCGTGAGTGATGTGGTGCAAGAAAGCAGGAGACGCAGGCGTCGTGTTGGTGTCTCGCGGGAGGCAGCGTGCATGTGTGGAGGCGCTGAGCGTAGGTTTCGCGTCGCGCAAAATTCAGAGATCAAGGCCATGGCGGCGTGAAGCACTTCGCGAGGCAAGCTGCGGGGCCCCGCCTGCAATGCAAGGGCGAAGAGGAGTGTGGTATGCGTGCAAGGACATGAGCGGTGTGCGTGGGCGCCTGAGCACAAGCTCGAACTTCGAGCCCATTCGTGGCGGAACGACTCGAGGTCGCGCGGATCAGTGACTACGATGATGGAAACGACGGCGGAAAGAGGTGAGGAGGTGCGGCTGCTCACAGAGGAGTCGATCGAGCTCGGGGACGAGGGGTCGCGACGAAGTTGACCGGCGACGAGCACCTGCCGTAGATGAAGAAGATGAAGACGACGACGAGGAACTTGCGTTCCTCTGAACCGTGAAGAAGATGAAGGAGAGGAGGAGGACGTCGAGGAACTTGGCATCTCCGGCCTTGGATCCTTCCGGCTCCTGGCCTTGATTGAAGACGAAGAAGACTACGCAGGCGGTGTGGGGAGGCGCTGATCGGCGATAGTGCGCGCTGTCCGTGAAGACGAAGAAGCAGGGGAGGTAGTCGCCATGGAGGAGGCCGATCCAGGGCTCCAGGACTTGCTTCAGGGTCGAGGAAGAAGACAAAGACGGCTACGGCGAGGATCAAGCCGGAGAAGAGCTTGAGCTCTCCTCGGTCATGGAGTCGGGTGTCTCGGGAGGAGGCGCGTGGGGCTGCCCTCCTGGCTGGCGGCGGCGGAGGAGGAAAGAGGGGAGGAGGAGGAACCCTAGGGCGGAGGCTGCGGGATTTATAAGAGGGGATGCGGCTCGGCCGGGCTGCCTCGGTGGCCATGTGTGCTCCTCCTCTGCTTTTACTGTGAGGGGGAGGTGGCATGAGGAGGAAGAAAAAGGAGCAAAGGGAGAGGCTGGCAGGTGGGATCGAAGGGTGCCACGGTGGAGAATTACCAGGAGAGGGAAAGAGTCCAACGGCTGGGCTTGAATGTAGGAGGAGGCCCAAGCACGCTCTTTGGAGGCCCCTTCCCTTTTCTTTCTTTTCTGAAAAATTGAATTCCCAGGTTCAGAAAAGGAAATGGCCAGGGGTTTAGGTGATGAATTAAGAATAAGTAAGAATAAATTTGGAACCCTGGATTTATGTAGGATTTGAATAAACTGCTCTGGCACTTTTAGAAGGCAGAAAAATAATTAGAGTTTGAATTATTCTCAAACTTCAATCATTTTTGAACCTGACCAAAACAACTTCAAATGAGATGAAATCTGACAGAGAGGGTTTAGGCAAGAGGCAAGATTTATAGGGAAAAATTAACATTAAAGGAGAAGGGAGAAATGGCACTTGCAAAATAAAAGAAAGGAGAAGGAAGGGAGAGGTGATGATGCATGGGCATGGTTTGAGAGAGAGATGACAAGGAATGATGCTCACACACATCATAATAACAACACACCACATAAGTATGAATGAAATGCACATGGACAACATGATGATTACCACAAGGTATATGATTAGCATGCAAAATGACAAGAGGCAATGCAATATGACAATGATGGGCATGACAATGCAATATAACCAAATGAGATGAGCATGGTGCAAGAAGCAAAGATATGACAGGGCACTCAACATGATCATGGCATCAACATAGAGGAATAACATATGCAAAATAATTATGATAATGCAACAAACAAAATGAACACACGACAACAAACTAAAATAAAGGAAGGCATCTGGAGCATCGGACTCGGGGCGTTACAGGTTGCCGGATCATAACACGTAGTAGGTGACTATAACTTGCAAGATCGGATCTAGAACATGGATATAATGGTGATAACATAAACGGTTCAGATCTGAATTCATGGCACCCGGGCCCAAAGTGACAAGCATTAAGCATGGCAAAGTTATAGCAACATCAATCTTAGAACATAGTGGATACTAGGGATCAGGACCTAACAAAACTAACTCAACTACATGATGAATCTCATCCAACTCCTCACCGACCAGCGAGCCTACGAAGGAATTACTCACTCCCGTTGGGGAGCATCATGGAATTGGCGATGGAGAAGGGTTGGTGATGACGAAGAACGAAGATCCCCCTCTGTGGAGCCCCAAATGGACTCCAGATCTGGCCTCCCAATGAAGAATAGGAGGTGACGTTGGATCCGTCTCGTGGATCGTGATAATTCTTTCTCCCTGATTTTTTCTAGAAAAATAGGATTTTATAGCGTCGGTTTCAGGGTCTGCAGGACCACCAGGTGGGGACAACCCACCTGGGCACGCCAGGAGGGGACGCGCCCTGGTGGGTTTTGCCCACCCAGGTGCCCCCCTCCAGTGGATGTTGGCCACAATATGGGCTGTAATGCTAACAAAAAGAATATGGGCTCCAAAAAAATCTTAATAATTAGCAAATGGGCTGTAAATTATTAGAAATAATGGCAGATGGGATGTATGTTGTTTTCCACAGATTTGAGGCTGACTTGTGCATCTACTATAGGTTGACGCGTACTGAGGGAGTTCTGGACTAGGGGGTGTCCGGATAGCCGAACTATCATCATCGGCCGGACTCCAAGACTATGAAGATACAAGATTGAAGACTTCATCCCGTGTCCGGATGGGACTTTCCTTGGCGTGGAAGGCAAGCTTGGCGATACGGATATGTAGATCTCCTACCATTGTAACCAACTCTGTGTAACCCTAGCCCTCTCCGGTGTCTATATAAACCGGATGGCTTTAGTCCATAGGACGAACAACAATCATACCATAGGCTAGCTTCTAGGTTTAGCCTCTTTGATCTCGTGGTAGATCCACTCTTGTAACACACATCATCAATATTAATCAAGCGGGGCGTGAGGTTTTACCTCCATCAAGAGGGCCCGAACACAGGTAAAACATCGTGTCCCTTGTCTCCTGTTACCATCCGCCTAGGCGCGCGATTCGGGACCCCCTACCCGAGATCCACTGGTTTTGACAATCGACATTAGTGCTTTCATTGAGAGTTCCTACGTATGCGTCACCGATAGGCTCGATGGCTTCTTCGACCATCATCAACGACGCGATCCAGGGTGAGACTTTTCTCCCGGACAGATCTTCGTGATTCGGTGGCTTCACACTGCGGACCGATTAAGCAGCCATCTGGAGCAGATCTAAAGCTACGCCCCTGGCTGTCAGGTCAGATTTGGAAGTTTGAACTTCACGGGTGACATCCGCGGGGACTTGATCCTCGATGGAGTCGAGCCACAGCCGAGCGTGCCGCACTGTCACGGCGAGCATGATTTAGCTCTGCGGGACGGTACCACAGAGGCCGCTTTTCGAACCCGCTCGATCTTCAATTCGGGCGGCTGCAGATCGGGGGCGGATGGCTAGACACCGCCTCGGGCTGCAACCTCTGGCGATAGAGGCGAACACTGATCTTGTCCCTCATAAAGCTCGCGACTCCGAGGTGCGGACTCCTTGCGGACTTGAACCTCCGCGCCCCTCCGATCGAATCCGATTGGGCGCCGGTCATGGAGTTCACCGCAGCGGACATCTTTCAACTCTCACCTTTTGGCGACATCTTGAGTTCGCTAAAGTACCTCTCGTTATCAGAGCCCTGGCGGACTGCGGTCGGGGCGGTTGGGATGCCTGACGGCGAAGAAATTCAAAGCCCACCCACCACCCACTTGGTAGCCGTCGGCGATCTAACCGACATGCTAGACTACGACTCGAAGACATCGGCGGTATAGGCAGCGATGCCGGAGGCGAACAAGAACCAGCGCCTACCGGCACGCGGAAAGCCACCTCATCATATGACATATACATGGTGGATATCCCAAAGGATGGGAATGGCGAAGGAACAGAGGAGGATGACCCCTCAAGAAACAGCCCAAGCGTCGTGCCAAGCGCCGCTCTAAATCCCGCCACAGCAAGAATGAAGATTCCGGCACCGGAGATAACAATACACCGGACGATTGCGAAGACAATCCACTCCAAAGAAGATCCGGTAGCGGGGAGGATGGAGACGCCAGCCCTCACGAGAGAGTGGCAGAAGAAGAGGTAGAGGATTATATGCCTCCCTCCGGAGACGAAGCAAGCCTCGACGACGATGAATTCGTCGTGCCTGAGGATCCCGTCGAACAAGAGCGTTTTAGACGCAGGCTTATGGCCACGGCGAACAGCCTCAAGAAAAAGCAACAACAGCTTAGAGCTGATCAGGATCTGCTAGCCGACAGATGGACTGAAGTCCTCGCGTCAAGAGCATGAGCTCGAGCGCCCCTCCAAAGCTACCCTAAACGCAAGCTGCTCCCCGATTAGAGGAGGAGGCTTACGAAACCGCATCACCAGGAGACAATACGGTGACCGACCACCCCGTGGTCGACGGAAGAGGCCTCTAGGCCCTTCACTAGAACCGTACCCAGGCATCGCTCAAAAAGCACACGGCCACAGGGGAACGCTTCGGACCTGCGAGATATATTGGAGGACAAGGCAAGACAATCAAGATCGATCTATGGATCGCGTGGGCGTACGATGCGTGGCGACAACCGTCACGCCCGGACCTGATAAGTCGGCCGGGCTGAACAAAACAGACAAAGCTCTTTTGAGCTCCGTCGTGATATCACCCAAAGACAGAGGCGCCAAGACACCCACTATGCTTCACAGGGCAGTAATGGATCATCAAATCCCGAAGGGTTTAAACCCGTCAATATTGAATCCTATGATGGCACAACAGACCCAGCGGTTTGGATCAAGACTATCTCCTTCACATCCACATGGCCCGCGGTGACGATCTTCACGCCATCAAATACCTCCCCTCAAGCTTAAAGGACCAGCCCGGCATTGGCTCAACAGCTTGCCGGCCAGAGTCAATTGGGAGTTGGGAGGACACGGAAGCCGCATTCCTCGATAACTTCCGGGGCACTTATGTGCGACCACCGAATCGATGACCTAAGCCACATAATTCAGCAGCAGACGAATCGGCGAGACAATTACGGACAGGTTCTTAACCAAGAAAGAACCAAATCGTCGATTGTCCGGATCACGGAGGCCCTCGCGGCCTTCAAGCATAACATCCATGACGAGTGGCTTGCCCGGCACCTAGGGACAGAAAAGCCGAAATCCATGGCAGCCCTCACATCACTCATGACCGCAACCTGCGTGGGTGAGGACAGCTGGCTAGCACGCAGCAACAACCTCGGTAAAAATTCAGCGGTCCGGACTTCAAGGACCCGAAATGGCAGGCCGCATCGTAACAAAAACAAACGCCGCGTTAACGGCGACAATATTGAGGATCTGACAATCAATGCCGGATTCAGAGGCTCTAAACCCGGTCAGCGGAAAAAGCCATTCAAAAGAACTACTCGGGTCCGTCAATTTGGACCGAATACTCGACCGCTTGCGGATACACGGCACCCCGAAAAGCCAGCTTAACCACACCAACAGGACTGTTGGGTATTCAACAGGCGAGCAAGTTAATTGCGAAAACAATGACAAGGGCTGCATAGCGATGGCGAGGACGAGACCCAACCGCCGAACAATAGAGGACGAAGGGTTTCCCCCACGGTGCGGACGGTGAACATGATATCATAGCGCACATACCCAAAAGGGAGCGAGCGTGCACTCGAGGATGTCTATGCGATGGAGCCAGTTGCCCGAAGTTCAATCCATGGTCCTCCTGCCCGATCACTTTTGACTGAAGGACCACTCCCATCAAAGATCCGCCACGGCTGATTCGGCCGACCGTCTTAGACCCAATCATCGATGGATTTCACCTAACCGTAGTCCCGATGGATTTGCGGCAGCTGAACCTACTTTACCAGGATACAAAGGCGCAAAATGGGCATAGACCCTCAAGGATTAAACCTACCAAAAGCGACCTTTAAAGGCGTCATACAGTGTAGAAGCCAATTATGCAGGCTCAATTACACTGAAGTGGTCTTCGGATCCCGGATAACTTCGAGCGAGGAGTTAATCTTGACATAGTCCCGTTCAGCGGCTATCATGCCTTGCTCGGACGTGCAGCGTTTGCAAAGTTCAACGCGGTGCCGCACTACGCATACCTCAAGCTCAAGATGCCGGGCCCTCGAGGAGTCATCACGGTCAATGGAAACACCGAACGTTCTCTCCGCCGCGGAGGAACATACTGGTGGCTCTCGTGGCGAAGTGCAATGCAGCCTCTTAAGGCAATTCTCGAGTCCGACCGTTAAGCGGCGGACACAGCTAAGCGCCCGGAGTAACTTACAACAAGACCACACAGCACGTTCGAGCATGCGTAGCAGTGCGGCCCCAACCCCAGCTCTTGCGAAACGTCAAATCATGTCCTTCGCGTACACCATTACGCTCTGAAGATACCATGGGCATGGGGAGAGGGGCACGACCACGATAAACCCAGACTACGGCTCAACCACACCAGGGGCTCTCAAGTGTGTCGTTCCTTTTTCTTTTCTTTTCACCTTTTACTTTTTACCCACAGGACTCCGTTTGTCAGAGGCCCTGTCCGGTAGCAGACCTGCCGAACTCACGATACAACAGCGGGGAAGGATAAAGACTACAACGAATATACTGGTGGTCTCCATTACGAGCATTTTTATACACCAATCTGCAGCCTACCCACGGAGGGGACATGTTTAACAGTCCCATACCTTGCTTATCGCACTATTTGTATCGTTACGCATTAAATGGCAGCACTTATTGAATAAAACAATGCATCACCTTTTGCTTATAATTGCATTTCTTTTTCTTACATATGTTCATTCACGGCATGTTGCACCGTACACTTTAGTGCGGCTAATATACACTAGGGGCTTATGTTTCCGCATTATGGTATGATGAGTCCGAACACTTTCACAAGTGCGGCACCCGAACTTATAGCACTATATGCATCGGCTCGAATCATGTCTTGGGTCAATAGTTGGGTTTACGGCTCCCATGTTTTGGTACCTTACGTTCCGTTATATCGGCTAAGGTAGCACGGGGAGAACCAACTGCGATTCCGCCCAGCTTGAGCTTGGTTAACGCCTCGATTGAGAAAGCTAAAACTGACCGTCATGATGAGGCGAGAGCCGATGCGCTGTTCGAGAGGTTTTTGCGAGTCCTTAAAGACTTATGCCGCTTAGAGCGAGGAGCGGATCTTTGTCCGGCCAAAGGCGTGGATAAGCGCCCCAAATTGACCTTCCGGAGACTAGGGGCTTCACGAAATTTAAAATTATAGAATTCTATGGCTAAGTGAGAGTGTTCAAGCATTATAAGTCCGGTTGCCTTATTACGCTGTGTTGAGCGCCTCCCTAGATGGACCCAAAAATGGGAACAAGAGCGCTCAAGTTTATCCCGAACACCCCAAAGCACTTTCATGGCATGGGGAAATTTGAAGCCGACGGCTCGTCATCTCTCAGATTTGATAAACAGCCGCACAGAAGGTAATATTTTAAATTAACAAGCGTTGCTTGGCGCATATGAACTAAGTTTTCCGCGCACAGGATAACAAAATGCGAGTCTACTCAAATATTACATCTTTGGAGCACTCATCCGCAATAGTGCGGGCGCCCTTGACACACTCTTATAATACATCCCGGCGTGCGATGCTCCTTTCCCTCACGTGGCGGGTCCGTCCACGAGCTTACAGGCATCCATCTTGCCCCAAAGTGCACCTTTGCGCGGGCAAGGGCCCGACGGGCACCCTCAATACAAGCGGAATGCTTGATGACTTCTACCACGGGCACACATCCATCACCGCCGCAGGGGCGAAGTAGCTCCTGTGCATGGCCTCCTTAGGCCACAACCGAACTATGAGGCCCTTCATGGCCTGTTCGGCCGCCTTGTGGAGCTCGACCAGCTGCTTGACTGGTCGCTAAAACACCGGATGTCCGCCTCGGCATCTTGAGACCAGAAGACCTTCTCCGTCGAGCTCCCCTCCTCGGCCCGGTAGAATGCGGCAGCATCGGACACGCTGCGAGGAAGATCTGCGAACACTCCTGGAGAGCTCCGAATTCGGGTAAGCAACAGGTAATTAACACTCACATGCTTACTTTGCATGAAAATGCCTTACCGCTGCTATTTTCTTCACCGCCTCAACCTCCTGGAGGGCCTTGTAGGCTTGACCTTAGCGGCTTTGGCACTCTCAAGAGCCGTTGCAAGCTCAGACTCTCGAGTCTTGAGTCACGCTCAAGCTCTCATGTTTTTTCACGAGATCTTGGAGCTCTTGCTTCACCTCCGCCACCCGCGCCTCCTGCTTCTCTCGCTCGGTGCGCTCAGCAGCCGCATTACGTTCTCGGCCACCGCCTCCTCCTTGGTCGCCACCTCGTTAGTGGCCCCTACAATACCCACGTTATCCTTGTCATTTTCTTGCAACCAAATCCTTTTCTGTAAGGTACAATTTTCATAAGGTATTACTCACCTTCTTTTTCCTCGAGCTGCTTCTTGGCATGGCCGAGCTTGTTCTCGGACCGCTCGAGGTTTTCCTTCAAAGTATTGACCTCCATGATCGGTCTTGGCGGAGGTCAGCAACACAACCTGCAATCCCATCTTGACATATTTTTTATGACTCCTGCTTTTATCTTTCTAAAGATCCTCGGTCCGGCTTTTCTTTCCGAACACCGAACCGAGCATCGAGGGCTACCGTCTATGCGGTACCATTTTACATATATTGAAATTCTTGCCTCAAAGCACATTAGAAGGCTGCTGCGAGCTTCAGTCAGCCAGCTCTTGGCGAGCTGAACCTTCCAATCATCGCACTCATAACAGTGTGGTGTTCCTCTTTGATGGAGGCGCCGTTGGCGCCTCCGGCAAATTTATCCGGCACCTCCGGTTGGACGGAGGCAGCCGGCGTCGCGGTCTTGCCCTTCTTATGAAGGGGTCGCCCGCCGGACTCCGGAGCCACTGTGGCCTCCGGGGCTGAGTCCGGTGCAAAGTCCGGGAGGGTGTCCTGTGACACCTCCGGGGCCTCCTCCTCCTGGTGGGTCCCTTCCTGGGATCCCACCTCGGCGTCGTCTGCGGCACGGGGGGTGGAGGCAGTCGGAAGGGAATCCATATCCGACGCACCCAAGGACCCGCTCGACGAAACGGGAAGATCATCCTTGGGCGGACTGCAGGGTTGTATGCGGCATTAGAAAGACATTATGTGGCGAAAAGAAAAAACTTTGAAGTTATTAAAGTCCGGATACTTACGATCTCGCCGAGGCTTGGCCCTTGGAGGCCAGATCCACGTCGTCGTCCTTTGGCGTTGGCGGAGCAGTCCAGGGAAGAGTTTTTCCCTTCTTGGACCCTTGGCCTCCCTTGTTGGGGAGGCCTTCCTTTCTTCCCTCCCCGTTGGGGAGAACTCTTCTTCTCCTCCTCGCCTTGCTTTGGGAGGAGTCGGCCTCAGATTCATCATCCGATAGCTTTGAAAGCGGGAACTCTTCGAGTCCCGTGTCCGTCTTCTTAGCCTTCTTCTCGGCACCATGTGGGGTGCCGGAGCCAGCAGCTCCGTTAGGCGGGCGTCCACTGGGTCCTCCGCAATGGGGCAGACAGATAGTCCGTTCGCCTTCGCCCGGCTATTCTGTCAAAGGTAAAGGGAGTTTAGATCCCGCATAGAGACAAACTATGGAAAACAAGTGGTGAAATCACTTACCTCGTCATTTGGGCCTGCGGCGGAATCCGCGATCTTGATGGCGGATGCGGAGCTTCAGCGCCCTTGAACAGCACCTTCGAGACATCTTCGTGCGTAGTGTCGAAGAGCCCGCTCGAGTGCAGTGCTGCGTCGGATCAAACTCCCACGAGGTTGAAGCCCGTCGGCACACGGAGAATCCGGCGGATGAGCATGACCTAGACTACGTTGACAAGCTTGAGCTTCTTGTCCACCGGCTTACGGATGCAGGCTTGGAGTCCGGTCAGCTCCTCGAATCCCCCAAATCTGGCCACTCTCTTTCCGTGAAGTGAGCCGTGTAGGGATACCAGATCTGAATTCGGGGCGCTGCCCAATCAGTCCGCAGCGGCTCGGTGATGTAGAACCACCCCGATTGCCACCCCTTGATGGTTTCCACGAAAGTGCCCTCCACCACGTAGCGTGGGACATCCTGCCCACCATGGCGCCTCCGCACTCCGGCTTGGCTGCCCTTCACAACCTTGACTTGACATCAAGGTCTTGAGCCACAAGCGAAGTGGGGCTGAATGCAGAGAAGCCCTCGCACATGACGATAAACGCCGAGATGTTGAGGATGAAATTGGGGCCGATCATGGAAATCTAGGCTGTAGTAGAACATGAGCCCCGGACAAAGGGATGAAGCGGGAAGCCCGGTCCATGGAGGAAATGGGGAAGAAATACTACCCTCTCATGGGGCTGGGGTTGGGGACGAGCTCTCCCTCGTCAGCGGAGCCGATCTTGTGATGTTGCTAGACAAATATCCGGCGTCACGCAGCTTCTGGATCTGCCCTCCGTGACGGAGGAGGCCATCCACTTGCCTCCGCTCCGGACATAGTTGGAGAAGGTTGAGGTAAGAAGTGTGGACTTGGGCGCTGGAGCTCGAGTTCATGGAGGTGGATAAGCCAAGGAGGAAGAAGGCGCAGGTAAAAGGGTCGGATCTTTATCCCCTTATATGGGCGGGGCGAAAACATGTGTCCCCACCGGCTGGTAAAACTCGCTTATCTCCCAAGCGTCACAATCAATGGTGCGGTTGGGTTACCCACGTCCGTATTGATGGGAATCCGGAATAAGGGGAACACGATCTACTGCTTCGACAAGGCGTGCCAAGGAAACCGCCTCGCTAAACGCACGGAGGTGGAACAAATAAAAAGCAGTAAAGGCTTGGTAATGGCATGACGTCAAGCCACTAAATCGCCGCCAGATTGAACTTGTGTAATATTATTCTCTCTACGGTGGTGCGTGGAATTTATCTTTGCGTAGCCGGACACTATCCCGGTGTTCACAATCTTCTATAAATTATTCGAGGAAGAACCCGCCTTGCAATGCGAAGACAATATCTTGCGCCCGGACTCGTCGTCATTGAAGCCTGGTTCAGAGGCTCTTGAGGGAATTCGGACTAGGGGTGTCCGGATAGCCGAACTATCATCATCGGCGGACTCCAAGACTATGAAGATACAAGATTGAAGACTTCGTCCGTGTCCGGATGGGACTTTCCTTGGCGTGGAAGGCAACCTTGGCGATACGGATATGTAGATCTCCTACCATTGTAACCGACTACGTGTAACCCTAGCCCTCTCCGGTGTCTATATAAACCGGATGGCTTTAGTCCATAGGACGAACAACAATCATACCATAGGCTAGCTTCTAGGGTTTAGCCTCTTTGATCTCGTGGTAGATCCACTCTTGTAACAACACATCATCAATATTAATCAAGCAGGACGTAGGGTTTTACCTCCATCAAGAGGGCCCGAACCTGGGTAAAACATCATGTCCATTGTCTCCTGTTACCATCCGCCTAGACGCACAGTTCGGGACCCCCTACCCGAGATCCGCCGGTTTTGACACCGACACGTACGCTTTCCTAAAAAAAGGTTGACGCACACGCAACACCGTGTCAACTTAGTCAACACACGAGAGCAGTGACTGTTGGATGTCCATCCAACGGCCGTTGTGCTTCTTCAATCTCTGCTCTTCCTGCTCCAGCCGCTCAAACAAGCGCCGGCGGGACTGCCTGCTCCCTCCTCCCGTGGCCGGTTGTGCTGTCGCGCAGGCCTCACCGCCCCACCCTACTCCTATCGCTGGCCTGGTCATCCCTCTACTCACCCACACCTGCTGTTATTCTGCAGCAACGACAGACGAACCAGTAAACCCTCGTACTCCCCTCCGCGTGGGAAACAACTAGTGAGTCTTCCCTGGCTCCGTGTCATTCCCTTCCTAGGCCTCGCCGTTGTCCACCGCCCTGGTGCTCTCGGTGAGGCGTGGTCAACGTGGTCAACGAATGACATCCATCGGAAGAGGATTGTACGTGGAGAGGCTGACAGCTGGATCCACGGCTGCACACAAGGAAATGCCTCCTTTTTACGCGCAAAATAATGATTCCTCCACCTGACAGCTAGGACCACCGAAAGGGCCTCTGTATTTTGCTAAAAAAACGTTCCTCCCACTGACAGGTCAAACCCACCAGCTATATCTTCACACGCAAGGAAGTGCCTCCTTATTATGCACAAAAAAATGAATACTCCCCCTGCTAGCTGGGACCCACCGTAGTTGGAGGCTGACTTGTGGGCCTACTAACGCGGACGGAGGGCTTTATCAACTTAGTCAATATGAACGATTCTAGCTCGATTGACCATACGATGTCCATCCAACGGCCGTAGTGCTTCTTCAACTTCTGGTCTTCTTGCTCCAGCCGCCCAAACCAGCGTCGGTCGTGTCACCGCTTCCTGCCTCCCTGTGGGTCGGGTTGTCTTTGTCGCGGAGGCCTCACCGGCCCCTACTACTCCCACCGCTGGCAAGGCCATCCCTCTACTCACCCACACCCCCTATTATACTGCGGCGACGGTAGCCTCACCCCGCAGCCGAACCAGTGAACCCTCGGACTCCTCTCCGTGTGGGCATCTACTGCCACATCTTCCCCGGCTCCGTGCCGTCCCGTTCCTAGGCCTCGCTGTCGTCCACCGCCTTGGTGCTCTCGGTGCGGCATGGTAAATGTGGTCAAGGAACGACTTCCATCGGAAGAGTACTGTACGTGGAGAGGCTGATAGCTGGGTCCATGGCCGTAGCAAGGAAGTGCCTCCTTATTACGCGGAAAATAATGATTGCTCCACCTGACAGCAGGGACCCATCGGACGGGCCACCGTATTTTGCAAAAAAAATGTTTCCCCCCTGACTGCTGGGACCCACCAACTACATCTTCGCACACAAGGAAGTGTGTCCATATTACAGGCAAAAACATGATTCCCCCCTAACTGTTGGGACCCACCAGCTACATCTTCGCACGCAAGGAAGTGCCTGACAGTCAGGACCCACCTGGTCAAAGCGTACGTAGCGTTGTCATTCTGGTCGTGAACATGTACGTACATGCTGGTCGATCGGTCTGTCTGCAAGCTGCACCGATGAACCGTGGCCGAGTAAGGAAGGGCACGTGTCGTAGTAGAGGCACGCACGTAGCATGTACACGTACGTACAGCCAGGGTGCAAGAAAGTAAATACGGCCACATACGTACATACAGGCGGGGTCTCGAACGCCTACTTGCACATACATACGGCCAGGGCTCGTGTACATGGAGAGGCAGCAACGGTGTCTTGTTCATCGGTAGACAACCGGCTTGGTCAGAACGGAGAAATTGTGTCGTCGTGTTCATCGGGAGCCAACTAGCTTGGACGTAATAGCCGATCGAATCGAGGCCTGGCGTACCGCAGAACGGAGGAAACAGCCTTCTGTTCGACCGGCCACGGTCGAAACGGGATCATGTTCATCGGGAGGGGTCTGGCGTACCGCTAAACGGAGGAAACGGACTTCTCTTGAACCTCCTACGGTCGAAACAGGGTCCTGTTGATCGGGAGGGGTGTGGCGTACCGCAAAACAGAGCAAACGGACTTGTGTTGGAGCACTACTGTTGAAACGGGGGTCCTGTTCATCGGGAGGGGTGTGGCATACCGCAAAACGGGACTTCACAGGCTATTGTTCATCTCCACCGTCGACCTCCTCCAGCCTCCACGGGCTACTGTTCATCCACCATCGACCTCCTCCAGCCTCCACCTGCGACTGTTCATCCACGGGCTCCTGTTCGTCCAGCCTCCACCACTCCATCGGCTACTATTCAACCAGCCCTCTCCACAGGGTCCTGTTCAACCACCCCTCCACGCGCTACTGTTCATCCAGCCCTCCAACGGCTACTGTTCAACCAGCCCTCCACGGGGTTGTCCTCTTCATCCAGCCCTCCATGGCGTCCTGTTCATCCACCCCCAACCGGCTTGATCGATCGGGGTCCTATTCATCCAGCGGCAACACCATGGGGTCCTGTGTTGGGGAACGCAGTAATTTCAAAAAATTTCCTACGCACACATAGGACCATGGTGATGGCATAGCAACGAGAGGGGAGAGTGTTGTCTACGTACCCTCGTAGACCGTAAGCGGAAGCGATCTGGCGTAGAGGAAGTAGTCGTACTTTCTCCTCGCGATCCTGCCGATCCCAGCGCGTTACTCCGGCACCTCCGAGTCGATGATGACGTAGAGGAAGTAGTCGTCGTTCTCCTCACGATCCGGCTGATCACAGCGCCCGTTACTCCGGCGCCTCCGAGTTCTTGGCACACGTTCAGCTCGATGGCGCTCCACGGGCTTCGATCCAAGCAAAGCTCCGGGGAGGGAGTTCCGTCGACCTGACGGCGTGGTGATGATCTTGATGTTTCACCATCGCGAGGGCTTCGCCTAAGCACCGCTACGATATGACCGAGGTGGAATATGGTGGGGGGCACCCCCCACGGATAAGGAACGATCTCACGGATCAACTTGTGTGTTCTTGGGGGCCCCCCCTCCCCCGTATATAACGGTGGGTGGGTGGCGGGGGCCGGCCACCAAGGGGGGCGCACCATGGGAGGGGGAAACCTACTCCAAGTAGGTTTCCCTCTCTTTTCCTTATTTCACTTGGAGGGGGAAGGAAGGAGTACTAGCATTTAGGAATAAGTACTAGTAGTAGGAATAGGAAGAGGGGGAAGGAGAAAAGGAAAGGGGGGGCCGGCCCCCCTCCCCAAGTCGGATTGGGCTTGGGGCGCCCCCTCCTTGTTCCTTCTCCCTTATTCCTATATGGGCCCAATAAGGCCCATATACCTCCCGGGGTTCGGTAACCTCCGGAGCTCCAAACTTCTCCGGAACCTTTCCGGTGTCCAAATATATCCGTCCAATATATTAATCTTTATGTCTCGACCATTTCGAGACTCCTCGTCATGTCCGTGATCATATCCGGGACTCGAACAACCTTCGTACATCAAAATACACAAACTCATAATATAACCGTCATCGAAACCTTAAGCGTGCGGACCCTACGGTTCGAGAACAATGTAGACATGACCGAGACACATCTCCGGTCAATAACCAATAGCGGGAGCTGGATGCCCATATTGGTTCCTACATATTCTACGAAGATCTTTATCGGTCAGACCGCATAACAACATACGTTGTTCCCTTTGTCATCGGTATGTTACTTGCCCGAGATTCGATCGTCGGTATCCAATACCTAGTTCAATCTCGTTACGGCAAGTCTCTTTACTCGTTCCGTAATACATCATCTCACAACTAACTCATTAGTTGCGATGCTTGCAAGGCTTATGTGATGTGTATTACCGAGAAGGCCCAGAGATACCTCTCCGACAATCGGAGTGACAAAACCTAATCTCGAAATCGCCAACCCAACAAGTACCTTTGGAGACACCTGTAGCACTCCTTTATAATCACCCGATTACGTTGTGATGTTTGGTAGTACCCAAAGTGTTCCTCCGGTAAACGGAGTTGCATAATCTCATAGTTATAGGAACATGTATAAGTCATGAAGAAAGCAATAGCAACATACTAAGCGATCAAGTGCTAGGCTAATGGAATGGGTCATGTCAATCAGATCATTCTCCTAATGATGTGATCCCGTTAATCAAATGACAACTCATGTCTATGGTTAGGAAACATAACCATCTTTGATTAACGAGCTACTCAAGTAGAGGCATACTAGTGACACTCTGTTTGTCTATGTATTCACACATGTATTATGTTTCCGGTTAATACAATTCTAGCATGAATAATAAACATTTATCATGATATAAGGAAATAAATAATAACTTTATTATTGCCTCTAGGGCATATTTCCTTGATCTCCCACTTGCACTAGAGTCAATAATCTAGTTTACTCAAGAATGATTCTAACACCCATGGAGTCTTGGTGATGATCATGTTTTGCTCGTGGAAGAGGCTTAGTCAACGGGTCTGCAATGTTCAGATCCGTATGTACTTTGCAAATCTCTATGTCTCCCACTTGGACTTGGTCCCGAATGGAATTGAAGCGTCTCTTGATATGCTTGGTCCTCTTGTGAAATCTGGATTCCTTTGCCAAGGCAATTGCACCAAAGTATTGTCACGTAAGATCTTCATTGGTCCCGATGCACTAGGTATAACACCTAGATCGAAATGAACTCTTTCATCCAGACTCCTTCATTTGCTGCTTCCGAAGCAGCTATGTACTCCGCTTCACATGTAGATCCCGCCACGACGCTTTGTTTAGAACTGCACCAATGACAACTCCACCGTTTAACAAAAACACGTATCCGGTTTTGCGATTTAGAATCGTCCGGATCGGTGTCAAAGCTTACATCGGCGTAACCATTTACGACTAGCTCTTTGTCACCTCCATATACGAGAAACATATCCTTAGTCCTTTTCGGGTATCTCGGGATGTTCTTGACCGCTGTCCGATGATCCACTCCTGGATTACTTTGGTACCTTCCTGCCAAGCTTCTTTGCTAAGCATACGTCAGTGCCGTACCTGACATTGCATACATGATAGAGCCTATGGCTGAAGCATAGGGAACATCTTTCATTTTCTCTCTATCTTCTGCTGTGGTCGGGCATTGAGTCGACTCAATTTCACACCTTGTAATACAGTAAAAACCTTTCTTTGCACGATCCATTTTGAACTTCTTCAAAATTTTATCAAGGTATGTGCTTTGTGAAAGTCCAATTAAGCGTCTTGATCTATCTCTATAGATCTTGATGCCCAATATGTAAGCAGCTTCACCAAGGTCTTTCATTGAAAAACTCTTGTTCAAGTATCCCTTTATGCTATCCAGAAATTCTATATCATTTCCGATTAGTAATATGTCATCTACATATAATATCAGAAATGCTACTGAGCTCCCACTCACTTTCTTGTAAATACAGGCTTCTCCATAAGTCTGTATAAACCCAAATGCTTTGATCACACTATCAAAGCGTTTATTCCAACTCCGAGATGCTTGCACCAGTCCATAAATGGATCGCTGGAGCTTGCACACTTTGTTAGCTCCCTTTGGATCGATAAAACCTTCTCGTTGCATCATATACAACTCTTCTTCCGTAAATCCATTCAGAATGCGGTCTTTACATCCATTTGCCAAATTTCATAATCATAAAATGCGGCAATTGCTAACATGATTCGGACAGACTTAAGCATCGCTTCTGGTGAGAAGGTCTCATCGTAGTCAATCCCTTGAACTTGTCGAAACCCTTTGCGACAAGTCGAGCTTTGTAGACAGCAATATTACCGTCGTGCCAGTCTTCTTCTTGAAGATCCACTTGTTTTCTATTGCTTGCCGACCCTCGGGCAAGTCAACCAAAGTCCACACTTTGTTTTCATACATGGATCCCATCTCGGATTTCATGGCCTCAAGCCATTTTGCGGAATCTGGGCTCACCATCGCTTCTTCATAGCTCGTAGGTTCATCATGATCTAGTAGCATGACTTCCAGAACAGGATTGCCGTACCACTCTGGTGCGGATTTTATTCTGGTTGATCTACGAGGTTCTGTAGTAACTTGATCTGAAGTTTCATGATCAACATCATCAACTTCCTCATTATTTGGTGTAGATGTTGCAGAAACTGTTTTACGTGATAAACTACTTTCAAATAATGGAGAAGGTAATGCAGATTACCTCATCAAGTTCTACTTTCCTCCCACTCACTTCTTTCGAGAGAAACTCCTTCTCTAGAAAGGATCCATTTTAGCAACAAATGTCTTGCCTTCGGATCTGTGATAGAAGGTGTACCCAACTGTCTCCTTTGGGTATCCTATGAAGACACATTTCTCCGATTTAGGTTCGAGCTTATCAGGTTGAAGCTTTTTCACATAAGCATCGCATCCCCAAACTTTGAGAAAGCGACAACTTTGGTTTCTTGCTAAACCACAGTTCATAAGGTGTCGTCTCAACGGATTTTGACGGTGTTCTATTCAGCGTGAATGCGGCCGTCTCAAGAGCATAACCCCAAAAGCGATAGCGGTAAATCTGTAAGAGACATCATAGATCGCACCATATCTAGTAAAGTGCGATTCATGACGTTCGGACACACCATTGCGTACCGTGGTGTTCCGGTGGCGTGAGTTGCGAAACTATTCGCATTGTTTCAAATGTAGACCAAACTCGTAACTCAAATAGTCGCCTCCACGATCAGATCGTAGAAACTTTATTTTCTTATTACGATGATTTTCAACTTCACTCTGAAATTCTTTGAACTTTTCAAATGTTTCAGACTTATGTTTCAGCAAGAAGATATACCCATATCTGCTTAAATCATCTGTGAAGGTGAGAAAATAACGATATCCGCCATGAGCCTCAACATTCATTGGACCACATACATATGTATGTATGATTTCCAACAAATTTGTTGCTCTCTCCATAGTACCGGAGAACGGGGTTTTAGTCATCTTGCCCATGAGGCACGGTTCGCAAGTGCCAAGTGATTCATAATCAAGTGACTCCAAAAGTCCATCAAGATGGAGTTTCTTCATGCGCTTTATACCGATATGACCTAAAGCGGCAATGCCACAAATAAGTTGCACTATCATTATCAACTCTGCATCTTTTGGTTTCAACATTATGAATATGTGTATCACTACTATCGAGATTCATTAAAATAGACCACTCTTCAAGGGTGCATGACCATAAAAGATATTATTCATATAAATAGAACAACCTTTATTCTCTGATTTAAATGAATAACCGTCTCGCATCAAACAAGATCCAGATATAATGTTCATGCTTAACGCGGGCACCAAATAACAATTATTTAGGTCTAAAACTAATCCCGAAGGTAGATGTAGAGGTAGCGTGCCGACGCGATCACATCGACTTTGGAACCATTTCCCACGCCGCATCGTCACCTCGTCCTTTGCCGGTGTTCGCAATCAGTAGTCCCCTGCTTCGAGTTGCAAATATTAGCAATGTAACCAGTATCAAATACCCAGTGCTCTGCGAGCTCTAGTAAGGTACACATCAATAACATGTATATCACATATACCTTTGTTCACTTTGCCATCCTTCTTATCTGCCAAATACTTGGGGCAGTTCCGCTTCCGATGACGATGCGCTTTGCGGTAGAAGCACTGGATTTCAGGTTTAGGTCCAGACTTGGGTTTCTTCACTTGAGCAGCAACTTGTTTGCTGTTCTTCTTGAAGTTCCCTTCTTCTTCCCTTTGCCTTTCTTCTTGAAACTAGTGGTCTTATTGACCATCAACACTTGATGCTCCTTCTTGATTTCTACCTCCAGCAGCTTTCGACTGCGAAGAGCTCGAGCATAGTCTTTACTAACCCTTGCATATTATAGTTCATCACGAAGCCTTTGTAGCTTGGTGGCGTTGATTGAAGAATTACATCAATGACACAATCATCCGGAAGATCAACTCCCGGTTGAGTCAAGTGATTGTAATACCCGGACATTACGAGTATGTGCTCACCGATGCACCCATTCTCCTCCATTTTGCAGCTATAGAACTTATTGGAGACTTCATATCTCTCAATCCGGGCATTACTGTTGAAATATCAACTTCAACTCTTGGAACATCTCATATGCTCCACGACTTTCAAAAGCGTCGTTGAAGACCCGGTTCTAAGCCGTAAAGCATGGCACACTGAACTATAGAGTAGTCATCGACTTTGCTCGCGAGACGTTCTTAACGCCGTCGGTTGCATCAGCGGCGAGCACAGCACCTAGCGGTGCATCCGGGGACGTAACTCTTACGTGCAGCAATGAGGATAATCCTCAAAGTTACGGACCCGATCCGTGTAATTGCTACCATCATCTTTCAACTTTGCTTTCTCAAGGAACGCATTAAAATTCAACGGAACAACAAAGACGAGCCATCTATCTATAAATGTACATAGACAAGCAAGATACTATCGGTACTAAGTTCATGATAAATTTAAGTTCAATTAATCATATTACTTAAGAACTCCCACTTAGGCAGACATCTCTCTAGTCATCTAAGTGATCACGTGATCCAAATCAACTAAACCATAACCGATCATCACGTGAGATGGAGTAGTTTTCAATGGTGAACATCTTATGTTGATCATATCTACTATATGATTCACGCCGACCTTTCGGTCTCCGTGTTCGAGGCCATATCTGCATATGCTAGGCTGCGTCAAGTATAACCTGAGTATTCTGCGTGTGCAAAACTGGCTTGCACCCGTTGTAGATGGACGTAGAGCTTATCACACCCGATCATCACGTGGTGTCTCGGCACGACGAACTTTGGCAACGGTGCATACTCAGGAGAACACTACTTGATAATTTTAGTGAGAGATCATCTTAAAATGCTACCGTCAATCAAAGCAAAATAAGATGCATAAAGGATAAACATCACATGCAATCAATATAAGTGATATGATATGGCCATCATCATCTTGCACTTGTGATCTCCATCTCCGAAGCACCGTCATGATCACCATCGTCACCGGTAGCGACACCTTGATCTCCATCGTAGCATCGTTGTCGTTTCGCCATCTATTGCTTCTACGACTATCGCTACCGCTTAGTGATAAAGTAAAGCAATTACGCGCGTTGCATTTCATACAATAAAGCGACAACCATATGGCTCCTGCCGATTGCGATAACTTCGGTTACAAAACATGATCATCTCATACAATAAAATATAGCATCACGTCTTGACCATATCACATCACAACATGCCCTGCAAAAACAAGTTAGGCGTCCTCTACTTTGTTGTTGCAAGTTTTACGTGGCTGCTACGGGCTGAGCAAGAACCGTTCTTACCTACGCATCAAAACCACAACGATACTTCGTCAAATAGACTCGTTTAACCTTCTCAAGGACGGGCGTAGCCTTTTCAGTTCAACTAAAGTGAGAGAGAGACAGACACCGCCAGCCACCTTTAAGCACGAATGCTCGTAGCGGTGAAACCAGTCTCGCGTAAGCGTCTGGCGTAATGTCGGTCCGGCGCTTCATCTCACAATACCGCTGAACCAAAGTATGGCATGCTGGTAGGTAGTATGACTTGTGTCGCCCACAACTCACTTGTGTTCTACTCGTGCATATGACATCAACGCATAAAACCAGGCTCGGATGCCACTGTTGGGGAACGCAGTAATTTCAAAAATTTCCCTCGCACACACGGGACCATGGTGATGGCATAGCAACGAGAGGGAGAGTGTTGTCTACGTACCCTCGTGGGCCGTGGCGGAAGCGATCTGGCGTAGAGGAAGTAGTCGTACTTTCTCCTCGCGATCCTGCCGATCCCAGCGCCGTTACTCCGGCACCTCCGAGTCGATGATGACGTAGAGGAAGTAGTCGTCGTTCTCCTCACGATCCGGCCGATCCACAGCGCCGTTACTCGGCGCCTCCGAGTTCTTGGCACACGTTCAGCTCGATGGCGCTCCACGGGCTTCGATCCAGCAAAGCTCGGGGAGGGAGTTCCGTCGGCCTGACGGCGTCTTGCGATCTTGATGTTTCACCGTCGCAGGCTTCGCCTAAGCACCGCGACGATATGACCGAGGTGGAATATGGTGGAGGGGGGCACCGCACACGGCTAAGGAACGATCTCAAGGATCAACTTGTGTGTCCTAGGGTGCCCCCCTCCCCCGTATATAACGGAGGGAGGGAGGAGGTGGCCGGCCACCAAGGGGCGCACCATGGGAGGGAAACCTACTCCAAGTAGGTTTCCTCTCTTTCCTTATTTCACTTGGAGGGGAAGGAAGGAGTACTAGCATTTAGGAATAAGTACTAGTAGTAGGAATAGGAAGAGGGAAGGAGAAAAGGAAGGGGGCGGCCCCCTCCCCAATTCGGATTGGGCTTGAAGCGCCCCTCCCTTGTTCCTTCTCCCTTATTCCTATATGGGCCCAATAAGGCCCATATACCTCCCGGGGGTTCCGTAACCTCCGGAGCTCCAAACTTCTCCGTAACCTTTCCGGTGTCCAAATATATCCGTCCAATATATTAATCTTTATGTCTCGACCATTTCGAGACTCCTCGTCATGTCCGTGATCATATCCGGGACTCGAACAACCTTCGGTACATCAAAATACACAAACTCATAATATAACCGTCATCGAAACCTTAAGCGTGCGGACCCTACGGTTCGAGAACAATGTAGACATGACCGAGACACATCTCCGGTCAATAACCAATAAGCGGGACCGGATGCCCATATTGGTTCCTACATATTCTACGAAGATCTTTATCGGTCGAGACCGCATAACAACATACGTTGTTCCCTTTGTCATCGGTATGTTACTTGCCCGAGATTCAATCGTCGGTATCCAATACCTAGTTCAATCTCGTTCTGCAAGTCTCTTTACTCGTTCCGTAATACATCATCTCACAACTAACTCATTAGTTGCGATGCTTGCAAGGCTTATGTGATGTGTATTACCGAGAAGGCCCAGAGATACCTCTCCGACAATCGGAGTGACAAAACCTAATCTCGAAATACGCCAACCCAACAAGTACCTTTGGAGACACCTGTAGCACTCCTTTATAATCACCCAGTTACGTTGTGACGTTTGGTAGTACCCAAAGTGTTCCTCCGATGGCAGGAGTTGCATAATCTCATAGTTATAGGAACATGTATAAGTCATGAAGAAAGCAATAGCAACATACTAAAGCGATCAAGTGCTAGGCTAACGGAATGGGTCATGTCAATCAGATCATTCTCCTAATGATGTGATCCCGTTAATCAAATGACAACTCATGTCTATGGTTAGGAAACATAACCATCTTTGATTAACGAGCCAATCAAGTAGAGGCATACTAGTGACACTCTGTTTGTCTATGTATTCACACATGTATTATGTTTCCGGTTAATACAATTCTAGCATGAATAATAAACATTTATCATGATATAAGGAAATAAATAATAACTTTATTATTGCCTCTAGGGCATATTTCCTTCATCATGTTCATCCAACCCCCCAACAATGCTCACTGTTCATCAAGAGGCAGCAGGTTCGATCGGCTTCAGTTAGCAGCAGTAGGGAAGGAATCGCTAGATCGGTTCAGTTAACAGCCAGATCGATTGATCGCTCGGGTTCAGTAACGCATAGCCTGCAGTGCAATCACTCGGGTTCAGTAGGCGAATGCCTCGCTCGGGTTCAGTTAGATCCCAATGCCTCGCACCCATGCGCGTACGTGTACGAGAGAAACATGCATCGCTCGGCCCCCGACCACTCACCGTAACCGGGAGCTCCCCGATATTTTCCTCGTCCTTGCTTCTACCATGGTTTTTTTCGTCATGGACGGCCCAAAGAATGTCATGGAGCTACGTCTCCGGCCCGCCCTGGACGAAAATCCCATTTTCTATCATAGAAGTAGGAGCCCACCTTATCTATGATGATACCAGGTTTTGTCACAATTATCGTCATAGAAGTGTCATAAGCATGACAGAAAAAATTCGTTCGGCCCAAAATGTCACGGATGTGTCTTTTTTTTGTAGTGAGAATTTTCACATGATATCATATGGAGCATAGCATCACAACTAGGTAATTCGACATGCTCAACATCATATTCATCATAAATGGGTGGCATATCGAAACAAGTAGAGGATGTAGTATTCTATGAATTCATAAGGTGATCAACATCATGCAAGCAATCATTTGAAAGATAGTCCACTAGTGGGACAAGTGAAGTACCATCACCTATGTTACCTTTGTCATTCCACTCATGTGGTGTAGGTGAGGTGTCAAAGACCAAATTGTGGTTAATGTTAACATCGTGATGGAACCATGTGGGGGGTGCATCATAGTCCACCATGGCCATCGTCTTGTCCAAAGGAAGGACGAAGTCGTCGAGGATCGGTGCGTCGTCATATATGTGACCTAGCACCAAATGAGAAGACATAATATAGGTAGAGGTTAAGTTGTTAGAAATCGAAATGGCCTCACTCTCTCTATGTGGTGGTGGCTCACTCACTCCCTTAAGGTAGGTGCACTCAATGTCACATATGATGGAGTCACTCAAATCACTCAAATGGTGGTGGTGGCTCTCTCAAATGGGAATTGGGGCAACTCATCATATATGGGGCTAGTGGTGAAGTCACTCTCACTCTCAATATGGTGGCATATGTCTCCATGCTCAATGAGGGAGTCCTGGATTAGGGGGTCCTCGGGCGTCCGGGCTATGTAACATGGGCCGGACTAATGGGCTGCGAAGATACAAGATAGAAGGTTTTTCCCCGTGTCCGGATAGGACACTCCTTGGCATGGAAGGCAAGCTTGGCGTGCGGATATGAAGATTCCTTTCTCTGTAAACCGACTCTGTACAACCCTAGCCCCCTCCGTGTCTATATAAACCGGAGGGGTTAGTCCGTAGAGGCAATCATAATCATACAGGCTAGACATCTAGGGTTTAGCCATTACGATCTCGAGGTAGATCAACTCTTGTAACCCCTATACTCATCAAATTCAATCAAGCAGGAAGTAGGGTATTACCTCCATTAAGAGGGCCCGAACCTGGGTAAACATCGTGTCCCCTGCCTCCTGTTACCCTCAACCCTTAGACGCACAGTTCGGGACCCCCTACCCGAGATCTGTCGGTTTTGACACCGACATTGGTGCTTTCATTGAGAGTTCCACTGTGCCGTCATCGAAAGGCTCGATGGCTCCATCGATCATCTACAACAATATTGCCGGGAAGGAGATTTTTCTCCCCGGCCAAATCTTCGTATTCGGCGGCTTCGCACTACGCGCCAACTCGGTTGGCCTCCTGGAGCAGATCGATAGCTACGCCCCTGGTCACCAGAACAGTTTTGGAAATCTGAACTATGTCGCTGATATCCGAGGAGACTTGATCTTCCAACGGTTCGCGGCTTCAACCACTGCTCCGGCCTTAGATCTGGAGCGCGTCACCAGGTCCGAAGACGGGAGTCTGGAGCCCGCCGGACTCTCTGCGGCTATAGAGCTCAGCACTGGAGAACCAGAGAGGATAGCGCCACTGGCAGTCATCACAAAGCCGGGCTCTTCTCCAGACACTAGCGTCGAACCCTTGCAATCTGCGTCATGCGAGCTCGGCCAGGGAACTTCGGTCCCCGTCCAAACCTCGCTCTTAAACGAGGCTCTGGACTTAATGTGATCCCTCGCCATCGCAGGGGAACCGCTTCCGAATTGCGCCCAGCCCAGACTAGGGGCTGAAAATAGGGAATTTTACCTCCCACCCACCACCCACTTTATAGCCACTGTCGAGGATCTAACCGACATGCTTCACTACATCTCTGAAGACATCGACGGTATGGACAACGATGTCGGAGAGGAGCAGGCCCGGAATCCGCCGTTCACCGGACGCTGGACGGCCACTTCCTCATACGACGTGTACATGGTGGACACACCAAAAGAAGGTGACGGTGATAAGGAGAAGGACCCAGTCGGGGATAAACCTCCTGAGATACCACCAAAACGTCGACGTCAGCGGCGCCGCTCTAAATCGCGTCGCGAAAAAGACAGCAATACCAGCACCGGAAACAATGATACTCCGGAGGATGCCGAAGACCAATAAGACCCCATCGAACCAACATTCGAAAAGAATGATCAGGAGGACGGGCAAGTCGACCCTGAGGAGCATGCAGGGAACGAAGACTCGGAGGATAGCAACTATCTACCACTCTTCAAGGAGGACATGAGCCTCGGTGACGAGGATTTTATCATTCCAGAGGAACCCCTCGAACAAGAGCGCTTTAAGCGCCGGCTAATAGCCACGGCAAGAAGCCTAAAAAATAAACAGCAGAAGCTTCAAGCTGACCAAGATCTGCTCAACGACAGATGGACTAATGTCCTGGCAGCCGAAGAATACGGCCTCGAACGCCCAACGAAGAGTTACCCGAAGCGTAAGTTGCTACCCCAATTCGACGATGAGGCGCTGGAGCCTATACCACCCGCGCGTAAGGCGGCTGACGGACCCGACCGGCCACCACGTGTCCAGGACAGAATGGCAACTCAAGCCGAACACCAGCCTGCACCACCTCGCCGTAAAAGCATAGAAACAACAGCTCGGGGATACACATATGACCTACGACAGGACCTGGAAAATAGAACAGGTCAGACCAGATCAATCTACAGATCGCGGGGGCGTGCCCCAGCGCGAGAAGACGGCTATCAAGCCTGGCGCGACAAGCATAACCACGCCCGGGCCGAAAACCGCACACGAACTTCATCCGAACTGCGTGACATGGCCTGATATAGAGGCGCCGCACACCCCCTATGCTTCACCGATGAGGTAATGGAGCACCAGTTCCCAGAAGGGTTTAAACCCGTGAACATTGAATCATACAACGACACAACAGATCCCGCGGTATGGATTGAATATTTTCTTCTCCACATTCACATGGTTCGCGATGATGATCTACACGCCATCAAATACCTTCCCCTAAAACTTAAGGGGCCATCTCGGCACTGGTTAAATACCCTCCCAGAAAACTCTATTGGAAGCTTGGAAGACTTGGAAGATGCCTTTAGAGACAACTTCCAAGGCACATATATCCGGCCTCCGGATGCCGATGACCTCAGTCATATAGTCCAACAACCCGGAGAGTCGGCCAGGAAATTCTGGACCCGGTTCCTAATTAAAAAGAACCAGATTGTTGACTGTCCGGATGCAGAAGCCCTAGCGGCCTTTAAACACAGCATCCGTGATGAATGGCTCGCTCGACACCTCGGCCAAGAAAAGCCAAAGTCCATGGAAGCCCTTACAGCACTAATGACCCGCATTTGCGCGGGCGAAGATAGTCACTAGCCCGCAGCAAAGAATAAAGACACCAATACACTTCCGAAGCTAGAAACCAGAACGAAAGGCCCCGATGCAACAAACATAAGCGTCGAAGCAACAATGATAATACAGAGGATACGACGGTCAACGTCGGATTTAGTGGCTCCAAATCAGGTCAAGAGAAGAAGCCATTCAAACGAAACAAAGACGGTTCATCAAGCCTAGACCGAAAACTTGATCGACCTTGCCAGATCCACGACACTCCTGACAAGCCTGCCAACCACACCAACAGAATTTGTTGGGTCTTCAAACAAGCCGGCAAGTTAAATGCCGAACATAAGGAGAAAGGGTCGCCCAGCGAGGATGACGATAAGGAACCTCGCGCACCGAAAACAGGGGGACAAAAGAAATTTCCCCCCGAAGTCAAAACGGTGAATATGATATACGTCACCCATATCCCCAAGAGGGAGCGCAAGCGCGCGCTAAGGGACATCTATGCGATAGAGCTAGTCGCCCCAAAATTCAACCCATAGGCGGCCTGTCCGATCACCTTCGATCGCAGAGACCATCCGACCAGTATCTGTCACGGAGGTTCGGCCACATTAGTCCTCGACCCAATCATCGATGGATTCCACCTTACGCGAGTCCTCATGGACGGCGGCAGTAGCCTTAACCTGCTCTATCAGGACACGGTCCACAAGATGGGTATTGATCCATCAAGAATCAAGCCCACTAAAACTACCTTTAAAGGAGTAATACCTGGTGTAGAGGCCCGTTGCACAGGCTCAATCACATTGGAGGTCATCTTCGGTTCGCTGGACAACTTCCGCAGCGAAGACTTGATCTTCAATATCGTCCCCTTCCATAGTGGCTACCATGCACTGCTCGGACGGAACCGCGTTCACTCGCTTCAATGCGGTCCCGCACTATGCCTATTTCAAACTCAAGATGCCCGGACCACGCGGTGTTATAACAGTCAATGGAAACATGGAACGCTCCCTCCGTACTGAGGAGCACACCGCAGCCCTGGCAGCGGAAGTACAGGGTGGCCTCATCAAGCCAACTAT
Source organism: Aegilops bicornis (assembly GCA_021605145.1). NCBI lineage: Eukaryota > Viridiplantae > Streptophyta > Magnoliopsida > Poales > Poaceae > Aegilops > Aegilops bicornis. The sequence goes on along the minus strand of CM038673.1, from coordinate 169,587,769 downwards.
CACATCAGCGGCCAAGTCCCCGGACACCGTCAAACGAGTCCGGACTACCCCACAGTACGACAGTCCAGCTCGTCATGAGCTCGATTAGCAATTCGGCCTCCATCTCAGCCCCTACAATATTGTGGCATATGTACCACGCGTACATAATTACGCACTAAAGATACCATGGGAAAAGATGGAGGCATAATAAAAATAAGGTCCACAATACGGCTAGATCCTATCAGGACACTCATATTTCCTTTTTCTCTTCTTTTTATTTTTCAAGGTTCCTTACAACCCACATCACCTTTTCGACGGTACCAAGGCCTCTTTTCGAGGCCTATTATAAAAACACTGATCGATGATCCTCTCGAAGGACAATATGCCAAGGAGAAAAGCAGCGTAGACGCGTGGCATAGTACCTAAAGGATCTTCAAAGATCACCTCGTCCGTTCTCAGGACACATACACAGCTTTCCCTTGTGCCCGGCATGTAAAATAGCCTTGTTGCTTACTGCACTATTTGTACCAATACGTTTTGACGCATCAATCAGACTATAATGGAAACAGTTTCTAGCCCAACCTATGCGGTGTTGGCTTATCTCTTAATTTGTGTTTCCCTGTTTTTGTCCAATTGTCATGTACACCTCGGTACGACTTAAATCGCCAGGGGCTCTATTAAGCCACATACATTTTTTACATACTAAAACAAAGTCCGAACACTTTTCACAGTGCAATTCGATGTCCCGAATATAACATTATATGCATCGGCTCTGAATCATGTCTTTGGTCAATAGTTGGGTTGCCCGGCTCCTGTGGTTGCTACCTTATGTTCCGCTCGATCGGCTAAGGTAGTAAAGGGAGAACTACTGCGATTGTGCTTCCGGTTCATCCGGACAAACACCTCAGTAGAGAAAGCCGAAAATTGACTGTCATGATGCGGCGAGAGCTGGTCAGCTATTCAGTGACTAAGTATAAATCTCTTGCGATTTTTTCCACATTATGGGATAGGCCGGCCTCCACCCGGCCGGGCATTCATAGCACCCAAGTTCGGATAATTGAACAATACTAGGGGCTACGCCCACACTTCCATTATAAAACTCCCATGTCTAAGTGAGAGCAATAAAGCCACATAGTCTGATTGCCTGGTTCGCCGCACCAACACCTCCTTCACGGACCAAGACGTTGGGTCAAGTGTGTTTAAATGCTATCCCGAACACCCCCGTACTACCTACGTGGGGGCTGAAGCCGACGGCTGGCCGACTCTCAGGTGTCGTAAACACCGCACAGAATGAGATACTTTAAAGTAAAACAAGCAACATATCATACATAAGCCTTGTTCCATAATACAGGATTGGACAACATAGATATATTCATTCAAAAATGATGTCCTTCGAACACTGGCCCTCTACAATGCGGGATCCTTCCAGGACATCATTGAAATACCGCTCCGGTGTGCGGTGCTCTTTGCCTGCGGGCGGTCCCTCAGTTGCGAGCTTGACAGCGTCCATCTTCGCCCACTGCACCTTGACACGGGCGAAGGCCATCCGCGCACCTTCGATGCAGATCGACCGCTTCACGGTATCAAGCCGAGGGCAGGCACTGACCATCCGCTTCACGAGATCGAAGTAGCTACTGGGCATGGATTCGGCGGGCCAAAGACGGATTATAACATCCCTCATGGCCAATCCAGCTACCCTATGCAGTTCGGTCAACTGCTCCAGCTGATCGCTAAGGGGCACGGGATGCTCTGGCGCAAGGTACTGCGACCAGAATAGCTTCTCCGTTGAACTCCCCTCTTCGGCTCGGGAGAACTCTGCAGCATCAGCAATACTCCGGGGCAGGTCCGCAAACGCTCCTGGAGAACTCCAAATCCGGGTTAGCAAGATATACCTCTTTCTCATGAATTTGCTCTGCATGTTAAAAGCCTTACCTGCCGCAATCTACTTTGCCTGTTGGATCTCCCGGACAGCGCTTTGGGCTTCGGCCCGGGCTTCCTGCCCACTTTGGAGTGCCTTAGCAAGTTCGGAATTTTGCTCTGAAATCTTGCGCTCTAAGGACTTACATTTTCCTATGGCATCCTTGAGCTCTTTCTGGACTTCCTCCACCCGCGATTCATGTTTCAGGCGGGAGGCTCGCTCCTCCTGCGCCTCCTTCTTGGCATCGGCCAGCGCATTCTTGAGGGTCTCAACCTCCGCCGCATCAACTATGAGCACTATTATAAAAGCTCATTAAGATAACAATTTAGAGCTGATCTCATTTTAGACATGTTTTCGGTGTCACCTACCTTGTTTTTCCTCTAACTTCCGCGTCAGCTCGGATGCTTCGGTGGCATGGGAAGCTGACGCCTGCATCACAACCTGTTTTTCAAATAGATATGTATGTTAATACCCTGGATGAATTATTAGATCCTCTGTTCGGCTTTTCTTTGTGAACACCGAACAGAGTCTCAGGGGCTACTATCTATACACAGGCATTCCTCTTATACATAGCTAAAAAGCATTATTTTGCATACCTCAAAGCGTCTCAGAAGGCTAGTGTAGGCTTCATTCAATTCGCTTTTCACGGACTAAACCTTTGCAATCACCGTACCCATAAGGGTACGATGCTCTTCCACAATGGTGGCGCTTTAAAGCGCCCCCATCAGAATGTCCGGCACCTCCACATTGATAGAAGTCGCCGGTGGGGTGGGCGCGCCCCCTTCTTTCGAAGGAGGCTGCTCATCTGACTCCGGAGCCGTGTGGGTCTCCGAAATGACATTTGGTTGGGGGGAAAACTGGACATGGCCCCCGTCTCCAGTCTCCATGGGGGACGGTTCCCCCATGTTCTCAGCTGTAGGGGTATCACCCTTTGGTGCCGTCTTGGCAGCCTCCTGCACCTCTCCCTGTCCTGGAAGGGTCCTTCCGGACAACACTTCGGCATTGTCCGTAGCTTTGGGAGAGGAGGCCGGCAGAGGCGACCCGCTATCCATCACGTTCGGATCCAGCGAATCCCCTGAAGATGAGGATTGCCGGGGATGGACGCGAGCCGGACTACAACACGTAATTCAGTATGTTACAATCACAAGGCGGAAGGGTATATAAGTAGAAGTGCCTTCGGGGTACTTACGATTCGGCTAGGGGCTTCGGCCTGGGGCGCCATTCATCAGTGTCCGATTCGGAGTCATCCGTGAGGGAGATTCTCCCTTTCTTGGACACTTCCACCTCCAGATCTGCGGAAGCCCCCCTTTTCTTCTTTCCCCCCTTAAGGGGAGAATTACTCTCTTCCTCCTCCCCTTCGTCTTCGTCAGGGGAGGAGTGAGTCTCGGTGTCTTCGGACACTACGTCCGAAGCGCCTTTACGACGGAGGCCACTTTTGGCCTCCTTGCCCTTCTTCTTGGCCTTCTTTTCCGGCGCCTGATAGGGCGCCGGAGCCAGCATCCTCGTTAGCAGAGGGATGGCTGAGTCTTCGGGTAGTGGAGCCGGACAGTGAATCCGCTCCACCTTCTTCGTCCATCCTTGTGCGAAGAATAGAAAAGCTTAGTAAGCGCCTTGGATTTGCAAATAATAAAGTTATCATAAAAACTTACGGGAGATGATGCATGAGTACAGTCGAGGCCGAGATCCTCGGTCGTTTTTGGCCACGTCTTTTGGGTCTTGAATAACAGCTTCCACATGTCTTCGTGCTCTGTACCGAAGAATCGCTGCAAGGTCCAGGGACCGGTCGGGTCGAACTCCCACATGTGCTGAGTTCGGTCTTGGCAGGGGAGAATCCGGCGAAAGAGCATTACCTGGATTACACTGGCAAGACTGGTATTCTTGTCTACCATACTCTTGATGCGCTTCTGCAGCATCGTCACCTCGTCAGATGATGCCCAGTCCAGGCCCTTGTTGAGCCAGGACGTCAACCACATTGGAGGCCCGAATTTGAATTCGAAAGGAGCAGCACATGTGGAGTCACGAGGTTCCATGACGTAGAACCACTACTGCTGCCATCCCTTAACGGTCTCCACGAAGGTGCCCTTGGGCTAGGTGACGTTGGGAAGCTTGCTCACCATTGCGCCTCCGCAGTCCGCGTGCTGACCATCCACCACTTTCGGCTTCACATTGAATACCTTGAGCCATAGACTGAAGCGGGGGGAATGAAGAGTAATGCCTCGCATACGATGATAAACGCCGAAATGTTGAGGAATGAATTCGGGGCTAGATCATGGAAATCTAACCTGTAGTAAAACATGAGGCCGCGGAAGAAAGGATGAAGGGGAAACCCCAGTCCGCGAAGAAAATGGGGGATGAATACTACCCTCTCATTGGGCTTTGGTGCGGGGATGATCTGCTTTTTGGCCGGAAGCCGGTGGGCGATCTCTATGGCCAGGTACCCCGCAACCCAGAGTTCCTTGATGTTTCCCTCCGTGACGGAGGAAGCCATCCACTTGCCCTGTGCTCCGGATCCAGACATGGCTGGAGTACTTTTTGGGAACAGAGTGGATTGAAGCTTGAGGGCGGATGGGCTGAGGAAGAGGAAGGCGTGGGGTGAAAAGGGGGAACCTTATCTCCTTATAAAGGCAGTGAATATCATGTGTCCCCCACGAGCCTTAAAGCTCGCCTATTCCCAAGGGGTCGTGCGAAACGGCACGGTTGGGTTTCCTAAACCCGTATTGATGAGAATCCCATAATAAGGGGGCACGATCTCTGCTTTGACAAGACATGTCGTCGGAGGCTGCGTCTTGAAACGCGAAATGGGAGGCCGAAAATTGGTTTGAAATAATAAAGTGGCCAGACGTAACGTCTCACTAGTAAAATTGTCAGAAGACAGAACTTATTTTTTCTTAAGAATTTTGCCCTTATGATTCAGGGTTGTGACTATTGTATAGAGCCGGATATAGTACTGGTGATCAACTACTTTGAAGTATTCGGAGGAGGAACCCGCCTTGCAATGCCGAAGACAATCTGCGCATCGGACACATCGTCATTGAAGCCTGGTTCAGGGGCTACTGAGGGAGTCCTAGATTAGGGGGTCCTCGGGCGTCCGGGCTATGTAACATGGGTCAGACTAATGGGCTGCGAAGATACAAGATAGAAGGCTTTTCCCCGTGTCCGGATGGGACTCTCCTTGGCGTGGAAGGCAAGCTTGGCATGCGGATATGAAGATTCCTTTCTCTATAAACTGACTCTGTACAACCCTAGCCCCCTTCGGTGTCTATATAAACCAGAGGGGTTAGTCCATAGAGGCAATCATAATCATATAGGCTAGACATCTAGGGTTTAGCCATTACAATCTCGAGGTAGATCAACTCTTGTAACCCCTATACTCATCAAAGTCAATCAAGCAGGAAGTAGGGTATTACCTCCATTAAGAGGGCCCGAACCTGGGTAAACATCGTGTCCCCTGCCTCCAGTTACCCTCGATCCTTAGATGCACAGTTCAGGACCCCGTACCTGAAATCTGCCGGTTTTGACACTGACACTCAACTCCTATCGCCGCCTTGGTTGAAGTGATAGTCCCATGCTCAACCTTCTCATCCATGACGCCTCCAAAGATGAATGCCATAGGAAGTGGCAAATCAACACTCTCCTCCGAGACCAAAGAGAAAGTCTCATGAGCGGTCTCGTAGCTTGACTCAGAGTATGAGTCCCATTGGGGTGTTGTCTTCATGTTGTTGAAGAGGTTCGTGCCCGCCGCCATGGTCGAAGGGGATGGCCCTTGCTCGACCGTCTTTTCTTTGTCTTATATGAGGCCCATATGATGTGGCACCTCGTAGCTGAAGGGAATTTCTCATGCTCGATCATCCTCCTTGAGGGGCTTCCAAAGATGGAAGTGTCGCCCTCACTTGTAGGTGGCCGCCTTGGACTTGTTGATGTCGATGTAGGCGTACTCGTGGTAACTAGGCGAAGATGCCTGAAAGTGCAACTAATCCCTGGGTGGTTTTGGTAATTCCTAACAACATATAGCTCACTGAACTAATACTCTTTCAAGATGATCATTTCAAAAAGTTCAATGATTGGCATGGCATGGACTAGAGATGTGGACCCCTCAAAATGCTAAGGACACATATTGGCTCAAGCTCAAGACTCTACATTTTCATTTCAAAGTGATCCAAGACACATTGAGTCCATAGGAAAAGCCAATACTATTAAAAGGGGATGAGGTGTTTCTTAATGGCTTGCTTGCTCAAAATGCTTAGTGATATGCTCCAAAAGCCCTCAACCACTTTCTCATATCCACATATGTCCCAAACCAAAAGTCAAACTCGGCCCCACCAATTTGATTTATTTGGCGCCACCGAGTTCATTTGACATAGCCATAGCCAGAAACCCTAATCAGTTCGGTCTCACCGATAGGGATCTCGGTCTCACCGAGATGGGATTGCAAACTCTTTGTTTCCCTTCATAACGTTTTGGTCTAACCGAAATGAGCGATCGGTCCCACCGAGTTCGCAATGCAAACTCTCTGTTTCCTTTTCGTAACATTTCGGTCTCACCGGAATGAGCGATCGGTCCCACCGAGTTTGCCTGACCAACTCTCTCTTTGCCTATTATAGAAATCGGTCTCACTGAGTTCATGTGATCGGTCTCGCCGAGATTACGTTATGCCCTAATCCCTAATGAAATCGATCCCACCGAGTTGACATGTCGGTCCCATCGAAAATCCTAAAGTTCACATTTTGAACTAAATCGGTCTGACCGAGTTTGAGTATTCGGTCCCACCGAGTTTGGTAAATTGTGTGTAATGGTTAGATTTTGTGTGGAGGCTATATATACCCCTCCGCCCATGCTCCATTCATGGAGAGAGCCATTAGGACGTGCCTACACTTCCAGCATTCATTTTCTAAGAGAGAACCACTTACTCATGTGTTGAGACCAAGATATTCCAATCCAACCACAAGAATCTTGATCTCTAGCCTTCCCCAAGTGGCTTTCCACTCAAATCATCTTTCCACCAAATCCAAATCTGTGAGAGAGAGAGAGAGAGTTGAGTGTTGGGGAGACTATCATTTGAAGCAGAAGAGCAAGGAGTTCGTCATCAACACACCATCTATTACCTTTTGGAGAGTGGTGTCTCCTAGATTGGTTAGGTGTCACTTGGGAGCCTCCGTCAAGATTGTGGAGTTGAACCAAGGAGTTTGTAAGGGCAATGAGATCGCCTAATTCGTGAAGATCTACCCAAGTGAGGCAAGTCCTTCATGGGCGATGGCCATGGTGGGATAGACAAGGTTGCTTCTTCGTGGACCCTTCGTGGGTGGAGCCCTCCATGGACTCGCACAACCGTTACCCTTCGTGGGTTGAAGTCTCCATCAACGTGGATGTACGATAGCACCACCTATCGGAACCACGCCAAAAATCTTCATGTCTACATTGCGTTTGCTCCCTCCAAAGTCCTCCCCTTTACCTTCATATGCAATGATTTACATTCCGCTGCTATACTCTTAGATTTGCATGTGTAGGTTCATTTCTTGACCTGTGATAAGTTGCTAAAATCTTCCAAGACTTTAAATAGGGAAAATGCTAGATTTTTGTTTGGTCAAGTAGTCTAATCACCCCCCCCCTCTAGACATACTTTCGATCCTACAAGTGGTATCAGAGCTTTGGTCTCCGTTTTCCTTGATTTCCATAGATTTGGTGATCATAGCCTTGGTTTCACAACCTAGGAGAGTATGGCGTCTAGCGAGGGAAATTACCACTGTAGAGGTCCTTACTTTGATGGAACTAATTTTGCTAGTTGGAAGCATAAGATGAAAATGCATATTTCTGGACATAACCCCGCCGTTTGGGCTATTGTGTGTATTGGCTTGCAAGGTGAATTCTTTGATGGGAGAGAACCGAATCGTGAAGCTACCACGGAAGAATTGAAGATGCTGCAATACAATGCTCAAGCTTGCGATATCCTCTTCAATGGATTGTACCCCGAAGAATTCAACAAAATCAGCCATCTTGAGAATGCAAAGGAAATTTGGGATACTTTGATTGATATGCATGAAGGTACCGGCTCCATCAAGGAATCCAAATTGGATGTGCTTCAAAGTCAGCTTGACAAGTTCAAAATGGAGGATGGTGAAGGTGTCGCTGAAATGTACTCTAGGCTTGCTCTCATCACAAATGAGATTGCCGGCTTAGGAAGTGAAGAGATGACCGACGGATTCACCATCAAGAAGATCCTAAGAGCCTTGGATGGAAAATATGATACCGTGTGCACATTGATCCAAATGATGCCCAACTACAAAGATCTCAAGCCAACCGAATTCATTGGTAGAATTGTTGCTCATGAGATGTCACTCAAGGATAAAGAAGAGCTTCACAACAAGTCTAGTGGTGCTTACAAAGCCTCATGTGATGCTCCTACATCATCAAGTGAGAAACAAGCCTTCAATGAGGAATTGAGCCTAATGGTGAAGAACTTCAACAAGTTCTACAAGAGTAGAAGCAAATAAAGAAGTTCAAAGTCAAGGTCCTACAATGACAAAAGATCTTCTAGTCGTGAGCGTAATTGCTACAATTGTGGAAGACCCAGACACTACTCCAATGAGTGTACGGCTCCCTACAAAAGAACAGAAGACTCACCTAAAAGGAGAGGTAGAAGATAAGAATCACCTCCAATAGAGAGAAGGAGTAGAGATGATCGTTATGAATGAAGAACCTCTCGCATAAGCAAGGATTCAGAAAGGAAGGACAAGTCATCAAGGAGCTACACAAAACAAAGACATCAAGATCACGTTGGTGAATGGGTATCCGTCTCTGACTCCGACCATCACTCCAAGAGAAGTTATCACTCTGACTCGGAATATACTCAAGATGAAGGTGTTGCTGGTCTAGCACTTGTGTCAATCAACTTCTATGACATATTTGACTCACCAAATGAAGGAATTGGAACATGCTTCATGGCTAAGGCCCAAAGGTATCACACCCCGAGTATGTTGATTTCAATAGTGATGAAGATGATTTGCTAGGTGATGATGATTTACTTGTTGACAACTCTAGTGATGAAAACTATGATGAATTTGCTATTAATCATGCTAATCAAGATAAAGTGAATGACGATGATAAGAAGGAGATTGAGCGTCTAACTAAAGAACTAAACACTCTTAAGTTAGCTCATGAAACTACCTTGGAAGATCATCGAGAGCTTTTAAAGACTCATGAGAAGCTACGCTTTGAAAAGCTCAATCTAGAGCAAGAGCATGGGTTCTTAAAAGCAATCAATGATGATCTTCGTAAGAAAAGTTCTTCTTACATCGCCAAGCGTTTACTCTTGTCTACTTATATGCCACAAGTAAAATCTAGCAACAAGGGTAAGAAAGATTCTTCTTCTAGTAGTAACAATAATCATGTTAAATCCAATGTTGTTGCTTCTAGTAGTTCTCTTGATTCCACTAATAATTCTCTTAGCCAAGTTACACTTGAGCAAGAAAATATCTTATTGAAGGGAATTATAGAGAAAGGTGTTTACAAGAGCCTTGCTGGAAGTAAGCAATTTGAGGAAATTGTACGCAAGCAAGGAAGGCACCGGAAGGTGTTGGTTTCGAACGAAAGTTCAATGCCAATGGAGTTGAGTGGGAAGAAGATCAATACCCCAAGACAAAGTTTGTTCCTAAACAAGAGAAGTATGATCCTACTTCTTTCAAGGGAACACAAGCTCAATATGATCTTCCACCACAAGACCACAAGCAAAAAGGCAAGGACAAGCTTCAAGAGCAGATTGATGCATTTGAAGAAGCTCCCAAGGCCTTGGTCAAGTGGGTTCCCAAGACTACATCAAGTTCTACTTCATCAAGTACGACTACAACTCCAAGGATTCCCATCAAGTTGATGTGGATCCCAAAGAAGAAGAACTAGAGAGTTCTTGAGGGTGACTCCGCCAACATTCTTCACTCATATCATTTTGGCCAGAACAAGTGCAAACAACTTCCACATATTGCACTAGTTCAAGGAGTCACAAACCCTCTTGTTGGTAAGACAAGGGACAAGGTAAACCTAATGCTTTCATGGACATCATCTTGTGTGAACTTCACTCTATGTCTATGGATATCCTTGTTTGTTCCTTGTGGGACTAACCCGTGTAGGTATTGAAAGTGCAACTCACATCAATGGATTGCTCCAAATGATCTACATCAACATTGAGCATCCACATCTTCAACATCTACATGAAGTCATCATCGACAAAACCCAAGGTTAGTTCATCCCTCTTAGGGGGGATATCACATCTAGGGGGAGCTTTACTCTAAGAATTGAGCTAAAGCAACTCTAATGGTGTGAACACAACAATGCGTTATGTAAAAGTGGTAACCCCACTTGTGCTTAAACGATGAGTATGACCTATGATCAAATGTTCTCATTTCACTCCTAAGTAAATATACTCATATATATATGACCTAGTCATCGCCAATTGCTTGATAGATGCTAGGGTGTTTGTACATGCCTTGCCACATATTTCATTTGCTATCTTATTTTGTGAGCATGTTGATTGCATACTTTTCCCATTCGAGGACATCCATTTGTTGCTTTGATTGTTTGGCTCTTCTTCTTTTGCCAAATGGATGGACAAGAATGCCTAAGAACTTCCTCTAGATATCTATGCTTTTCTCGTCTCAAACTCTATTCATGCTACATCACAAAGTTTGATCAAATCAGATTCGAACCCTCTGGGTGAGGAGCACTCGGAGTCACCGATTCGTCATAGACTTAAACTTCCAAATCCTCTCTGTGCATTTCGGTCTGACCGATTCCTCCTTTTCGGTCATACCAAGTCCACTGAGTTGGTCTAGGTTTTCAATCTTGGTGCAAACCGATTAGAACCGTTCGGTCACACCGAGTTGCAGTAACCGCTTGCAATTCTGCATCTTGGCGCCACCGAGTTGTTCCACTCGGTCACACCTATAGGGTCAGGATATATATACCGACGGGTCAAATTTTGGAAATTTCTCCGAAACCTTTTCGCCCGCGCGTGTCCTGCTCTGCCAACTTGGGTCTCCAGATCATCTCCTCGTCGCCAGCGACTCCCGCCGCTGGTCTCCGTCACCGTCAATGGGAATCTTCACCGCCGTTGCCGCCGTAGCGATCTCATCGCCGATTTAGGGTATGAGTTCGAACCTTTGTGCAATCCTTACCTCCGATTCTTAGCACAAAGTCAATGCCATGATTCCTACCACGTATGAGATCAATCTATCCAATAAAAACTTCGTGTAGATTAGTTTTGATTCGAAAATTTAGGGTTAGGTTTCCGCCGAACTCATCTCGGACCGACCGAGTTGCGGAAATCGGTCTCACCGATTTGGCTTAGGCCATTGCACTTGTAACTTTCGGTCTGACCCAAACTTGCAAATCGGTGTGACCGAGTTCAACTCTCAGTGAAACCCTAGCAATCTCGGAGTCACCAAACTGTGTCTCGGTCTAACCGATTCCACTAGTTTAGACTCCAAAGTTGCTTCGGTGTCACCGAGTTTAACAAATCGGTAGCTCCGAAATGCTTTCTGTGGAAAACTAAAACCAAGTTTTTTACTCATTTTTTTCCAAAATATCTGCACTTTGTGATGCTTATCCACTCTGTCTCATCTATAACTATTCATAGGGTCAGCTTTCAGTTTGCAGTGTCAACAATGTCAGATCAGAGTGATAGCCAGAACAAGTCTGAGGAGCAGGTAAATCTGAGTGAGGGCACTAGTCCCTCAGGCAGTTATGATGAAGGCAGCCAAGATGCCAAGTGCTGAAGAGGCTTCACAAGTTTTCCTCAAGTCAAAACAAGATCAACTTGGATATCTTATTCAAGCCACTTTGAGGATTGAGAAAGGATTGGCCACCCTGACTCAGAATCAAGAGTCTTGAAAGGATCATTGAGACAAAGTTCTATGATCTAGACTTGAAGGTGACAGAAATGCAAACAGCTGTTGAGCAACTCCAGGAAGAAGGCTGAAGAGAGGAAAGGGAAAGCTACCACTGAAGTTTTTCAGAGAGTGCCTAGGGCACAGAGATCTGCTGCAGTGTCTGTGACAGACACAGGAGCTACTACATCAGCACCTGCACCCACAGCTTCAGTAGCCCCTCCGGTTGCAACTCCACCAGCTCCAACAACCTCAATAGTGCATTTTTCCTAGGATACCTCTCCACGCCACCTCCTGAAGATCAAGCCTAGAGAGCCGCATAGCACTATGCATTTTCAAGATTTTTGGTAACTTGTTGCCAAAGGGAGAGAAAGTGCATAGATCATAGGCTTCGAGAGAGTTCGAGAGAGAGAGAGAGAGAGATTTGCTTATTTTTGCTATCTCTTGTTTGATACTCATTTGTTTGCTTGCTTGGATGCTACTTTATGGTTGTGTGTGTGAGATACTTGTATGGTCATGTGTTTGATCATATCATATGTTAATGCTTGTGCTTGAATGATGATATTATCTATCTCTCATGTATGATCATTCACTTTGTCTTGGTGATGAGTGCATATTTCATTTACTATCGTTTTGAGCGCACCACCAAGATGTATGTGACATGGAAGAGTAACCCATGATCCTAATCGATTGTGCATTTCCATTCAAAAGCAAGTTTTAAATAATGCACAAATTTAGGGGGAGCTGTTGCTTATCACATACTTCCCAAAGCGATGATATATTTCATTCTTATTATCATTTGTCGAATCTTTGATCTATATGTTGTCATCAATTACCAAAAAGGGGGAAATTGAAAGTGCAACTAATCCCTGGGTGGTTTTGGTAATTCCTAACAACATATAGCTCATTGAACTAATACTCTTTCAAGATGATCATTTCAGAAAGTTCAATGATTGGCATGGCATGGACTAGAGATGTGGACCCCTCAAAATGCTAACGACACATATTGGCTCAAGATCAAGACTCCACATTTTCATTTCAGTGATCCAAGATCACATTGAGTCCATAGGAAAACACAATACTATTAAAAGGGGATGAGGTGTTGCTTAATGGCTTGCTTGCTCAAAATGCTTAGTGATATGCTCCAAAAGCCCTCAACCACTTTCTCATATCCACATATGTCCCAAACCAAAAGTCAAACTCGGCCCCACCGATTTGATTTATCCGGCACCACCGAGTTCATTTGACATAGCCATAGCCAGAAACCCTAATCAGTTCGGTCTCACCGAGATGGGAGTGCAAACTCTCTGTTTCCCTTCGTAACGTTTCGTTCTAACCGAAATGAGCGATCTGTCCCACCGAGTTCGCAATGCAAACTCTCTATTTCCTTTTCGTAACGTTTCGGTCTCACCGAAATGAGCAATCGGTCCCATCGAGTTTCCCTGATAAACTCTCTGATTGCCTATTACAAAAATTGGTCTCACCGAGTTCATGTGATCGGTCTCACCGAGATTACATTATGCCCTAACCCTTATGAAATCGGTCCCACCGAGTTGACATGTCAGTCCCACCGAAAATCCTAACGTTCACATTTTGAACTAAATCGGTCTGGCCGAGTTTGAGTATTCGGTCCCACCGAGTTTTGTAAATTGTGTGTAACGGTTAGATTTTGTGTGGAGACTATATATTTTGGGGGACGCATTAATTTCAAAGAAATTCCTACGCACACGCAAGATCCATCTAGGTGTGCATAGCAATGAGAGGGGAGAGTGTTGTCCATGTACCCTCGTAGACCAAAAGCGGAAGCGTTATGACAACGCGGTTGATGTAGTCTTACGTCTTCATGATCCGACCGATCCTAGTACCAAAAGTACGGCACCTCTGCGATCTGCACACGTTCAGCTCAGTGATGTCCCACGAACTCTAGATCCAGCTGAGGTCGAGGGAGAGTTTCATCAGCACGACGGCGTGATGACGGTGATGATGAAGTTACCGACGCAAGGCTTCTCCTAAGCACTAGAACAGTATGACCGAGGTGGAAATCTATGGAGGGGCGCACCGCACACGGCTAAACAATCAACTTGTGTGTCTATGGGGTGCCCCCCTCCCTCGTATATAAAGGAGTGGAGGAGGGGAGGGCCGGCCCTCTCATGGCGCGCCCAAGGGGGGAATCCTGCTCCCGGTGGGAGTAGGATTCCCCTTCCCTATTAGGAGTAGGAGAAGAAGGAAGGAGGAGAGAGGGAGAAGGAAAGGGGGGCCGGCCCCCCACCCCAATTCATATTGGGCTTTGGAGGGCGCTCCCCCACCTTGCCCGCCTCCTCCTCTCTCCCACTAAGGCCCAATAAGGCCCATACACTTCCCGGTGGATTCCGGTAACCCCCCGGTAATACGGTAAATGCGCGAACTCACCCGGAACCATTCCGATGTCCAAACATAGCCTTCCAATATATCGATCTTTATGTCTCGACCATTTTGAGACTCCTCGTCATGTCTGTGATCACATCCGGGACTCCGAACAACCTTTGGTACATCAAAACACATAAACTCATAATACCGATCGTCATCAAACGTTAAGCATGCGGACCCTACGGGTTCAAGAACTATGTAGACATGACCGAGACTCTTCTCTGTCCAATAACCAATAGCGAAACCTGGATGCTCATATTGGTTCCTACATATTCTATGAAGATCTTTATCGGTCAAACCGCATAACAACATACGTTGTTCCCTTTGTCAGTGGTATGTTACTTGCCCGAGATTCGATCACAAGATCTCAATACCTAGTTCAATCTCGTTACAAAGAAGTCTCTTTACTCGTTCCATAATGCATCATCCCGCAACTAACTCATTAATCACATTGCTTGCAAGGCTTATAGTGATGTGCATTACCGAGAGGGCCCAGAGATACCTCTCTGACAATCAGAGTGACAAATCCTAATCTCGATCTATGCCAACTCAACAAACACCATCGGAGACACCTGTAGAGCATATTTATAATCACCCAATTACATTGTGACGTTTGATAGCACACAAAGTGTTCCTCCGGTATTCAGGAGTTGCATAATCTCATAGTCAGAGGAACATGTATAAGTCATGAAGAAAGCAATAGCAATAAAACTAAATGACCATTATGCTAAGCTAATGGATGGGTCTTGTCCATCACATCATTCTCTAATGATGTGATCCCTTTCATCAAATGACAACACATGTCTATGGCTAGGAAACTTAACCATCTTTGATTAACGAGCTAGTCAAGTAGAGGCATACTAGGGACACTTTGTTTGTCTATGTATTCACACATGTACTAAGTTTCTGGTTAATACAATTCTAGCATGAATAATAAACATTTATCATGATATAAGGAAATATAAATAACAACTTTATTATTGCCTCTAGGGCATATTTCCTTCAGTCTCCCACTTGCACTAGAGTCAATAATCTAGTTCACATCGTCATGTGATTTCACACCAACAGTTCACATCCTTATGTGATTAGTTCATATCTCCATGTGACTAATACCCAAAGGGTTTACTAGAGTCAATAATCTAATTCACATTGCTATGTGATTAACACCCAAGGAGTTATCATGTTTTGCTTGTGAGAGAAGTTTAGTCAACGGGTCTGCCACATTCAGAGCCGTATGTATTTTGCAAATTTTCTATGTCTACAATGCTCTGCACGGAGCTACTCTAGCTAATCGCTCCCACTTTCAGTATGTATCTAGATCGAGACTTAGAGTCATCCAGATTGGTGTCAAAGCTTGCATCGACGTAACTCTTTACGACGAACACTTTGTCACCTCCATATCCGAGAAACATTTCCTTATTCCACTAAGGATAATTTTGACCATTGTTTAGTGATCCACTCCTGGATCACTATTGTACCCTCTTGCCAAACTCATGGTGAGTTACACAATAGGTCTGGTACATAGCATAGCATACTTTATAGAACCTATGACTGAGGCATAGGGAATGACTTTTCATTCTCTTTCTATTTTCTGTTGTGGTTGGGTTTGAGTCTTTACTCAACTTCACACCTTGCAACACAGGCAAGAACTCCTTCTTTGACTGTTCCATTTTGAACTACTTCAAAATCTTGTCAAGGTATGTACTTATTGAAAATACTTATCAAGCATCTTGATCTATCTCTATAGATCTTGATGCTCAATATGTAAGCAGCTTCACTGAGGTCTTTCTTTGAAAAACTCCTTTCAAACACTCCTTTATGCTTTCCAGAAAAATTCTACATTATTTTCGATCAACAATATGTCATTCACATATATTTGTCAGAAATGTTGTAGTGCTCCCACTCACTTTCTTGTAAATACAGGCTTCACCGCAAGTCTGGATAAAACTATATGGATTGATCAACTCATCGAATCGTATATTCCAACTCCAAGATGCTTGCACCAGTCCATAGATGGATCGCTGGAGCTTTCTCACTTTGTTAGCACCTTTAGGATTGACAAAACCTTCTGGTTGCATCATATACAACTTTTCTTTAAGAAATCCATTTAGGAATGCAGTTTTGACATCCATTTGCCAATTTCATAAAATGTGGCAATTGCTAACATGATTCGGACAGACTTTAAGGATCGCTGCGAGTGAGAAAATATCATTGTAGTCAACATCTTGAACTTGTCGAAAACCTTTTTGTAACAAGTCGAGCTTTGTAGATAGTAACACTACCATCAGCGTCCATCTTCCTCTTGAAGATCCATTTATTCTCAATGGCTTGCTGATCATCGGGCAAGTCAACCAAACTCCACACTTTGTTCGTCATACATGGATCCCATCTCAGATTTCATGGCCTCAAGCCATTTTGCGGAATCTGGGCTCATCGTCGCTTCCTCATAGTTCGCAGGTTCATCATGGTCTAGTAACATGACTTTCCATGACAGTATTACCGTACTACTCTGGTGCGGATCGTACTCTGGTTGACCTACGAGGTTCGGTAGTAACTTGATCTGAAGTTTCATGATCATCATCATTACCTTCCTCACTCAATTGGTGTAGGAATCACTGGAACTGATTTCTGTGATGAACTACTTTCCAATTTGGGAGAAGGTACAATTACCTCATCAAGTTCTACATTCCTCCCACTCACTTCTTTCGAGAGAAACTTCTTCTCTAGAAAGGATCCATTCTTAGTAACGAATATCTTGCCTTTGGGTCTGTGATAGAAGGTGTACCCAACAGTTTTCTTTGGGTATCCTATGAAGACGCATTCTCCAATTTGCGTTCGAGCTTATCAGGTTGAAACTTTTTCACATAAGCATCACAGCCCCAAATTTTAGGAAACGACAGCTTGCTAAACCATAGTTCATATGGTGTCGTCTCAACGGATTTTGATGATGCCCTATTTAACGTGAATGCAGCTGTCTCTAATGCATAACCCCAAAACGATAGTGGTAAATCGGTAAGAGACATCATAAATCGCGCCATATCCAATAAAGTATGGTTACGATGTTCGGACACACCATTATGCTGTGGTGTTCCAGGTGGCGTGAGTTGCGAAACTATTCCACATTGTTTCAAATGAAGACCAAACTCGTAACTCAAATATTCACCTTCACGATCATATCGTAGAAACTCTATTTTCTTGTTACGATGATTTTCCACTTCACTCTGAAATTCTTTGAACTTTTCAAATGTTTCAGACTTATGTTTCATCTAGTAGATATACCCATATCTGCTCAAATCATCTGTGAAGGTTAGAAAATAATGACACCCGCTGCGAGCCTCAACACTCATCGGACCGCATACATCAGTATGTATTATTTCCAATAAGTCGCTTGTTTCGCTCCATTGTTCCGGAGAACGGATTCTTAGTCATCTTGCTCATGAGGCATGGTTTGCAAGCATCAAGTGATTCATAATCAAGTGATTCCAAAAGTCCATCAGCATGGAGTTTCTTCATGCGCTTTACACCAATATGACCTAAACGGCAGTGCCACATATAAGTTGCACTATCATTATTAACTTTGCATCTTTTGGCTTCACTATTATGAATATGTGTATCACTACAATCGAGATTCAATAAACCATTTATATTGAGTGTATGACCATAGAAGGTTTTATTCATGTAAATAGAAAACAATTATTCTTTGAGTTAAATGAATAACCGTATTGCAATAAACGTGATCCAATCATATTCATGCTCAACGCAAACACCAACATTTATTTTAGCTTTAACACTAATCCCAAAGGTAAAGGGAGTGTGTGATGGTGATCTTATCAAACTTGGAATCACTTCCAACTCACATCATCACCTCGCCCTTAACTATCTCTTTTTATTTTGCAACTCCCGTTTCGAGTTACTACTCTTAGCAGCTGAACTAGTATCAAATACCGAGGGGTTGCTATAAACACTAGTAAAGTACACATAAATAACATGTATATCAAATATACCTTTGTTCACTTTGCCATCCATCTTATCCGCCAACTATCTAGGGCAATTCCACTTCCAATGACCATTTCCTTTGCAGTATAAGCACTCAGTTTCAGGCTTGGGTCTAGCTTAGGGCTTCTTCATGTGAGTGGCAACTTGCTTGCCATTCTTCTTGAAGTTACCTTTCTTTCCCTTGCCCTTTTACTTGAAACTACAGGTTCTGTCAACCATCAACAGTTGATGCTTTTCTTGATTTCTACCTTCGCCGATTTCAGCATCGCGAAGAGCTCGGGGAATTGTTTTCGCCATCCCTTGCATTTTTATAGTTCATCACAAAGTTCCAGTAACTTGGTGATAGTGACTAGAGAACTCTATCAATCACTATATTATCTGGAAGATTAACTCCCACTTGATTCAAGCGATTGTAGTACTCAGACATTCTGAGCACATGCTCACTGGTTGAGCTATTCTCCTCCATCTTGTAGGCAAAATACTTGTCAGAGGTCTCATACCTCTCGACTCGGGCATGAGTCTAAAATACAAATTTCAGCTCTTGGAACATCTTATATGTTCCATGGCGTTGAAAACATTTTTGAAGTCCTGGTTCTAATCCGTAAAGCATGGTGCACTAAACTATCAAGTAGTCATCATACCGAGCTTTGCCAAACGTTCATAACGTCTGCATCTGCTCCTGCAATAGGTCCGTCGCCTAGCGATGCATCACGGACATAATTCTTCTGCGCAGCAATGAGGATAATCCTCAGATCATGGACCTAGTCTGCATCATTGCTACTATCATCTTTCAACATAGTTTTTCTATAGGAACATGTCAAAAAATAAATGGGGAGCTACATCGCGAGCTATTGATCTACAACATAGTTATGCAAATACTATCAGGACTAAGTTCATGATAAATTAAAGTTCAATTAATCATATTACTTAAGAACTCCCACTTAGATAGACATCCCTCTAATCATCTAAATGATCACGTGATCCAAATCAACTAAACCATGTCCGATCATCACGTGAGATGGAGTAGTTTTCAATGGTGAACGTCACTATGTTGATCATATCTACTATATGATTGACGCTCGACCTTTCAGTCTCAGTGTTCCGAGGCCATATCTGCATATGCTAGGCTCGTCAAGTTTAACCCGAGTATTCTGCGTGTGCAAAACTGGCTTGCACCCGTTGTATGTGAACGTAGAGCTTATCGCACCCGATCATCACATGGTGTCTTGGCACGGCGAACTTTCGCAACGGTGCATACACAGGGAGAACACTTGTACCTTGAAATATAGTGAGAGATCATCTTATAATGCTACTGCCGAACTAAGAAAAATAAGATGCATAAGGGATAAACATCACATGCAATCAATATAAGTGATATGATATGGCCATCATCATCTCGTGCCTTTGATCTCCATCTCCAAAGCACCGTCATGATCACCATCATCACCGGCTTGACACCTTGATCTCCATCGAAGCATCGTCGTCATCTCGCCAACTATTGCTTCTACGACTATCGCTACCGCTTAGTGATAAAGTAAAGCAATTACTTGGAGATTGCATTTCATACAATAAAGCGACAACCATATGGCTCCTGCCAGTTGCCGATAACTGTTACAAAACATGATCATCTCATACAACAATTTATATATCATCACGTCTTGACCATATCACATCACATCAAGCCCTGCAAAAACAAGTTAGACGTCCTCTACTTTGTTGTTGCAAATTTTACGTGGCTGCTACGGGCTTAGCAAGAACCGTTCTTACCTACGCATCAAAACCACAACGATTTTTCATCAAGTGTGCTGTTTTAACCTTCAACAAGGACCGGGCGTAGTCACACTCGATTCAACTAAAGCTGGAGAAACAGACACCCACTAGCCACCTGTGTGCGAAGCACAGCGGTAGAACCAGTCTCATGAACACGGTCATGTAATGTCAGTATGGGCCGCTTCATCCAACAATACCGCTGAATCAACGTATGACATGCTGGTAAGCAGTATGACTATTATCGCCCACAACTCTTTGTGTTCTACTCGCGCATATAACATCTATGCATAGAACTGGCTCGAATGTCACTATTGGGGAATGCAGTAATTTCAAAAAAAATCCTACGCACATGCAAGATCCATCTAGGTGATGCATAGCAACGAGAGGGGAGAGTGCTGTCCATGTACCCTCCAAGACAGAAAACGGAAGCGTTATGACAACGCGGTTGATGTAGTCGTACGTCTTCACGATCCGACCGATCCTAGTATTGAAAGTACGGCACCTCCGTGATCTGCACACGTCAGCTCGGTGACGTCCCACAAACTCTAGATCCAGCTGAGTTCGAGGGAGAGTTTGGTCAGCACGACGACGTGATGACGGTGATGATGAAGTTACCGACGCAGGGCTTCGCCTAAGCACTACAATGGTATGACCGAGGTGGAAATCTGTGGAGGGGGGCACCGCACACGGCTAAACTGTCAACTTGTGTGTCTATGGGGTGCCCCCCTTCCCCGTATATAAAGGAGTGGAGGAGGGGAGGGTCGGCCCTCTCATGGCGCGCCCAAGGGGGGAGTCCTACTCCCGGTGGGAGTAGGATTCCCCCTTCCCTAGTAGGAGTAGGAGAAGAAGGAAGGAGGAGAGAGGGAGAAGGAAAGGGGGGCCGGCCCCCACCCCAATTCGGATTGGGCTTGGGGGGGCGCCGCCACCTTGGCCGCCTCCTCCTCTCTCCCACTAAGGCCCAATAAGGCCCATACACTCCACGAGGGTTTCTGGTAACCCCCCGATACTCTGGTAAATGCCCGAACTCACCCGGAACCATTCCGATGTCCAAACATAGCCTTCCAATATATCGATCTTTATGTCCCGACCATTTCGAGACTCCTCGTCATGTCCGTGATCACATTCGGGACTCCGGACAACCTTCGTTACATCAAAACACATAAACTCATAATACCGATCATCATTGAACGTTAAGCGTGCGGACCCTACGGGTTCGAGAACTATGTATACATGATCGAGACTCGTCTCTGGCCAATAACCAATAGCGGAACCTGGATGCTCATATTGGTTCCTACATATTCTATGAAGTTCTTTATCTGTCAAACCACATAACAACATACGTTGTTCCCTTTGTCATCGGTATGTTACTTGCCCGAGATTCGGTCGTCTGTATCTCAATACTTAGTTCAATCTCGTTACCAGCAAGTCTCTTTACTCATTCCTTAATGCATCATCCCGCTACTAACTCATTAGTCACATTGCTTGCAAGGCTTATAGTGATGTGCATTACCGAGAGGGCCCAGAGATACCTCTCCAACAATCGGAGTGACAAATCCTAATCTCGGTCTACGCCAACTCAACAAACACCATCAGAGACACCTATAGAGCATCTTTATAATCACCCATTTACATTGTGACGTTGGATAGCACACAAAGTGTTCCTCCGGTATTCGCGAGTTGCATCATCTCATAGTCAGAGGAACATGTATAAGTCATGAAGAAAGCAATAGCAATAAAACTAAACGACCATTATGCTAAGATAACGGATGGGTCCTGTCCATCACATCGTTCTATAATGATGTGATCCCGTTCATCAAATGACAACACATTTCTATGGCTAAGAAACTTAACCATCTTTTATTAACGAGCTAGTCAAATAGAGGCATACTAGGGACACTCTGTTTGTCTATGTATTCACACAAGTACTAAGTTTCCGGTTAATACAATTCTAGCATGAATAATAAGCATTTATCATGATATAAGGAAATATAAATAACAACTTTATTATTGCCTCTAGGGCATATTTCCTTCAGTCTCCCACTTGCACTAGAGTCAATAATCTAGTTCACATCATCATGTGATTTCACACCAATAGTTCACATCTTTATGTGATTAGTTCATATCTCCATGTGACTAGTACCCAAAGGGTTTACTAGAGTCAATAATCTAGTTCACATTGCTAAGTGATTAACACCCAAGGAGTTATCATGTTTTGCTTATGAGAGAAGTTTAGTCAACGGGTCTGCCACATTCAGAGCCATATGTATTTTGCAAATTTTCTATGTCTACAATGCTCTGCACGGAGCTACTCTAGCTAATCGCTCCCACTTTCAATATGTATCTAGATCGAGACTTAGAGTCATCCAGATTGGTGTCAAAGCTTGCATCGACGTAACTCTTTACGACGAACACTTTGTCACCTCCATATCCGAGAAATATTTCCTTATTCCACTAAGGATAATTTTGACCATTGTTCAGTGATCCTCTCCTGGATCACTATTGTACCCTCTTGGCAAATTCATGGTGAGGTACACAATAGGTCTGGTACAAAGCATAGCATACTTTATAGAACCTGTGACTAAGGCATAGGGAATGACTTTTCATTCTCTTTCTATTTTCTGTTGTGGTCGGGTTTTGAGTCTTTACTCAACTTCACACCTTGCAACACAGGCAAGAACTCCTTCTTTGAATGTTCCATTTTGAACTACCTCAAAATCTTGTCAAGGTATGTACTCATTGAAAAAACTTATCAAGCGTCTTGATCTATCTCTATAGATCTTGATGCTCAATATGTAAGCAGCTTCACCGAGGTCTCTCTTTGAAAAACTCCTTTCAAACACTCCTTTATGCTTTCCAGAAAAATTGTACATTATTTCCGATCAACAATATGGCATTCACATATACTTATCAGAAATGTTGTAGTGCTCCCACTCACTTTCCTGTAAATACAGGCTTCACCGCATACATTAGTATGTATTATCAAGTAAATATACCCATATCTGCTCAAATCATCTATGAAGGTTAGAAAATAACGATACCCGCCGCGAGGCTCAACACTCATCGGACCGCATACATTAGTATGTATTATTTCCAATAAGTCAGTTGCTCGCTCCATTGTTCCGGAGAACGGAGTCTTAGTCATCTTGCCCATGAGGCATGGTTCTCAAGCATCAAGTGATTCCAAAAGTCCATCAAAGATGGAGTTTCTTCATGCGCTTTACACCAATATGACCTAAACGGCAGTGCCACATATAAGTTGCACTATCATTATTAACTTTGCATCTTTTGGCTTCACTATTATGAATATGTGTATCACTACGATCAAGATTCTATAAACCATTCATATTGAGTGTATGACCATAGAAGGTTTTATTCATGTAAATAGAACAACAATTATTCTTTGACTTAAATGAATAACTGTATTGCAATAAACATGATCCAATCATATTCATGCTCAATGCAAACACCAAATAACATTTATTTTAGGTTTAACACTAATCCCGAAGGTAAAGGGAGTGTGCGATGGTGATCTTATCAAACTTGGAATCACTTCCAACTCACATCATCACCTCGCCCTTAACTAGTCTCTGTTTATTTTGCTTACTACTCTTAGCAGCTGAACCAGTATCAAATACCGAGGGATTGCTATAAACACTAGTAAAGTACACATAAATAACATGTATATCAAATATAACTTTGTTCACTTTGCCATCCTTCTTATCCTCCAAGTATCTAGGGAAATTCCACTTCTAGTGACCATTTCCTTTGCAGTATAAGCACTCAGTTTTAGGCTTGGGTCTAGCTTTAGGCTTCTTCATGTGAGTGGCAACTTGCTTGCCATTCTTCTTGAAGTTACCTTTCTTTCCCTTGCCCTTTTACTTGAAACAAGTGGTCTTGTAAACCATCAACACTTGATGCTTTTCTTGATTTCTACCTTCACCGATTTCAGCATCGCGAAGAGCTCGGGGAATCGTTTTCGTCATCCCTTTTATTTTATAGTTCATCACGAAGTTCCAGTAACTTGGTGATAGTGACTAGAGAACTCTGTCAATCACTATCTTATATGGAAGATTAAATCCCACTTGATTCAAGCGATTGTAGTACTCAGACATTCTGAGCACATGCTCAGTGGTTGAGCTATTCTCCTCCATCTTGTAGGCAAAATACTTGTCAAAGGTCTCATACCTCTCGACTCGGGCATGAGTCTAAAATACAAATTTTAGCTCTTGGAACATCTTATATGTTCCGTGGCGTTCAAAACGTTTTTGAAGTCCCGGTTCTAACGTGTAAAGCATGGTGCACTAAACTATCAAGTAGTCATCATACCGAGCTTTGCCAAACGTTCATAATGTCTGCATCTGCTCCTGCCATAGGTCTGTCACCTAGCGGTGCATCAAGGACATAATTCTTCTGCGCAGCAATGAGGATAATTCTCAGATCATGGACCTAGTCTGCATCATTGCTACTATCATCTTTCAACATAGTTTTCCCTAGGAACATATCAAAAAATAAACGGGGAGCTACATCGTGAGCTATTGATCTACAACATAGTTATGCAAATACTATCAGACTAAGTTCATGATAAATTAAAGTTCAATTAATCATATTACTTAAGAACTCCCACTTAGATAGACATCCCTCTAATCATCTAAGTGATCACGTGATCCAAATCAACTAAACCATGTCCGATCATCACGTGAGATGGAGTAGTTTTCAATGGTGAACGTCACTATGTTGATCATATCTACTATATGATTCATGCTCGGCCTTTCGGTCTCAGTGTTCCGAGGCCATATCTGCACATGCTAGGCTCGTCAAGTTTAACCCGAGTATTCTGCGTATGCAAAACTGGCTTGCACCCGTTGTATGTGAACGTAGAGCTTATCACACCCGATCATCACATGGTGTCTCGGCACGATGAACTTTCACAACGGTGCATACTCAGGGAGAACACTTGTACCTTGAAATTTAGTGAGAGATCATCTTATAATGCTACCGTCGAACTAAGCAAAATAAGATGCATAAAGGATAAACATCACATGGAATCAATATAAGTGATATGATATGGCCATCATCATCTTGTGCCTTTGATATCCATCTCCAAAGCACCGTCATGATCACCATCGTCACCGGCTTGACACCTTGATCTCCATCGAAGCACCATCGTCATCTCGCCAACTATTGCTTTTACGACTATCACTACCGCTTAGTGATAAAGTAAAGCAATTACATAGCGGTTGCATTTCATACAATAAAGCGACAACCATATGGCTCCTGCCAGTTGTCGATAACTATTAAAAAACATGATCATCTCATACAACAATTTATATATCATCACATCTTGACCATATCACATCACATCAAGCCCTGCAAAAACATGTTAGACGTCCTCTACTTTGTTGTTGCAAATTTTACGTGGCTGCTACGGGCTTAGCAAGAACCGTTCTTACCTACGCATCAAAACCACAACGATTTTTCGTCAAGTGTGATGTTTTAACCTTCAACAAGGACCGGGTGTAGTCACACTCGATTCAACTAAAGCTAGAGAAACAGACACCCACTAGCCACCTGTGTGCGAAGCACGGCGGTAGAACCAGTCTCATGAACACGGTCATGTAATGTCGGTCTGGGCCGCTTCATCCAACAATACCGCCGAATCAAAGTATGACATGCTGGTAAGCAGTATGACTATTATCGCCCACAACTCTTTGTGTTCTACTCGTGCATATAACGTCTACGCATAGACCTGGCTCGGATGCCACTGTTGGGGAACGCGGTAATTTCAAAAAAAATCCTATGCACACGCGAGATCCATCTAGGTGATGCATAGCAACGAGAGGGGAGTGTGTTTTCCACGTACCCTTGTAGACCGAAAGCGGAAGTGTTATGACAACGCGGTTGATGTAGTCGTACGTCTTCACGATCCGACTGATCCTAGTACCGAAAGTACGGCACCTCCGCTTCAGTTCGGTGACGTCCCATGAAATCTAGATCCAGCTGAGGTCGAGGGAGAATTTCGTCAGCACGACGTCATGATGACGATGATGATGAAGTTACCGACGTAGGGCTTCGCCTAAGCACTACAACGGTATGACCGAGGTGGAAATCTATGGAGGGGGGCACCGCAACGGCTAAACAATCAACTTGTGTGTCTATGGGGTGCCCCCCTCCCCCGTATATAAAGGAGTGGAGGAGGGGAGGGCCGGCCCTCTCATGGCGCGCCCAAGGGGGAGTCCTACTCCCGGTGGGAGTAGGATTCCCCTTCCCTAGTAGGAGTAGGAGAAGAAGGAAGGAGGAGAGGAGAAGGAAAGGGGCCGCCCCCACCCCCATTCGGATTGGGCTTGGGGGCGCACCCCCACCTTGGCCGCCTCCCCCTCTCTCCCACTAAGGCCCAATAAGGCCCATACACTCCCGGGGTTCCGTAACCCCTTGCATCTGCAGAATGCCCGAACTCACCCGGAACCATTCCGATGTCCAAACATAGCCTTCCAGTATATCAATCTTTATGTCTCGACCATTTCAAGACTCCTCGTCATGTCCGTGATCACATACGGGACTTTGAACAACCTTAGGTACATCAAAACACATAAACTCATAATAATCATCGTCATCGAATGTTAAGCGTGCGGACCCTATGGGTTCGAGAACTATGTAGACATGATCGAGACTCGTCTCTGGCTAATAACCAATAGCGGAACCTGGATGCTCATATTGGTTCCTACATATTCAATGAAGATCTTTATCGGTCAAATCGCATAACAACATACGTTGTTCCCTTTGTCATCGGTATGTTACTTGCCCGAGATTCGATCGTCGGTATCTCAATACCTAGTTTAATCTCATTACCGGCAAGTCTCTTTACTCATTCTGTAATGCATCATCCCGCAACTAACTCATTAGTCACATTGCTTGCAAGGCTTATAGTGATGTGCATTACCGAAAGGGCCCAGAGACACCTCTCCGACAATCGGAGTGACAAATCCTAATCTCGATCTATGCCAACTCAACAAACACCATCGGGGACACTCGTAGAGCATCTTTATAATCACCCAGTTACGTTGTGACGTTTGATAGCACACAAGTGTTCCTCCGGTATTCGGGAGTTGCATAATATCATAGTCAGAGGAACATGTATAAGTCATTAAGAAAGCAATAGCAATAATACTAAACGATCATTATGCTAAGCTAACGGATGGGTCTTGTCCATCACATCATTCTCTAATGATGTGATCCCGTTCATCAAATGACAACACATGTCTATGGCTAGGAAACTTAACCATCTTTGATTAACGAGCTAGTCAAGTAGAGGCATACTAGGGACACTGTTTGTCTATGTATTCACACATGTACTAAGTTTCCGGTTAATACAATTCTAGCATGAATAACAAACATTTATCATGATATAAGGAAATATAAATAACAACTTTATTATTGCCTCTAGGGCATATTTCCTTCAATATATACCCCTCCACCCATGCTCCATTCGTGGAGAGAGCCATCAGAATGTGCCTACACTTCCAGCATTCATTTTCTGAGAGAGAACCACCTACTCATGTGTTGAGACCAAAATATTCCAATCCAACCACAAGAATCTTGATCTCTAGCCTTCCCCAAGTTTCTTTCCACTTAAATCATCTTTCCACCAAATCCAGATCTATGAGAGAGAGTTGGGTGTTGTAGAGACTATCATTTGAAGCACAAAAGCAAGGAGTTCATCATCAACACACCATCTATTACCTTTTGGAGACTGGTGTCTCCTAGATTGGTTAGGTGTCACTTGGGAGCCTCCGTCAAGATTGTGGAGTTGAACCAAGGAGTTTGTAAGGGCAAGGAGATCGCCTACTTCGTGAAGATCTACCCAAGTGGAGGAAGTCCTTCGTGGGCGATGGCCATGGTGGGATAGACAAGGTTGCTTCTTCGTGGACCCTTCGGGGTGGAGCCTTCCATGGACCCGCGCAACCGTTAGCCTTCGTGGGTTGGAGTCTCCATCAACATGGATGTGCGATAGCACCACCTATTGGAACCATGCCAAAAATCTTCGTGTCTACGTTGCATTTGCTCCCTCCAAACTCCTCCCCTTTACCTTCAGATGCAATGATTTACATTCCACTGCTATACTCTTAGATTTGCATGCGGAGGTTCATTTCTTGACTTGTGATATGTTGCTAAAATCTGCCAAGACTTAAAATTGGGAAAAGGCTAGATTTTTATTTGGTCAAGTAGTCTAATCACCCCCCCCCCCCCTCTAGACATACTTTCGATCCTACAATGTCGTACGTCCAATGGCGAAGATGCCTTGATAACACTTGGCGAATATGCCTAAGTGGTGGTGGTAGCCATTGCGTCCACTTGGTGGTGACGTTGTCGTGCTTGAACTTGTAGTCGACGGCGCTCTTCGTCGCCTTGCACATGTGGCTTGCCAGTTTATTCGCGATTGTCTCAAAGATGATGACAGTGCCGCATGGAACTTGCATCGGATGGCCACTTTGAAGATTTGCCACTTGAGCGTCTCCGCCTCGAAGATGACAAAGGGGGAGAAGACTTTACAATTGACCCACACGTGTTGGATGTCATCCATGTGTGCGTCCAACTTGTCGTCAAGGTATTCCCTTTTCCTTCCTTCGGAGTGTTGTATGTCGATGGCGAGTCGCTCGATGCGGTCGAGGACCGAAGATGTTGTGCTTTGCCTATCCATCACAAGACTCATGTAGAGGTGAGTAGGAAATGATAAAGAACGATACCAAAGTTACCTTTTCCGAAGATTGAGGATGTATCAAGTATCACTCAATGTAATGCTACAATAGTAGAATTGGTACTGGGCTTGTTTCTCACACCTACAAAAGTAAGGGCTTTTCGAGGAGCTTGGTTAGGATGAGTGGCACAAAATTTCAAGCAAATGTTAGTCAAGATATCGATAATGTTGAGAAGGTTCACAAAATTGCAAGTAAAGGAAGTAGATCAATAGCAAATAATGGCACACGGAAACACACACACGTATAGATAAACGGGGTCGTGCAACCAAGGAATGAGCTCAAAATGTGGAATCCACGAGAAATGCTCATGTTGCACAACTCTAGAGAGATGTTGGCACGATTGCTCAATAGGCGGATACGACACTTGTGCACAACCTATGAGATGCAAAATGTATCAACTTTTTATCCCAAGTATGCTATGTATGTATGATGTTCCGGTGTTTCACACACGATGATCCAAGATGATCAATATGGTAGTATGATATGCAATGTGGCGATGCTATGGCTATTGCTTACAAGCTCTTTGTTTTTCTCTTTTTGCTTAAAAGCTTTTTTTTCTTTGGCCACTTTTGCAAAATGCTCGAACCAAGATAGCAATTGTGTATGCGGGAACAATCTTGTGACACAATAGATGATATGATGATACCAAGATGAGGTATGTATGCAATGGTAGGTTCGTATCGATGATCACTAAAGTGCATAAGTAGCATGGCCCGGCAATACTCAAATGGCTAGTCTCGATAGGAAAGTGACGCAAAATGGGCTAGGTGTTAACAAAGCAATGTCAAGAAAGGATGTACAAAGATGGGATACCACGACACCAAGATGATATAGAGGTTACTGTTCTTGCTTATGGTTAGGGTGTCAAAATGGTGAAGGTGGCCGATGTTGAATCCTTGGCGAAGTTGAGCGGCGGTGTTGATGATGTCGAACCGTTCCTAGTTAGCCGAAACACCCTAGGAAACGGATAAACCGCAAACTCAAAATCTCCAAAGGCAAATGTCAAATGGTGGTAGCGAAATGTGGTGGTGGTTCCGGAGTTGGCAATGTGAAAGTGGTGGTGGTGGTTGTTGAACAAGCAACTTTCCCTAAGTAGAGAAACACCTTAGGAGACTCAAGTCACCACTCAAGCAACCACAAATGCTATATGGATCAAAATGGGTTAGGTTGCGGAAAGCTAAGGTGGTTTTGCGGATGATATGGTGGAGGGCCTAGGCAAAGATGCCAAAATGCCAAAAATTTGATGGAGTCAAATGACGTTGGAACCTATCTAGATGGAAAGGGGATGTCAAGAGCTACTCAACGAGCTAAAGAGCGTCGAAATCGGACTTCAGGAGTGAAAGTTATGGCCGAAACGGAGGTGTAGTTGGGCTGTTTCGGGGGGTGCGGGCACCCGGGGGTGGGAGGTGCGGGTGCCCGGGGTGGTCAAGGGCAAATAGCCCGGGGGTGCGGGCACCCAGGGGTTCGGTATGCGGGTGCCCAGGGTCACTGATTTGGGCGAAAATCTTTGGGAAATGGTCAAATTCGATGGATTTCGTGGTGGGAAGGGTGGGGAGAAGGTGTAGGTTCTAGATCCACTTGCCAAAAAACAAATCCATGGACCAAAATGACAAAATCTCACAAGAACCAACAAATTGCAAGAAAAAATTTGGGGGCTATTTTTGTGGGGATTTTTGAATTAGGACGAAAAACAACAAAATCAAGCTAGCAAATGGGGGATAGGGACTTCAAGATGTGAATCAACCTTGCTCTTGATACCAAGATGTTCTAGGGTGGAACCCTAGGGGAGGATGTTTTCACACTTGGAGGGGGAAAAGAGCAAGAACACAAGAACACAAGAGAGGAAACACTCAAACAAACCACAATCACACATCCACTAGAGTAGCATACAAGAGATCGACAAGCATACAATATCAACCCAAGGAAAATAGCACTAGGGTAAAGTTCTTCCCACTAGGTGAGGTCTTGAATCCACAAGAAGATCTTCTCCAAGAGGAGGGCTTGATCTCCAATAGGAGCTTCTCCAAGAGGAGTTCTAGATCTCCAAGAGGAGGAACATGAGAAAAGCTCTATCTTTGTCTATCAAATACTTTGCTATGCCTAGAAATGAGCTAGATGAGGAGTACTTATAGCCTAGGGACGAATTGGGGGGAAACGGGGGTACAAGGGTCATTATGCCCATAGTGCACGCAGGCACAGACGGAGGTGTCCGGGCACCCGGGGTAAAGGGGACCGGGCACCCGGGGGTTGCTGGGATATGAGGAGGCCGGGCACCCGGGGGTGAAGTCCGGGCACCCGGGGTAGCGCCACGTGCGGGGCCGGGCACCCGGGGGTGAAAGCCCGGGCACCCGGGGACCGGGGTGGTCAAGGGCCGCGCCCGGTTGGTGCTGGGGGTCCGGGCACCCGGGGCTTAGGAGGCCGGGCACCCGGGATGGTCCGAGGCCTCCGATGCTTCGCGTCTTGGGGTCCTTCTTCCTCCTCCTTCTCCCTTCTTGAATGGTGTAGATGTTCTCTTGCGCTTGAACTCCTCCTCGTCGTTGATGAAGCTCCGGTAATACCTATACATGTACACGAAAGGGATGTCAAGTAGTACCATCCTCGAAGGGGTCAAGTGAACAAGTGTAAAGGAGGTGATTAACCTTTATGTATGTGAAGTAGATGTCGCATGTGTCACTTGCCGAACGGACTCTTGGCATGGTGATGCCCGTAGGATGCTCCACATCACTCCTCCACCCCCTCCGGTGGACGGTCGAAGTCGCAAGACAAGAGCTCGAGGGTGAATCTTTCAACAATGGAGGAGGTGGTGGTGAAGCTTTCGACAAGTTTGTAATTATGTTTATTTTCCATGCTATAATTTTAATGGTCCTTGAGTCCATATATCCATAAAGTCTCAGAGGGAGAAACACTATTAGGGTACAACCCCCTTTTGGCGACTTTTTGGAAATCCGCCTTTTGGGGCTTTTCCCCAAACTCAAATGTGATGTCATGGGGTGGTGGGACACCCTTTGGGGGGCACACAAGGTGGCCGGCCCAAGTAGGAGCTCCTCCATGGAGCTCCACTTGCCCCCCTTTTGTGGTTTTATGGTGAAAATATCCCAAGAGCTTTTTGGTATTCTCCCATGGCCATTACCCCTTGCCTCCCACTATAAATAGAGGTGGAGAGAGCTCTCCATTTCACCCCAATTTCTCTCTCAACACATGCCATGCAATGTTCTGGCTTTCTATCTCTCTCCCAGCGAAATAGTTTCGTACGCCGAAAGGTTGTCTAGTCTTCGATAGGGCATAGTTTTGGACGGCGAAGCCCTGCCGGGTAGTTGACACCGGATGTGTGCAACCTGGTAGAGAGGTCGTAATTTCGATCTTAGTTCGACAGACGTGTCGAGGTGCTATCCGAGGGATTGTCCGAGGTTCTGCCCGAGGGCCTCCTGAAGGGCTATCCGAGGGACCGTCCGAGGGGCAGTCTGAGGGAGAACATCCTCGTAGATGGGAGGTTGTAAAATCCTACCTGCGGGGATCTGCACCGACGATCTTCGCCAACTCTACTTCCATTGCGCTACGAATTGCTAACGATTAGATCAAACCTTGTATGCATCTTCATAGTGGTCCTGGACTGGCGCGTACGTCAGAATTTTTTGTTTTCTATTGCATTACCCTACAATGCTTCGGCCAATGGAGTTGATGGTGGTGCTTCGGCCAATGGAGTTGGTGGTGGTGCTTCCAGCAATGGTGGTGATCATTTTTCGATCAATGTTGATGATGATGATGATGATGGTGGTGGTGCAATGGCCGGTGGTGGTGGCGACGATCTTGGCAACATTGATGTTGCTTAATTTGATCATGTTTAATTTTGTTTGATTGCGCACTCTTATGGACAAAATTGCTACCTCTTATATTGTCCATGATTTTGAATGTGTATTATTGCAGCATGAGTATTTAATTCGTCTTTAGATGATGTCAAAATAAAGCCTGGAAACTGATTTGTGGTACCGAGCAAGCTCCGGCAGAACAAATTCTATAAAATGGTTTTGTTGGATGGCGATTTGCCGGATCTGCTAAAGATGTTCTAGTCCCCACGCAGCTCTCTCTCTCCCTCTCTCTCTCTCTCTCTCTTTCTCCAATTTATTTCTCCCGCTCAAAAGAGATATAATACAACTTCTATGTTTAAGTTAAAAAAGAAGCAGCAATTGTACCAATGGTTAGCACAGTTTATGCAAGGTCAGAGGTGTGCAGTTTGATTCACGGTTGCAACATTTTTAGTTACAAATTAATTTCTCCTGCTATCTGATAGGCGGGACCCACACATTGAGAGAGAACTGTGGAGCCGCTCCCATGCTGGCGTTGCACGAGGACAAAGTTGACGGCAAGTTAACGGAAATGTACCTAAATGTTTTCGAAACTCAAGTTGTATGACTAGTTTCTGTCAACTTCAAGTTATTGTATGAATTTGTACTCGTCATGCAAATTCGAGTACCATAGATGCAATTAACTCATAAATATGTACTCAACTTCATTTAGATTTGAGACAACACCTGCCCAACCAACAAATTGGAGTTGACTGCGTCCTGCTCATCTATTTGGGTGGGAGCCGATTATTTGGCTTGCCCATCAGCTGCTGAAGTTAATTTGTTGGCAAAAAAACAGTCAAAACATGGACGGTCTGTTTGCTTCGGGGGAATTAAAAATGGAAAATGGAAGGGAGTCAATTCCCATCAATTTCTTCTCAGAGAGGAACATGTTAATTCGTGAGCAAAGTTTTATCCCATGCTATTTTTCATCAGATATCAACAGAATGGAAATAAAACTCCACTTCCCATGACTAATCCCTCCACAAACTACCCAAGTGGTTACCAAACATGCTGGGAGTTCGTGCCAACGATTTGCCATGGCTAGCAACGGCAGAATCTCACACATACTCTCAAAACTATCTACACATATACTTTGAATTTATTTATTTAAAACATGGATTTAGGAGACACGGTCGTGCCGACTACGAGATCTACGATGACTTTATAAAATCTCAAGATGATATGCAGCTCAGTCTCTCAAGTCTTAAAGGTGCTCATAGAGATAGGATGTGCATGTACGCGTTCATAGAGGTGAGTGTTCAAAAAAAATATGAATTTTTTTTTGCAAGTTGCCAAGGTAAGAAATTAGATAATTTAATACAAAATTACCCTTGGCTAATTTGTTGATTAGTGGCAAGTAAATGTAGACCAGGAAAGGAAGAGATACAGAAAATCTATAGAGATACTATCCTTTTTCTCTACGACAGATAGACAATGGGGAGAGATAATTTCTGTTCTTCTAGAGGTGTAAAAAAAATAGGACTTAGAAGAAATACATCTTACATTATGAAATTTTATTTATCAAAATGCAGGTGCAATAAATGAACGGAGTGTATATACTAGTACTTTTTTCCAACTTTTTCTAGGTGTGGAAAAAATATATTTGACGTAAAAAAAGGGCTCTTGGATATCAATTTCCTCTTGCGAGGAATGATTTCTGTAAGAAAAGCAACCGTGCATTCTTCCAAGAATCCTTCATTTTTTCATTTTAAGAAAACACTTTTTTGTCATTAGACGACGTGGCTCAGCGTGGAGGATGCATGAGAAGTCAATTCAAGACTAAGGGAGAAGAGACAAGTCACAACAGTACCACCTCCAGATTATATACAAGAATAAGCAGGCAATTGCATGCACAGAAACAAACTAAAGAACCTACTACTAGTTCGCTGGTACCCACTTCTCTCCATGACAGCCCATCATAATGAACCGCACACACTTGGCCGGTAAAGGAGGATTAGCACTGGGAGCATATATGTTCCAAGCAAACATCGTTAGTCAAATATCTCTTGGGCTTCTATTTTGCTGTGTTGCCTGCAGGATTTTGTCAAAGGTAATATTAGCGCCGAAAACCAAATACTACAAGACTGAATATCTTTATCTTATTCAAAGTATCATTGCACAAATTTATGAATATTATCCAAGAAATAATATCAGCAGGCATGCATGCACTCCACACAACTTCAACATGCCTCTGAGGTCCACACGATTCTGAACAAAAACGTAAGAAGCATAGAATTGCAATGTCATGCAAAACGTTGAGTACTACAGAACTGAATTTGCAGGAATGCACTTGTTTGATTGCACCAAAGAGGGGGGAGGGGGGAGGGGGGATGATTCTTCCCAATGGATTTTTTTTCCTATAAAATGTAATGCAGTGGAATGCTTAGCAAAAATCCAATGGGGTATACAATCCGACAAATCAAACAACCCTCATAAGGAGAATTTCCTAAGGATTTCAACCCTCCAGAATTCCTATGAACACCCTTTGAAATTTGAATCAAAGAGGCCTTACACAGACGGAAGTGCAAACACTGGACGCACAGAAAAATATGCAAGAGACAACATTGCGTGAACTTACTGCTCATCCTTGGAGATTCGGTAATACTTCTCAGCAAGCTGCCTCTGACCGATAAGCTGAGCAAACCGCTCATCATGGGTGATTATAATAAGCTGGAAGTTCTCCTGGCCTTTCCTACTCTCCATTATTCTATGGCACACACAAGAGACTCTGTTAATGGTAAAGCTCCAAATAATAATAAATCGCCATGCCTGAAAGTTTACCTCAATAGGGCAGCAGCTAGGCTCTCAGCATTTGGTCCATCAAGATTGGTGGTTGGCTCATCCAGAGCTAATATGCCACAATTCAGACAGAATGTCTCTGCCAGTGCGAGTCTGATTATAAGAGAAGCAAGCACCTGAACAGCAGTGGAGATAACCATGAGATTTGTAGGATTGTATACGATTCATAAGATCATGCTAGCTGAAGTTTATGACAACAAAAGAAACAAAACAAGTTTACCTTCTGACCAGCACTGCATCGCCCCCGCATTTCCAGCTCAGCACCACCATTTTGCATGACAACCTACAATGCGGTTCAAACAGCCAAATGTAACAGTTGTCCAAGCAATCAGTTAGTAAAACGTGTAGCTAATTTAACTTACACGGTAGCTATATGATCGAGTGCCTGCACCCTCAGAATCAGAATTGATGCTTATGCAATCAATATCTTGGCCTCTGTATGTCTGCTGCCACAATTCCTTAATTATCTTATTTATCTCCTCCATTTTCATGGTATGGAACCTCATAAGAGCCCTACAGAAATACAAGTGTGCCATCATAAAGAAAGTTACGAAGCATCCATATATTTTATGGATAATTTTCTTGAAACCACCTTTTTTTCTTGTCAAAATATCGACCAAATGCCAACAAAGTTCCACAAGAAATGCAGTTCTGTTATATCACGAAATTCAGAAGACCATGGCCCGCCATCAACACAATATCTGTTCCCAGGATTTCAGAAAAAACAGAATATTTCTCTTGTTGACCACTGAAGGTGGGCCACAACTCAGTTCTTAAAAAGTGTGGTGGTTTTCTGACATAATAATATAAAAGAAGTTGTAATTTGAGAAACTACTCAGAAGTGTGGTTCGTTGACAGTTTGAGAAAAAAGGAAAAGTTTTAAGAAAAAAATACTCTATGTTGTACTACTCCCTCCACCTTGCCATCTTTATCTTGGTTTCATGATTTCTTAATCTATCCAGAAAGAAAAATGAGGACTAAAATTTTGATATTAGTAAGAGTAAATTTAGAGACGATATTGGACAAGTGAAATGCCCACCTTCAGATGCAACACAGTTTCAAGCTCAAATGTCGGTACTTACTACCGTGAAGAAATATAAGAGTGTTTAGATCACTATAGTGATCTAAACACTCCTATATTTCTTTACAGAGGGAGTACTGATTAATGACAACTAACTGGTGAGTACTAGGGTTAAGTCTTATGACCTCAAATTCAACTCTGGTATACATCCAGAAGTAGTCATGTGTCGGTAGTGATGGGTATTATGGTTCAGTTTTACGAACTCAACGCTGATGCCATATTAGGTTGCATGCACCAACCCAAAAGCGAGTTCTTTTATATCATGCAGGGTACAGGCTCATTTGTTAGTGTTAATCTAGCATTGTGTTTCCCTTATTTATGAGTCACACGTACTTCTATACAGAATAGCCCAATGGTGACACCAGTAATAGTACATCAGACCCATTTTCATAACAGTATGTCTGAATTTTGAATTTTGGTTCATAAAGACAGGAGCACAATATACATGAAAATATGGAAACTTGCAATGTTTTGAGTTCACAAGGTGTTTGACATGGTAAGAATAATGGTGTAACCCGCCATATTTTCAGCCTATCACTACACTGAAGGGAAGCAAGTCTATCATTAAGGCAAAGAACAGAAAATTTTACTCCCCCCGTTCCAAAATACTTGTCGTGGTTTTAGTTCAACGACAAATATTTGGACACTGCTTTTGCTCGCGAAGTCACTGAGTTTTTTAGCAATGTCATTGACCCATCTAAGCTAAACGCCATATCATGCTAAAATTTCTGTGAGTCATTTTTGCCTCAACTATCAGTGAAAGGTCAGATTTGTCGTTTTTGTCATGAAAGGGTACTCACTTGTCCAAAGCAGCATAGTATCGGTCCAAGTCCTTATTTGCCATCTCAGTTGTCTGCAACCACATCAGCTTTCTCATCAAGTAATAAGATCATAAAGCTGGCGAAACTGAACCTGGAAGATCATGCCACCTACCTTTAGTTGAAGAAGTTGGTTAAAATATCTCTTCTCAATATCCTTGTATTGTGTCTGTTTAAGCTCAAGTTTGTGCTTTGAAATATTACTTTGGTAAACAGAAATTGTTCCTTGACACCTATTATACTGCAGGGATTGCCAAGAAAATCAAATATCAAGGTGTCAGCCATATTTGATAGAGTTTCATACTAAGAAATAGAGTAAAATGTATGGCGCGCCGTTGAACTTCCAAAGTTGTGTCACTTAGATACTTGCACTATGAAATTGCTCATTTTAGACCTTCTGTGCATTACGCAAATCAATTAGGCCAGGACATCTGATGACTCACTAATTTACCATAAGGACTAATACATGCATTTTCATATTACCAGGACCTGGGCGGCACACCCATGAAAAGTTGAAGGACGGGCGTACATTTTTACTCTTAAGAAATACGTAATATATGTACTAGCTGGCCAAATGCATGTTCATGATTCCCTAAATAGGTACGAGAAAAGAATGGCATCTTATTAGAGACAAGTTTGCCAATTATTAGGAATCAGAGAAACAAAATACCTCTGAAAGAAGCCTCTCCTTTTCTTGAGCATGCCGCTTAAGATCAGCTTCTATAGTAGACATGCTGCCGATGGAAAGCACATTATCTTCAAGTAACTCGATATCATGAGTAAGTCGATCCACTTCAGCCTTTGTTTTCCTGTAGTTCAGATTGTCATCAATGTTTCTTTTCAATTGATCTTGGCTCCGTAATAGCTGTTTGCTCTTGTCAAGCTCAACCGAGATGTCTTGCTTTCTTGCCTCACATTTCTGTAACTGAGACAGGGATAGGGTATGCCTTTCCTGCAACTCATTAAGCTTCTCTACTTTGTTTGAATCCAGGTACCTAAGAGGATTTTTTTTTAGACAAAGTAGTTAGTAAAGGGGCGACAAATTGAAAGAGCGGGAGTGGGAAAATATATACCCTTTGATGCGTGTGTTAAGGGTTCCAAGTACATCGATTTCTTGCTGGAATCCCCTTTTTTTTTCTGCCAGCTGATCATACTCCTGATCAAACCTTTCCTTCAAAGCTTTATACTCTTGCAACAAGCTTTCTCTCTCTTTTGACAATGGAACAAGAGCTTCTTCTAAATGCTGTGTCCATAAGAAATAAACATTTAGCATGTATTAGATCATCATGCACAAGCGCAAGAGTTGCAGTGTCACTGATGCACAAAACTACATAGGAGTACGACAGAAAGAATAATGAGATCATGCCTTCAGGGTTAAAATCTAGACCAACTGTCACAAGTTAATTTGCATGCACCCAGTACTACCCAAAGTTGGTCAAGAGAGCTGTAAGCCCATGACAGTAAACTGATCAAACTAGTGGGTGGCGAGACCTGACTGTTAACTAACAGTAAGTCAATGACCAGCACCAGCCAGTTAATATTACCCAGTTCCATATGAAACAGTGACCTACAACTGCACAAGTTACGTATCATATTATTAAAATAGAAGTCAAACAAGCCATTACGTTAATCCACATAGGCTAAAAAAAATATTACCCATTGATCTAAATTACAACGATTGATAAGAGTTACGTACAACAATATTGGTCTACATAGACACGTCTCATAGGACACGTACAATGTGCATAGACAAGTTTCATCGGACACCCATGGTCATACTGTAATAATATATTCGGAAGGTACACATACTACGTCTACTTGGATACTTGGATTGGCATATACGATTGGTGTCCAGCTAGACTTCCATCTAATACAACTTGCACGTGATTGACCTTTTGGTTACGGAAACTCTAGATGGCACTAAAATAGCTTGGATTCCTTCCGAATCAAATGCATGCAGTAGACAGCCAATTAATCAAGAAAAAAAATTAAAGGGAAGGTGCACTGTTGTACGGAGTAGTATTTATGCCATGACACACTCGTTGGTGTCAGAAATCAATCTGTGTGCTCCGTTGAGGCTCTGAGGCATGAATTGACGTACAAATTAAAACTACCTTTGAGTGATGGTCAAGGCGACACCAAAAAATCTTATCAGGTGGACAAAAATTTCTATTTACTAAATTCCAAATAAGAAATAAGCAAGAAATAAAACGTGTTAGCAAATTGGTCTTATTACAAACAGTAAATACTAGAAAATTTATATGGACCAGCGTTGCTTTAAATATACTCCATCCATCCGAAAGTACTTGTCGGAAAATGGATAAAAATGGATGTATCTAGAAGTAAAATACGTCTAGATACATCCATTTCTCTGACAAGTATTTCCGAACGTAGGGAGTACATAATAAAACGAAAAGAAAAATATTATTTGTCGATAAAAGCTATAATTATTCTCCCTATAAAAATTCAGAATAAGGAATAAAGAGAGGTAGCTAGCATCTTTTCTTAAATCAGACATTACATAAAATTTGCTGTAGATATATGGTCAAGGAAAATAGAAAATTTCATACTGTGAATAAAACTACAACCATTTTCTATATAAAAGTCAAGAAATACTGATAACAAATTTTCTATTACGAACTATGTATAAAAAGTTATATAAACGCAAGTGGATATTGTATAGACAATTCAACATACAAACGACCGCTGGAATAAAAATAGCAATTCACTGACATCCGATAACATGCAATATGTAGCGATGAAAAAAATCATCAAAGTAACATGCATGTATGGACATGCATGTGTTGTTCTAGGAATTGAACAATATGAATGGTACAGATGTATCAACATGAATGGTTTTTTTCATATAGGAAAGCAGTTTGACATGAATCAAGCGGGGATAATCAAAATTATTAATGAATTGGTTAACACCGGTCAATGTAGTTCATGAGGACAAGAAGCAAGCGAGATGTGGTAGACTGGTAGGTTGAGAAGTACCAACATATCATGTAGAGGAAAAACATATCATGGTAAGAAGAATCGACCGCCCAATACTAATGTGGCATGTCTACAAGCTTGTGTATCATGCAAAAGAAACATGTTGCCAGCGTATCTTATATCTCTTTGTGTATGCCAAAGAATACAACTTGACAGAAACGCACGGGCATATGTGCTAGTCACTAGAGAATATTAACTGGACCCATATTGCAGATAAATGGAAGTTCGATGAATACCTTCTGATCTAGGATCAGTTGCTCCTTTTCCTCGGCAAAATGTACCAAATCTTCTTCAGCCTTTTTGAACTTCAGCAATACACTTGAAGCTCTTAGTTTTTCTTCCCTAAGAGCATGCCACCGCATCTGAGCATTTGATAGATCCTCGCTAAGCATTTTTTGCTGATCCCTGAGATCGTCTACTTCACCAGTCAATGTGTCCCTGCCAGACAGACGTAAACAAACCAGTATAGTTGAGCCTCCAAGAGCAAGTCATAAAAGAAGTAAGACTAAACTAATTCAAATGTTTCATGGGTGACGAATTGAATATTCAACATTTGGACGCACTTAGCATATGTTTGGTTGATCACTAAAACCAACCCTACCAATATTTCGTCAATGACCAATGTTTTGGCTCTTTCTTGCATAATGTCAAACATACATGCCGGCTCCTTGGCCAACTCTAGTTCATTTTTTTCTTGCCAACATTGGCCAAAAAGTGGGCCCAAAAACATTTTTTTGGTGGGATTGGCTTGGGCTCAAACCGAACACACCCTGCGAAAACTACGGATGATAGTAAACCCGATTCATAAGTCCGGTTGAGTCTGGTTACTGAGTTGTTTGATGTTTGCAGTTGAACTAACATCTCACATTTTGCAGGCCTGGCGGGACCCGCTCCTGCATCCCTAGCGCACACAGTTGCAGAATGTGTAAACTAAAACATTTAAACATCCCTGATAACCTGTATTTGTGTGCTTAGTTGTGTAGGTAGCCAGTATAATATGGACCTCCGCATACAAATATGAAACGGATAGTTCTCTGTAGAAAAGGCAGCATCTATGAGAATGCAGAATGAATCCTTCACCAAATTCAATTGATAGCTACACAACAAATTAATCAGGGTAAAAGCATATCCATGTGTGTGTCACAGAAGGAATATCCTCCTTCATTGGTAAACCAGAAAAGCTTAAGCATTTGTTTTCATTTCACAGGCCAACAAAATAGGAATAGTCTATGAACATGATAGAAGCACATAAAGAAACTATTCTCAGTCTTTCACTTATGTGAGAACAGGCTTTATTTAAACCCCATCCAGAGAACCAAAGGATAATGACTGAGACACTACAAAGCAAAAGCAACACTGACGGCACACATGCATCATGCATATGCTCTATTGACCGTTAGGAAAGAGAAGGAGGAGCTGCAAGCTCCTCTCAAAGCTTCACCTAGACTCTCATGTATAGATCACTGCATAGCCATGTCTCCTCTACCTTCGTAAAATTCTCTCCTCTCGTAAATATTTTTATGTTTCTATCTCTATGTTTCTTTCATAAAATTTACTGTCAAGGCCTCCCATACAGTTTTCAGTTAAGAAAAAAAAGGAAACGAATAGAGAAGAGAACACAAAAGGGCAACGATATACATGGTAAGTTTGGTTGGACGATGATGTGGATCAAGGATGGTTGGGATGGATCATGGGTGAGAAAATAAAAAGAAGAAAAATGAATGAGCTACAAGGGAACGCTGAGATTAATTCTTGCATGCTAAAGAAGAAAAATGCACCCTAAAGAAGTCTCCTATGTTCTGTTCCGTAAATCAAAAAATGAGTTACTGGAGCTAGAAGGGTCTCAAGTGGTGGGGGTAAGGGAGAGTCATTTTCTAATCCCGTGTGATACTAGAACTAGAATTTAGTTGCCTGAAGAACTACTTTCTCAATTTCCCAACAGAGGGTCTTATAATTCTAGGCCATGGAAATTGCATCTGAGTATTAGCAAGTTTGTTCCCCATCGAAAATCATTACCTTGCCCTCTGCACAGAGATCAGCTCCAACTGAATTTAAATCGACAGATTTAACACCTTGGCCACGAGAATCAAGCTTATATTCAAGATCTTTGACCTGTGGTTCTAACTCCTGTATTTCTTGCACATGCCTGTCGATGGTATCAACTGGACGTAACAAGACTTCCACTCCATCCCTGTCCATTTTAACTTGAGCAAGAACACTCACAAGCTGCAACGCATCAAGCATACAAGTCAAAGCAAAATAGAAAAGACATCATGAATTATGTTTATAACAGATGCTGCTGCTTGGTAACTAAAAGTAAAAACCCATGTTTCTCTGGAGGCAGTGCACCTGAAGTGCATTTGCAAAAGGTTCAAGTGAAGTTTCTCAAACGACAGTGCGCCTATCTAAAATACCAGACCATTATATCAATTACCCAAAGTACAGAAATTTTCCTCAATTTCATGAAAGAAGCCAATCCAACAGCACACATTGTCGAAGTGCTTAAGCTTAAGAACAGCTCAAACAACCATCATATGGATGTGACCTAGGAGATTTGCAAACAAAATAATCTACCAGCCCTCTGAAGAGGATGAAACATTCCATGGCCTAGTCCCAGAGAGCATAATATCTACACAAGTAGACTTGTACATCTGTATTATAGACTACATCTTGACACTTGACGTGGAGAAAGGGTCGCTAGAATTATGCCTCAGGAGTGGAGAATCTTCATTAGGACACATAGTAGAGCTAAGAAATATTTCAGTTTGAGAGTAATTTGGTTAGGAGAAACACAGGTCATCTAAGGTATTATG
Source organism: Aegilops bicornis (assembly GCA_021605145.1). Taxonomy (NCBI): domain Eukaryota; kingdom Viridiplantae; phylum Streptophyta; class Magnoliopsida; order Poales; family Poaceae; genus Aegilops; species Aegilops bicornis. The sequence continues at coordinate 169,544,722 of CM038673.1, read as the reverse complement.
TTCGACTGTGTCTATCTTTATTTTGCGTATGATGAGAATAGAAAATAAAGTGCTGTCAATAGGGAGGACTAACATCATCAGATATCTGTTCCTTCTCACTTTTATCTGCCGAAAGTTGTTCCAAATCCTTCTCTGCTAAAGGTATAGTCTCTTTCTCCAGTTTCACATATTCATCATAAATCACACGGAGATTATCCAATTGATTGAATAAGTCTTCAGCAACTGATAAGTTCTCTGCCAGCACTTTCAAGCGCTCTGCGGTACTTGTACCTGTTGTCCTTTGCTGAAAGATGCAGCATACAACAGAAAGAAATCATCCACCACAAAGTAACTCTAATCAAACGAAAAATGCAGCACTCTTATGCTTACTAGATTACCCACCTTCTTTACAAAGAGGTCCTCTTCATCAGGTGTGAAAGCACGATCACAGCAAGGACACTTGTGATGCTGTCGGGCCACTTTTTCAAAAGGTTCATACATTTGCCGCATTCCCTTAGCATAACTGAAATTACTGCAAATAGGAAGAAAGCATTGAATTTGGGCATCAAAATGAGGTGTGGCTTAAAGAGATAGCTACAGTTACGGATACCTACTTTGTCTGTTTATCTCTCTCGTCCATGGCATCTTTCAGAATCTTGGGGTAAGCGTTGATGTCAACAGATACCTTAGCAATGGATTGAAGTTTCGAGTTCAGATGCTTTCTTTTTGCTGCACGAAAGATAACATTTACCCATAAAACTGCAGTATTGGCAGAATAAATAACTAAAGCCTATGGAGTTTTTGCTTAGAATTTTAGTACATATCAATATATTATTTCTCTTAGCGAGACACTTGGATGTTGACCTAGGTGAGCAAGCCAATTCGTACTTCAGTTTAACTCAGTCATATCGAACAACTAATGGCTTATGTGACACATTGGTTTGATACTGCATTCATCAAATTGAAACACTAGTTACCCTTGATCCCTATGTAGTGACAGTTTGAACCACTACAAGGTTTATACTACACTATGAGATAGAAATCGAGCATGCACAATAGTGCAATGTGGTGCATTGTCCAAGACATTCCTTCGACATGATAATCAAAATGGATCTTTCACATACTTTGATTACCCTCACTTTGTTCTGGATAAGAATGTAACTGTAGGTCAGGGAAATTTTGCCCAAGGAACAATTTCAACTGCATAGACTGACTCTACTTAGTTGGCAGTGAATCTGTCATCGTTCCAACATAGCAACTCAAAATGATGGAATGATAATACTCCCTCCATTCCCTTATACAAGGCCACTATGAAAAATACATTTTGCATCTATACAAGGCCACTAACACTAATCGAGGCAAAATTTAATGATGTTTTCTCGTACTACTACTTGCATGCATGTAGTCATAATGACATTGTGCTACTTCCTTCTCATTCATTCGTTGCATGCATGCGGGCGCATTAATGATCACAGTTAACAAGAAGAAAAGTTAACTTTCAAAGTAATCATTAAATTTTACCTAGGTACCTGTAATTTGAGTTTGTGGCCTTGTATAAGGGAATGGAGGGAGTACATCTTAAAAGGCAAAAGAGAGATGTAGTGTGCTGTGTGCACCTCTCAGATTTTGATTCCAAATTTCATACATAGTGGAGCTTTTACATGCCAAAAGAAGCATCATCAACTTTGTATGAAATAAGTAAGCGTGCAGTGATCATATCTAAATTTACCATCCAAAACTTTTTGGAGCTTTGACAAGTGGCTTTTAGCAGCATCAATTTTCATTTGTGCCAATTTCAACTGTTGTTCCGCTTCCTGAGATTTTGAGTTCAAATCATTGTATTCTGAGTCTACAGACCTGCGTCAAGCAGAGTTTTGTGGCAACATTAATAAACAGCACCAGAAAATATAAAATGCCACATGTAGTATAATCCATAAGGAAGAATGAAAGCATAATAAATTAATAGATTACTAGTTGGGTGTGTCAGAGTAACATGCATAACTTTTTTTTCGCGTCAGGATGGAAGCTTAACAGATTGCTAGTTCAAGAACAGAATGGGATGTGTAGGACTAGACGCCGCATTAACAGACTAGACCTTTGAAATACACATCCATATGTGAATGTTTACAACTAACATGTATGCTTAAACTGGATACATACTTATTGTGCACATGATTGATCAAACTGTACCTCGTTAGAGATACTACTACTGCCTGTCCAGTAACCAACAATGGCATGAACAGGAAAGATGAATTGCATCGGAGGAAGTCAATATATTGCAGCTTTACATAGGTAACTTCAGTTTGATAATATGAGCCAAAATAGGACATATTATGCACCAGAAAATCACTAAGAGAGGCGATTAAGCATATCAATAAAGCACTTCGACACAAACCCGAAAGCTTGAGTAATCTCCTTCTTGACATCCTTCTCATGAGGAAGCCTTCCCTTAAGGACACTTCTAAATTTATCCTTATGTTCATCATATCTGCATTTTATATCGTGTTATCTCAATCTTCATAATGAAAGAATTGGTATTGAATATAACTAAAATAAAACCGTAGCACAGATAGAAATTAAAAGGGAAAGGAAAGAAGTACATCTTTTTAAGTTTCTTCTTGCACTTCTCCAACTCATCCTTCTTGAGTTCTAATTTTACTCTGTCATCAGCATCAGTTGCTATGTTATCTTTCTCTCGGTGAAGTGCTTTTATCTTGTGATCCAAGGTATATATCTCTGAGCGCTTCTGACTTATAATCAAATCATAGTCTCTTTCTCCCAGCGCGATTGTCTTCCTCTCAACTTCAATTTGCTATTCAAATCACAATGGGACACTTATTTAGAATTAAGAGCGTTAAACTTAGAGAGATATAACTTACTTATAGATGTAAGCAAAGTGAAAACAAATCAACCTAACAGACCAACCAAGTACAGGTATATAACGATGAATAGATCCAATGGACAATGATAGTTAGGTTAAATAAATACCAGATGCCGCTCTCTTTCATCAATACGGGCCAGATTATGCCTTGAAAGCTCCGTCTCTGCAGCATCTCGCTCATTCTCTTTATCTTTTATGCGCCTTAAAACACCTATCTGGAAAGCGTTCGATATATTATATTAATGAATGGTATCTGATGTATCAGTTACGGAACATCATGCGTGTGCAAGTCCAGTGTTGTTTCCATTACTAACCTTAGATTCCTTCTTAGATTGTATCTGGCCATCAACTTCAGAGTAGCGAGCATTTACTTTAAGATAACGTCCCCAAAGAAATTCTAACTGTGTCTCATTAGTTTTCTGCTTAAGAAAAGGAATTTGATTACCAAGGGACATACTTGATAAGAATGCAGGTCTTCAGCATTTCCTAATTAATTGCACTTGCACAGATGCTTTTGAATAAATAAAGTATGGTAAAGCAAGAAACCTTGCATGAATATATCAGAGGGTCATGGAACCACTAAGATTACAAACAAAAATAGGCAGCAAAATGAATGCCTAGAGAACGTTAAGTGCGATACAAAAAAAAAAGTTCACATGGAAGTGTTTAATTTTGCAACTAAATTCCAAAATACGAAGAATAGATATTATAACCTTCTTTTCCTGCAAATCGTCCTCGAGATTCGATAGTCTTGCTTTAGTTCTGTTTGTAAGGTTCATGGCAATATCATTGGTAAAAGGAGCATCAGGAACTGGCCCGAGATTATGTTTATTGAATATCGTTCTGATGGCTGAATCTCTTTCATGCTTCACGGACATGTGAGCCTGAAAACAAGATACTTGTATTTAACCTTGTGTCACAATGTCCACTATCATTTACGAATGGTCAAGCCAGTCAAAAGATAGAATAAAGGATTACAGTATTACATCAGCTTCTGCCTGGAGCTTTCCTATTTCGCGTGTTGAATCATTGATGGTCTCAGATAGCAGAGAGCTTTTTGCATATTCATCATTCATCTCTCTTTCAAGTTTAGCGATTTTCGTTTCCAGTAATGCAATTTTTCTTCAAATTTTGTTTGCCACTCCTTCAGCTCCTCATCAGTATCTAAATGAAGCAAGGTAAACTGTCATTATGCTGAGAAGGAACCATTTGAGTGATGGGCATGATGAGGAATTGCTTACCTTCATTTTCCTCAGAAAGAGCAGCATACTGTTGCTGCTGAAGTGTAAAATATGTACTTCTAGCAGTTGCTTTGGTGCTAATTTGCTCCTGAAGTTTCCTCAAATCCACCATACTTGTTTCGGTACGAAGGATTTTGTTTTCCACAGCTTGGATGTTTGTTTTCAGGTCCTCCATTTGAGTTTTTAAGGCGTCTGACTTCTCTTGATCTTGTGCAATACTGTCACGAAGCTGTGAAAGTAAGGAAATTAAACTAATATTAAAAGCAGCATACCCCTCAAAAAATTAAACTAAATTGCAGCAGAAGTGTAGAACAGATTAATTTTCAGTGCACATTCAAGTGTTCAATGTTGCTGCACATGAATACTGACATGAGCTCGAAAATGCAGTGACTCAAATTGAGCTGACAAGTATGCCAACGAAAGAGTAAAGGCAGCAGAAATTAAGTAGTCTACTAGGGTAGAATTGTGAAGTGTAATGAATCGGTGTCACCTATTATAGGGAGTTTATTTGTATATCACCTCCATTTATATTCTATACATATATATCCCCCATGGTGGTAACATAACACAAAGTAGGGTGGTAACACAACAGAAAGTAGGATTCTAGAAACATATCACATAGTTGTGAAAATAAATGGAAACATATAAATAGAAGATACAAATTACCCTGTATGCTTGATCTTTAAGAGTCTGAAGGTTCTCCAACTTTAACCTAAAAGTCTTGATTTCTTGTGCTTGGTCCTTGTGAAGTTTCTTTATGACTTCGAGAGCTTTGGTATAGCTATACATTAGGAAATTAAGGTAGTGAGATGCTAGTTTTGACATCATCTCCCCACTTTCACAGAAAGATTAGCCTCCAGAGAAGTGGAGAGTGGAGACTACACCATCTTAAACAGAATGCAACAATCAAATAAGAAAAATTATGGCCTTAATCGGAGCTTCTAAATAATGAAGTAAATACTAATGCATTCATATACCGGGTAGCAGAAAAGATGTCGTCAAACTTTTTCTTAAGTGTTGAAGGGTCCTGTAATGGCCAATTGGATTCGTCTTGGTGCACAAATATAACATTCTCCAATATAGCCTTCGAAACACCCATTAGGGCTGGAATCTCCCTATCCATATCAGCGCATCTGTAGCTGAGACAAACCTTCTGAGCTCAGCAATAAAAACCGATCAGTGAGGATATGATTTTATAGAACATTTTCAGCAGTACTCCATTAAAGCTAATAGGCTTCTAGGGCTACACAACTTAAGTATGCTACTATAATGGTATCACTTGGAATCAATCCAAGAACTGCTGTGAAAAATCAATTGTCCAGATTCAAAATTTCCATTGTCTTGATTCACATGAATTAATTTTTCCTATGTGCAAATCTATCGCCCTACTTGCAGTTGGGAATATAATGTATAAAAAACAGAGGAGTGCTCTAGAAAAGATTTTCTATGGCCAGACGCAAACATAACAAGGAACAAAGTAAATCATATGCCCTTTCAGATATTAGAAAAAATACATGGTTCACAAGACATGTTAACTGTTCTAATCTTTTTGGTATACTTCCAACCAAATGGGGCAAAATAGCATTTAGTTTGTCTTTCAGTATATAAAGTGAGAGAAAGTTCCAAGCGAGTGTAAGTTATAAAGGCGTTTGAAAGCAGAATAAATCGCAGTCAGCTCCAAAAGGCTGGAGTAAGAAGTAGAACTCTTGACCATCGGGGTGGATGGAAGTATATCACAGGGATTTTAAAACAATTGACATGTTTTGTGAACCAGTCTCTGTGTATGTACCCATGGGAGCACAGAAACCTAAACAGCAGGCATGACAATGCATTGGTTTTTCCAGAACCGAAGTTTAAACAACCTTCTGCGCTGAGTTCGGCATAACCCAGGAATTACATGAATAACCCAAACATCAATACAACAGAATTAACATAACTGATTGCAAAGCACATGAAGCAACTTGAAAGCCAAAGGAGGGGGGAAAAGGGACCTCGCCCGTGTGTGGATTTATAGTCTGGAGGACGCTCTCGATTGCCTTAAACTCCATCTTTGATGCCTTCTGGGTAAGCTGGAAAGAGCGGATGCACACCACATCCTTTCCTGCTGCTGTCTTAAACCGCAGCTTAATCTGCCCTTTCGTTTCGGTTTCACCTGCTACCTAAATCTCACAAACATGTATAAAAGTAAGAATCGAAAAGAGAATGAGTACAACATAAGAAAAGAACAACCTTACGATAGTATTGATCCAAACAACACCGGGCACAAATTCGACTAAGCTCATAGCACACCTCAAGTCAGAGGCATCAAATTTTCCCATGTGCAAGCAAGTGCTAGAGCACACAGGATTTCGACAGACCTTAGAATCCACAAAGCCCAGAGACCCTCTCTAATTGGACACCGATTAAACCTAGAGCAGCACAACCCAATGCCCTCGGCCACACACATACTTGCACGCGCACACACTACCACTGCCGCCATTCCCCAATCAGTAAAACATCTCCCGAGTCCAGGTCAGCAGCAGAGAGCACAATGCCTTACGGACAGCACTGAGACCCCGAATAGTGAACGGTGAGGTCAAAAAGGACGGCGCGTTACCTTGGGGTCATGGACGAAGGTGTGGCCGGAGCGGGAGTTGGGGGGCAACTCGCCGGTGCAGGACAGCTTCAGGCACTCGATGATGGTCTGCGGAAATCCAAAAGAACCCAGACCATGAATGAATCGGCGCATACACACGGCATACAGTGGAACAGGATGAGTAGATTGGATTGGTGGGCATTACGGTTTTGCCGGCTCCGTTGGAGCCGACGATGAGGGTGAGGGGCTTGAAGAAGGTGATGACGTTCTTGTTCTCCGGGTCGAAGCTCCGGATCCCCTTGATCAGCATCTTGTCCACCGTGCTCATCTTGGCCCCCAAATCCTATCCCTCCTCCAACTCCTCCCCTCCTGTCCCTCCTCGCCCCCTCCTCTCTTGCTTCGGCCCCTTCGGATTCCCTCCCACGCCGGTGCCGCCTCCGGCGTTGCTGCTTGCGTTGGCGTGTTACAATGATCTACCCTATGGGCGTGGGCGTGTGGAGGAATCCATCTATTGCTCCGCCATGGACGGGGGAGACGGGCGGGCGAAGGAAGGAGGCGGAGAAAATGGTGGGGAAGAGGCGTTCTATTTGGAATTTTGGGATTTTGGCCTCTGGGGGTTAGGGTTTGGACTTTGGACCGGGGGCGACTAGGATAGAAACTGGACCTCCGGTGGAAAAAAAAATAGAAAGCCTCACCCCGAGCCGTTAAATCGGAGTTGGATGGCACAGATCTTGGTGGAGGAATCTGTAGGAGCAAGTACAGGATTTTGTGCAAAAGGAACCCTCGCTTTTAGTTATTTTAAAGCATCTCTAGAAGATCCCGTATAACTCCGGTGAAGTGCGTTTTTGCAGCGGTTTACAGGGCGGGCCAAATATACGGCCCGTCCGCAGAAAAGGGTCGATTTCTATTGATTTCTTTATTGCGTGATTTTATACATGTATGCTCGTCAATCTATTAATTTTTCCATTAGCCATGTTTAGACGAATGATCTTCAAAATGAAGTCGTGTGTACTGGTTGGAACTATCTATGTAACAGAAAAGAGAAAAGGGTTGGTAGTGTGTAGGGCTGCAAACAATCAGGTTCGAGCGAGCTGGACTAGGCTTAGCTCAGCTTATACTAAAATTTGAGCGAGCTCAAACTGTGCGAAGCTCAAACTTGAGCAGTATGAAGTGGCTCGTGCCCAGCTTTGTAATGATCTCTAGTCGATCTCGAGCTAGTTTCGAGCTAAATAAGATGATCTGTCTAATGATATAATGCAATTTTTTAAGATAGGCCACAACACAACATAAGAAACCACTGTAAAATTTGACTTATTGAAGACTAGTACATCCGCTCTAAAACTTTAGCCAATAGTAACAGGATATTTAACACACGGCTAGCCACGTATGATACTGAGGCTAGATTATCTTCGTGCTAGATTAAGCTTTCATGTTTGTTAGTACGTAAAATGGAGAAAAATTGTACACAACATATATGACAATAATTATTTAAATATTTAGAAAGATTATTTCATAAAATTACACGATATCCAGCTAAAATCAAGCGAGTCAGTGTTGGCTCAAGATGAGCTCTTTTTTGATTGAGCTATATAAAGTGCTCATACTCAGCTCATTTCTTTTCGAGTCAATCTCGAGTCAAGCCAAACTTTGAGTCGATCTTAAGCGGCTCAGGAGCCTCGAGATTTTCTTGCAGCCCTAATAGTGTGTTATTGCCACTCAAGATAAATGTAGTTGCCTAGTTGTTTTGGTGATGAATTAAAAGTAAATAGAATATAATTTGTTTAATGCAATATTTTGTTTTTACTTAATACTTTGAGATGCATTTTGTGTAGTGATCTTTGAGTGGAGTATTAGTTATAGATGCAGTTAGATAATGATAAACATATATAAGAATGTAATGCATATATGCAATAATGACATGTATGATTAACTGTAAACATTGAAATGTAACTGATACACAATCGTACATTTTTCAGGACACTTATGCTAAACTGGAGAAGTGCTTATAGTTATTATTTAATTAATATTCTGAATTTTAATTCATCTGTAAACAATATCAATTTCGACCACCTTAAAATTTCTTTCTGTAACTAGTAAAACTAGTGAGATTACAACCTTACTATTGCGTGCAGGGCTGATCATTGGGTTGTAGAGGGACTACATGAGTTTGATACCTTGGTTCTTAAACACTGATGGAGGAGGATTCTTCCTGATACTACGAACTCTTGCTATTCAGGGCACAACAGATATCTCTACTCCTAATGGACGAATTGGTTGAATAGTCCCACCATTTTCAACCGGTTTATTTTCAACTGGTTTATTTTCGTCCCCTCCCTCCACCCCACCGGTTTAGTTTCGCGTCACCCTCTCACAGAACGAAAAAAACTGACCGATTAGAACTTTCCATTCTTTCGCGGAAACTGTTTATGTAAAAGAATCAATCACAATCAATCTTTAAGTATCAAATCTAAATTAATTAATCTTCATAACATTTGCTTCCTTCCGCATCACGTCCATAATTTTCCTTCCTTGTTTTCGCGGAAACTGTTTGGTAGCAGAGATTAGGAAGCTTCCTATGACCGTAGTAATAGGAAGTATTCTTTTTCTTGATGATTCCTTTCCATGCATGATGATAGTAAATTAAGCCAACATTCACCACTATTTATTACCGTCATCAATCGTATCCATTCCTGCCAGTTTTAAGGGAATCCTCCCGACGCTGCACACTCCTCGCGTCCTCGCTACCGCTGTTCTCTTCTTCTCTCCGATCTCCTCGCCACCTTATGACGCCGACATTACGCACTTGGGACGTGGGTCACGTCGCCGCCGCCGCCGCCATTCCGCCAGATGCGCCCGCCGCCATTCCGCTCGCAGACACCGCCATCACCATTCACCCTCTCGCATGCCACCGCCATCACCCATCGCCATCGGTCGTACATGGAGCTCGTGTGCCATGACCTCCATGGCACCCATGGCCGACAAGACGGGACCCTCGGCCTCGGCCATGGCCACCTTCTCGAGACGGGGCCGCCATGTCCGCCCGCCGCCAACTCGTGGACCTTAGCTCCAAGTCCGCCGCCATCGAACTTGGGTACGCCTCGTCAACGCGGCAGCGACCATGGTCGCCACATCCGAGGTCGATCAACCGATCTCGATCCGATATGAAGTTCCACAGAAGAGAATCTAGAAATTCTTGTCTTTGGATGCGATGGATGAGACCGATATGTTTGATCTGATCCCAACTTCCCAAGACCTGATGAGAACGTATACCCATGTGGATTCAATTCAATTGTTCGTACAACAGCATAATTTTCCTTTAGCATGAATTTCCAGTAGTTGTGTTGCTTCTTTTGAAGGCGGATCTTGGATTCATTCAATAGTTGTACTTTCGAATTTCCAATTATTTGAGTATCCTCCCTATAGCTGCCTTCAGAGAAGAACATGAGGCTGGATACTAATGTATCTGTCCAAGCATGAGGAAGTTTGCTATGGTCTTTGCGGACAGGTTGACGACAGTAGCTGATCGGAATATAGGACACTGGGATGACGCACGCTGTTCTTTTGTAGGTGATTGCTTTAATCCAATTTTGCAAGCAGTCTGAAGCCAACGGGCCTTTTTTCTTGCCCAAGTGGTGGCGGTTAGAGGCCAACAGTACTTGTGGTGTTTTTTCGAGAAAACGCAAAAGCTTTATGCGTTTCTTTGCATTGAATAGTGAGGAGTTCAGTTACAAACGTCCGATGAGTACTTGTGGTGTGCAGTTTAAATTATTTAAGGAAGATTTGATTTTCCGCACAAAAAGGAAGACTTGATTTGATGCCTTAATCAAACAATGGATATGATATTTGGAGGTAACAGTGGTGTGTCATATGTTTTGGGATACAGGTAATACTTTACTTCACTTACCAAATTAAATTACTAATAGAAAATATACTTATAATGATAGGAAATCGTATTGATGAAGCTAGAACTGCATAGTACAATTAACATGTGTCTAGCTCAGAGCCCTTGTCCTCTAATTCCATGTTATGTATGCTTTCTCCTAAAGTTTCCATGAATTTTGCTTTACACCAAAAACTTAATCGAACTCCTTCCAGGACAAAAGTAAACACATACTACATATCTTGATATAAATCCTTTGAGTAGTATGCCACGATTTTTAGTTCTTCACATACATTTTCTCTTCCATAGTATATTAAATTTTCTCAAAATAGGTACATATTTCTATCATGCATGCATAGCAAGTGTATGAAACATCTTTTTTAATTAAGACGTCCTTAAATAAAATATTGTGTATTTAGGAATATTTGGATAACATACAAGATATGTACCCTTGCTTTTTCCCGAAAAGACTAGACGCCCATTGTGAGTTGGAAACATCTGTATATTCTTTTTCAAGTAGAGTTAGGAATATATTTTTAATTAAGAAACATATTTTGTACGAAGGGGGTGGAAGTGCACCGTTCATAAGCTTAGGGCAACACAAGCACACAACCAGTTACTGTCATCTTCAAATGCTCCGAGATAATTGGAAATGCATGTTTCTCCCTGTTTTAAGTATACATATCATGTTGTGAAGGTGTAGTTTTTATGAGATATTTCTTTAACACGAGCAATGGTGCAGATCAAAGAGTGCATGCATCTGGAGCAGGAAAAGATGTGCTGTGATACAGGTAATCAAGGAAACCAAGGTCTACCTTATCCTCTGCTTCTGTATGCAGGGTGATGAATTTTTTTCCTTTCTTAGTGTTGTGATAGTAGCCAATTACAATTATTTGTATGTGACCCTATTCGTCTCACCCCTCATGGATACTAGCTGAGAACGTTTCGACAATGTTGAGAGAAATATGCTCTATTTCAGGCATGCTGGCCATGCTAAGTTCTAACACGAGTCCTTTTACTTTCGCTCCATTGCAGCTAGCATGTTATAGTAGTTGGGGGGGGGGCTCATTTTAAGTCCTTAGTCTTTCATGGATTTTAACTACTTTTTTTGAGAATGAAGTCGCAACAATGTATCTCTTTAAGAAAAATGCATATGACATTTGTTTATTTTCTCTGGTTGTCTTTCATGGATTTGATAGGTATTTTCTACCTTGTAGATCGTCCTTCACTATATGATAGCTGTTTTTCTTGTTAATCTCGTTTATCCTCTTTGCAATTCCCTTTAGTGGCAGGTGGCAACGAGTGTGCCCCAGGCCAAAGGGTGTGATGCCTTTTGTCTTTTCGGTAACACTTGGTAAAAAAAAAGACAAATTTAGGGTCTATGATTTTTTTTACTGTTCATGCATTATTCTGACCCGATTTGTCCTTTTTGCTGAGAGCTACTCATATGTCTAAATGTTTTGAAATTTGGAGTGCACCTCGCGCACAAAATTAGCTTCCATGCAACAAAAGTTTTGGATTTGTTGAATTTGTTTAGAAACTTTTGTGAATTTTCTCTTCACCGGGTGTAGATGAGCTTGGGCTTAGAAATGGATATTCGATATAAAAGAGTATTTTACGAGCAAACAATGCCTTTGGGATGTAATACTAAAATAGGTTTAAGTTGTTACTTGGGTGGCAACAAAGTTATGGTTAAGGGGGAAATAAGGTATCCAGGTTTAATGAAATGGGCAACTTGCATTTGGGTGATATTTTTTCGTTCATTTCATCTCCACCTTTCGACCTTGCACGCACCGGTTTTATTGATTTTTTATTCCGTTTTGATTCACTAGCACATGCTGCTCCTGTCTTCTCCTATATTTTTTATGTACTAAAGTCCCCTCGCCCGTAGGATTCCTCTCGAGGTATTACACCATCGCCGTACAATTTCTCATCCCAGGCTTGACCCATCGCCCTCTTTGATCCGGCGGATCGGCAAACACAGAGAAAGGGGATTAGGGTAGAGATTGGGGCGGTTACGGGCGGGGTGGGAGGGGGCCTATCCTTAGTGGTCCTTGGAGAAGTATGCAGTGTGAAGGAGAAAGGGCGTCATGGTGATGGTGAGGTGGATGACATCCGGTTTTAAAGGACAAGACTCAGAGAGAAATGTCATGCTACAGTAGAAAACTGAGCGTGAAGGGGAGGGTGCTTCATGGGTGAGTTTTTGTGTTGGGACCATATGTTGGAGATAGCATGTCAGATAGTCCGGACAACCTCATTTCTCCCTTATATATGGGTTGGATTTGAATGAGCTCGGACTACCCAGACGTTTGAATTTTGGGGAGCCCGTAGCAACGCACGGGCGTTCTACTAGTATTCATCAGTTGCTCAAAAAACAAACCGCACATCATATTAGTCGAGGATATCAGGAAGCAATTAGTCACCGTGACAACCTGGAAAGACAGTCTATCTTCAACATCAATGCTTGCCATGCTTGTGATGTTCTTCAAAGGGCGGTTGACAATATTCTCATTTGGGGCAAGCGCTTCCACAGTACCCAAGTGCGGCACACTCATATTTGTTCCCTCCTTTTTTCAGAATAGACCGAGGATTTAGTAGTTGCCTATTCATATTTTTTATTAGAGCTACATCGAAAATTGGGAATGACGTGATAGAACTACACCTCGCTCTCCCAATTTTCGAAGTAGCTATAATAAAAAATATGAAAAGACAATTACTAAATCCTCGGTCTATTCTGAAATATTGTGCTGTCATGGACGGCCAAATACAACAAGTACCGTATTACTGTAAAAATACGAAAACCTTTCTTGCGATGTATATTGCAAACGAAGGAAGGCATACAACAAATGGAAAACTGCCCTCTCCAATTTCGTGAAATTTCAAAAGAAAAAGAATCTGCAACAACTACACACAGGTCTGATGCACTCTGGCACTTCCCTACTAACTGCCGCCTATCATCTGGTTAATCGAGGTGTATGATCCAACGCACGCGCAACCGAAGCCAATCAATATGATTGTTATGCACAAAACCACCTGAAAAAGGAAAAAAAGAGTATAGATTACATCATAAGCAAATTGTGCTTAGCATCTTCAAGGCTAGATGTTCTGTTGGTGTTTTAGCCTGCGTATTTCAGTTAATCAATTACCTCCCACAAAGGTACTAAGTCCCGCTTGATGGAGAGGTAGCATGCACAAGGGAGGATCAGGGCCTGCAAATGCAAATGCGAATCGTCAGGGAAAATAATATTGCAAAGTTACTGAATATAGGTTCAGTTAATAGCTGCATAATTGCAGGCACTCACCACTAGCATTGTGAAGACAGATCCAAGCAATGCCATCACCAAGGCTGCAAATCAAATGGCAATGGCCATAGTATTAGAATGCATGACGTTTTGGGGGTTAATTTAGTGAACTCCTAATATGGGAAAAATATAGAAGCAAGTGACAAGTACCAAAGTATGGAAAAGATAGAGCCACGACGACAGTCGAGAGGACAAGAGCTGTCCTAACACACATTCCTGCAACGTAATTTCGCATCATCTTAGGCAGAGCCTCCTCTATCGACAAGGCGACCGGTGTCATCGTCAAGGCGTATTTGGTGTATGGGTTCACAATCTGAAACCAAAGGGATCCATTGTGAGAATGAGAACCTGTATGCTAATTCTGATACAAGTGGAGTAACTCTGTGGGTTTGATTTTCCTCATACCGTCATCCAAATGGCGATTTTAGAGGGAACATACTGCTGTGGCATGTTCAGTGTGAATTGCGACATTGTGGACTCGCCGAACATCAGAAACCCTGTGGCCGCGACCCCAGAGTACACAATTGTGACCACTATAAAGCTGAAATGGTGGACAATAGCGCATGTTAGCATGTAGCAAAAATCGACAGATAACTGCAGAAGCAGAGCATAGTATGCTACTGTAGCGTTTTGTCAAGTTCAGAACCTTACCAGAACACGAGGACAAAAGGGAACTGCGAGCGCTCCTTCATTGATGAGTATATATTTGGGAAAACCGAGTGCCCTGAGAAGCAGTATCCATACAAGCCAAGTGCCAGTGGAAGGTGGGTCAGGTTCAGTGCACTACCAGAAGGGTGGAACCCAACTCCATCGCCAATACCAACACAAAACAGGCACACAACGACTGTTATCGTTGCAACCACGCCTCCGGCTACAAAATTTCAGATGAAAGATGGTCATGAAGGAGTGGGAGGCAATATGCAAGTATTAACTACTGTTGATAGCAATCTAACGTTGTTGCTATGAAAAGATTGAACTGGGAGAATAAGTGGCGATACTAATATTGATATCGTTGCAAAAAATTGTTTATGAACAGTACAAAATTTATTCTAAAGATTCAAATTAGTAGTACTCACCAGAAAGATAGGAGAGGAGACTGAGGTTCCTGAGCCAGACTGATGGGAGAATTGCCAAAGCCATTGATATGGCGAACAGGTTATGAGAGTTCAAGTAGATGCCGGTAAAAGCTAAATGCGCAGAAGGAAACACTGAAGACAAGCTGTCTCCTAGCAGTGTGATGTACTCCACGCAGCATGCCTGTAAATAAGCAGCATGTTACATCAGATATGCAAGAACCAAACGTTATCGGAACACAGTACCGCCAGAATTCAGAGAGAGAACACTTACATAGAGTTCTAGATAAAGGACAACCTGCAAAAGAAACATGAGCAGCAATATGAGTGATGTGAATTTTGCTAAATCTGTACAATTAGGTGGACAATAGGTAAATATACATACCGATACAAATATTCGACCCGGGGTACCGAAAGCGGCTCGTCCGATATCAGGGTATGTTTCGATGATCGGCGAGCTGTCTATGCATCTCTTGAGAAGCAAGCCGGTGTAGCATGAACAGGCTCCCAACAAGGGAAGGAGGAGGAGGCTTAACCATCCTGCTTGTTTGATTCCGAAACACGTTGTGAGAATTCCAACACCGCACAGGACATTGAGGCCTGCGGTAGTGAAAAGAAACATTAGAACAGAGAAATTACAGTACTGACAATTAGAACTATGGAAAAACAAATTGAGATGTACCGTTGATGATAGACTGTCCACTGCTGCACTTGGAGGACGGCGGTGGGAGTTCAATGTAGTTGGATTTCAGGCACGCCGCAGAGGGCCTCTGCTGCACCGCGGGTGGCTGCGGAGCCGGTGGCCGCGGCTGCAAGCTGTCCGTCGACGGCCGCCCTGCGGGCTGCTGCTGCTGCGACAGCTGCGATAGAGAGGGCGGCAGCAATGGCCGGGTGAGGGGTAGCGAGCCCTCGGTGGCGCCCTTCTTGAGGAAGAAGGAGCTTCCGGCCTTGAGGAAAGAGCTCCCCAACTTGGTGATGCTCGGGCTCGCCGCCATGATGGTGCTCACCGACTGGACGGCGCTCAACATGTCGATCGACTGCCTGCGCGCGACGCCGAGTAACAACACATGAAAATAATTTTGTCTCGTCAGAATTATTATTATACTATAATTAATTAATTAATCAGGCGTGGAACCAGGCATGCAATGCAAGATCCATCGATGGACCGACCTGTAACTCTGCGGCCACGCGGCCTGCTGCCTGGCGACGTTGGGCGCGCGTTCCTTGTCGCCGTCGGCGTCGGCGTCGGCATCGCTGCCGCTGCCGCTGCCGCTACCGCTGCCGGTGCCAGTGCCGTCGTCGGCACCGTCAACGTCACCGCCGTCGTCGCTCCTGTCGGAGAAGGAGGATCCCGCGCAGTCCGACGAGGGTGGCGAGCCGCCATCCCGGTCCACGCCGAGGTCGTCGTCCTCGTCGCCTATGAAGAGCAGCGATCTGTCGCCGTGGCCCTTCTCCTCGTCGCGATCCATGCCGTCGCCGGCGTCTCTCTTCCTTCCGCAACAACCGATTCGATTCGATTGATCCCGACAAAACCTACTTGCGATCGAAACCCACGATATAAGGAAAACAGATGCACACACAATGGCACAACTCGACGAACCAGATTCCAAAGATTGTGGAAACAAACTACATACCTTATAAAATCCGCGGCGTTTGTGGAGTAGGTTTCGAACTAGACGTGCGACAGAGAGAAGGGGAGAGAGAGACGAAAACGGGGGGTGACGGGAGAGATGAGGCGGGGAAGGAGCCGGATTCCAGGACCTGCTGGTGCGTACGTGTTGGATCAGTTGCGGACGCGGTTTATATACGTGCCGCACAGAGTTCTGCTCTGTTCTTTTTTTCTTAAATATAAATCACCATTGATAGGGAAAATCTCTCAAGAAAAACGCGTCCGGACCCTTAAAACACGTCCGAGTGTCCGACCCGGCTTCGTATAAATCGCATGTACGCTGATCGAGATCTCTACAGATACGTCCAATCTTTTTTCTCGAATAATTTAGAGAGCTTTATTCAAACAAAGCCATTCATAAGGCAATGAGCCAAAAGACTGGCCACTAGGAGTCTCATTGAGCTAGCTTTCCGTTACATTCAAAGTGCAAGCACGTTTGGTGTCAGGACCCCGACTTAAAGTCACACCGATCTAGCATGTAACACCTCATATCACTTCATACCACGCACAAGATTCTAATTGTCGCCTTACCTTGCCCGGGACCGTTATGCGTTTTTGGCACACGTATATGATAGTGTCGCTAGCATCCATATGACAAGGAGCCCGGCCGACATGGCTAGTCGTGAACCCAAAGTGGCACTAACTTACGAGGGACAGTATACATGACCCGACAGAACGAATGTGTCGGTCATCAGCGAGTGAATCCGGGCTGTAGCAACTGGGCTAGCAGGACTCCGGTAAACCGGTTGTAGCAGGCTAATATGACTCCGGTAGACACCGCGTGACATTTCCCTGAAGGGACAGACACAGGAACGAAGAAGGACACATGCCGGCCAGCCTAAGTGTTCCGGAGCAGTAGCAAGCTACCAAGGCTCAGTGGAAGCACTAGGAGACATTTCCCGGTAAGAGAGACTACCAAGGATAAACAACTAGATAGTCAGATTCCACACATACCAAGCATTTCAATAACATACACACAATATGCTCGATATGTGCAAATACAACATGGCATCACAACATGACTCTACAACTCAAGTATTTTATTCAAAGGCTCCGAGGAGCGAGATATTACAAACATGGGTCTTATGACCCAACATTCAGAGCATACAAGTCAAACACAAACGGAAGCTTAACATGTCTGAGTACAGACATCTACAAATGAAAAAGGCTGAGAAGCCTGACTATCTACCAGATCCTGCCGAGGGCACAAGATCGTAGCTGAGGTAACAAGCTAAACGTCAAAGTCCAAGTGGAACTACTAGCGAGACTGAAGTCTCTCTGCAAAATATAAAATAGGCAAACGTGAGTACAAATGTACCCAACAAGACTTACATCAGAACTAACTACATATGCATCATTATCAACAAAGGGGATGGTGGGGTTTAACTGCAGCAAGCCAGCTTTGACTCGGTGGCTATCCTGATCTATGACTGCAAGTAACTCTTTTGAGGTGGCGCACACGGGTCCACATATTCACCATACCAATACACCACTATGGATCTGCTCCCGTCTCCCTACGAGAACGCCATCCATAGCATTCACGCTTATCTTGCGTATTTTAGAGTATCCACTTTCACTTGTCTATGAACTGTTATAGGCAACCCAGAAGTCCTTTACCGCGGACACGGCTATTCAAATAGATGATGTTAACCCTGCAGGGGTGTACTTCTTCATACATGTTTCCACCACTTAGCGTCTGCACACGACATGTGCTCGGTAGACTTCAAGCGAAAGCTGATACGTCTCCAACGTATCTATAATTTTTTATTGCTCCATGCTACTTTATGTACTGTTTTAAGCTTTATTGGGCTTTATTTTCCACTTTTATATCATTTTTGGGACTAACCTATTAACCGGAGGCCCAGCCTATATTGTTGTTTTTTTGCCTATTTCAGTATTTCGAAGAAAAGGAATATCAAACGGAGTCCAAATGGAATGAAACCTTCGGGAACGTGATTTTCTCACCGAACGTGATCCAGAGAACTTGGAGTGCAAGTCAAGAAGCAATCGGAGCCTCCACGAGATAGGAGGGCGCCCTATAGGGCGCCCTCGTGTCTCGTGGGCCCTCAATGCCACCGACGTACTTCTTCTTCCTATATATACCCTCGCACCCGAAAACATCCAGGCACCACGAAACACAACTTCCACCGCCAGAACCTTCAGATCCGCGAGATCCCATCTTGGAGCCTTCACGGCACTCTGCCAGAGGGGAAATCAAGCACGGAGGGCCTCTACATCAACATCCTTGCCCCTCCGATGAGTTGTGAGTAGTTTACCACAGACCTATGGGTCCATAGTTATTAGCTAGATGACTTCTTCTCTCTTTTTGGATCTCAATACAATGTTCTCCCCTCTCTTGTGGAGATCTATTCGATGTAATCTCTTTTTGCGGTGTGTTTGTCAAGATCCGATGAATTGTGGGTTTATGATCAAGTTTATCTATGAATAATATTTGAATCTTCTCTGAATTCTTTTATGTATGATTGAGTTATCTTTGCAAGTCTCTTCAATTATCGCTTGATTTGGCCTACTAGATTGGTTTTTCTTGCCATGGGTGAAGTGCTTAGCTTTGGGTTCAATCTTGTGGTGTCCTTACCCAAAGGATGTGAAAGGGTTGCAAGGCACGTATTGTATTATTGCCATCGAGGATAACAAGATGGGGTTTATATCATATTGCATGAGTTTATCCCTCTACATCATGTCATCTTGCTTAATGCGTTACTCCGTTCTTATGAACATAATACTCTAGATGCATGCTTTGGATAACGGTCGATGTGTGGAGTAATAGTAGTAGATGCAGCAGAGTCGGTCTACTTGTTATGGATGTGATGCCTATATACATGATCATGCCTAGATAATCTCATAACTATGCGCTTTTCTATCAATTGCTTGATAGTAATTTGTTCACCCACCGTAATACTTATGCTATCTTGAGAGAAGCCACCAGTGAAACCTATGGCCCCCGGGTCTATCTCTTATCATATTTGTTTTCAATCTACTTTTATTTGCATCTTTACTTTTTGCATCTATATTATAAAATACCAAAAATATATTTATCTTATCATACTATCTTTATTAGATCTCACTTTCACAAGTGGCCGTGAAGGGATTGACAACCCCTTTATTGCGTTGGTTGCGAGTTCTTAGTTTGTTTGTGTAGGTGCGTGGGACTTTTGAGGAGCCTCCTATTGGATTGATACCTTGGTTCTCAAAACTGAGGGAAATACTTGCGCTACACTTTGCTGCATCACCCTCTCCTCTTCGAGGAAAACTAACGCAAGCTCAAGACGTAGCAAAAGCCGACGTGGGTGTAGACCACGACCTATCTAAACACTCAAGTCTCTAGTCCAGGTTTATCCCCTATTCAAGTTCCATCCGCAGGGAGTCCGGCCGAAGTTTCCACATACGACCCCGAACGATGTGTGCAGGGTTCCCGAGACACCAAACGGGCACCCGGTACACCGTGCCACGTGCCTACCGCATCACAGCCCACCAAATGCGCAAGACGGCCTCCAAAGATACTACAAACACGTAAACTACTTGCAACTCCTGGACAGAGGACAAGGGTGATTAAGAAGTCGAGCGGGGTCATATTTCAGGGCCCGATGCATGGTAGTAGCTGTTTCATGGATCACAAACACAGAACTCAGTTCCTGAGGACGGCTTTAATGAGACAACCCACCATGTACTCCTACATGGCCTCTCACCGGTACCTTTACCAAAACATGTTCACACACTTAGCTCTCAACAGTAGGACATGTTCACACACCTCCGATCCATCCCCGATGAATCAGACCTGACACAACTCTAAGCGATAGCAGGCACGGAAAACAAGCATGAATGAGTAGGCACATCAGGGCTCAAACAACTCCTACTCATGCTAGTGGGTTTCATCTATTTACTGTGGCAATGACAGGTCATGCAGAGGATAAGGGGTTCAACTACCGCAACAAGTAACAGTTGAATCGTTGTTGTCCTAATGCAGTAAAAGAGAGCAGGAGCGAGAGAGTGGGATTGTATCGGAATGAACAAGGGGGTTTTGCTTGCCTGGCACTTCTGAAGATATTATAGTTCTTCATCGGTGTCATCGAACTCATCGTCGAATCACGTCTATCGAGAGGGAACAAATACCGGCAACAGAGAAAGAAACATAATCAATGCAATGCACAATATGATGCATGATCATGACATGGTAAAATGAGTGTGTTGGGCTAATGCAACTACAGTCAGATGGGTTTGAGCTATTTTGAACCAAAGATTCAAAGTTCAAACTCATTTGTGATCTTAAATAGTGCTTTATCATGTTTTGCACTAAATAGCAAGTTAACTTATTTAAACATGCATGAAACCAATACAGATGGATAGATTGGATTTTTCTGATAATTTTTTATATATAACTTATTTCATTCTGAGCTACGGTTGAATTTCTATGATTTTTAAAAGTCAAGATCATTTTACGGAATTTCTGGATAAACTTAAATCCGTAAAATGCTTTCTTGCATCGAGAATGACATAGGTGTGACGTCGATGGAGTCAACTGGTCGGCCAGGTCAAACCTGACCTGTGGGACCCATACGTCAATATCTCAGGCTGGTTTGGGTGTATGACAGGTGGGACCGGTCAACGTTGACTTGACCAAAGTCAAAGCTGACACGTGGGGTCCACACAGATTAGCACTAACCTAAACAGGGAGTTAGACTAAACTAGTTGGGCCCAGGGACCCACATGTCATCGACACAGGCACTAACTAAACGAGTTTAGCGCCTAAGCTAATGGCGCCACGTCAGCAGGTGACGCCGGCGACCATAGCAGCGGCGGGAACTCGCCGGAGTTGGTCGGGGCGGCGCTACAGACCGCGGCTGGGCGCGCTGAGGGCATCTACGCGGAGCTGGAAATCGCCTGCATCCACTCATGGCAGCGGCTGGAGCTGGGGTGGCCGGAGTCCGAGGGGGAAGACGACGGTGGTGTCGGTGTTGCAGGGCGTCCGGGCTTGCGCTTGCTGAGGGGAAAGCTTCACGGCGTCGAGGCGGACGGCAGGGTCAGAACGGAGAGGCACGGGGACGGCTGCGACCGCGGCGGTGCTCGTCGGCGGCCTCGGGTGCCCACGAACAGAGAGAGGGGAGGGAGCAGAGGAGGGGGAAGAGAGAGCTGCGAGGGGAACATGGGGAAAGGTCTCGGGCGTCTCCGTGGCGCGTTCAGAAGAGCCGGGGTGTCGCGGTGGAAGCAGGAGGCTGGCCTTGTGACCACGCCACTGCCCTCTTGGCCTTCAGGGAGGAAGGCAGCAGAGAGGGCTGTGGTGGTGTGTTGGGCCAGTTGGCTGGGCTGCCAGCTGGGCCGGCCAGGTGGGCTGCACAGGTGGGCTGGTGTCTCTGGTGGACCTCAAGGTAAGTCCAGGTAAGGCATGTTCCTTCCCTTTTCTATTTCTGTTTTTTTGTTTTTATTAAAATCTTTGCCACTGTTTTAAATCTAAGCAAAATTTAAAACTAGTGCCAAACTCCACTGAAATAATTATGTTGCCACAATGGACCCAGCCAAATGCACATAAATTATTTCAGGGTATTTTGAAATATATTCCACATATTATGAATATAATTCCAAATGCAAATACAATAACGATTTAAATTCAGTGCCCAAAATAATCCACAAAAATGTCCACTATTTTTGGTTTGGACCCAAGGTCTTGCCAAAATTACCAAACATTGATGGAAGCATTTTGGGTTCACTGAATGCATTTTTTTAAGCTGGACCTATTTGGATTTTAAAGTGCTAGGGTTTGATCACCCCCATTTCAGGTTTCCAATAAATTTAGACATGATGCATACATGAAGCTAGCCCAGTGCATTGCCAGAAGCTAGGGATGTGACACTTGGCACAAAGATGCGCAAAATAATTAGTTGATAGAATTACATGTTGAATATTCAGGCAGGAGCCACAACCAAACGAGAATTGTGACGAGGTTACTAGAGTTGTACCATATCCAGGCAGTCCACCTCCATCATCACATGCCATTAGCCACTAGCCATGTAGATTTGCAAAATGCACACCCTCTTGCGGAGAAAACGCCTCCACTATAAGTGGGTCGAATATACCAATATACGGCTTGCACCAAGCACTCAGAAAGGCATTCGAGGAACGTGCAACGCCGCACGCCCCATTGCGATTATCATTGAAATTGCTGGCACCGCCGGTGGTGATCTTGATGACACCATTCTCGGGTGGGCACCAACCGTGACCCGGAAGAACCGATTGCACATTGCGCGGCAACTCGAGCAAAGCAAGGGCTTCCTTGGTCCTTCTCATTGAGGTTGATGGATCTAGCCTTTCATCATCATGTTTTAGACGATTGCGTGAATGCCGAATGGTCTATATAATATGGATAATCTTTGATCTTTCTCCATCAGTGAATCTAGGATCACAAAAAATATCCCGAGCCCACGACCTGGATGCAGTCATGGTAATCTTGTCGATCACCCTTTCTTTGTCCCCTCAAAAAAAAAGCTCACCCTTTCTTTGATAAAACCATACACTTGCTTCTTCCCAAAATCTCTTTGTGTCAGAACATGAAAGCAAAACGTGTAGTAGGTCTTCATCCATTGCTAGGCAAATGTTGCATCTGCCAGTGTTTGCTATATGTCACCGTTTTAGAGTTGTTTTATAGGGCAAAATTCCACAAAGAACTCTCCGCCAGAACACATTTAATTTGCAAAGGGCCTTCCACATCTGTTGACTGTTCCCTAAATCCCCTAGGCCAACCCGGACAAGTACAAATACATGGGTCCAAATCTACAAATACGTACGTACATACAGCGCGTGCGATACGTGCCTTGCTTTGGTTTTCGTTGTCGAAGTTTTAGCGCTCATCCTTTGGTTTCGCTCCGTTCGGCAGCAAGTGATCGGCGAAACACGAAGAGTAAGTCGATCTTCTTCTCCTCGATCGTATTTTGTTTCTTCATTTTCGTCTCTTCTCGTGGTTATTTTGTCTTTGCTGCAGGGCATGGTGTGTTCAAAATCTCTACCTATGTATATATAATAATAAAGCACGGAGGGTCTCTGGTCGTCCGTCATCCTTTTTGCAAAAAAGTCCCTGCAATTTGTTCAAATCAACCCGCGGTCCATTTTTAAGTCATATCGAACCTTTTTTTATTTTCTTAGAAAACCCCCTGACGTTTCAGGTAATCAACCCGCCGTCCATATTTAAGTCACACGAATCGTCTTTTGTGTTTCACAGAAAACCCCCTGACCTTTCGGTTAATCAATCCACATTTTTATCAAAAACAAAATTATCCATATCTCTTAAAATGTAACTCCATACCCCTGAAATTTGATTATCTCTACCTTAATAACAATAAAGCACGGAGGGTTTCTGGTCGTCCGTCACCCATTTCTGCAAAAAAGTCCCTGCAGTTTGTTCAAATCAACCCGCAGCCCATCTTTAAGTCATACTGAACCATTTTTTTTTCTTAGAAAACCCCGACGTTTCGTAATCAACCCGCCGTCCATATTTAAGTCACACGAATCGTCTTTTGTGTTTTCACATAAAACCCCCTGACCTTTCGGTTAATCAATCCGCATTTTATTTAAAACAAAATTATCCATATCTCTTAAACCGCATCTCCAATTTTAACATGTTATATAGGAAATTTGATTAGAAAAATGTGTAGAATCTAAATATGTTGTTACTTTTAGCTGTTAAATATTTGTAAAATATTAATTTGGGTGCAAACTTAATCTATAGTGCACGGTCCTTTTTTCGCATGGGCGGTGATCCAAATTGCAAATAAATAAACACACAATTAAACCAGATTGAGAGGAAAGAAAACATTGATAACCACTCATGCACAACTTTGGAAAACGTCGCGAGAAAAAACAACATTTTTCTCATCTTATTCTGAGCGATTGTGTGCGTGCGAGCGCGCGCGCACGCGTGTGTCTCTGTGTGTGTGTGAGAGAGAGAGAAAGAGAGAAAAAGAGAGACGCCTTAGGACTAACCGCATTCAAATGTGTTTTCGTTGTGTGAGCATTGAACCATCGTCGGGAACACAAATGTGATGCCATGTTAAAATAAAGAACGTCTACCTATCAAGGTCTCGAGTCATGGTTATTAGGTTAAGAGCGTGTTTTTTTCTGTCCCGCTGCAACGCACGGGCTCTTTTGGCTAGTAAAAAAAACAGGGCATGGCGGTTGCACTTTTTCCTCCATTGCTTCCAACCCCATTGTTGGAGCCGATTGCTATGTCGCCTGTTGCAGACCTCACAAACGAACTAGAGCGGCAAGAAGCCCAGCCGTGCGTTGGCGAGCTAAAGTTGGGTAGATGACATGTTTATGGATCAGAGGAAGCATGGGCGGCGTCGAGCAAGAGCTGGATAATCGACAAGATTGCTCCCGTCGCGTTGGACAAATGTCCATATCCCTCCACCGTCGACCCGCACCTTCACTTCAGAGGGTTCACAATCAGCAAAGATATAGATATGTTTAAAAAGGGTCATGCACGATTTTGTTTAATGGAATATGTAAAAAATATCATGAATTTGATCTGGTATAAATGAAAATCATCCGGTTTGCATGAAATGCGTTCGGTTCGTTCAAATTTCGTGTCCAGACGATTGATAGTTAGGTTTGGATGACTCGCTCCTAAATCAATATCTACGGAAGTGCCGGACATTTATATCCATTTTCTCTACTCCTAAAAAAGGAGTTGGTAGTTTCCCTTCACCGTTTTATTATCGTCTCACCTCCCACCACCCCTTTCACTGGATTTTTTTCCTCCGATTAAAAACCAAATCTCACTAAACCAGTGAGATCTTATTTTGCTCTTGTTTTGGTAGGTGCTGATTCAATTCAATCACGTAAATAATAGCTAATTAAGAATCCAGAGATTTCACCATATATATGGGATCACCTTCCTAAAAGACAGACAGGAGATTTTTCTCGACAACTTTCCAAAGCAAAATCAGATACTCCTTAATAACAAATTGCTAATCCCGCACACTATGCAATTTATTATTATCATTATCTCTATTATTAATTGACAACCACAACTTTCCTAATACAATAAAATAACATATCTTTTTTTACCAAATCACATATATTTTCGTATCTTACCAAATCACATATATCTCTACTATTAAACGGGAGTCGGTAGGCCGCATCCAGCCCCTACGCTGAGGGACGTCTTGCGACACCAAGGAGGACGCCGTGGCTAGACCTGATGTCGGCGCGATTCTCGAAAATGCCAGGGCGTGGAGCACAGCGTCGAGGACGGCCATGGCGGTGGGCGGTTCGACATGTACATGATTCTGTTGGAAATATGCCCTAGAGGCAATAATAAATTAGTTATTATTATTATATTTCCTTGTTCATGATAATCGTTTATTATCCATGCTATAATTGTATTGATAGGAAACTCAAATACATGTGTGGATACATAGACAACACCATGTCCCTAGCAAGCCTCTATTGGCTAGCTCGTTGATCAATAGATGGTTACGGTTTCCTAATCATGGACATTGGATGTCATTGATAACGGGATCACATCATTAGTAGAATGATGTGATGGACAAGACCCAATCCTAAGCCTAGCACAAAGATCGTAGTTCGTATGCTAAAGCTTTTCTAATGTCAAGTATCATTTCCTTAGACCATGAGATTGTGCAACTCCGGATACCGTAGGAATGCTTTGGGTGTACCAAACGTCACAACGTAATCGGGTGACTATAAAGGTGCACTACGGTATCTCCGAAAGTGTCTATTGGGTTGGTACGAATCGAGATCGGATTTGTCACTCCGGTTAATCGGAGAGGTATCTCTGGGCCCACTCGGTAGGACATCATCATAATGTGCACAATGTGACCAAGGGGTTGATCACGGGATGATGTGTTACGAACGAGTAAAGAGACTTGCAAACGAGATTGAACAAGGTATCGGGATACCGACGATCGAATCTCGGGCAAGTACAATACCGCTAGACAAAGGGAATTGTATCACGGGATCGATTGAGTCCTTGACATCGTGGTTCATCCGATGAGATCATCGTGGAACATGTGGGAGCCAACATGGGTATCCAGATCCCGCTGTTGGTTATTGACCGGAGAACGTCTCGGTCATGTCTACATGTCTCCCGAACCCGTAGGGTCTACACACTTAAGGTTCGGTGACGCTAGGGTTATAAAGGAAGTTTGTATGTGGTTACCGAATGTTGTTCGGAGTCCCGGATGAGATCCCGGACGTCACGAGGAGTTCTGGAATGGTCCGGAGGTAAAGATTTATATATGGGAAGTCCTATTTTGGTCGCCGGAAAAGTTTCGCACTTTATCGGTATTGTCTTGGGAGTGCCGAAAGGGGTCCGGGCTCCACCGGGGTCCACCTGCCCGGGGGGCCACATGGGCTGTAGGGTGCGCCTTGGCCTATATGGGCCAAGGGCACCAGCCCCAAGAGGCCCATGCACAAAGGAAACTTGGGGAGGGAAGAGTCCTCAAGGGGAAGGCACCTCCGAGGTGCCTTGGGAGGATGGACTCCTCCCCCTCTTGGCCGCACCCCTTCCTTGGAGGAAGGGGCAGGCTGCGCCTCCCCTCTCCCTTGCCCCTATATATAGTGGAGGGAGGGAGGGCATCCACACTGAGCCTGGCGCCTCCCTCCCTCCCGTGACACCTCCTCCTCTCCCGTGAGGTGCTTGGCGAAGCCTGCAGGATTGCCACGCTCCTCCACCACCACCACGCCGTTGTCTTTCTGTTGGATGGAGTCTTCCTCAACCTCTCCCTCTCTCCTTGCTGGATCAAGGCATGGGAGACGCCACCGGCTGTCACGTGTGTTGAACGCGGAGGTGCCGTCTGCTCGGCACTCGGATCTCCGTGATTTGGATCACGACGAGTACGACTCCTTCAACCCCGTTCTCATGAACGCTTCCGCTTAGCGATCTACAAGGGTATGTAGATGCACTCTCCTTCCCTCGTTGCTAGTTTCTTCATAGATAGATCTTGGTGACACGTGGGAAAATTTTGAATTTACGCCACGTTCCCCAACAAAGGGCATCATGAGCTAGGTCTATTGCGTAGATTCTTTGCACGAGTAGAACACAAAGTAGTTGTGGGCGTTGATTTTGTTCAATATGCTTACCGTTACTAGTCCAATCTTGTTTCGACGGTATTGTGGGATGAAGCGGCCGGACCGACCTTACACGTACTCTTCGTGAGACAAGTTCCACCGACCGACATGCACTTGGTGCATAAGGTGGCTAGCGGGTGCCGCCTCCCACTTTAGTCGGAACGGATTCGATGAAAAGGGTCCTTATGAAGGGTAAATAGCAATTGGCATATCACGTTGTGGTTTTATGTAGGTAAGAAACGTTCTTGCTAGAAACCCAAAGCAGCCACGTAAAACATGCAAACAACAATTAGAGGACGTCTAACTTGTTTTTGCGGGGTATGCTATGTGATGTGATATGGCCAAGAAGAATGTGATGAATGATATGTGATGTATGAGATTGATCATGTTCTTGTAATAGGATTCACGACTTGCATGTCGATGAGTATGACAACCGGCAGGAGCCATAGGAGTTGTCTTTATTTATTGTATGACCTGCGTGTCATTGAACAACGCCATGTAATTACTTTACTTTATTGCTAACCGTAGCCATAGTAGTAGAAGTAATAAGTTGGCGAGACAACTTCATGGAGACACGATGATGGAGATCATGATGATGGAGATCATGGTGTCATGCCGGTGACAATGATGATCATGGAGCCCCAAGATGGAGATCAAATGAGCAATATGATATTGGCCATATCATGTCACTACTATATAATTGCATGTGATGTTTATTATGTTTATGCATCTTGTTTACTTAGAACGACGGTAGTAAATAAGATGATCCCTTACACAAATTTCAAGAAGTGTTCTCCCACTTGCACCGTTGCTACAGTTAAATGGCTTCTAAGCACCACGTGATGATCGGGTGTGATGGATTCTTACGTTCACATACAACGGGTGTAAGACAGATTTACACAGCAAAAACACTTGGGGTTAACTTGACGAGCCTAGCATGTATGCATATGGCCTCGGAACACAGAGACCGAAAGGTCGAGCATGAGTCGTATGGTAGATACGATCAACATGAAGATGTTCACCGATGTTGACTAGTCCGTCTCACGTGATGATCGGACACGACTTAGTTGACTCGGATCATGTAATCACTTAGATGACCGGAGGGATGTCTATTCGAGTGGGAGTTCATAAAATGAACTTAATTATCTTGAACATAGTCAAAAGACCTTTTGCAAATTATGTCGAAGCTCGCGCTTTAGTTCCACTGTTTAGATATGTTCCTAGAGAAAATATAGTTGAAAGTTGAAAGTAGCAATTATGCGATCAAGAGAAAGCTTATGTCCTTAATGCACCGCTCGGTGAGCTGAACCCCAAAACATCGTTTGTGGATGTTGCGAACATCGGACATACACGCTTTGATAACTACGTGATAGTTCGCTTAAACGGTTTAGAGTTGAGGCACCAAAGACGTTTTTGAAACGTCACGGAACATGAGATGTTTTGAGGATGAAATTGGATTTCGTGCTCGTGCCCACGCCAAGAGGTATGAGACCTCCGACGATTTTCTTAGCCTACAAACTAAGGGAGAAAAGCTCAATCGTTGAGCTTGTGCTCGATTGTCGTGAGTACAACAATCACTTGAATCGAGTGGGAGTTGATCTTCCGGATGAGATAGTGATGTTTCTCCAAAGTCATTGCCACCAAGCTGCTAGAGCTTCGTGATGAACTATAACATATCAAGGATAGAGATGATCCTTGAGGTATTCGCGTTGTTTGACATCACGAAAGTAGAAGTCAAGAAGGAGCATCAATTGTTGATGGTTGGTGAAACCACTAGTTTCAAGAAGGGCAAGGGCAAGAAGGGATACTTCATGAAACGGCAAATCAGCCGCTGCTCTAGTGAAGAAACCCAAGGTTGAACCCAAACCCGAGACCTGAGTGCTTACGTAATAAGGGGAACAGCCACCGAGCAAAGATTACCCTAGATACTTGGTAGATAAGAAGGTCGGCAAGGTCGAAAGAAGTATATTGGAAATACATTATGTTAATGTGTACTTTACTAGTACTCCTAGTAGTACCAGGTACTAAGATACCGGTTCGGTTGCTAAGTGTTAGTAACTCGAAATAAAAGAGCTACAATCAAACGGAGACTAGCTAAAAGGTGAGTGACGATATGTGTTGGAAGTGTTTCCAAGTTTGATATGATCAAACATCGTGACGCTCCCTCTACCATCAAGATTAGTATTAAACCTGAATTATTGTCATTTGGTGTTTGCGTTGAGCATAGACATGATTGGATTATGTCTATCGCAATACGGTTATTCATTTAAGGAGAATAATGGTTACTCTATTTATTTGAATAATACCTTCAATGGTCTTGCACCTAAAGGAATGGTTTATTGAATCTCGATCGTAGTAATACACATTTTCATGCCAAAAGTATAAGATAGTAAAGATAGTACCACTTAATTGTGGCTGCCATATAAGTCATATTGGTGTAAACGCATGAAGAAGCTCCATGTTGATGGATCTTTGGACTCACTCGTTTTGAAAAGTTTGAGACATGCAAACCATGTACATTGGTGTATACGCATGATGAAACTCCATGCAGATGGATCGTTTGGACTCGCATGATTTTGAATCACTTGAGATATGCAAATCATACCACATGGGCAAGATGATTGAAAAGCCTCGGTTTCAGTAAGATGGAACAAGATAGCAACTTGTTGGAAGTAACACATTTTGATGTGTGCAGTCCAATGAGTCTTTGAGGCATCAAAGGAATATCGTTATGTTCTTACTTCACGATGATTTGAGTAGATGTTGAGTATATTTACTTGATGAAACACAAGTCTGAATTATTGAAAGGTTCAAGTAATTTGAGTGAAGTTGAAGATCTTCGTGACAAGAGGATAAAATGTCCGTGATGTGATCATAGAGATGAATATCCGAGTTGCGAGTTTGGTACACAATTGAGACATTGTGGAAATTGTTTCACAACTAATACCGCCCGGAACACCATAGTGTGATGGTGTGTCCGAACATCATAGTTGCACCCTATTGGATATGGTGCGTACCATGATGTCTCTTATCGAATTACCACTATCGTTAATGGGTTAGGCATTAGAGACAACCGCACTCACTTTAATAAGGTACCACGTAATTCCGTTGAGATGACACCGTATGAACTATGGTTTAGAGAAACCTAAGCTGTCATTTCTTAAAGGTTTGGGGCATGACGCTTATGTGAAAAAAGTTTCGTGTTGATAAGCTCGAACCCAAAACGGATAAAATGCATCTTCATAGGACACCCAAAAACAGTTGGGTATACCTCCTAATTCAGATCCGAAAGCAATAGGGATTGTTTCTTGAATCGGGTCCTTTCTCGAGGAAAAGTTCGTCTCGAAAAGTTGAGTGGGAGGATGGTGGAGACTTGATGAGGTTATTGAACCATCACTTCAACTAGTGTGTAGCAGGCACGGAAGTTGTTCCGTGGCACCTACACCAATTGAAGTAGAAGCTTATGATAGTGATCATGAAGTTTCGGATCAAGTCACCGACGTACCTCGTAGGGTGACAAGGATGCATTACTACTTGAGTGGTACGCAATCACATCTTGAAGGTCATGTTGCTAGACAACAATGAACCTACGAGCTATGGAGAAGCAATGGTGGGCCCAAATTCCGATAAATGGTTAGAAGCCATGAAATCCGAGATAGGATCCATGTATCATAACAAAGCATGGACTTTGGTGGACTTGCCGATGATCGGCAAGCCATTGAAATAAATGGATCTTTAAGAAGAAGACGGACATGGACGGTAATGTCACCGTCTATGAAGCTCGACTTGTGGCGAAGAGTTTTTCACAAGTTCAAGGAGTTGACTACGATGATATTTTCTCATCCGTAGCAATGCTTAAGTCCGTCGGAATCATGTTAGCATTAGCTGCATTTATGAAATCTGGCGAGATGGATGTCAAAACGAGTTTCCTTACCGGTCTTCGTAAGGAAAGGTTGTATGTGATACAATCAGAAAGTTTTTGTCGATCCTAAGGATGCTAAAAGGTATCTTTGGCTCCAGCGATCCTTCTAAGGACCGGAGTAAGCATCTCGGAGTTGGAATGTGCGCTTTGATGAGATGATCAAAGATTTTGGGTTTATACAAAGTTTATGAGAAACTTGTATTTCCAAAGAAGTGAGTGGGAGCACTATAGAATTTCGATAACAATATGTTGTTGACATATTGATGATCGAAATGATGTAGAATTTCTAGAAAGCATATAGGGATGTTTGAAAAGTGTTTTTCAATAGAAAACTGGATTAGGCTACTTGAACAATAAGCATCAAAGATCTATAAGATAGATCAAAATGTTTAATAATACTTTCAAATGAGCATGTACCTTGACATGATCTTGAAGGTGTTCAAGATGGATCGATCAAAGAAGGAGTTCTTGCACGAGATGTAAGGTATGAAGTTAAGACTTGAAGCTCGACCACGGCGAGTATCGTAGAGAAAGGATCGAAGATCGTCCCTATGCCTTAGACATAGGCTCTACGGTATGCTATCTTTGTGTACCGCACCGAAGTGTGCCATGCCATGAGTCGGTCAAGGGGTACAAGAATGATCCAGAATGGATCATTGGACAATGATCAAAATTGTCCTTGGAGTAAATAAGGACATGTTTCTCGATTATGGAGGTGATAAAGAGTTCATGAAAGCGTTACGTCGATGCAAGCTTTAACACCTATCCGAGTGACTCGAGTAGCAAACCGGATACGTATAGTGGAGCAACCATTTGGAATAGCTTCAAGTGGAGCGTGGAAGCAACATTTATAATATGACCTAGAAATTTGCAAAGCACACACGGATCTGAAAGGTTCAGACCCGTTGACTAAAACCCGTTGACTAAAACCTCTCTCACAAGCAAAACATGATCAAACCTCGTAACTCATTGAGTCTAAATCACATGATGATGTGAACTAGTTCTACGTACACTAGTAAACTCTTTGGGTGTTAGTCACATGGCGATGTGACATGTCGCTGTTAATCACATGACGATGTGAACTAGATTATTGACTCTAGTGCAAGTGGGAGACTGTTGGAAATATGCCCTAGAGGCAATAATAAATTAGTTATTATTATTATATTTCCTTGTTCATGATAATCGTTTATTATCCATGCTATAATTGTATTGATAGGAAACTCAAATACATGTGTGGATACATAGACAACACCATGTCCCTAGCAAGCCTCTATTGGCTAGCTCGTTGATCAATAGATGGTTACGGTTTCCTAACCATGGACATTGGATGTCATTGATAACGGGATCACATCATTAGTAGAATGATGTGATGGACAAGACCCAATCCTAAGCCTAGCACAAAGATCGTAGTTCAGTATGCTAAAGCTTTTCTAATGTCAAGTATCATTTCCTTAGACCATGAGATTGTGCAACTCCGGATACCGTAGGAATGCTTTGGGTGTACCAAACGTCACAACGTAATCGGGTGACTATAAAGGTGCACTACGGTGTATCTCCGAAAGTGTCTATTGGGTTGGCACGAATCGAGATCGGATTTGTCACTCCGGTTAACGGAGAGGTATCTCTGGGCCCACTCGGTAGGACATCATCATAATGTGCACAATGTGACCAAGGGGTTGATCACGGGATGATGTGTTACGGAACGAGTAAAGAGACTTGCCGGAAACGAGATTGAACAAGGTATCGGGATACCGACGATCGAATCTCGGGCAAGTACAATACCGCTAGACAAAGGGAATTGTATACGGGATCGATTGAGTCCTTGACATCGTGGTTCATCCGATGAGATCATCGTGGAACATGTGGGAGCCAACATGGGTATCCAGATCCCGCTGTTGGTTATTGACCGGAGAACGTCTCGGTCATGTCTACATGTCTCCCGAACCCGTAGGGTCTACACACTTAAGGTTCGGTGGCGCTTAGGGTTATAAAGGAAGTTTGTATGTGGTTACCGAATGTTGTTCGAGTCCCGGATGAGATCCCGGACGTCACGAGGAGTTCCGGAATGGTCCGGAGGGAAAGATTTATATATGGGAAGTCCTATTTTGGTCGCCGGAAAAGTTTCGCACTTTATCGGTATTGTACCGGAGTGCCGAAGGGGTCCGGCTCCACCGGGGTCCACCTGCCCGGGGGCCACATGGGCTGTAGGGTGCGCCTTGGCCTATATGGGCCAAGGGCACCAGCCCCAAGAGGCCCATGCACCAAGGAAACTTGGGGAGGAAGAGTCCTCAAGGGGAAGGCACCTCAGGGGTGCCTTGGGAGGATGGACTCCTCCCCTCTGGCCGCACCCCTTCCTTGGAGGAAGGGGCAAGGCTGCGCCTCCCCCTCCCTTGCCCCTATATATAGTGGAGGGAGGGAGGGCATCCACACCGAGCCCCTGGCGCCTCCCTCCCTCCCGTGACACCTCCTCCTCTCCCGTAGGTGCTTGGCGGCTGCCCGCAGATTGCCACGCTCCTCCACCACCACCACGCCAGTTGTGCTGCTGTTGGATGGAGTCTTCCTCAACCTCTCCCTCTCTCCTTGCTGGATCAAGGCATGGGAGACGCCACCGGGCTGTACGTGTGTTGAACGCGGAGGTGCCGTCTGCTCGGCACTCGGATCTCCGGTGATTTGGATCACGACGAGTACGACTCCTTCAACCCCTGCTTCTCATGAACGCTTCCGCTTAGCGATCTACAAGGGTATGTAGATGCACTCTCCTTCCCTCGTTGCTAGTTTCTTCATAGATAGATCTTGGTGACACGTAGGAAAATTTTGAATTTCTGCTACGTTCCCCAACAGATTCGTTCATAAAACGCACTGATGTTGACGTGGTGCTGATTGGCGCCAACAAAACGGCTTAGAGAAGGACAAGAAAGAGAAGAACAACACGTATTTCTTCTAGCAATGAATGGTGTGTGGTCTGAAGATGGAGCTTATTGGTAATCTTCTATATCTAAATAGCTAGGCCCCACTAACATATTTCTCTCAACATGCAAGCATGCCACCTCATCATTCAACTTGCATAGGAAAGGCCCACCTCAACATGCAACTATGCATATTAAAAATCCACTTCAACATGTATGCATGTAAAATTCCATTCTATTATGGTATTAGATTTAATTCTTATATAATTTGAAAAACTATTATTTCAAATATTCATGTTCCATAAAACCAAAATCTCACTAAAATACTGCAAAATATTCTGGCAACAGCGTGCTGGGCATCATCTAGTTAGGAATATGTTTAGGGTGCCACTTGCCTCCTGATACGTCTCCGTCGTATCTATAATTTTTTATTGTTCCATGCCAATATTATTCAACTTTCATATACTTTTTGGCAATTTTTTATATTATTTTTGGGACTAACATATTGATCCAAAGGCTCAGTGTTAGTCCTCATTGCTGTATGTTTTTGGTTTCAGAATATCCATATCAAACGGAGTCCAAACAGGATAAAAGCAGACGGAGCTTATTTTTTGAAAAATATGGAAAATTTGGAAGGAAAATCAACGCGAACTGATGTCCGAGGTGGTCACGAGGCGGGGCGCCTACCCTCGTGAGCCCACCGTAAGGCGGTAGATGCTCTTCTTTTGCCGCAAGAAAGCTAATATTCGGAAAAAAATCACGGCAAAGGTTTCAGGTCAATCGGAGTTACGGATCTCCATATGTACACGAAACGGTGAAACAGAGCCAGAACAAAACGCAGAAACAGAGAGATAGATCCAATCTCGGAGGGGCTCTCGCCCCTCCCACGCCATGGGAGCCAAGGACCAGAGGGGAAACCCTTCTCCCATCTAGGGAGGAGGTCAAGGAAGAAGAAGAAGAAGGGGGGCTCTCTCTCCCTTGCTTCCGGTGGCGCCGGAGCGCTGCCGGGGGCCATCATCATCACTGCGATCTTCACCAACACCGTCGTCATCTTCACCAACATCTCCATCACCTTTCCCCTTCTATATCCAGCGGTCCACTCTCCCGCAACCTGCTGTACCCTCTACTTGAACATGGTGCTTTATGCTTCATATTATTATCCAATGATGTGTTGCCATCCTATGATGTCTGAGTAGATTTTCATTGTCCTATCGGTGATTGATGAATTGCTATGATTGGTTTGAGTTGCATGTTTTATTATTGATGATGTCCTATTGTGCCTTTCGTGTCGCGCAAGCGTGAGGGATTCCCGTTGTAGGGTTTGCAATATGTTTATGATTTGCTTATGGTGGATGGCGTGAGTGACAGAAGCACAGACCTGAGTAAGTAGGTTATTTGCGTATGGGATAAAGAGGACTTGATACTTTAATGCTATGGTTGGGTTTTATCTTAATGAATCTTTAGTAGTTGCGGATGCTTGCTAGAATTCCAATCATAAGTGCATATGATCCAAGTTGAGAAAGTATGTTAGCTTATGCCTCTCCCTCAAATAGAATTGCAACAGTGATTACCGGTTTAGTAACGTAGTCAGTTGCCTAGGGACAATTCCACAACTCCTACCACCACTTTTCCACACTCGCCATATTTACTTTAGTTGCGTCTTTATCTAAACAGGCCCTAGTTTATATTTACGTGTTCTTTATTTTCTTGCAAGCCTATCCAAAAACACCTACAAAGTACTTCTAGTTTCATACTTGTTCTAGGTAAAGCGAACGTCAAGCGTGCGTAGAGTTGTATCGGTGGTCGATAGAATTTGAGGAATATTTGTTCTACCTTTAGCTCCTCGTTGGGTTCGACGCTCTTACTTATCGAAAGAGGCTACAATTGATCCCCTATACTTGTGGGTTATCACCTCCCACGTCGGTATGCATTTGCAAAGTTGAATGAACCTTTAAGAATGATCTTTATAGTTATTTGTTGTTTTCTAGCAATAGTATGTGTTAGTTTAAGCCATTCTATTATATTGTAAATGTAAAAAAGTTCGGCCCTATTGCAACGCACAATGAAGGCAACATGTGTGTCATCCAGTTTTATAGGAGAGGGCTCCAACAAAAAATGTCCCGCTACGGTGGAAAACCGAGCGAGAGGGAAGGGTCCGATAGAAAAGGGTGCGTCATGGGGTTGGGTTCTAGTGGTGGACCTGCTTGTTGGATATAACATGGCGTATAGTTCAGGCAACCATATTTTTCTCCTGGTTTGGATTTCGGGTAGCCCAGACTATCCAGATGGTTGAATTTTTTGGAGCTTACTGGGCGCTTGTTTGATTTCTGAACACACCCGGACGAGAAATAAACTTCGACCCCCCTCTGCCGCTTTGCCGGTCCGGCTACTCCTCGTCCCGTTACGCTGAGGAGCCGCTCGTGCCGCGGCAAATCCACTCCTCTGGTTCGAGTCATCTGCCTGGTCAACTTCTCTGCATCGCGCCGCGCCGCTCACCTGGTTGACTCCTCTGGATTGAGTCCACCTGGGCCACCCGTGCTACAACGCGGGGTCGCGAGGGCACCTCCGCCTCCGGTTCCTGACGCGGGATGCCCACCGCTGAGCTGCGACTCCTGACGTGGGACGCGGGTTCGCTCGAGGGGGCACATCTGCCGCCGCCAGCGGCTCTTTGACGTGGGGACGCGGGGTCGCGGGGGCACATCCGCCGCCGCCGCCGGCTCCTGACGCGGGACACCCGCGATGCGGGGACGCGGGGTTGCCTGGGTCTCATCCGCCGCCGGCTCCTGAACGGGACGTCCGCTGCTGCACTCGCTCCAGATCGGGACGCCCCGGCCACTGCACTTCTTCTGTTTCGGCCGCCATCCCAGATCGAGCTGCTTGTCACTCCGGCTGCCTTCTCCAGGCTGTGACCTTTTTGGAGTAAATAGCATAAAACTACTAGTTTACAGGCTAGAGTTTCAAAAAACTATCGGTTTTTAATTTTTCGCTGATAACTACCAAGTTAGGGGTTGGCTGTTTCAAAAAACTCTAATCACGGAGTTTTTTAAAATTGATCACGATTATGACAGTTGGGACCGGCATGTAAGAGAACCGTTTGTTTGACCGTTTGTTTGACTGTTACCTTACATGTAGGGCCCACATGTCAGTATCTGTAAGTTTTTAAAAAAAGCAATCGGGTCCCTATAGTTTTTTTTTTAAAAAGCAATCGGGTCCCTAACTATTTTATGGAAAAAGCAATCGGGTCCTTGCTCGCGCCTCGAGAGGAGCCGCGCCGTCCTTGTGCCAGCCAGGCCGCCGTGGACGGCCTTGGCCAGAAGCTCTGGCGCCCGCTGAAATCCCTCCGTCGCCCGTCGAATCTGTGCCGTGGAGCTCCCCTCCGGCGTGCGTGGCGGCCATGACCTCCTCTCCTCAAGAAGCTACGCTGCGGCCGCCGTGAGCTCACCGCCGAACTCTCTCACTCTCCCTCTTTCACAGGTGCGGCGACCCGTGATCCTAGCCATGGCGCAAGGATGGCGGCAGCCTCTGCCAACGCGTCTGCCGAGCCTCCCCCGGCCATGGCGCGCGGTTGGTGGAGGCCGCCGCCACGCCCCACTCGCCTATGTGTGCCGGCCATGCCACTGCCCTCGCCACGGCCGTGCCACCATGAGCTCGTGAGCACCTCCCACCACGACCACGGGAAGGTGGGGAGGGAGGATGAAGAAGAAAGAGAAGAGGAAAGAGAAGAGGAAGACGAAATCGATATGTGGGCCCCACATGTCGCTTAACGGTCAACACACTGTCGAATAGACGGAATGTTTAGATGCGGGCCCGACTTGTCATAAACAGTTTAGTTTTTAAACAACAGGCATTTGGGGTTTTTTGAAACAGCCGACCCCCGAGTTAGTAGTTATCAGCGAAAAATTAAAAACCGGTAGTTTTTTGGAACCCTAGCCTGTAAACTAGTAGTTTTATGCTATTTACTCGATCTCTTTGCCTGCTCTCTGGTCGGTTGGTCCGGTGGTTCCCGTGCTCCTCTGCTGCTGTTTGTTGGTTCTCTGACCGTCTGCATAAGGGGTTCATTCAGTTGACTGGGCTCTTCGGGTGGCCTTTGCATTAAAAAAAGAGATAAAAAAGAAGATAGAAAAGGAGCAGCATGTCTTCATCGTCATCAGGCTATGTGGCCATCCCTCGCTGCCCAGTGATATTTGATGGGGCTAACTATGATGAGTTTGTTGCCTTCATGCGCATTCACATCCGTGGCCTTCGTCTCTGGGGCATTCTTGCCGGTGAGGTCCCTTGTCCTCCGCGCCTTGTCCCTCCTGTGGCTCCTACTCCACCGCCGACGCCACCATCTCTTGCTGTTGATGCTTCTGATGCTGATAGGGCTGCAGCTAGGGTTGCTGATGATGATGCGGTTGCTGCTTATGACCAACAGGTCTTGGATTATTCGAATGCTCTTTCCGTTTATCGCGATGATCTGGCTGCTTACACTCAGTGGTGTGATGATGATGCTCGTGCTGCGGCTGTCCTCACTTCCAGTGTTCTTCCTTAGTTTGATTCCGAGTTTATGGGCCTCAGTACTGTCTTTGAGATGTGGACTCGTTTTCACCAGCGTTATCAGCCCTCTGGTGATGCTCTCTACTTGTCTGTGGTTCGTCAGGAGCATGCTCTTTAGCAGGGAGAATCCACTATTGATGAGTTCTACACTTAGAGTTCTGCTATGTGGCGCCAGCTTGACTCTCTTCGCACTGCTATTCGTTGCACTTGCCCATGTTACCAGACTGTGAGGTCAGACTTGGAGCTTCAGTGCGTCTATGAGTTCTTATCGTGACTCTGTGGTGAGTTTGAGACTCGACGTGCTCAATTGTTTGCTCGTGGACGTGTTCCTATTTCTGAGGTGCTCTCCGAGCTTCGTGCTGAGGAGACTCGCCTCCATGGTGTCGGTCTGCTTCAGGTTCCCTCTGTGCTTGCTGCTCAAGCTCCTACTCCACCAGTATCCTCTCACTCCAGTGCTCCGCCGCTACTACCCACTCCTTCTGGTAGTGAGGGCCGCACTCGTGAGGGCCGCTCTCGTCCTCATCATTGTGGCTACTGCAACAGGGATGGTCACCCTGAGTCTGATTGCTTCAAGAAGAAGTGTGATATGCGTAATAGGGAGCGCAATTCCTCAATTGGGACTCGTGCTTCTTCCGCGACGTCATCTACTGTCTCCTTGACTGAGCAAGATATTATGAAGCTTAAGCGTCTACTTGCTGCTTCAGGTTCTTCGACAGGTATTGCAGGCTTTGTGACTGGTGCTTCTAGTGTTGAGCGACCACCATCTACACAGTCAGGTACATCCCCATGGGTTCTGGATTCTGGAGCTTCATTTCATATGTCTTCCGATTCCTCTATATTGTCCTCTCTTAGATCTCTTGATTTCCCTATTAATGTTCTTACTGCTGATGGTACTCCTCTTCCTGTTGCTAGTCGAGGCATCCTTTCCACTTCTTCATTTCATGTTCCAGATGTTTCTCATGTTCCTCGCCTTACCATGAAATTATTTTGTGCAAGCCAGCTTACTGATTCTGGTTGTCACGTCATTCTTGACGTTGATTCTTGCACTGTCCAGGATCGTCACACGAAGGCTGTGGTTGGGGCTGGCCCTCGCCGCCTTGACTCCCAGGGGCTTTGGGAGTTAGATTGGCTCCATGTTCCTTCCGCTGCCACCATACTCGCCAGTACATCTGCCTTGGCCGCTTCAGCTACCAGCTCCTTCCAACAGTGGCATCATCGACTTGGTCACCTTTGTGGCTCTTGGCTATCTTCTTTAGTTCATCGTGGTCTTCTAGGGCATGTCTCAGGAGATGTCTCTTTGCAGTGTCAGGGTTGTAGGCTTGGTAAACAGGTTTAGTTACCTTATCCTACTAGTGAGTCGGTGTCTCAACGCCCTTTTGATTTAGTTCATTCCGATGTGTGGGGACCGGCTCCCTTCGCTTCAAAAGGGGGCCATCGATACTATATTATTTTTATAGATGATTTCACTCGCTACACTTGGCTTTACTTCATGTCTTCTCGTAGCGAGGTTCTCTCTATTTATAAGCGTTTTGCCGCCATGGTCCACACTCAGTTCTCTACACCTATTCGTGTGTTTCATGCTGATTCTGCTGGCGAGTATATCTCCAAAATGTTGCATGGTTTTCTTGCTAAACAAGGTACTCTTGCTCAGTTCTCTTGTCCCGGTGCTCACGCTCAAAATGGTGTGGCTGAGCACAAGCATCATCACCTTCTTGAGACAGCTCATGCGATGCTAATTGCTGCCTCTCTTCCGCCCCATTTCTGGGCTGAGGCTATCTCCACTGCCACATATCTCATAAACATTCAACCCTCATCTTCTCTACAAGGAGGTATTCCTCTAGAGCGTCTTTTTGATCATTCTCCTGATTATTCTGCTCTTCGGTTGTTTGGTTGTGTTTGTTATGTTCTCCTTGCCCCCCGAGAACGCACCAAACTAACCGCTCAGTTTGTCGAGTGTGTTTTCTCGGCTATAGTGATGAGCATAAGGGTTATCGGTGTTGGGATCCTATCGGTCGACGGATGCGTATTTCTAGGGATGTGAATTTTGATGAGTCTCATCCATTCTACCCACGACCATCCTCTTCGACCTTTTCAGTGGAGGATATCTCTTTTCTCACGTTTCCTGATACACCTCCCCCTATGCCTCATATTCCTACTCCTCCTTCTCTTCCCACTATTGCAGACCCGACACCGTCTTCTCCTATCATTTCTTCTCCTCCCTTATTGCATGACACTCCACCTTCGTCACCGATGTCTTCTCCATCTCCATCACCTCCGGTGGTTCCTTCTCATCCCACTTTTCCTTTCCATTATACCCGTCGTCGATGTGTTATGGACGAATCTACTAATGTGCCATCTACTTCTGGTGCGCCGTCTTCCTCGTCCCAACCGACTTATGGTCTTCGGGCTCGACCTTGCCCTCCTCCTGACCGCTATTCTCCTAGCCGATATGGCTTTTCAGTTGTACTTGAGCCTACCTCTTATCGTGATGTCGTTGTTCATCCTGAATGGCAGTTTGCGATGGCGGAGGAGATTGCCGCACTTGAGCGCAACGGCATCCAGCCGAGACCTTGATCATACCTGTGGTCGACATAACTAAAACTCCAGGCGTTTAAACCAAAATCACACAGAACAAGGGAGTACCTTGCTCTGATACCAATTGAAAGTGCGTTATATCGACTAGAGGGGGGGTGAATAGGCGATTTTATGAATTCTTCACCGAGGAATTTGCGGTGAGGAAATTCCTTAGCGACGAACTACTTGCAATGAATAAGTACTCAGAAGTAAGCATAACAGAATATAGGCATGGTCATCATGATGAAATGAAGACAAACACAGAGTACAAAAAGCGTAATCACAGGATAACACAAGATGAAGACAAACAGACTGAAGAAATTGAACTGAGGAAATTGAGAAAGTGTCCAATCAAAGTCTTCAAACACAGATATGAACAATCACTCAACATAGTAATGAGGAAATGAAAAAGTTGAGGAAATAGAACCAGGAAGGTTGGTGAAGACAATGATTTGGTAGACCAGTTCAAGCTAGCATCTCATTTGTACATCTGGTTGAGCGGCCGAGTATTTAAACTTCGAGGACACACAGTCCCGGACACCCGATCGGCCGAAAGCACGCAGCTCGGGACACCAAGTCCTCACCGTATTCTCCTTGAACTAAGGTCACACAGACCTCGTCCAATCACTCGTGTTAAGTCTTCAAAGCGACTTCCAAACCTTCACAGACTTGGTCACTCGGCGATCCACAATTCCTCTTGGATGCTCTAGACCATGACGCCTAACCGTCTGGAAGAAGCACAATCTTCAAAGGTAACAAGCGTCGGATCCACGCAGTATCAATCTCTTCAATGATGCTCAATCACTTTGAGTTTGTAGGTGTTGGGTTTGGGGTTTTTCCTCACTCGATGATTTTCGCTCAAAGTCCTCGGAGGATGGGTTGCTCTCAAATGACAAGTGTCAAGTTCTCTCGGAGCAGCCAACCAGCTAGTGGTTGTACGGGGCGGCTATTTATAGCCTAGGGAGCAGCCCGACATGATGAGACATAAATGCCCTTCAATGATATGACCGTGAGGTGGATAAGATATTTTGGGACAGTCAAGGCAAGATAAAGAACGGTCGGAAATTTGACTCTCAAATTCCTCGGGGCTATCATGTTCCTCATCAGATAGGCAATCCGCCTTTGGCGAATTCCTAACTCCTCGGTCAGAACAAATTCCTCGTGACCGGAAGAACTCCGTCTCACATCAAGAAACCGATCGAACTGTATGAGATTTCCAATGGCTTCACTCGAAGGGATTGGTAGGTGTAGGATGTTGAGTTGAGCATGACATGGAAATTTTTCCTTAGTATTTCCTCAACCCCTTTAATAAAGACGGTGTTTCCTATGACTCAAGAAAGAGAAAAACGAAATTACGAAAACAAAAGTCTTCACGCTTCATGTTCCTCAAATGAATACCAAGTCTTCAAGGTCACACCAATTTCTTCACTTTCAAAGTCTTCAGAAAGTCTTCAGAATATCAAAGTCTTCAGATAAAGAACTTCATTTTTAGGGGTCGACTTTCTCTGTAAATATCAAACTCCTCATAGACTTATAGACCTGTGTACACTCATAAACACATTAGTCCCTTAACCTATAAGTCTTCAATACACCAAAATCACTAAGGGGCACTAGATGCACTTACAAGCTCCCCCTTTTTGGTGATTGATGACAATATAGGTTAAGTTTTCAACGGGATAAACATATGAAGTGTAAATACTGATATTGAGGAATTTGATTGCAAGATATAGAAGAACTCCCCACGAAGATGTGCATAGTGAGGAATTTGCTATTGAGGCAATGCACATTTGAAGAGTTGAATCATGGAGATCTCCCCCTATATCTTGTAATTCATACACGCATTTGACATATAATATGAAGAATTTGAAATGCATGATGAAATATGGTGCCTGATGTAATTTAACATGCGTGTATTAACATAAAACAAGGAATAAGCATGCAGAGGAACACATCAAAAGTATCAGAGCACCATCGGGTTTAAGATTACAACT
The DNA here is from genome assembly GCA_021605145.1 of Aegilops bicornis. NCBI lineage: Eukaryota > Viridiplantae > Streptophyta > Magnoliopsida > Poales > Poaceae > Aegilops > Aegilops bicornis. Next base: position 169,501,093 of record CM038673.1, on the reverse strand, counting down.
CGATCCAATAAAGTTTCAGAAGAACGAGAGTTGTAACTTAGCAAAAAAATGCCCATATAATAGACCCGCTTGAAGACTAACTCAAATTTCTCCCCTTTGTCATCGAATGACCAAAAGGATCGAACCGAGGACTAACGCCTCAAGAATATCAAGTTGATGGAGGAGCGCCAGCGTTGTCGGGGTCGGTTGTCGTAGTAGGGCCTGCCGAAGTGTCGTCCAAGTCTTCATTTTCATCAGTGTCTCGTGATGAAGAATAAGAGCTGGCCACAAAGGAAGGAACCTTGACTTTCTTGAATTTCTTCGGTGGAGGTGTAGACCAGTCAAATTCTTCCTTGAGACCCATTTTCTTCAGATCTTCTGCGCTGTAGACATGAGACAGAACAACCAGGTACGGTTGAAGGTTTCATGGAGGTAGTATTGGTTTTTATTCACGGTATTGTGTGTTGAGGTCATGTTGTGAAGAATTGAACCAAACTGACGCTTGACCCATTTATGATTGCGATCAACCTTCTGATGAAGACTGAGGAGTAACTCACGATCAGTCATCACCCTGGGTGTTGTGGGTTGAGGATTTTGCTTGGCAGAGTTGTTGGCGGCAGAGTCATGTGTGGCAGAGTCATCATTGGTTGAATAGGATGCAGCTTTGCGAAATTGACCATCCAATGGACGAATGACTTCATCGATCACAGCAGCGGCCTTGCCTTTGTCATCAGCTGAGGAAAATGTCCGTTTGAGGACTTCAATTTGAGGCAAGTAGCTGCAGTGGTTCAGAGTATCAGCCTTGTAATTTAGTGAAGACCTTGTCCTGATGAATCTCATAATCCATGGTGCATAAGGCTTCAGCTCAAATGGTGACATAGCAATATTCGCCAGAGTTCTCATGAAGAAATCATGGAAGTTTATGGGAACGCCATGAATGATATTGAAAAGCATATTCTTCATGATGCCAACGACTTCTTCATCATTGGAGTCGTGGCCTTTGATAGGACTCATTGTCTTTGTCAGAATGCGATGGACAGTACGAGGCACATACAGTAATTCCTTGACGAGGAATTTGGTTCGAGGGGCTTGTGTTGGGGAACGTAGTAATTTTCAAAATTTTTCCTACGATCACGCAAGACCATGGTGATGGCATAGCAACGAGAGGGAAGAGTGTCCGTCCACGTACCCTCGTAGACCGAAAGCGGAAGCGTTATAACAACGCGGTTGATGTAGTCGTACGTCTTCACGATCCGACCAATCCAAGCACCGAACGTACGGCACCTCCGAGTTCTCGCACATCGTTCAGCTCGATGACGATCCCGGACTCCGATCCAGCAAAGTGTCGGGATGAGTTCCACAAGACGACGGCGTGGTGACGATGTTGATGCTCCACCGACGAGGGCTTCGCCTAAGCCCCGCGACGATATGACTTCTCCGGTGGCAGGCTTCGCCTAAGCTCCGCTGACGATATGACCAAGTGGAATATGGTGGAAGGGGCACCGCACACGGCTAAGGAAAGATCCGTAGATCAACTTGTGTATTATGGGGTGCCCCGCCTCAGATATAAAGGAGCCAAGGGGAGGTGGCGGCCCAAGGAGGAGGCGCGCAAGGAGTCCTACTCCCTCCGGAGTAGGACTCCCTCCAATCCTAGTTGGATTAGGATTCTGAGGGGAAAGAGAGAGAGGGGCGGCCCACCTTTCCTAGTCCTAATAGGACTAGGGAAGGGGGGCGCGCCACCTAGGGCTGCCCCTTCTCCTTTCCTCCAAGGCCCACTATGGGCCCATGTAGTTCCCGGGGGTTTCCGGTAACCTCCCGGTACTCCGGTAAATTCCCGATTTCACTCGGAACCTTTCCGATGTCCAAATGTAGGCTTCCAATATATCAATCTTTATGTCTCGACCATTACGAGACTCCTCGTCATGTCCGTGATCACATCCGGGACTCCGAACAAACTTCGGTGCATCAATACTTATAAACTCATAATGAACTCACATCGAAGCGTTAAGCGTGCGGACCCTACGGGTTCGAGAACTATGTAGACATGACCTAGAACTATTCTTGGTCAATAACCAATAGCGGAACCTGGATGCCCATATTGGATCCTACATATTCTACGAAGATCTTTATCGGTCAAACCGCATAACAACATACGTTGTTCCTTTTGTCATCGGTATGTTACTTGCCCGAGATTCGATCGTCGGTATCCAATACCTAGTTCAATCTCGTTACCGTCAAGTCTCTTTACTCGTTACGTAATGCATCATTCCATAACTAACTCATTAGCTACATTGCTTGCAAGGCTTATAGTGATGTGCATTACCGAGAGGGCCCAGAGATACCTCTCCGACAATCGGAGTGACAAAACCTAATCTCGAAATACGCCAACCCAACATGTACCTTTGGAGACACCTGTAGTACTCCTTTATAATCACCCATTACGTTGTGACGCTTGGTAGCACCAAAGTGTTCCTCCGTAAACGGAGTTGCATGTATAAGTCATGAAGAAAGCAATAGCGACATACTAAACGATCAAGTGCTAGGCTAACGGAATGGGTCATGTCAATCACATCATTCTCCTAATGATGTGATCCCGTTAATCAAATGACAACTCATGTCTATGGCTAGGAAACTTAACCATCTTTGATTCAACGAGCTAGTCAAGTAGAGGCATACTAGTGACACTATGTTTGTCTATGTATTCACACATGTATTATGTTTCCGGTTAATACAATTCTAGCATGAATAATAAACATTTATCATGAAATAAGGAAATAAATAATAACTTTATTATTGCCTCTAGGCATATTTCCTTCAGTCTCCCACTTGCACTAGAGTCAATAATCTAGTTCACATCATCATGTGATTCAACACTAATATTCACATCTGTATGTGATTAACACCCATAGTTCACATCGTCATGTGACCAACACCCAAAGGGTTTACTAGAGTCAACAATCTAGTTCACATCGCTATGTGATCAACACCCAAAGAGTACTAAGGGATGATCATGTTTTGCTCGTGAGAGAAGCTTAGTCAACGGGTCTCATCACATTCAGAGCCGTATGTATTTTGCAAATATTCTATGTCTACAATGCTCGCACGGGCTACTCTAGCTAATTGCTCCCACTTACAATATGTATCCAGATTGAGACTTAGAGTCATCCGGATCAGTGTAAAAAGCTTGCATCGATGTAACTCTTTACGACGGGCTCTTTTATCACCGACATAATCGAGAAATATTTCCTTAGTCCTCACTAAGGATGTTCTTGACCAATGTCCAGTGATCTACTCCTAGATCACTATTGTACTCCCTTGCCAAATTCAGAGCAAGGTATACAATAGGTCTGGTACATAACATAGCATACTTTATAGAACCTATGGCTAAGGCATAGGGAATGACTTTCATTCTCTTTCTATCTTCTGCCGTGGTCGGGCTTTGAGTCTTACTCAATTTCACACCTTTGTAACACAGTCAAGAACTTTTCTTTGACTGTTCCATTTTGAACTTCTTCAAAATCTTGACAAGGTATGTACTTATTGAAAAACTTATCAAGCGTTTTTGATCTATCTCAATAGATCTTGATGCTCAATTTGTACGCAGCTTCACCGAGGTCCTTCTTTGAAAAACTCCTTTCAAATACTCCTTTATGCTTTGCGTAATAATTCTACATTATTTCCGATCAACAATATGTCATTCACATATACTTATCGTAAATGTCAGAGTGCTCCCACTCACTTTCTTGTAAATACAGGCTTTTCAAAAGTCTCAGATAAAACCATATGCTTTGATCACACTATCAAAGCGTTTATTCCAACTCCGAGATGCTTGCACCAGTCCATAGATGGATCATTTGGAGCTTGCACATTTTATTAGCTCCATTAGGATTGACAAAACCTTCTCGTTGCATCATATACAACTCTACATTAATAAATCCATTACAGAATGTAGTTTTGACATCTATTTGCCACATTTCATAAAATGTGGCAATTGCTAACATGATTCGGACAGACTTTAAGCATCGCTACGCTTGAGGAAATCTCATTGTAGTCAACACTTTGAATTTGTCGAAAACCTTTTGCGACAAGTCGAGCTTTGTAGATAGTAACACTACTATCAAGATTCTGTCTTCCTCTTGAAGATCCATTTATTTAACTTGACTTGCGATCATCGAGCAAGTCAACTAAAGTCCACACTTCGTTCTCATATATGGATCCTATCTCAGATTTTATGGCCTCAAGCCATTTCGCTGAATCTGGGCTCATCATCGCTTCCTCATAGTTCGTAGGTTCATCATGGTCTAGTAACATGACTTCCGTAACATGATTACCGTACCACTCTGGTGCGGATTTTACTCTGGAAGACCTACGAGGTTTGGTAGCAACTTGATCTGAAGTTTCATGATCATCATCATTAACTTCCTCACTAATTGGTGTAGGAGTCACGGAACTGATTTCGTGATGAACTACTTTCCAATAAGGGAGAAGGTACAATTACCTCATTAAGTTCTACTTTCCTCCCACTCACTTCTTTCAAGAGAAACTTCTTCTCTAGAAAGGATCCATCTTAGCAACGAAAAACTTGCCTTCGGATCGGTGATAGAAGGTGTACCCAATAGTTTCCTTTGGGTATTCTATGAAGACGCATTCTCCGATTTGGGTTCGAGCTTATCAGGATGAAACTTTTCACATAAGCATCGCAGCCCCAAACTTTAAGAAACGTCAACTTGGGTTTCTTGCTAAACCACAGTTCATATGTTGTCGTCTCAACGGATTTAGATGGTGCCCTTTTAATGTGAATGCAGCTGTCTCTAATGCATAACCCCAAAACTATATTGGTAAATCTGTAAGAGACATCATAGATCGCACTATATCCAATAAAGTGCGGTTACGACGTTCGGACACACCATAACGTTGTGGTGTTCTGTGTGGCGTGAGCTGTGAAACTATTTCACATTGTTTTAATTGAAGACCAAACTCGTAACTCAAATATTCCTCTCCACGATCAGATCGCAGAAGCTTTATTTTCTTGTTACGATGATTTTCCACTTCACTCTAAAATTCTTTGAACCTTTCAACTATTTTAGACTTATGTTTCATCAAGTAGATATACCCATATCTGCTCAAATCATCTTGTGAAGGTTAGAAAATAACGATACTTGCCATTTAGCATCAACACTCATTGGATCGCATACATCGGTATGTATTATTTCCAATAAGTCAAGAGCTTGTTCCATTGTTCCGAGAACGGAGTTTTAGTCATCTTGCCCAAACGGCCCGGTTCGCAAGCATCAAATGATTCATAACCAAGTGATTTCTAAAAACCCATCAGCATGGAGTTTCTTCATGCGCTTTACACCAATATGACCTAAACGGCAGTGCCACCAATAAGTTGCACTATCATTATTAACTTTGCATCTTTTGGCATCAATATTATGAATATGTGTATCACTACGATCGAGATCCAACAAACTATTTTTATTGGGTGTATGACCATTGAAGGTCTTTATTCATGTAAACAGAACAACAATTATTCTCTAATTTACATGAATAACCATATTGCAATAAACATGATCAAATCATATTTATGCTCAACGAAAACGCCAAATAACATTTATTTAGGTTCCACACTAATCCCGAAAGTATAGGGAGTGTGCGATGATGATCATATCAATCTTGGAACTACTTCCAACACTCATCGTCACTTCCCTTCAACTAGTTTCGCTCATTCTGCAACTCCTGCTTCAAGTTACTACTCTTAGCAACCGAACCAAGATCAAATACCGAGGGGTTGCTACGAACACTAGTAAAATACACATCAATAATCAGATATCAAATATACCTTTGTTCACTTTGCCATCCTTCTTATCCGCCAAAAACTTGGGGTAGTTCCGCTTCTAGTGACCAGTTCCATTGCAGCAAAGCACTTAGTCTCGTGCTTAGGTCCAGACTTGGGCTTCTTCACTCGAAAGCAAAGCAACTTGCTTGCCGTTCTTCTTGAAGTTCCCCTTCTTCCCTTTGCCCTTTTCTTGAGACTAGTGGTCTTGTCAATCATCAACACTTGATGCTCTTTCTCGATTTCTACCTTCGCCGATTTCAACATCACGAAGAGCTCGGGAATCGCTTTTCGTCATCCCTTGCATACTATAGTTCATCACGAAGTTCTAGTAACTTAGTGATGGTGACTAGAGAATTCTGTCAATCACTATCTTATCTCGAAGATTAACTCCCACTTGATTCAAGCGATTGAAGTACCTGCATAATCTGAGAACATGCTCACTAGTTGAGCGATTCTCCTCCATCTTTTAGCTATAGAACTTGTTGGAGATTTCATATCTCTCAACTCGGTATTTGCTTGAAATATTAACTTCAACTCCTGGAACATCTCATATGGTCCATGACGCTCAAAACGCCTTTGAAGTCCCGATTCTAAGCCGCTTAAGTATGGTGCACTAAACTATTAAGTAGTCATCATATTGAGCCAGCCAAACGCTCATAACGTCATATTTGCTCTGCAATAGGTTTGTCACCTAGCAAAGGCATTAAGGACATAATTCTTCAGGCAGCAATGAGGATAAACCTCGGATCACGGATACAGTCCGCATTATTGCTACTAACATTTTCAATACATTTTTCTCTAGGAACACATATAAAAACATAGGGAAGCAACAACGCGAGCTATTGATCTACAACATAATTTGCAAAATACTACCAGGACTAAGTTCATGATAATTTTAAGTTCAATTAATCATATTACTTAAGAACTCCCACTTAGATAGACATCCCTCTAATCTTCTAAGTGATTACGTGATCCATATCAACTAAACCATGTCCGATCATCACGTGAGATGGAGTAGTTTCAATGGTGAACATCACTATGTTGATCATATCTACTATATGATTCACGCCGACCTTTCGGTCTCCGTGTTCCGAGGCCATATCTGTTATATGCTAGGCTCGCCAAGTTTAACTCGAGTATTCTGCGTGCAACTGTTTTGCACCCGCTGTATTTGAACGTAGAGCCTATCACACCCGATCATCACGTGGTGTCTCAAAGACGAAGAACTTTCGCAACGGTGCATACTCGTGGAGAACACTTCTTGATAATTTTAGTGAGAGATCATCTTATAATGCTACCGCCAATCAAAGCAAGATAAGATGCATAAAGGATAAACATCACATGCAATCAATATAAGTGATATGATATGGCCATCATCATCTTGTGCTTGTGATCCCCATCTCAAGCACCGTCGTGATCACCATCGCCACCGGCGCGACACCTTGATCTCCATCGTAGCATCGTTGTCGCCTCGCCAACTGTTGCTTCTACGACTATCGCTACCGCTTAGTGATAAAGTAAAGCAATTACATGGCGCTTGCATTTCATACAATAAAGCGACAACCATATGGTTTCGCCAGCCGATAACTTCGGTTACAAAACATGATCATCTCATACAATAAAATATAGCATCACGCCTTGACCACATCACATCACAACATGCCCGCAAAAACAAGTTAGACGTCCTCTACTTTGTTGTTGCAATTTTACGTGGCTGCTACGGCTGAGCAAGAACCGATCTTACCTACGCATCAAAACCACAACGATAGTTTGTCAAATAGACTCCGTTTAACCTTCTCAAGGACCGGGCGTAGCCATACCGGTTCAACTAAAGTGAGAGAGACAGACACCGCCGGTCACCTTTAAGCAACGAGTGCTCGAGCGGTGAAACCAGTCTCGCGTAAGCGTCACGTAATGTCGGTCCGGCCGCTTCATCTCACAATACCGCTGAACCAAAGTATGACATGCCGGTAGGCAGTATGACTTGTATCGCCCACAACTCACTTGTGTTCTACTCGTGCATATGACATCAACGCATAAAACCAGGCTCGGATGCCATCATGGGGAACGAGTAATTTTCAAAAATTTCCCTACGATCACGCAAGACCATGGTGATGGCATAGCAACGAGAGGAAGAGTGTCCGCCCACGCACTCGTGAGACCGAAAGCGAAGCGTTATAACAACGCTGTTGATGTAGTCGACGCCTTCACGATCCGACCGATCCAAGCACCGAATGTACGGCACCTCCGAGTTCTCGCACATCGCTCAGCTCGATGACGATCCCGGACCGATCCAAAGAAAGTGTCGGGATGAGTTCCGCCAAGACGACGACGCAGTGACGATGTTGATGCTCCACCGACGCAGGGCTTCGCCTAAGCTCCGCGACGATATGACTTCTCCGGCGCAGGCTTCGCCTAAGCTCCGACGATATGACCAAGTGGAATATGGTGGAAGGGGCACCGCACACGGCTAAGGAAAGATCCGTAGATCAACTTGTGTATTATGGGGTGCCCCTGCCCCTCAGATATAAAGGAGCCAAGGGGAGGTGGCGGCCCAAGGAGGAGAGACTAAGGGAGTCCTACTCCTCCGGGAGTAGGACTCCCTCCAATCCTAGTTGGATTAGGATTCCTGAGGGGAAAGAGAGAGAGGGGCTGCCCACCTTTCCTAGTCCTAATAGGACTAGGGGAAGGGGGGGCGCCACCTAGGGCTGCCCTTCTCCTTTCCTCCAAGGCCCACTATGGGCCCATGTAGTTCCGGGGTTTCGGTAACCTCCCGCATCTCGAGAATTCTCGATTTCACTCGGAACCTTTCCGATGTCCAAATGTAGGCTTCCAATATATCAATCTTTATGTCTCGACCATTTCGAGACTCCTCGTCATGTCCGTGATCACATCCGGGACTCAACAAACTTCGTGCATCAATACTTATAAACTCATAATGAACCCATCGAAACGTTAAGCGTGCGGACCCTACGGGTTCGAGAACTATGTAGACATGACCTAGAACTATTCTTGGTCAATAACCAATAGCGGAACCTGGATGCCCATATTGGCTCCTACATATTCTACGAAGATCTTTATCGGTCAAACCGCATAACAACATACGTTGTTCCTTTTGTCATCGGTATGTTACTTGCCCGAGATTCGATCGTGGGTATCCAATACCTAGTTCAATCTCGTTACCGGCAAGTCTCTTTACTCGTTACGTAATGCATCATTCCATAACTAACTCATTAGCTACATTGCTTGCAAGGCATATAGTGATGTGCATTACCGAGAGGGCCCAGAGATACCTCTCCCAGAGCAATCGGAGTGACAAAACCTAATCTCGAAATACGCCAACCCAACATGTACCTTTGGAGACACCTGTAGTACTCCTTTATAATCACCCGCCACGTTGTGACGCTTTGGTAGCACCTAAAGTGTTCCTCCGTAAACGGAGTTGCATAATCTCATAGTTACAGGAACATGTATAAGTCATGAAGAAAGCAATAGCAAGATACTAAACGATCAAGTGCTAGGCTAACGGAATGGGTCATGTCAATCACATCATTCTCCTAATGATGTGATCCCGTTAATCAAATGACAACTCATGTCTATGGCTAGGAAACTTAACCATCTTTGATTCAACGAGCTAGTCAAGTAGAGGCATACTAGTGACACTATGTTTGTCTATGTATTCACACATGTATTATGTTTCCGGTTAATACAATTCTAGCATGAATAATAAACATTTATCATGAAATAAGGAAATAAATAATAACTTTATTATTGCCTCTAGGGCATATTTCCTTCAGCTTGCCCTGGCTTCAATGTAATCGAGGATCACCCTTGGATCCAAAAGCAGTGGCACAGGTGTGCCTTTGGCTCTAACGGCCCTAACTTGCCTGTCTCTGATGATTTTTGCAAGTTCATCATCATCAGCTTCATCGTCAGATGGCACTTGGAAGGCAACCTGTTTCTTCTTCGGACTTGGCCGAGGACCTCGTCCAGCTGTTGCCTTTGTCTTCAGCAGAGTTGGGCCTGATGAAGAATTTGGTGCAGGTGAGGAACTCGCTGAGACACCAGAGGCAATATAGATGCCTGCAGTCCTTTGGCACGTGGCCAGATGCACAAGTGTTCATATGTGTGAAGATTTGAAGAATAAACACCTTTGAAGATTTTCAGGAAAGCTTGAGAATCAAAGCGAGTAACAAAAGTAACTTTTAATTACCCGAAGTGAAGAACACGACGAACTGGGTAGAACAGAGGTGAAGTTCATCAGGTTAGATCTTCCACGCCCTAACTTGGCAGAGGAAGACAGCTACGGCGGCGGCGGAGTGAAGATTTCCGCGGCCGGCGCGAGTACGACGGTGACGAGGTCGAGGCAGTGAAGCTCTTCCTCACCGGCGACAATGGAGTAGCGGCGGCGCTAGGGTTTGAGAAGCTCGAGCGGGAGAGAGAGATCGAGCGGAGTAAAGGAAGTGAGGAAGGGGTGAGGGGGTATTCATAGCCACGGTGAAAAACTGTTCGCCCGAAGATTTTGGACGAACGTGCCCCTGACCCTTCTCATTCGCTTGACATGTGTCACCCACGTACAGAAAAGTGGAGATCGTGTTAGATCGTTGGTGAATAGATAAGTCTATCGTGGGAAGCGGAACGGTTTGAGCGGCAAAGCCGAAAATTTGGATAAGATTAGTTTTAAAGTTCCGCTCGCAATTTCTTCACCGACAAGGACACAAAGTGAAGATTTTGAACGAGTTTCAAATAGAACGCATACAGAAGAATTTGTGAATAGATTGGGTTGAGTATAGCATAGAGGGGAAGGGTCCGATCACATTCACTTAGCGTAAAATGCAACTTGAGAAAATAGCCATAAGTGAATGCTGTCAGAGGACATAAACTCATATATATATATATATATATATATATATATATATATATATATATATATATATATAGCCAATGAAGAAAAACGACGGAATAAAGTGAAGATTTTGCAAAGTTGAAGAATTTGAAAAACTCAAGAATTTCAAAATCGAGGAAAAACTCAAATTGAAGATTTTCAACTTTGGTGGTGGCGTGACTCCACCAGATAAGAATAATGATTTTGCATAATCACCGCATAATTGTCGTAGGGTTCCGAGAATCAAATTCTTTATTAATTTCTTCACACTTAGTGTGTTGTTCTTCATTGATTGAAAAAAAAACGTTTCTTCATGTGTTGCACATCTAAGTCATCGATTTTGCATAAGAGTTAGGATGTGTGTCCTTTTCAAAGAACATTCGAAGATTTTAAGATATTTAGCTCACACCGCAACTTGCTAAATCTCTTCTCATACAAGGGCTTTGTGAAGATATCGGCTAGCTGTTCTCCAGTCTTCACATGCTCGATGGAGATGTCGCCCTTCAACACATGATCACGAAGAAAATGATGACGAATCTGAATGTGCTTTGTCTTCGAAAGTGCTGAACTGGGTTGTGAGCAATCTTGATGGCACTCTCATTGTCACAGTAGAGAGGCACATTCTTCACGTTGATGTCGTAGTCCTTGAGAGTTTCCTTCATCCATAGTAATTGAGCACAGCAAGAACTAGCAGCAATGTACTCAGCTTCCGCAGTAGACAGTGATACACAGTTCTATTTCTTCGAGGACCAACAGACCAAAGATCTCCGAGGAAATGACAAGTACCAGATGTGGACTTGCGGTCCACACGATCACCAGCATAGTCAGAGTCAGAATATCCAATGAGATGAAAAGCAGAGCCCTTGGGGTACCATAATCCTAGTGTTGGTGTGTGATCTAGATATCGAAGAATATGCTTCACAGCCTTATGATGTGATTCCTTCTGTGTAGCTTGAAATCGGGCACACATGCAAACACTAAGCATTATATCTGTCCTAGATGCACATAAGTACAATAAAGAACCAATCATGGAGCGGTATACCTTATGATCGAAGTCAATACCATTTTCATCAGTGCATAGATGGTCATTTGTGGGCATAGGAATTTTGACGCCTTTGCAATCTTAAATGCCGAATTCCTCAGAACATCCTTGAGGTATTTCTCCTGAGATATGAATATGCCATTACTGTTGATTTAATTTGAAGACCTAAGAAGAATTTCAACTCTCCCATCATAGAAATTTGATATTATTCACTCATCATATAGGCAAATTCATCACTATAACGTTGGTCAGCACAGCCAAAGATAATATCATCAACGTATATTTGGCACACAAACAATTCACCATCATAAGATTTAGTAAAGAGAGTAGGGTCGAGTGAACCGGGTGTGAAGCCATTCCTCACGAAGAATTCCTTCAAAGTATCATACCACGCCCGAGGGGCCTGCTTGAGGCCATAGAGGGCCTTGTTGAGTCTCAAGACTTTGTCGATTCTTTGGATCTTCAAAACCTGGGGTTCAAAGAATATATACTTCTTCCTCAAGCTTACCATTGAGGAATGCACTTTTCACATCCATTTGATATAAAGTGATGTCATGATGGTTAGCATAAGCAAGTAATATGCGAATAGCCTCAAGTCTAGCAACAGGTGCAAAAGTTTCATCGAAATCAATTCCTTCAACCTAGGTGTAGCCTTGAGCTACAAGTCGTGTCTTATTCCTCACCACAAGGCCATTTTCATCTTGCTTGTTGCGGTAGATCCACTTTGTGCCAATGATATTATGCTTGCGAGGATCTGGACGTTTGACCAGTTCCTGCACGTTGTTGAGCTCGAACTGATGTAATTCTTCTTGCATAGCTTGAATCCACTCAGGCTCCAGAAATGCTTCATCTACCTTAGTGGGCTCTGTGATATAGACAAAAGCATAGTGCCCACAAAAGTTAGATAAATGTGAAGCTTTTGAGCATGTGAGAGGACCGGTGCTTCAATGTCATCGATGATCTTTTTCAACTTGCACTTCTTTTACAACGCGAGGATGAGCTGGTTGTCGTCGAGGAATTTGATCAAGATTTTCTTCAAAGACCATTTCCTTCAAGATTGTCTTCAGTGCATCACTCGACGTTCTTCGCTCGGAATGAATTCTTCAGATATTCTTCAAGAGGGAATGACATCCTCGCCGCCTTGAACTTGATAGAATCCTCGGTCTTGGTTCATCTATCATGTATGTAGGTGCTCTCTTTGCAAGCCATTAGTTTCATCGAACCATTATCTACAGCTTCAACAATCTTGTAAAGAACATTGTTGAAAACTCTATAGGTGTGCGTAGTCCGTTCAGTAACCAAGCATAAAACCCTCATGTGCTTTCGGTGCAAATTTAGAATTGTGATGAGGATCTCTAATCCAACATTTAGCAATCAAGACTTTGAAATAACTCACATTGGGTTTCTTGTCGTTGAGGAGTTCATAGGCGCCTTCTTGAAGAATTTGTGAAGATATACTCTGTTGATGATGTGGCACTTGGTATCAATTGCATCAATCCAAAAACGTCGAGGCGTTTTGTATTCATCAAGCATAGTGCAAGCCATTTCATCAAGAGTTCTGTTCTTGCGCTCCACGACGCCATTTTGCTGAGGAGTATAAGGAGCAGATAACTCATGAGTAATACGAAGTTCATCAAGATAGTCATCAAGACCGGAATTCTTGAACTCAGCCCATTGTCACTCCCGATGTGCTTGATCTTCACACCAAAGTTGGTTGAAGCCCTCGAGGAAAATCGCTTGAAGACTTCTGCACTTCATGTTTGTAAGTAACAATGTGTACCCATGTGTAACAAGAATAATCATCAACAATAACAAAGCCATATAGAGATGCATCATTAGTGATCTTTGAGTAATGATTAGGACCAAAGAGGTCCATGTGAAGCAATTCGAATGGTCGAGTAGTGGTCATGATAGTCTTCGCTGGATGCTTGGCCTTGGTCATTTTTCTAGCTTCACAGGCTCCACACAAGTGATCTTTGAGGAATTTGACATTTTCAATGCCAATGACATGCTTCTTCTTCGCAAGCGTGTGCAAATTCCTCATGCCTGCGTGACCAAGTCGTCGATGCCATAGCAAACCTTCTGAAGCTTTTGCAAGTAGGCACATGGCTGGTTGTGGTCCTGTAGAGAAATCAACAATATACAAGTATCCTCTCCTAAAGCCTTCGAAGAGTTTGGAATGGTCAGCTTCCATAACCACAACACACCGATACTTGCCAAAGATAACAACCATATCAAGATCACAAAGCATTGAGACGGACATAAGGTTGTATCCTAAGGACTCAACAAGCATGACTTTGTCCATGTGCCGATCCTTTGTGATTGCAACCTTACCTAGACCCAATACCTGACTTTTGCCTTTGTCAGCAAAGATGATATGCTTCAGATGCGATGGTGATAAGGGAGCATCCATCAATAGATTCTTGTCACCAGTCATATGATTTGTACATCCACTATCGAGGACCCACTCAGTGGCTTTGGGTTGATCATCCTGCAGATGAATTAGTGCAGCTTACAAACTCATATATACTTCATCAGTGAAGAATATGATATCAAATTCATCAGATGAATTTCATCAAGCAAAGAAACAGATATAGCAAGAGGAGGACATGTGAAATGAAAGTTCATTTCTTCATGATTAGCCTCAAGGCCCTTTCGTGCATTTTTGTCGGCCCCGGCAAATTCTTCTTCGACGTTAAGGCTCGCCCGAGACCTGACCTGCAGAAGAAATTAGTTCTTTTCTTCACCACCCACATCTCAAGGGGTGGCAAAGAGTTCATCACTCATGCGAGCACCATACGAGAATGGTGGCAGAGAAGCCAAACCATTTCGTTTCACATAAGAGGGGTTAGGGTAAGCATATGAATAAGCAGAGAAATTCTTCGAGGACTTATGAACATATTGGTTTGAAGAATAATGCGCATATTCATAGCCCTTAGCTCTACCCTACGAAACAGAGTTGTTAGCACGATGATAATCATTTGAGGACTTTGATCCTTTTGAGGAATTTGATCCACGTGAGGACTTTGGTTCGTATGAAGAATTTGGTCCAAATTAAGAATTTGATCTGGGGTTCCTATTCTTCACAGGTGGTGTCATGAGGACATTCACCTGAAGACTTTCAAGGCAACTTTTGGGAACCCAGATTTTCTTCATAGGGGAACCGTTCCTGCAGTTAGTGCCAACATATCTAGCAAATACTTCACCATTCTCGATTTTTGAACAGTTTATAGTTGGAGTCAAATGACTCATCGGAAGAATGAGGAGATTCACATGTAAAGCCAGATAAGTTAGATGGATCAATCGAGGTCCCTTTGCAAAGAACCCATGAGGTTTTGGGGTACCGCCAAAGCTTCCAATATGTTCCATCTGCATTGAGTTTCCTCTCAAAGGCAATACCCTCTTTCCTAGGGTTTCTGTTGAGGATCTGCTTTTAAGCACATCACAAAGAGTCTGATGCCCTTTGAGGCTTTTGTACATGCTCGTCATGTACAATTCCTTCAAATTTCGCATCGTCAAGGATACTAGCAATGTCCTCGAGATGAGGAATTAGTGATAGCAGAGGCAGGTGAAGAATTTGTAACAGTTGAAGCATTTGAACATTCAGGTGAAGAATTAGCAGATCCACGTTCAATGCATTTTAAGCATGGAGCAACAAATTCTTCCTGAGAAGCGCTGATTTGTTGAGCAAGTAATGAATCGCGCTCCTTCTGAAGATCTTCATAACTCATTCTTAGCTTCTCAAGATCTTGCTTTCTTTGAAGAAATTCATAAGAAAGTTTCTCATGATCAGACAAGAGAGTGTTATGATGACCTTGAAGGTGTCAAACCTAGATCAAGTCTCAAGATTTTCGGTCGAGGGCTTTAGTGCGATCCATTTCTTCAACCAACATATCATCACTTTTGTCTAGCATGTTTTGAACCTTTTCAAAAGCCCTTTGTTGTTTTACAGCAATCTTAGCGAGTTTAGAGTAGCTGGGCTTGAGGTCTTCATCAGATTCATTCTCACTAGATTCATAGGAGATGTATTTGAGTACCTTTGCACCCTTTGCCATGAAGGAATAGGTGGGAGCGAAGTTATCATAATCTTCATCAGCCTTGTTGGTGAGGTCAGTTTCTTCAGAGTTGAAGATAGACTTGCTGACGAAAGCAGTAGCGAGAGCCAGACTCGCCACACCAGACTCGGACTCCTCAGATGCCTCCTCTTCCTCATGTTCCTCAGATTCAGCTTCAGAGTCCATTTCCTTGCCAATGAATGCTCGAGCCTTCTTGGAGCTGCTCTTCTTGTGGGACGAAGACTTCGAGGATTTTGATGATGAAGATTTTGACGATTTCTTCTTCTTCTTAGCGTCATCGTAATCTGTAATCCTTGTATTTCTTCTTCTTCAATTCCTTTTCCCACTGAGGACAATCTTGAATATAGTGACTAGGTTTCTTGCATTTGTGGCATAGCCTTCTCTTGTAGTCACTGGATGAGGAATCACTATTCCTTGAGGATTTTCCAAAGCGACCACGTCTTGAGAACTTCTGGAACTTCTTCACGGCAAAGTGCTAGCTCCTCGCTCAATTCTTCAGATCACCAAGGCTGCTACCGTAATCTTCACATTCAGATTCGTATAATCGACTTGGCCTTCGTGAGCACGTGATTTGCTATAGCTCGAACCATAGAGATCTCTCTTTTCAAAGAAGTCGAACTCATGAGTATTTAGCCTCTCGAGGATATCGGCGGGATCAAGTGACTTGTAGTCAAGACGTTCTTGTATCATCGCCCAGAGTATCAAATGAGGAATCAGCGATCTCAATAATTTCTTCACCACCTCATGGTCGGTGATGTCAAGGGCACCAAGCGCTTGAAACTCATTTGAGATGTCGATGAAGGCGATCGAAGGTTTGTTGAACATTTTCATTGTCGAGTCTTTTGAAGCGGTTGAAGAGATTGCGAAGAACATCAACTCGAGAGTCACGCTGAGTTGAGACACCTTCATTTACTTTGGACAGCCTATCCCAGATAAGCTTAGCAGTTTCCAAAGCACTCACTCTTCCATACTGTCCTTTGCTCAGATGGACACATATGATATTCTTCGCTTGAGAATCGAGTTGCTTGAATCTCTTGACATCGGTAGCGTTTAGTGAGGGTGTGACAGTGGGAACATCATTTTCCACAACATACCAGAGATCGTTGTCAATTGCCTCAAGATGCATTCACATCTTGTTCTTCCAGTAGGGGTAGTCCGTTCCATCAAAGGTAGGACACCCAGCCGAGACCTTGATCATACCTGCGGTCGACATAACTAAAACTCCAGGTGGTTAAACCAAAATCACACGTAACAAGGGAGTACCTTGCTCGATACCAATCGAAAGTCGTTATATCGACTAGAAGGGGGTGAATAGGCGATTTTTATGAATTCTTCAACGAGGAATTTGCGGTGAGGAAATTCCTTAGCGACGAACTACTTGCAGGAATAAGTACTCGTAAGTAAGCATAATGTATCACAGGCATGGTCATCATGATGAAATGAAGACAAACACAGAGTACGTAAAGCGTAATCACAAGATAACACAAGATGAAGACAAACAGACTAAAGAAATTGAACCGAGGAAATTGAGAAAGTCTCCAAATAAATCTTCAAACACAGAATATGAACAATCACTCAACATAGTAATGAGGAAATGAAAAAGTTGAGGAAATAGAACCAGGAAGGTTGGTGAAGACAATGATTTGGTAGACCAGTTCCAACTGCTGTCTCATTTGTACATCTGGTTGGAGCGGCCGAGTATTTAAACTCGAGGACACACAGTCCCGGACACCCAGTCGCTGAGCACGCAGCTCAGGACACCAAGTCCTCACCGTATTCTCCTTGAACTAAGGTCATACAGACCTCGTCCAATCACTCGTGGTAAGTCTTCAGGCGACTTCCAAACTTTCACAGACTTGGTCACTCGGCGATCCATAATTCCTCTTGGATGCTCTAGACCATGACGCCTAACCGTCTGGAAGAAGCATGTCTTCAAAGGTAACAAGCGTCGGATCCACAGGATCAATCTCTTCGATGATGCTCAATCACTTTGAGTTTGTAGGTGTTGGGTTAGGGGTTTTTCCTCACTCGATGATTTTCGCACAAAGTCCTCGGAGGATGGGTTGCTCTCAAATGACAATTGTCAGTTTCTCTCGGAGCAGACAACAAGATAGTGGTTGTAGGGGCATCTATTTATAGCCTAGGGAGCAGCCCGACATGATAAGACATAAATGCCCTTCAATGATATGAACGTAAGGTGGATAAGATATTTATGGACAGTGGCCAAGAAGCACAACAACGGTCGGAAATTTGACTCTCAAATTCCTCGTGGCTATCATGTTCCTCATCAGATAGGCAATCCACCGGCGAATTCCTAACTCCTCGGTCAGAACAAATTCCTCAATGACTGTAAGAACTTCGTCTCACATCAAGAAATTCTTGAATCGTATGAGATTTCCAATGGCTTCGCCAAGGGATTGGTAGGTGTAGGATGTTGAGTTGAGCATCACATGGAAATTTTTCCTTAGTATTTCCTCGACCCTTTAACGATGCGGTGTTTCCTATGACTCAAGAAAGAGAAAAGCGAAACTACAAAAACAAAAGTCTTCACGCTTCATGTTCCTCAAATGAATACCAAGTCTTCAAGGTCACACCAATTTCTTCACTTTCAAAGTCTTGAGAAAGTCTTGAGAATATCAAAGTCTTCAACAAGAACTTCATTTTTAGGGGTCGACTTTCTCTGTAAATATCAAACTCCTCATAGACTTATAGACCTGTCTACACTCATAAACACATTAGGCCCTTAACCTATAAGTCTTCAATACACCAAAATCACTAAGGGGCACTAGATGCACTTACAGTACATTTCCTTTGTCAAGGCCCGTCTTAACGAGCAGTTCCTTATGTCTGATCTTGGTCCTCTTCGTTACTTTCTTGGGATTGAGGTTTCCTCCACCTCTGTTGCCTTTTTTATTTTTCAAGAAAAGTATATTCAGGATCTTCTTACTCGTGCGGCTCTTAGTGATGAGCGCACTACTGAGACTCCTATAGAGCTCAATGTTCACCTTCGTGCTTCTGATGGTGAGCCTTTGTCTGATCCTACGCGTTATCGTCATCTTGTTGGGAGTCTTGTGTATCTTGTTGTCACTCGTCCGGATATCTCCTATCTTGTCCACATTCTGAGTTAGTTTATTTCTGCTCCCACTTCAGTTTACTATAGTCACCTTCTTCGTGTTCTACGATATCTTCGTGTCACGATCTCTCATCGTCTCTTTTTTTCCCCGTTACAGCTCGTTACAGCTCCAGGCCTATTCGGATGCTACATGGGGTAGTGATCATACGGATCGCCGTTCACTTTCTGCCTACTGTGTCTTTCTTGGTGGTTCCCTCATTTCCTGGAAGACGAAGAAACAGACTGCAGTTTCCCGTTCGAGTACAGAGGCCGAGTTGCGAGCTATGGCTCTTCTGACGGCAGAGGTGACTTGGTTACGATGGTTACTGGAGGATTTTGGTGTTTCTGTTACTACACCTACCACCCTCCTATCGGACAACACATGTGCTACCAGTATTGCGCGGGACCCTGTGAAGCATGCGCTTACCAAACATATTGGTTTTGATGCTTCTTATGTGCGTGCTGCTGTGCAGGATCATGTTGTTGCTCTTCAGTATGTGCACTCTGAGTTACAACTAGCAGATTTCTTCACGAAGTCTCAGACTAAAGCGCAACATGGATTTCACCTCTCCAAACTCAGTGTTGTCAATCCACCATGAGTTTGAAGGGGGGGGGGGGGGGGGGGTTAGAGTTATATTAGTGATGTCTTTTGGCCTTTTGTATTCTAGTCCCTTGGCATCCTTTTGTAGCCTTTTGACATCCTAATGTATGTGTATATATGCTGGCTTTGGCGTTCTAATAATACAAGTTGCATATTCATATCAGAGACGACCGTAATCATTTGTTTGATTCATTTATATATGTGTAGCAACGCACGGTTGTTTTACTGGTAAGGTTCTGTGGTCGTGTTATAAAACCCAGAGAGGGGCGGATGGGTGGTAATGACATGAAGACCTAAAAAATTTATTCCTACTATTTCACTTCCTGCAATTTTTATGAAGTTTGTATCCAGGTGCTCCACTGAAAGCATGAAACTCAGTTTTTAGGGGGCCGTTGCTATTTGAATCTCTATGTGAAGCCCGACACCTGCTCTGCTAATCACTTAGGAGTACCTCACAATTTGGCATGTTCTATCTGAACCTGACTTCATGTATTTTCTTTGCTGCAAATGGTTCATCTGTCCTTGTACACGCAGTCTGATTTGGCCTTCAGGAAAACGCCCGGTCGCTCAAGGAGACTGTGGTCGAAGGCCTACGGATTTTTTTTTTTGAGGGAAACAGCAGGACTCTGCTGCGTATTTTTATTAATTTTCAAATAAAATAATACAAAAGGTCCATGTAAGAGGAAAAAAAACTATACATCAGAGCGAAAAAGAAAACCTAGGAAAGGTAAAAAAGAACAAACATACATACATACATACATACATACAAGGAAAACAAGCAGCAAAAACACCCATCTGGATCAGCAAGTTATCTGAACATTGCAACCCAATCCGCCATGCCAGAATAATCCTGTCTTCGTGCTCTATGAGTGAGCCATTTCATCTCTTCTTTGTATTTGCGCCTGGAAGTATATAGATTTGGGGGAATCTTTTTAAAAATGAAACCATTCCGCGTTGTCCATATTGCCCAGGAGACCAGAATGATGATTTCCAGAGCAAAAGGCAAATTGATAAGATGCTTGAGATGCGCCACTTCTTCCTGAATATTTGTATTCTGGGGCTGCCATGAGGGGCACACATATTGCCAACAGAGCTGGGCATACGGGCATTGGAAGAAGAGATGATCCCTTGTTTCCAGGGAGTGTTGATTACACATAACACAGGTGTAATCCTCAATGAAGAAATTTTTCCGGTGCAGCATAGCTCTCGTATTTAATCTGTTAAATATCAAAAACCAGTAGAAAATTTTGTGCCTTAGTTGACAACAGGTTTTCCATAACCATTTCACGAGTGGAATGGGCTCTGGATAAGTGACTAGCAGCTTATATGTCTTAGAGACGCTGTAAGCATGGGCTCCTTGTGGTAATTGCCAGATATCGTGCTCTGAAACTAGGCCAGTATTGTGCAACAGTAATTCCAATTGTTGAAATTGCTCATAAGCTTCTTCTGACAAAGGAACATGAAAGTGTGCAACTAAATCTTCCAAATTGCCCAACCTGTGGAGAGAAATATTCTGATTCTGTGAGAAGGAAAATAGGTGTGGCCATAACTCCATTTTGGGTAGATCATCCCATATATCTGACCAAAAGGAGAGAGATTTTCCATCCTGCAAGGAACAGACCGCAAGGTTCTTGTAATCGGGTAGAAGCTTAAGACAATCCCTCCACCAGAAGGAGCAAGTCTGGGTATTAATTGGCGAGAGTCCCTCTGGATAATATATTTCCCAAACCAAATTGACCCATGGAATGTCTGCATGATTGATGAATTTATGCACCATTTTCATTAGTAAACATTTGTTTTGGAGCCACAGATTTAAGATACCCAAACCACCTTTATTCTTGGGTCGACAGAGCATATCCCATGCGGCTAAAGGTGGGTTTTTCTTTTCAAGGTCTTTTCCTCTCCAAAAGAGATGCCTTCTATATTTATCAATTTGCTCAATGATACCTTTATAGAGGAGCAAGCAGCTCATGAGAAAAGTTGGCAATGAGGAAAAGACTACATTGACCATAAGTAGTCTCCCGTCATAACTTAAATACTGAGAGCATGTGGAAAGCCTCTTCTGAATCTTCTCAATGAGATACATGAAGTGCTCCAGTTTTGGTTTAGTAAAGCTAAGAGGTGTTCCCAAATAGGTAAACGGGAACTTACCAATTGCACAACCCAAGATAGCAGATAGACATTGCATTTGTTCCTCAACCACATTGATAGGAATCATGTTGGATTTCTGGAAATTGACCTTGAGACCGGAGGCCCTAGAAAAAATGCCCAGAAGGTGTTTGAGATGTTCCAGCTGATTGGGGCAAGCAGGCATAATAATCAAAGTATCATCCGCATATTGAAGAATGGGAAAATCTGGACATGTTTGAAACCGAATGGGTGGCTGAATGAGGTCTCTATGCATTGCATCATTGAGAATAGTTTGTAGGAAATCTGCCGCCAAAACAAAGAGCAAAGGAGAATAGTTTGTAGGAAATCTGCCGCCAAAACAAAGAGCAAAGGAAATGTGGCCTACGGATTATTAGTTCGGCTACCACATTGAGAATGTCAAGGGAAGAAACATTATCGTTGCTACTGTACGTGTTGGTCGTACAAGCATATTTTGTTATGATTCTGCTGTTAATACATTTTATGTGTTCGCCAAGACACATTCACCATAGAAGGGTTTTGTTTCCACGATAATCCGTGGATCATGTCTCTGTTATCCATCGTGGGTTTACTGCTCAGCTAGCTGATCGCTCTCCTCACCAAACCTGCTTTTCCAAATAGGGGCGCCGATTGATGGCACATCTATGAACACGTGGAGTGTTTTTGTGTGAAGGAAAGAACAGCCGAAGGAAAGGAAGAAGCTCGCTGGAGAAGCTCTCTCAGTCTATCCTATGTTGCAGGAGCACTGCCAACCACGGGCGATGGTGGTTGCCGGTTCGGCCGGTGGTAGGGAGGACGGTTGAAAGAAGAACATGGGGAGCTGAAGGTTGAAGAACGAATCGATTGCTAGTTTTGCATCAGACGGTTGAAACAAATCGACTGATCTAAATTGGATTTTTAGTGGACTTACCCCTGGCCAGTCCCTCGGCAGAATCGAATCATAGGAAGTTACAATCGCCCCAAACATCTGCAAAACCTTAAACCGACAACTGTTCAAGCATAATGATGCATTGATGCTACTACTACTTGTAAGGTGCGTCGTTGTGCGAAATGGTCAATGGTTCACTGGCGCCACTACACCTGTTGATCCACTGACCAGATGAGGGCTCATGGTGTGGCCGTGTGGGGTCATACGCTGACGTGGGATGACCGCATGGACAGCGGCGAGAAGGGGAACGTGGCCACCGATGTCTGCGACAGCGGGTCCCCTCCGCCGGCCGCCGCCGCCCTCTCGAACGACGACGACGGGAACGAGTGCACGAAGTCGTCGTACCCAACCTCGCCGGTGCACACCGGCGGCGGCGGGGGCGGTGGTGGCGGCGGCGGCACCTCCGCGGCGTCCCCGCTGTCCAGGTACCTCGCCACCTCCCTCATCGTCGGTCGCGCCACCGGCACCGGGTGCGAGCACCACAGCCCCAGCTTCACCGCCACGGCCGCCTCCTCCGCGTAGAACGCCCCGCCCAGCCTCGCGTCCACCACCTTCTCCACCTCCCCCGCCGCGTACCGCTCCCACGCCCACTCCGCAAGCACCAGCTCCTCCGGCCCCGCCCGCGGCTCGATGGGTCGCCGCCCGGCGACCACCTCCAGCACCAGCGCCCCGAACGCGAACACGTCTGCCGCCGTCGTGGCCTTGCCCGTCCGCGTCAGCTCCGGCGCCAGGTACCCCAGCGTGCCCACCACCCGCGTGGTGGCCGGGTTCGCGCCGTGCTCGTACAGCTTGGCCAGCCCGAAGTCGCCGAGCCGCCCCGCCATGTCGCCGTCCAGGAGCACGTTGCTTGCCTTGACGTCGCGGTGGAGCACCACGTGCTCCCACTCCTCGTGCAGGTACAGCAGCGCCGACGCCACGTTCCGGAGGATCTTGTACCGGACGCCCCACGTCAGCCGCGCCGCCCGGAGGCCGTCGCCGAAGAGGTGCATGTCCAGGCTGCCGTTGGGCATGAAGTCGTAGACCAGGAGGAGGTCGCCGCGGCGGCGGCACCAGCCCTGGAGCTGCACGAGGTTGCGGTGGCGGAGCCGGCCGATGGACGCGATCTCGGCGACGAACTCCCGGAGCCCCTGCCGGGAATCGTGGGACACGCGCTTCACGGCGACCACGGTGGGGGGCGTGCCAGGGAGCACGCCGCGGTACACCTTGCCGAAGCCGCCGCGGCCGAGGAGCTCGCGATCGCGGAACCCTCGCGTGGCGCGCTTCAGCTCCGGGTACTTGTACCGGTGCGGGCCGTAGTCCAGCTCCCACGGCTCGATGACCTCGCGGTTCTTGATGCGGTATGCCGCGTAGGCGCCCGCGCCGGCGAGCACCAACAGCGCCACAAACGCCGAGAACACCGACGCGAGGATCAGGGACGTCCTGCTCTTCTTGTCTGGCTTGGGCCTCGGCAGCGACGGGAGGGACGACAGGTCGAGCGGCGGCGTGGTGCCGCCGCCCAACTTGAAGCTCCACCCCATGAGGTAGTGCGAGCTGGCAAGAAGCCCCGTGGACGCCGAGAAGCCGACGTACATCTGCTCCTGGAAGACGATGGACAGGTCGACGTGGAAGGATATGAGCGGTACCGCCGGCTTCTCGGGCGCCGCCAAGGTTGCGATGGAGACGTTGAGGAGCCTCCGGTCCCCATCGTAGTCGACCCAGGCGAGGACGGTGTCTCCGGACTTGAGGTTGATGGGCGCGGCGGACGCGGACGCGTTGGAGGTGAGGCTGTTGAGGTCGACGCCGACGTGGTTGTCGTTGATGTCGGCGAACTCGAAGTCCTGCACCGTGTCGAACTCGACGGCGAACACGTGGTTGGTGGCGTTGCCGTCGTCGTCGGCGCTGACCAGGCCCAGGTACTGGCTGGGCAGCGCCCCCGGGAGGCGCGGGTCGGGGGCGGCCACGAAGGCGAAGCCGTGGCCGCCGAGCCTGGGGTACTCGGGCACGACGGCGAACGCGAACGCCGTGGAGAAGGACACGGCCGCCGCCGCTGTGGCGTTGTTCTTGGCACCGGAGCCGGGCGGGCCGAGGAGGCGGAGCGGGGACGGGTAGAAGGCGTGGCCCTTGAGCCGGGAGGTGTCGTTGGTGAGGCGCATGATGCCGTCCGGCTGGAGCTCCGTGACGCCGTTCAGGGTGAGGTTCGGAGCGCCGCCGTTGCGGCCAGCGCCGAAGCCGGTGTAGGTGAATTCTTGGGAGGCGGCGAGGGTGGCGAGGAGGAGGAGGAACAGAGCTGGGATGAGAGACATTGCATTGGAGGCGGGGCTGGTCAGCCGATGCTGCTGCTGTTTCTTGTGGTGGGTGGGTGGAAGATGGAGGGAGGTGTTAAATGGCGGGCGGGGTTGCTGGTTTTGTAGCGGAGAAGAAGAAAGTGAGAGGAGTGAGGCAGCGACCAGTGAGAAGTTAATTTGACTGACCGATCCACATTCATGTTTCATCATTAAATTTCTTTTCCCGATCTTCCTCGCCATGAAAAAAGATGGAAATTTTCACGTGTAAATGGAGAGCAGGGTGTCACCCTGCTGGCTTGGCTCGCTCGGTGCGAGCAAGCCCACACCCGGTGCTTAGAGAATTCTTTCTATAAAAATATATTTTCAAAGACTAGTCCTGAATGATCTTTCTTTTTTTCACGTGTAAATGCATTAGCTGGCAAGACATCTAGAGCTTCCATTGATTGATGGGACAGTAATGCGATGGACTTGGTCAAAGTCGATAGTGCTTGCTATACTATCTCCGTTTATTGGTCCTATTATATTTTGTGTGAAATTTTAATCATAAATTTAACTAATAAAATGTTTACGCATGTCAAAAAACCTATATCTTTAGAAACTATGTTTAAATACGAATCCAACAATATAAATTTTTTTGACATACATTAATATTTTCTTAGTTAAATATTTAATAAAAATTGGCACAAATTATAAACAATAAACCACGACAGAGGTGTAGTATTGTACTCCCGTCGATAGTGACACGCGTCTCTCATCGGACGAATTTAATGTCTGATTGAGATAGTAGGCGCGCTCCATCTTGATCAGGCATTGGCATTTAAGCTTGCCCGAACTGATCTTGATAGTAGAGTAGATCCACATCGCGAAATAGGTGGTCGTCAATGATCCTATAAGTAAAACCTAAGTTTATTGTGCGGGTCAGCATCTTGTCAATGTCAACGGGATTAGTTGAACAAGGTTGAAAACGCTCCTTCCCGCAAAAAAAAAAGGAAAAAAAGAAAAGAAAAAAAAAAGGTTGAAAGACGCTCCAAGTCGAAGAGGGAAGAACTGTAGCCAGGCTACAGTTAGAGGATGCCCGGAGAGACAATGCGTTTGGCTGAATGTCAATTCCGGTTGTCGGTACAGGTCGTACTGCTGACGCCTCAATCGTATTTTTTTTTGGAAGGAGACTATGAAAGTGTTTAGTATTTTTTACTCTTCCTCCGATGCATATTAATTGTCACTTAAAAATTGTCAGCAACATTTTGCATGGATCAGAGGGAGTAAAAACAATGACACTTCACTGGTAAACAATGGAAGTTAAGGCATCTTCAAAGTGGATCCTCAAATCGTCCGAAATCGTTCAAAATTGTCTATCATCCGACGCAGCCCCGCATCGGTTCGCGGATCGGTCCGCTTGTCGGTTTCCCCGAAAATCTGGACTATCGCCACGTAGTACTCGCACACCTCCGGTTCACCGAAAGCTTTGCCCGAACCCACGTCTTCATACTTTTATCTTTCTCTGCGTCCGCTTCCTCCCTCACCACCGCTTTACCATCCATGTCTACCGTCAAGCCCTTCCTGGACCTACACCGCTACAATCGGTCGTCGCACCGCTTGTCTTCCGCTGCTGAAAGAGCGTTATATCGACTAGAGGGGGGGCGGGGGGTGAATAGGCGATTTTTATGAATTCTTCACTGAGGAATTTGCCGGTGAGGAAATTCCTTAGCGAAGAACTACTTGCAACGGAATAAGTACTCGGTAAGCATAACGAGAATCTGAGCATGGTCATCATGATGAAATGAAGACAATCACAGAGTACAGAAAGCGTAATCACATGATAACACAAGATGAAGACAAACAGACTGAAGAAATTGAATTGAGGAAATTGAGAAAGTCTTGAGTCAAAGTCTTCAAACACAGATATGAACAAACACTCAACACAGTAATGAGGAAATGAATGAGTTGAGGAAAATAGAACCAGTAAGGTTGGTGAAGACAATGATTTGGTAGACCAGTTCCAACTGCTGTCTCAGTTGTACGTCTGGTTTGAGCGGCTGAGTATTTAAACTCGAGGACACACAGTCCCAGACACCCAGTCGTTGAGCACGCAGCTCAGACACTAAGTCCTCACCGTATTCTCCTTGAACTAAGGTCACATGCACCTCGTCCAATCACTCGTGGTAAGTCTTCAGGCGACTTCCAAACCTTCACAAACTCGGTCACTCGGCGATCCACAATTCCTCTTGGATGCTCTAGACCAATGACGCCTAACCGTCTGGAAGAAGCACAATCTTCAAAGGTAACAAGCGTCGGATCCACGCAGAATCAATCTCTTCAGTGATGCTCAATCACTTCGGGTTTGTAGGGGTTTGGTTTTGGGTTTTCCTCACTCGATGATTTTTGCTCAAAGTCCTCGGAGGATGGGATGCTCACAAATGACAAGTGTCAGTTTCTCTCGGAGTAGCCAACCAGCTAGTGGTAGTAGGGGGCGGCTATTTATAGCCTAGGGAGCAGCCCGACATGATAAGACATAAATGCCCTTCAATGATATTGACCGTTAAGTGGATAAGATATTTTGGAACAGCTTCAAGCAGCAAAGAATCGGTCGAAATTTGACTCTCAAATTCCTCGGGCTATCATGTTCCTCATTTGTGTAGGCAATTCAGACCTGGCGAATTCCTAACTCCTCGGTCGTAACAAATTCCTCGGCGACTGTAAGAACTTCGTCTCATCCTTTGAAGAAATTGACTGAATCGTATGAGATTTCCAAAGGCTTCACTCGAAGGGAATGGTAGGTGTGGGATTTTGAGTTGAGCATCACATGGAAATTTTTCCTTAGTATTTCCTCGACCCCCTTTAACAAAGACGGTGTTTCCTATGACTCAAGAAAGAGAAAATGAAACTACGAAAACAAAAGTCTTCACGCTTCATGTTCCTCAAATGAATACCAAGTCTTCAAGGTCACACCAATTTCTTCACTTTCAAAGTTTTCAGAAAGTCTTCAGAATATCAAAGTCTTCAGACGAAGAACTTCATTTTTAGGGGTCGACTTTCTCTGTAAATATCAAACTCCTCATAGACTTATAGACCTGTGTACACTCATAAACACATTAGTCCCTTAACCTATAAGTCTTCAATACACCAAAATCACTAAGGGCACTAGATGCACTTGCAATCTCCCCTTTTGGTGATTGATGACAATATAGGTTAAGTTTTCAACGAGGATAAACATATGAAGTGTAAATACTGATATTGAGGAATTTGATTGCAAGATATAGAAGAACTCCCCCTGAAGATGTGCATAGTGAGGAATTTGCTTTTGAGGCAATGCACATTTGACGAGTTGAATCATGGAGTTCTCCCCCTATATCTTGTGATTCATACACGCATTTGACATATAATATGAAGAATTTGAAATGCATGATGAAACATGGTGACTGATGTAATTCAGCATGCGTGTATTAACATATAACGAAGAATAAGCATGCAAAGGAACACATCAAAAGTATCAGAGCACCATCGGGTTTAAGATTACAACTCGATCCAATAAAAGTTTCAGAAGAGCGAGAGTTGTAACTTAGCAGAAAAACGCCCATATAATAGACCCGCTTGAAGACTAACTCAAATTTCTCCCCCTTTGTCATCGAATGACCAAAAGGATCGAAACTGAGGACTAATGCCCCTGAAGAATATCAAGTTGATGGAGGCGCCCGGCGTTGTCGGGTCGGTTGTCGTAGTAGGGCCTGCCTTGATGTCGCCCAAGTCTTCATTTTCATCGATGTCATGTGATGAAGAATAGGAGCTGGCCACCAAGGGAGGAACCTTGACCTTCTTGTATTTCTTTGGTGGAGGTGCAGACTAGTCAAATTCTTCCTTGAGACCCATTTTCTTTAGATCTTCTGCGCTGTAGACATGAGATAGAACAACCCAGGTACGGTTGAAGGTTTCATGGAGGTAGTATTGGTTTTTCTTCACTGCATTATGTGTTGAGGTCATGTTGTGAAGAATTGAACCAAACTGACGCTTGACCCATTAATGATTGCGAGCAACTTTCTGATGAAGACTGAGGAGTAACTCACGATCAGTCATCACCCTGGGTGCTGTGGCTTGAGGATTTTGCTTGGCAGAGTCATGTGTGGCAGAGTCATCATTGGTGGAGTAGGATGCAGCCTTGCGAAATTGACCATCCAATGGACGAATGCCTTCATCTATCATGCAGCTTGCCTTGCCTTTGTCATCACCGAGGAAAATGTCCGCTTGAGGACTTCAATTGGAGGCAAGTAGCTGCAGTGGTTCGTAGTATCGGCCTTGTAATTGAGTGAAGACCTTGTCCCGATGAACCTCATAATCCATGGTGCATAAGGCTTCAAATTTCAAATGGTGACATAGCAATATTCGCCAGAGTCCTCATGAAGAAATCATGGAAGTTTATTAGAACGCCATGAATGATATTGAAGAGCATATTCTTCATGATGCCAACGACTTCTTCATCATTTGAGTCATGGCCTTTGATAGGACTCATTGTCTTCGCCAGAATGCGATAGACAGTTCGAGGCACATACAATAATTCCTTGACAAGGAATTTGGTTCGAGGGGCCTGCCCTGGCTTCAAAGGCTTCATCATCACTTGCAGGTAATGATTTGTAAGCTCAGGTTCATTGTAGACGCAACGAGCACCATCAAGGGGAGGACTGAGTGGGAGGGCACGAAGCAATTCAGTTGTTGGTGCCTCGTAGTGAGTATTTTCTGACATCCAGTCCAGCACCCATGAGTTCACATCTTGAAATTTCTGTGATGTGCGGCGTCGCATTGAATTGAAGAATGAGTTCTTCATTCCAATCACAGATGCCAGTAGAAATTCAGCAATCCAAGATCGTGAAGAATGCCGAGGACCCGGCTCAAGCCCCGGCAGAGATTCCATGTCCACGTGAGGAATGTGTGCATGATCGAAGACTTTGTCTTTGTCGAATAGCACAGGAATAAAAGTTGGCTTGACTAGCAGTCGTAAACGCCTCTTTCTTATGCGTCGCAGTAATCATAAGGGTTATGTCGATGAAGAAAACATGCTCGCCAAAGAAGTCTTCACCTTGAACTTTTGCTTGCGAGAATGGATCCTTTGGTTTTGGCGGAGGAGTGTTAGTGAGTTGCATCACTACCTCGGGAATCGCAATCTCGTGTTCTTGGTGAGGAATTTCTGGTTCCTCTTCATTTGCGATCTGTGTGTTCAAAGGATCAAGAAAGCAGCAGCTTTCTTCAAAGACTAGTGGCTGGAATTTCTTCATGCATGAGCAGGTGGGATGAATTTCTTGAGTCCAGTTGAGCGGTTGGTGCGAGGGGTGTGGTATTTGTTGTATTGGGGTGAAGAGTGGTGAATTGGGATCTTGACTTTCCCAAAAGTCATCATTCATCACAGCGTAGTGCATCCAATATCCACGTCTTCATCTTCAATTTCTTCAACGCCAGCCTCTTCACCGTGAACCGAGGCATTGGCGAGGAAACAACAGTGGTGAAGGGATCGCATCCACTTCAATTTCTTCATCAATCTGCTTTCGGCGAAGCGTGAGAATGATTTTCTTCATCAGATCCGCTAGGGATCACATATTCTTCACCAAAAGGAACAAGGTCCTTTGATAGCATGGTGGAAATCGGAACAACATCAATCGGATTTTCAAACAAGCTGGTCATAGGCTTCATCTTCTTTGGAGCTCAAGATTCTGAAGCAGCTGATGCTTTCCTTTTCTTCACTGCAGCTCGCTCTGCAGCCTTGGTCTTCTTCACATCTGATGCAGATGGAAGGATAGGAGTTGGTGTAGGCGCGGGAGGAGCTGAGGAATCTGTTTGAATTTCCTCGGGTGCAACCGATGCGATTGCCACGACTTCTTCGATTTCTTGAGCGCACCACTAGTGGATGCCACGGCAATTTCTTCACCGCTGGAATGGAGTCATCAGCCACAGAACTAGCATTTTCTTCAAAGTTGAAAATCATCGTGATCTTTGGCATGTTCTTCAAGAGGTCGAGCAGAGGCTCCAGCCTGAGGAACTTCTTGTTGCGTTGGAGCTGCAACATTTGTGAACTTCTTAGTCAGGTTGACAAATCTGACTTTGGCTCCTTGCCAATCAGCATAATAAGCATCGAAGTCATTGCTAAGGGCTTTGATTTCAGACTGGATCTTGAGGAGTTCATCAGTTGTCATTTTGACAACGTTTTTCCTCAGGAACTTCTCTTTCTGGCCCAGGCCTTCTTGATCTGCCTGCCTTCTCAAATTTCCATTTCTCTTGAGTGATGAAATGGATCAGTATGTGACTTTGGCTAGGAGTCAAATGAAAATCAGGCATAGGGGTGTTTGGGTCCTTGTGCCAGAGATCAATGTAATCGAGGATCACCCTTGGATCCAAAAGCAGTGGCACAGGTGTGCCTTTGGCTCTAACGGCCCTAACTTGCCTGTCTCTGATGATTTTTGCAAGTTCATCATCATCAGCTTCATCGTCAGATGGCACTTGGAAGGCAACTGTTTCTTCTTGGACTTGGGCGAGGACCTCGTCGACCATTGCCTTTGTCTTCAGCAAAGTGGGGCCCGATGAAGAATTTGGTGCAGCTGAGGAACTTGCGGAGACACCAGAGGCAATAGAGATGCCTGCAGTCCTTTGGCACGTGGCCAGATGCACAGGTGCTGAGGACTTTGGAGGAGCTGCTGAGGACTTTTGAGGAGGAGCTGAAGATTTGGGAGGAGCAGGAGCAGCATGAGGAACTGGCCGTGAGGGCTTTGAAGATTCTGGCCGTGAGGGCATTGCTGAGGAACTTGGCCGTGAGGGCACAGTTGTTGAAGCACTTGGCTTGTGCGCGGGCTTCTTTGCCATTGATTTTCTAGGCTTGACAGAGGCCTCAGTGGCAGCAGCAGTAGCAGATTCTTTATTGAATTTCCTCACTGCTTCTTTGGCTTGTCTCGCCAACTTGGCTTGGCGCTTGGCCCATTCTTCAGGAAAATCCTCACCACGCTTGATCTTTGGTGGGGTCGACTTCTTGTCCAGTGCCACTGGAGCTCTTGGGCATGGAGGATTAAGTGCGAATTTCTTCATATACTTTGGAGTAACATACCTGTACTCCCTCCATTCTCTTGCCCATCTCCTTTCAATCCTCTGTATGCGCACCTTGCGCTGATTTTTGTTCTCCTTTCCAAACTTAGCCTCATCAGGTGTGCAATAGTCAGCATAGATGTCCTCAGGTATTTCAAACGCAGTCATGACCTCATGCCTCTTTCCTCCTTTCTGTGGCTTCTTACCGTCTGCCATATTCTTCAGTTGAGGAATACGAATTCTCTGAAGAAGTATGCAACTTTTCTTCGAGGAATGCTGCAAATGAGTTAAGTTGATGAGAACCTAGTGATTCAAAGAATGACATGAGTACCGTGAACAGAGTATAGTTGCGAGGAATTTGGAGAGGTCATATCTCGTTCTCGGAAGGTTTTTCAAAAGAACTAGTTTGAGGAATTTGACCAGATGAGCCTTGAAGAATTTCACTAAGCGTTCTTTGTCTTAGGTTCGAGTTGTATAGATCGAGGATCCACACAATTGAGGAATCTTGAAAAAAAATGATGCTTAGAGAAACGAATCAAGAATGTATGACTAGTGAGGTGTTTTGTGTGTGAGGATTTGAAGAATAAAACACCTTTGAAGATTTTGTAGAGAAAATTTGAATCAAAGAGGGCAGTAAAAGTAACTTTCAATTACCCTGGATGAAGAACACGACGAACTGAGAAG
Source organism: Aegilops bicornis (assembly GCA_021605145.1). NCBI lineage: Eukaryota > Viridiplantae > Streptophyta > Magnoliopsida > Poales > Poaceae > Aegilops > Aegilops bicornis. The sequence continues at coordinate 169,468,479 of CM038673.1, read as the reverse complement.
TGTAGATTTGAAGCTCGTCAGTTCAGATCTTCCACGCCCTAACTTGGCGGAGGAAGACAGCTACAGCGGCGCAGGAGTGAAGATTTCCGCGACTCGCACGAGTACGACGGCGATGAGGTCGAGGCAGTGAAGCTCTTCCTCACCGGCGACGATGGAGTATCGGCGGCGCTAGGGTTTGAGAAGCTCGAGCCAGAGAGAGAGAGCGGTCGAGCAGAGTAAAGGAAGTGAGGAAGGGGAGAGGGGGTATTTATAGTCGCAATGAAAAATTATTCGCCCGAAGATTTAGGACGAACGTGCCCCTGACCCTTCTCATTCGCTTGACATGTGTCACCCACGTACTGAAAAGTTGAGATCGTGTTAGATCGTGGGTGAATAGTTAAGTCTATCGTAGGAAGCGGAACGGTTTGAGCGGCAAAGCCGAAAATTTGGATAAGATTAGTTTTAAAATTCCGTTCGCAATTTCTTCAGCTGACAAGGACACAGTGAAGATTTTGGACGAGTTTCAAATAGAACGCACATGAAGAATTTGTAAATAGATTAGGTTGAGTATAGCATAGAGGGGGAAGGGTCCGATCACATTCACTTAGCAGAAAATGCAACTTGAAGAAATAGCCATAAGTGAATGTTGTAGAGGACATAAACCCATATATATATAGCCAATGAAGAAAAGCAGCGGAAGCAGTGAAGATTTTGCAAAGTTGAAGAATTTGAAAAAGCTGAAGAATTTCAAAAGCGAAGAAAAACTCAAATTGAAGATTTTCAACTTTGGTGGTGGCGTGACCCACCGTATAAGAATGATGATTCCGGACACAGCATTACAATTGTCGTAGGGTTCTGAGAATAAAATTCTTCATTAATTTCTTCACACTTAGAGTGTTGTTCTTCATTGATTGAAGAAAAATGTTTCTTCATGTGTTGCACATCTAAGTCATCAATTTTGCATAAGTGTTAGGATGAGCATCCTTTTCCAAGAACATTCGAAGATTCTAAGATATTTAGCTCACACCGCAGCTTGCTAAATCTCTTCTCATCCAAGGGCTTTGTGAAGATATCGGCTAGCTATTCTTCAGTCTTCACATGATCAATAAAGATGTCGCCCTTCAACACATGATCGCGAAGAAAATGATGACGAATCTGAATGTGCTTTGTCTTAGTGCTTTGGAACTGGGTTGTGAGCAATCTTGATGGCACTCTCATTGTCACAAAGAGAGAGGCACATTCTTCACGTTGATGCCGTAGTCCTTGAGAGTTTGCTTCATCCACAGCAATTGAGCACAGCAAGAACCAGCAAGAATGTACTCGGCTTCCGCGATGAAGCGGTGATACGCAGTTCTGTTTCTTCGAGGACCAACAGACCAAAGATCGTCCGAGGAAATGACAACTACCAGATGTTGACTAGCGATCCACACGATCACCAGCATAGTCAGAGTCAGAATATCCAATGAGATGGAAAGCAGAGCCCTTGGGGTACCATAATCCTAGTGTTGGTGTGTGATCTAGATATCGAAGAATATGCTTCACAGCCTTATGGTGTGATTCCTTCGGTGTAGCTTGAAATCGGGCACACATGCAAATACTAAGCATTATATCTGGCCTAGATGCACATAAGTACAATAAAGAACCAATCATGGAGCGGTATACCTTGTGATCGAAGTCAATACCATTTTCATCAGTGCATAGATGGCCATTTGTGGGCATAGGAATTTTGACGCCTTTGCAATCTTAAATGCCGAATTCCTCAGAACATCCTTGAGTTATTTCTCCTGAGATATGAATATGCCATTTACCTTTGTTGGATTTAATTTGAAGACCTAAGAAGAATTTCAACTCTCCCATCATAGACATTTGATATTCTTCACTCATCATATAGGCAAATTCATCACTATAACATTGGTCAAGATGCTGACCAAAGATAATGTCATCAACGTATATTTGGCACACAAACAGTTCACCATCTTAAGATTTAGTAAAGAGAGTAGGGTCGAGTGAACTGGGTGTGAAGCCATTCTTCACGAAGAATTCCTTCAAAGTATCATACCATGCCCGAGGGGCCTGCTTGAGGCCATAGAGGGCCTTGTTGAGTCTGAAGACTTGGTCAGGATTCTTTGGATCTTCAAAACACAGGGGTTGAGCAACATATACTTCTTCCTCAAGCTTACCATTGAGGAATGCACTTTTCACATCCATTTGGTGTAAAGTGATATCATGATGGTTAGCATAGGCAAGTAATGTCTGCGAATAGCCTCAGAGTCTAGCAACAGTGCAAAAGTTTCATCGAAATCAATTCCTTCAACTCGTGTGTGGCCTTGAGCTACAAGTCGTGCCTTATTCCTCACCACAAGGCCATTTTCATCTTGCTTGTTGCGGTAGATCCACTTTGTGCCAATGATATTATGCTTGCGAGGATCCGGACGTTTGACCGGATCCTAGACATTGTTGAGCTCGGCCGATGTAATTCTTCTTGCATGGCCTGAATCCACTCAGGCTCCAGAAATACTTAATCTACCTTAGTGGGCTCTGTGATAGAGACAAAAGCATAGTGCCCACAAAATTTAGATAAATGTGAAGCTTTTGAGCGTGTGAGAGGACTTGGTGCTTCAATGTCATCGATGATCTTTTCAACTTGCACTTCTTTTGCAACGCGAGGATGAGCTGGTTGTCGCCGAGGAATTTGATCAGAATTTTCTTGACACCATTTTCTTGGTGCATCATTTCGGCGTTCTTCACATTCTGGAATGAATTCTTCAGCAGATTCTTCAAGAGGGAATGACATCCTCGATCGCCTTGAACTTGATAGAATCCTCGGTCTTTGGTTCATCTATCACGGAAGGTAGGTGCTCTCTTTGCGAGCCATTAGTTTCATCGAACCGCACATCTACAGTTTCAACAACCTTGTGAAGAGCGTTGTTGAAGACTCAGAGGTGTGTGAGTCCTTTCCGTAACCAAGCATAAAACCTTCATGTGCTTTCGTTGCAAATTTAGCATTGTGATGAGGATCTCTAATCCAACATTTAGCAATCAAGACTTTGAAATAACTCACATTGGGTTTCTTGTCGTTGAGGAGTTCATAGGCGATCTTCTTGAAGAATTTGTGAAGATATACTCTGTTGATGATGTGGCACGCAGTATCAATTGCATCAATCCAGAAACGACGAGGCGTTTTGTATTCATCAAGCATAGTGCGAGCCATCTCAACAAGAGTTCTGTTTTTGCGTTCCACGACGCCATTTTGCTGAGGAGTATACGGATCAGATAACTCATGAGTAATACCAAGTTCATCAAGATAGTCATCAAGACCAGAATTCTTGAACTCAGTTCCATTGTCACTCTGATGTGCTTGATCTTCACACCAAAGTTGGTTGAATCCCTCGAGGAAAATCATTTGAAGACTTCCTGCACTTCGTGTTTGTAAGTGACAATGTGTAACCATGTGTAACGAGAGTAATCATCAACAATAACAAAGCCATATAGAGATGCATCATTAATGACTTTGAGTAATGATTAGGACCAAAGAGGTCCATGTGAAGCAATTCAATGGACGAGTAGTGGTCATGATAGTCTTCATTTGGATGCTTGGCCTTGGTCATTTTTCCAGCTTCACGGGCTCCACACAAGTGATCCTTGAGGAATTTGACATTCTCAATGCCAATGACATGATTCTTCTTTGCAAGCGTGTGCAAATTCCTCATGCGTCGCGTGACCAAGTCGTCGATGCCATAGCCAATATACGAAGCTTTTGCAAGTAGGCACACGGCTGGTTGTGGTCCTGTAGAGAAATCAACGATATACAAGTCTCCTCTCCTAAAGCCTTCGAAGACTTTGGAATGGTCAGCTTCCATAACCACAACACATCGATACTTGCCAAAGACAACAACCATATCAAGATCACAAAGCATTGAGACTGACATGTGGTTGTATCCTAAGGACTCAACAAGCATGACTTTGTCCATGTGTATGTCCTTAGAGATCGCAACCTTACCAAGACTCAATACCTGACTTTTGCCTTTGTCAGCAAAGATGATATGCTTCAGATGTGAAGGTGATAAGGGAGCATCCATCAATAGATTCTTGTCACCAGTCATGTGATTTGTACATCCACTATCGAGGACCCATTCAGTGGCTTTGGGAAGATCATCCTGCAGATGAATTAGTGCAACTTACGAACTCATATACTTCATCAGCGAAGAATATGATATCAAATTCATCAAATGAAATTCATCAAATAGTAAAACAAATATAGCAGTATGAGGACGTGTGAAATGAAAGTTCATTTCTTCATGATTCGCCTGCGTCCTTTCGAGCAATTTTGTCGTGCCCCCAAGAAATTCTTGAGACGTTAAAGCACGCCCGAGACCTGACTGCAGAAGAGATTGGTTCTTTTTCTTCACCACCCACATATGAAGGGGTGGCAAAGAGTTCATCACTCTACGAGCTCCATATGAGAATGGTGGCATAGAAGCCAATCCATTTCGTTTCACATACGAGGGGTTAGGGTAAGCATATGAATAAGCAGAGAAATTCTTTGAGGACTTATGAACATAATGGTTTGAAGAATAATGCACATATTCATAGCCCTTAGCTCTACCTCATGAAACAGAGTTGTTAGCACGATGATAATCATATGAGGACTTTGATCCTTTTGAGGAATTTGATCCATGTGAGGAATTTGATCCGTATGAGGACTTGGATCCATATGAAGTATTTGGTCCATATGAAGAGTTTGATCTGGGTTCCTATTCTTCACTGGTGGTGTCATGAGGACATTCACCTGAAGACTTTCAAGGCACTTCTTGGGAACCCAGATTTTCTTCATAGGAGAACCGTTCAGAGTTAGTGCCAACATATCTAGCAAATACTTCACCATTCTGATTTTTGAACAGTTTATAGTTGGAGTCAAATGACTCATCAGAAGAATGAGGTGATTCACATGTAAAGCCAGATAAGTTGGATGGATCAACTGGAGGTCCCTTTGCAGCAACCCATGAGGTTTTGGTGTACTGCTCAGGCTTCCAGTATGTATCATCAGCATTGATTTTCCTCTAAAAGGCAATACCCTCTTTCCTAGGGTTTTACATTGAGGATCTGCTTTTAAGTACATCACAAAGAGTCGATGCCCTTTGAGGCTTTTGTACATGCTGTCATGTACAATTCCTTCATCCCCTGCATTGTCGGTGATACTAGCAATGTCCTCGGATGAGGAATTAGTGATAGCAGAGGTGTGAAGAATTTGTAACAGTTGAAGCATTTGAACATTCAGTGAAGAATTAAGCGATTCACGTTCAATGCACTTTAAGCATGGAGTAACAAATTCTTCCTGAGAAGTGCTGATTTGTTGAGCAAGTAGTGAATCGTGCTCCTTCTGAAGATCTTCATAACTCACTCTTAGCTTCTCAAGATCTTGCTTTCTTTGAAGAAATTCATAAGAAAGCTTCTCATGATCAGATAATAGAGTGTTATGATGACCTTGAAGGTCGTCAAACCTAGACCAAGTCTCTAAAGATTTTCATCGGGGCTTTAGTGCGATCCATTTCTTCACCCAACATATCATCACTTTTGTCTAGCATGTTTTGAACCTTTTCAAAAGCCTTTTGTTGTTTTACAGCAATCTTAGCGAGTTTAGAGTAGCTGGGCTTGAGATCTTCATCGGATTCATTCTCACTAGATTCAGAGGAGGTATATTTGAGTACCTTTGCACCCTTTGCCATGAAGCAATAAGTGGTAGCGTAGTCATCATTATCTTTATCAGCCTTGTTGGTGAGGTCAGTTTCTTCAGAGTTGAAGATGGACTTGCTAACGAATGCAGTAGTGAGAGCCAAACTTGCCACACCAGACTCGGACTCCTCAGATGCCTCCTCTTCCTCATATTCCTCAGATTCAGCTTCGGAGTCCATTTCCTTGCCAATGAATGCCCGAGACTTCTTGGAGCTGCTCTTCTTGTGAGATGAAGACTTCGAGGATTTTGATGATGAAGATTTTGACGATTTCTTCTTCTTCTTAGCGTCATCAGAACTATAATCCTTGTATTTCTTCTTCTTTAATTCCTTTTCCCACTGAGGACAATCTTGAATATAGTGACCATGTTTCTTGCATTTGTGGCATAGCCTTCTCTTATAGTCACTGGATGAGGGATCACTGCTCCTTGAGGATTTTCCAAAGCGACCACGTCTTGAGAACTTCTGGAACTTCTTCACGAGCAGTGCTAGCTCCTGGCTCAATTCTTCAGGATCACCAAGGCTACTACCACTTCACATTCAGATTCAGACACAACCTTTGCATTCAGGGCACGTGATTTGCCATAGCTCGAACCATAGAGATCTCTCTTTTCAGCAAGCTGGAACTCATGAGTATTTAGCCTCTCAAGGATATCAGCGGGATCAAGTGACTTGTAGTCAGCACGTTCTTGTATCATCAGTTCCAGAGTATCAAATGAGGAATCAAGCGATCTCAACAATTTCTTCACCACCTCATGGTCGGTGATGTCAGTGGCACCAAGTGCTTGAAGCTCATTTGAGATGTGTGTGAGGCGATCGAAGGTTTGTGGAACATTTTCATTGTCGAGTCTTTTGAAGCGGTTGAAGAGATTTCGAAGAACATCAACTCGAGAGTCACGCTAAGTTGAGACTCCTTCATTTACTTTGGACAGCCTATCCTAGATAAGCTTAGCAGTTTCTAAAGCACTCACTCTTTCATACTGTCCCTTGCTCAGATGGCCACATATGATATTCTTCGCTTGAGAATCGAGTTGCTTGAATCTCTTGACATCGGTAGCGTTCAGTGAGGGTGAGACAGTGGGAACACCATTTTCCATAACATACTAGAGATCGTTATCAATTGCCTCAAGATGCATTCGCATCTTATTCTTCCAGTAAGGGTAGTCTGTCCCATCGAAGGTAGGACAGCCAGCAGAGACCTTGATCATACCTGCGGTCGTCATAACTAAAACTCCAGACGGTTAAACCAAAATCACACAGAACAAGGGAGTACCTTGCTCTGAAACCAATTGAAAGTGCGTTATATCGACTAGAGGGGGGGGGTGAATAGGCGATTTTTATTTCACTGAGGAATTTGCCGGTGAGGAAATTCCTTAGCGACGAACTACTTGCAGCGGAATAAGTACTCAAAAGTAAGCATAACATAATACATGCATGGTCATCATGATGAAATGAAGACAATCACAGAGTACAAGAAGCGTAATCACAGGATAACACGAGATGAAGACAAACAGACTGAAGAAATTGAATTGAGGAAATTGAGAAAGTCTTCAGTCAAAGTCTTCAAACACAGATATGAACAAACACTCAACACAGTAATGAGGAAATGAATGAGTTGAGGAAATAGAACCAGTAAGGTTGGTGAAGCCAATGATTTGGTAGACCAGTTCCAACTGCTGTCTCAGTTGTACGTCTGGTTGGAGCGGCTGAGTATTTAAACTCGAGGACACACAGTCCCGGACACCCAGTCGCTGAGCACGCAACTCAGGACACCAAGTCCTCACCGTATTCTCCTTGAACTAAGGTCACACAGACCTCGTCCTATCACTCGTGGTAAGTCTTCAGGCAACTTCCAAACCTTCACAGACTCGGCCACTCAGCGATCCACAATTCCTCTTGGATGCTCTAGACCAATGACGCCTAACCGTTTGGAAGAAGCACAGTCTTCAAAGGTAACAAGCGTCGGATCCACGCAGGATCAATCTCTTCAGTGATGCTCAATCACTTTGGGTTTGTAGGGGTTTGGTTTTGGGTTTTCCTCACTCGATGATTTTGGCTCAAAGTCCTCGGAGGATGGGATGCTCTCAAATGACAAGTGTCAGTTTCTCTCGGAGCAGGCAACCAGCTAGTGGTTGTAGGGGGCGGCTATTTATAGCCTAGGGAGCAGCTCGACATGATAAGACATAAATGCCCTTCAATGATATGACCGTTAGGTGGATACAATATTTTGGAATAGCTGGCGTGCAGCACAGCAACGGTCGGAAATTTGACTCTCAAATTCCTCAGGGCTATCATGTTCCTCACTGTGTAGGCAATTCGCACTGGTGAATTCCTAACTCCTCAGTCAGAACAAATTCCTCAGCGACCAGAAGAACTTCATCTCCGTCACTGAAGAAATTGACTGAACTGTATGAGATTTCCAAAGGCTTCACTCGAAGGGATTGGTAGGTGTGAGATTTTGAGTTGAGCATCACATGGAAAATTTTCCTTAGTATTTCCTCGACCCCTTTAACAGTACGGTGTTTCCTATCACTCAAGAAAGAGAAAATGAAACTACGAAAACAAAAGTCTTCACGCTTCATGTTCCTCAAATGAATACCAAGTCTTCAAGGTCACACCAATTTCTTCACTTTCAAAGTCTTCTGAAAGTCTTCAGAATACCAAAGTCTTCAGACGAAGAACTTCATTTTTAGGGGTCGACTTTCTCTGTAAATATCAAACTCCTCATAGACTTATAGACCCGTGTACACTCATAAACACAATAGGCCCTTAACCTATAAGTCTTCAATACACCAAAATCACTAAGGGGCACTAGATGCACTTACAGCTGCCAGTCCACATCTCTCGTCCGTTCGTCGCGCAGGTACCATCCGCCCCTTATGGGGGTCACCACGGCCCGCAAGTGTTTGGTGAAATGCGTGTGTTAAATGTTTTTGTCCCTTCTTTGTAGCAATGAATTTAGACACGGTGTACATGTGCGAGCACTACGTTGAGTCGTCCAACGAGAAGGATTATGCGGATGAAACGGCGATAATGCAGGCGGTCGTTGCGGACGTGGATCATGCGGAAGAGCATGTTCTCAATTTCAAGGGATCGACTAAGGGCCATCGGATGCTGGATCGGATCATGGCACGGGGGCATTTGATGTTGATGGACGGCTACCTTGCCTCCATGCCCTATTTGTGGACAATTTTTGCGGGCGCTATCAGACACAAAAAAATGTCTTCGATCGCCTCTACAATGGCGTCCGATCATATGATGACTACTTCATCTTCAAGAAGGATGTTGTGGTTTAGGTTCATCCACTTTGCATGAAAATCGTTGGATTTTATTCAAATCTGATTTGAAATGTATGGAGGCATGGTTGGATGCTTGGCTACTGTATCACTGCCTAATGCCTATGGACTGATACAATGTTCATTTTAGTGGTCCGTGTGTCTCTTCTAGAAAGCATGACTTCGAGTCATCAGCCTAAAGAAATGAAAATGAACGTAGTCAAATTGCGCACTGGAAAGCACAATCAAAGGTTTGCCGAAAGTTTTGGGTAAATCCGCATTGCAGAACGAATAATGGTTAATGTACGCACATCCTACCTCTATGAGCACCTTTGAGAGACCGAGCCGACATATTATCTTAAGATTTACGATGTCAGCGCCTCGTCGTCGACGGAAACGTCTCCTTCTAGTGAAAGCGCATCGTCGGAAATTCTGAAATAAATCTAGAAATAATGCGAGCACCAGGACTTGAACCCTGATGGACTGAGGATACCATTATCCCTCTAACCATCCAACCGCAGATTCGTTCGCGACCGCTAGGTAATTAGCATGTTATTTTCCTTTTACCTTTGTTCGATTAACACTACCTTTGTTTGATTGCACATCTGATCGTTTAGTCAAAGGGGTTAGTTGAGCAAAGCTGAAAGGACTTGGAAAAAACAAAAAAGAAGGAAAACTTGGGTCAGCTTAGCTTGAAGCATATCTGGATGAGTATTGGTGCACTTGTCAATTGTGGTTGACGCCAAAAGTCGTAAAGCTAAAAACGGAATGCGGGTTACCACCAACCCATCGTAACCCAAAGCTTGCGGTAGCAGAACTCTTTCATGTGTTTTCATAACGGAGGGTTCAAAATGTACGCCAAGCGCAGATATACTAGCTTGAGTTGCGTGGACATAGCCGGTCCATGGTGCACGCCGTGCATGGCTTTTTAGTTGCAAGTTGCCAGGCTGCATACATGCAAGTCAGCGAAAGGGGCTGCCCGGTCAAGGAAACCGGCTCGGGCCCGAAGCGCGCCGGCCGGCCTGGCGCCGCACATCGTGCTCGCGCCGGCCATTCCATGCAAATTTTAACGAGTCACTCAACACTCGATGCGATGGCAGTTAGCGTGACTGTGTGAGGTCTGAGGTGGCGCTGAGCCACGGTGAGATTCTCGTTGACCTGTCCTGGTCTCTGACTTTGACCCACGCTCACAAGCACACGAAAGCAGGCAGCAAGCAAAAGAGTCGTCGACGTCGCAATGAGACGAGAGAATGTTGGATCGCGACCGAGATTCAAGACGCAAAAGCTCGCGGATCGACAAGCCGAGAATGATGCGTGGAGCTAGGAATGATGGTGGGCCGCGCGCCGGCAAGACGGACCCGCGACCGCCAGTCGGCGTCGTCGGCTCCAACTCCCGACGGCGTTGAGAAGATTGCTGGGGCTAGTGAAATGGTGTCACGGGATCGTGTGGAGAACTGGACTACTATATAGCAGAGAATCTGGCTCGGTGTCTTTGGACCAACCCTGCCATAATCAATCAAGTTTGATATTTTTGGATGTGGGGTGGCGATTTTTAAGCCCCCGACTCTCCTCTCCTCTCCTCTCCCCGCCGCCGCCGGAGGAGGCCGGCGAGCGAAGCTCGCTTGGCTGACGGTGGTGGCGGGCTCGCCTCCGTACCTCGCGAGGATGCCTCCGGCTGCGGCGCGACGGCGCCCCTGGGCGTCCGACGGCGCGGCGGATGCGGGATGCTTGGAGCGGCGGCCCTGTGGAGTCCGGCGGTGGTGCCGCCACGCTGCAGGGCAGCGTGGGCGGCCTTGGCGGCCGGTGGCGACGGATCTCAGGCATCCGGCCCAGATCTGGTTTCCTCCGGGTGGTGTGGGCTCGGGCGCCGGCCGGCGGCCCCGAGCGGTGGTGGTTGCGCGCCTGGGTTGCTCCCTTCTCCGGCGTGGTTGAGGATGGTTCGTGGTGGTGGCGTGGTGTCGGCGATGCTCAAGGTTGGCTCTGCCCGACGGTCGGCGCGCCCGGCGGTGGGATTCCGGTAGGCTACGCGGCCTGCTGTGGATCCCGGATGCCAGAGCGGCAGCTCTGGGTGGTGGTCCGACGGGTCCGCCTCATGCTATGAGGACGGCTGGTCGTGGTCACTGTTGGTGGAGGAGAGGCCGGCGGCGTCCGGTGTCACCTCTCTGCAACGTTGATGAGTGTCTCTCGCCTTCCTGTAGCGGTGAACTCACCAGGCAATCTGCTCCCTGGTCGTGGCTCCGGTGGTTTGGACTTTGTTCATGGACGGGGCGAAATCTGCGCACGGCTTGCCGATGCTGGCAGCGGCGACGCCTATGGGTGCCGTTTCCTTTTTGGGGGCGCTGCCATGGTCCTGATCATGTCCCTTCTCGTGCGCCGGGAGAAACCCTTGTTCCGGCCCTCCGGAACAGGCGGCGGCGGCGTCACGGCGTCGTTACCTTCATGAAGGCGCCGCCTTGGCTGCTCGCGGAGTCCTCGGAGCTAGAGTTTGGAGCGTCTTGCTTTTGGTGTGGGTTGCCCCTTGGGTCGTGGGCCTCTAGGGCGCTATGTATGCCATCATGGCGCATCCTGCGCGTCTTCTTCTTCAGGCCCGGCTAGGTCCTTCCATCCACCAGCCGACTCTTCTAGGCACTAGTGATGGAAGGTACGTCGATCTAGTTAGTTCTGTAGTCGTCGGTGTGGCTTGGATGTTGCTTGCAACAGTAGTGACACGGCCTGTTTGCTCGATGCTCCGTCTTCTTTTCTTTCTTGCTAGGGATAGGGCAAGGCAAGTTCTCTCATTGTCGTTTGTAGTAGGTGTGGTTCTAATCCCAGGGATTAGCGTGGTGTGTTTTGCTTTTTGGCATTGTACTCAAACTGTGGATGTATCTCTTCACCCTTTCTTCTATCAATATATGACACACATGCTTGTGCGTATTCGAGAAAAAATAATAATCAATCAAGATTTGTTTTTTGATGAGGGGAACCATAATCAATCAAGTGCAAGTGGAAGTGGGACAAGATTCGGCGGGCGTCCAGAGTTTTCAGTGGCCAAACGGCGCTCGGAAATCCGCATTACTCCAGGGCAGTCGCCCGATATTTCGTAGGTCCGTACGTGCTGCCGTGGTCGGCGGGCGGACTGCTCCTCGTGTGATCCGTGCGCCGTCATGTGATGGAATGACTTTTTAGAGAAAAGGCATACACCCGATTTTATAAATAAAGCCGTAAGACAGGTAGCAATCACATAACAGAGAAGTACCACATATCAACCAGACCCCAACGATGGGCGAGACGAAAGAAACGACAGTCTAGTACATGGCTCCCTCGCCAGTACACGACACGCAGGCCGGAAGAGAAAGTCCCAAATAAAGCTACAGATGCCGCCCAAAAAAAAGCATTTAAACATCCCGTTCTTGTCTGCATAACTAAGAAGCCGAAGCCCAAACTTTGGAGATCAGCATAGAGAGCGCATCCTAGTCGTCGACCTTAGTCAATGATTTCCACTGCTGCAAGAAAGCACACGATTTAAATAAGCAATCAGCAGGTTTAGCCGGAAACACGTGCTCAATAGTAAATTTGTTCCTAGTCGTCCAAAGGGACCAGCAAAAAGCCCCCAGGCCCACCCAAAAGATGCGTCTGGAGATGCCCGAAAGGTTGCTTGCTAAGCTGCGCAGCTCGGCAAAGGAGGCAGGGGCCCAAGAGACAAGAAGCCATTCCCTCACGCAACTCCAAATGAGCTTAGCCAAGACACAGTGGAAAAAAATATGCTCCGTGTCCTACACGGCACCGCATAGAGCACATAACTGGGAGCCCGACCCATTTCTCTTACGAATTTGATCAGCCGAAGGTAACCGGCCTCTGAAGGCTTGCCACAGGAAAATCTTAATCTTAGGGGGAATCCGAGCCTTCCAAATCTGGGAAAAATGATTAGTGGGCGTGCCACCAACCAGCTTAGAGTAAAGCGACTTAACAGAGAAGCGCCCAGAGGTAGACAGTGGCCAGAATACCGAATCCTTGTTCGTCGAGAGCGTAGGGAAGAAAGCAGTAAGGCGTTGCTAGTCTTCAAACTCTACAGGCGACAAGGAGCGGCGGAAGACCAGGTTCCACCCATGGGAAGCCAACTCAGCAATAGAAATATTCGGATCAGAGCAATAAGAAAAAAGGGTGGGGAAGGTCACCGAGAGTGGTGAGTCTCCACACCACCAATCCAGCCAAAATCTAATCGAGGAGCCGTCCCCAACAACAAACTTAACAAAAGACTAGAACACAAGTCTAACTTTGACCAAGGACTTCCAAAACTGAGAGCCACCACGCGAGTGAGCAAACATCGAGCTCGAGGAAGGGAAATATTTAGCCTTGAGAATAGACAGCAAGAGGGGCTGGTCCTCCGCACTCATAATCTTCCACCACCATTCGATCAACAAGCATTGGTTCATGATGGAAGTATTAAGAATCCCTAACCCCCCAAGGTTTTTGGGCCTACACATCAACTTCCATTTGACAAAGCGATATTTGCGGCGATTATCCGCCGTGTTCCAGTAGAACGCCCCGCGGTGTTTATCAAAACCAGCATGAGTTCCAGCCGATAATAGGTAGAAGCCCATCAGGAACATGGGGAGGGAGGAGAGCAGGCGTTGATTAGAGCCACTTTACCCGCATTAGTATTATACCTACCCCGCCAAGGAAGGACCCTGTTGCCCACCTTTGTGACCATCGGGGCAAATTCTTTGGCATGAAGCACGTCCAGGGATATGGGCAAGCCCAAGTATTTGAACGGGAAAGACCCCAGCTTAAAATTGAGCAGATGTGCCACTCGCACAGCTTCTGACTCGCCCACACCAGTAACAATCACTTCACTTTTGGCAAAGTTAATCTTAAGCCCGTACATCGCCTCGAAGCAGAGTAGAATAAACTTAGATGGGCAAGGCAGGCATCGTTCAGCTCAACCATAATGATAGTGTCGTCCGCATACTGAAGGTGGGTCAACCCTTGGGGAAGAAGATTAGGGCTAACCAGAGAGATATGCCCATAAGTAGCTGCCCTCGAAAGCAAGAGGGATAAGGCATCCGCAACGAAGTTGAACAAAATGGGCGAGGCAGGATCACCTTGCCGCAGGCCCCTACCATTGGCAAAGAACTTGCTAACCTGACCATTAACATTGATGGCAGTATGGCCTCCCGAGACCAACTGCAGGATTCTATGAACTAGGGGCCCCTCAAACCCTTTAGCTAGCAAGACCCTCTGAGAAAAAGGCCAGCTCACCGAATCGTAAGCCTTCTCAAAGTTGAGTTTAAGAATCATCGCTTTCAATTTGCGAATCTTAAGGTCATGTACAATTTCATGAAGGCACAGAACCCCATCCAAAATGAAACAAACTTTAATAAAGGCCGACTGAAAAGGATTGATGGTACGATGGGCAATGGGAGAGCGGCGTGTGGCATGCCCTTTGGCAGGAAACTTGACGAAATTATTGATAAGGGCAATAGGCCTGAACTGTGAAATCAAGTCCGCACCCTTGACTTTAGGAATAAGAGTAATGACAACGTAGTTAAGACGATAGATATCCACCGTTGCCAACCAGAAACCTTGGATGATTTTACACATGAGAGCCCGCAACAACGGCCAGAATTTCTTAAAGAAGGGAATCGAAAAACCATCAGGCCCAGAGGCAGCGTTCGGGTTAGCCGAACTAATCACCTGCCAAATCTCCTCGTCGGATAAAGGGACCATCAATCCCATGTTTTCGTCCGGAGAAATCTTGCAATCCGCATCCCAGAATTCAGATGAGAAGGTAAGCCCAGGGTCCGGCTTAGAGCCGAGGAGATTGGAATAAAAACCAACAATGTGATTCATAATAAGAGACTGGTCCGAGGTTCTGACGCCGTCAATCAACAGACTGTCAATGAAGCATCTCCGACGTCTACCATTGGTGATCGCGAAGAAATAAGCCGTCATAGCATCACCCTTCAAAGTCCAACTAAGGGCACCACGCTGGCGCCAGTAAATTTCCGACTGATTATTGTGTTGATTATTTCTACATTGAAAGGAGCTAGTAGAGTACTTGCGACTTTTTTGGTTCTTACTTCGCACTCACTTGTTCTGTGCTAATAAAACTGAAAACACTGTTCTAACATGAGAGCAGCAGAGATGAGAGAGATCTAGAGAGAGAGAGAGAACATCTTTTTTTCTCAATAATGGATGGATTTTATTGACTCAAAATGAAGCATCAAGAGGCTACAAAAACAATGAGAACACACCCGACCTCTACATAGTTAGGATGCACACAACCAGCACCAATGCACACACACAAAAACAGTCCGGCAAATAGCAAAGTCATATAAGACCAAAAGTATGGGTAGGCGAGGAAAAAGAAAAAGAAATGCCCCAAAACGACCAGATCCGCGATCGGGAAACTATAAAAACGACCATATCGACATCGACCATCTCATGACACCACGCGGACGGCGAGGTTCTTCAACAACAACACCTTCAGGAAGGGAGCAACACTCAAGTGTCGCCATCACCGATCCAACCACCAAGTCTAGAATCTAGGCTTTCACCCTCAATAATCAGTCCGAGCATTCCGAACAATGCCTTCAACAATCAACAAGGTAACGATGTAAAACATCGTCATTGCCAGGTATACCCAATTGGGTCTGACCTAGGCTTTCACCCCGGAGCTCAAGACTAGGTGCTCAAGTAGCACCACCATTGAAGTCATTCATGGTTGTCGCCACCACTTCCCCCCTTCCCCCACCCTGCTTTATAGATAAAGCAACATCCGATACAACCAGCTCGCTGGGGCCGCAACACAAACAAGCCCAAAGAAAAGAGAGAGAAAAGGAAAGAGAAAGAAATGCCAACAACGGCAGTTCAGCGAAACAAAGCTGGCCAGCAACCGCTGCACCCACCAAAGAAGTACCTCCACGCACCCAGCACTCCGAAGCGCCGCGTACCAAGCAACACCTTCAAGAAGGAGGCGACGACGACACCGCTGTTGCCCAGACTAGTCCTAGGGTTTCCCCCGGTAGGCGAGGAAGGAGTGGGGGAGGGAGTACCCCACACCCTTCAGGAAGGTTCGGTGACACCCGCAGGCGTCGCCGCATCAGGGCCGGACGAGGCGCCAGAGATTTCTCCCAACCGAAACCCCCACCATCACCCCAGACGATCCAAAGTGCACCGCCCAACACGCCGCCCGCCAACATGTGCCACCACGGTCACCGAACCAACTCCGCCGTGTCCCGGAGGCCACCGACACGAGACCCGAAGGATGGAAGAAGAGATACAACATAGCCGACATGAGGGAACATCCACCACCGCCGGCGCCGAGCTGACCGGACACACGTACAAGGGGCCTGCCAGGCGTCGTGGCCCGGCCGGACCCAAAGGGTCAGACAACCCCTGTCATCGTGCAGCAGCTCGCCGGCCGACGAAGCCGCCACTGCCCGCAGACCACCGCCTCCTCGCCACCAACACCAGGGAGGAGCGTAACTGCACATCGAGTCGTCGGCCCGCCCCAACCCAGTAGGAGCCCAAAAGGGCCCAGATCTGGGCTGCGCGGGCACCGCCGGCCACCAGCACCGCCACGCCGCCCCATGACCAACGGCGGTGCCGCCGCACCGAGGACCCCAAAGCCCGTGGGAGTCCCGCCGCCAAGCCACACCGCCGCCGCCGAGCTGCACCGCCGCCATCGGGAGGCTCCCGCGCCTCCCCATGCGCACGTGGGGAAAGAACGGCATGCCGCCGGGGGGCAGGGGTAGGTCCCGGCAGACCACGCCGGCGGCAGCACGGGAAGAGGGTCGGGGAGGTGGGGGTGGAGGAGAGGAACCAGAGGCCCGCCCGTCACCCGCGGGGGGAGGAGGGAGGGGAGGGAGGCAGAGCGGGACGCTCGCGTCCGGCGGTCGGCGAGGGGGGAGCGGGGAGGAACCCTAGGGAGGAGCGGGGGGCGGGGGGCAGGAGCGATGGCCCGTCAGTAGATCATGAATTGACCAACTACATGTAGTGTGACCGTCGTCGCCACACAACCATCCCTCTGCATCAAGACTTCGTCCATAGATTGCATCTCGCTGCCGAAGTCAACCACCGGATCTGCAGAGATGAAACTCACAGAAGATCTTTCGATGGCGACCGCAATCAGCAAGGCAAGCAGCCAGGACCATGGGCAGCAGCTACTCAGCGGTCGTCATCTGCACGTCCCAAGGGGCCGTCTGTATGCAGCATCCATGCACCAGCCCCACATGCTTGTCTTGATCGTAGTCCTAGCCATGGACACCAACCAGATCGGAAGACCGGAATCACCGGCTAGCAACTAGATCGGGAGGCACCAAGCCATGGACGCGATCCAGATCAGAAGGCCGGCAATCACCAACGAACTGTTAGATTGGGAGGCCAGCAACGCACAACGGTGACGACGGGGCCAGATTAGGAGGTGACCACCAGGGAAGAATAGAAAAAAACGGCCAAAGACGCCCCCCGCCGCCCGTCGGGTGGCCGGCTTCCTTCGGTGGGGGCGAGGTGAACGGGGCTGTGAGGGATGGCCTCTGAAGCAGGCTGCGATGGCGCCTCCGGAGAACACCTTCTAGTCACATGTTTTATTCATATTTTCTTGCTGCGACGTCTGTTGCTACATAGGGCAATAACCCGCTGAAAGAAAAAGTAGAGTAACTTGCTCCTAACAACATGATCAATGTGAGTTCTATCTAAGAAAACACTATTCTCGAGTCCACGAGCATCTCCTCCAACAGACTAAGAGCATCTCTAGCAGACTCTTTAAAAATGGTCAAACCCTTATAATTTTTAGGTTTTAAGGTTTGATAAAAAAAGTGTCCATAACAGATCCTGTAAAAGTGGTCCGACCCTTAAATATTTTAAAGGGCACCGAAAACCCACACCCGAGACCAATATATTTGAAGGCTTGAAGGCCAAAATGAGGGTGGCCCTTATACAGGCCGAACCTCGTTGAGAAGGATGTGCAACCGCAATTCCTCTGCATACCTCAACGGAACCGGCTGCCGCCGGTTTGATTTGGGGCCGGGAAGGGGGGGGGGGTGAAGGAAATATGCCCTAGAGGCAATAATAAAGTTATTATTTATTTCCTTATATCATGATAAATATTTATTATTCATGCTAGAATTGTATTAACAGGAAACATAATACATGTGTGAATACCTAAACCTCAGAGTGTCACTAGTATGCCTCTACTTGACTAGCTCGTTAATCAAAGATGGTTATGTTTCCTAACCATGAACAAGGAGTTGTTATTTGATTAACGGGATCACATCATTGGTTGAATGATCTGATTGACATGACCCATTCCATTAGCATAGCACCTGATCGTATAGTTTGTTGCTAGTGCTTTTCTTCATGACTTATACATGTTCCTATGACTATGAGATTATGCAACTCCCGTTTGCACGAGGAACACTTTGGGTGCTACCAAAGCGTCTAGCGTAATCGGGTGATTATAAAGGTACATTACAGGTGTCTCCGAAGGTACATGTTGGGTTGGCATATTTCGAGATTAGGATTTGTCACTCCGATTGCTCGGAGAGGTATCTCTGGGCCCTCTCGGTAATGCACATCACATAAGCCTTGCAAGCATTGCAACTAATGTGTTAGTTGTGAGATGATGTATTACAAGCGAGTAAAGAGACTTACCGATAGCAGATTGAACTAGGTATTGGATACCGACGATCGAATCTCGGGCAAGTAACATACCGATGACAAAGGGAACAACGTATGTTGTTATGCGGTCTGACCGATAAAGATCTTCGTAGAATATGTAGGAGCCAATATGGGCATCCAGGTCCCGCTATTGGTTATTGACCGGAGAGGTGTCTCGGTCATGTCTACATAGTTCTCGAACCCGTAGGGTCCGCACGCTTAACGCTTCGATGGCAGTTACTATGAGTTTTTATGATGTTTCTGTACCGAAGGTTGTTCGAGTCCCGGATGAGATCACGGACGTGACGAGGAGTCTCGAAATGGTCGAGACATAAAGATTCATATATTGGAAGTCTATGTTTGGACATCGGAAGTGTTCCGGTGAAATTGGGAATTTTACCAAATGCACGGAGGTTACCGAACCCCGGAATGCTAATGGGCCAACATGGGCCTTAGTGGAAAGGAGAGAAGTGGGCCCAAGTGCTGGCCGCACATTTCCCCTTCACTAGTCCACTTAGGACGAGGAGAAGGGGGCGCCCCACCACTCTCTCCCTTCACACATGGGGAAACATAGTTGGACTAGGATTGGGTGGGGAATCCTACTCCTAGTAGGAGTAGGACACCTGGCGCACCTCCCTTGGCCGCCAGCTCCTCCCTTCCCTCCTTTATATATACAGGGGCAGGGGCACCCCATGACACACAAGTTGATCATTGAGATCGTTCCTTAGCCGTGTGCGGTGCCCCTTCCACCATATTACACCTCGAAAATACCGTGGCGGAGCTTAGGCGAAACCTGCGCCGGTGGAACATCATCATCGTCACCACGCCGTCGTCTTGTGAAACTCTCCCTCAACACTCGGCTGGATCGGAGTTCGAGGGGCGTCATCGAGCTGAGCGATGTGCAGAACTCGGAGGTGCCGTGCGTTCGGTACTTGGATCGGTTGGATCGTGAAGGAATGCGACTACTTCCTCTACGTTGCGTCAACGCTTCCGTTGCTGGTCTCTGAGTGCGTAGACAACACTCTCATCTCGTTGCTATGCATCACCATGATCTTGCGTGATCGTAGGAAAATTTTGAAATTACTCGTTCCCCAACAGTGGCATCCGAGCCAGGTTTTATGCGTTGATGTCATATGCACGAGTAGAACACAAGTGAGTTGTGGACGATACAAGTCATCGCCTACCAGCATGTCATACTTTGGTTCAGCGGTATTGTTGGACAGACGATCCAGACCAACCTTACGCGTACTCTTACGCGAGACCGGTTCCCTCGACGTGCTTTGCACATAGATGGCTTGTGGAAGACTGTCTCTCCAACTTTAGTTGAACTGAGTGTGGCTACGCCCGGTCCTTGAGAAGGTTAAAAGCGGAGTCTATTTGACGAAGTATCGTTGTGGTTTTGATGCGTAGGTAAGAACGGTTCTTGCTCAGCCCGTAGCAGCCACGTAAAACTTGCAACAACAAAGTAGAGGACGTCTAACTTGTTTTTGCAGGGCATGTTGTGATGTGATATGGTCAAGACGTGATGCTATATTTTATTGTATGAGATGATCATGTTTTGTAACCAAGTTATCGGCAATCGGCGAGAGCCATATGGTTGTCGCTTTATTGTATGCAATGCAATCGCTTCAGTAATGCTTTACTTTATCACTAAGCGGTAGCGATAGTCGTAGAAGCATAAGTTTGGCGAGGCGACAACGATGCTACGATGGAGATCAAGGTGTCGCGCCCGGTGGCGATGGTGATCATGACGGTGCTTGAGATGGAGATCAAAAGCACAAGATGATGGTGGCCATATCATATCACTTATATTGATTGCATGTGATGTTAATCCTTTATGCATCTTATCTTGCTTTGATTGACGGTAGCATTATAAGATGATCCCTTACTAAATTATCAAGAAGTGTTCTCCTGAGTATGCACCGTTCTGAAAGTTCTTCGTCTTTGAGACACCACGTGATGATCGGGTGTGATAGGCTCTACGTTCAAATACAACGGGTGCAAAACAGTTGCACACGCAGAATACTCAGGTTATACTTGACGAGCTATGCATATAAGATATGACCTCGGAACACGAGACCGAAAGGTCGGCGTGAATCATATAGTAGATATGATCAACATATTGATGTTCACCATTGAAACTACTCCATCACACGTGATGATCGGTCATGGTGTAGTTGATATGGATCACGCAATCACTTAGAGAATTGGAGGATATTTTTCTAAGTGGGAGTTCTTAAGTAATATGATTAATTGAACTTAAAATTTATCATGAACTTAGTACCGATAGTATCTTGCTTGTCTATGATGTGTAGATAGATGGCTCGTCTTTGTTGTTCCGTTGAATTTTAATGCGTTCCTTGAGAAAGCAAAGTTGAAAGATGATGGCAGCAATTACACGGACTGGGTCCGTAACTTGAGGATTATCCTTATTGCTGCCGCGGAAGAATTACGTCTGGAAGCACCGTTAGGTGCCGGGCCTGGTGCAAGGGCTGCGCCGAAGTTGTGAACGTCTGGCAAAGCAAAGTCGATGACTACTCTATAGTTCGATTGTGCCATGCTTTACGGCTTAGAACCGGGACTTCAACGTCGTTTTGAACACCATGGAGCATATGAGATGTTCCAGGAGTTGAAGTTAATATTCCAAGCGAATGCCGGATTGAGAGATATGAAGTCTCCAATAAGTTCTATAGCTGTAAGATGGAGGAGAACGGTTACATCGGTGAGCATATACTCGAGAATGTCTGGATATAACAATCACTTGATTCAATGGGAGTTAATCTTCCGGATGATTGCGTCATTGATGAAATTCTCCAATCACCGCCACCAAGCTACAAGAGCTTCGTGATGAACTATAATATGCAAGGGATGACCAAAACAATGCCCGAGCTCTTGGCGATCTTTGAAAGCAGCGGAGGTAGAAATCAAAAAGGAGCATCAAGTGTTGATGGTTAACAAAACCACTAGTTTCAAGAAAAAGGGCAAAGGAAAGAAAAGGAAACTTCAAAAGAACGGCAAGCAAGTTGCTAATCAAGAGAAGAAACCCAAGTCTGGTCCTAAGCACTGAAACTGAGTGCTTCTATTGCAAGCAGGCTGGTCCTTTGAAGCGGAACTGCCCCAAGTATTTGGCGGATAAGAAGGATGGCAAGGTTAACAAAGGTATATGTGATATACATGTTATTGATGTGTACCTTACTAATACTCGCAGAGCACACTGGTATTTGATACCGGTTACATTGCTAATATTTGCAACTCGAAGCAGGGGCTCTGGATTGCGAAGATTGGCTAAGGACGAGGTGACGATCGCGTGGGAAATGGTTCCAAAGTCGATGTGATCGCAATGCACGCTACCTCTACATCTACCTTGGGATTAGTATTAGACCTAAATAATTGTTATTTAGTACCAGCGTTGAGCATGAACATTATATCTGGATCTTGTTTGATGCGAGACGGTTATTCATTTAAATCGAGAGAATAATGGTTGTTCTATTTATATGAATAATATCTTTTATGGTCATGCACCATTGAAGAATGGTTTGTTTTTACTTAATCTTGATAGTAGTGATACACATATTCATAATGTTGAAACCAAAAGATGCAGAGTTGATAATGATGGTGCAACTTATTTGTGGCACTTGCCGTTTAGGTCATATCGGTGTAAAGCGCATGAAGAAACTCCATCTTGATGGACTTTTGGAGTCACTTGATTATGAATCACTTGGCACTTATGCGAACCGTGCCTTATGGGCAAGATGACTAAAACACCGTTCTCCGGAACTATGGAGAGAGCAACAGATTTATTGGAAATCATACATACCGATGTATGTGGTCCAATGAATGTTGAGGCTAAATGGCGGATATCGTTATTTTCTCACCTTCACAGATGATTTGAGCAGATATGGGTATATCTACTTAATGAAACACAAGTCCAAACATTTGAAAAGTTCAAAGAATTTCAGAGTGAAGTGGAAAATCATCGTAACAAGAAAATAAAGTTTCTACGATCTGATCGTGGAGGAGAATATTTGAGTTACGAGTTTGGCCTACATTTGAAACAATGCGGAATAGTTTACGCAACTTACGCCACCGGAACACCACAACGTAATGGTGTGTCCGAACGTCAGAATCGTACTTTATTAGATATGGTGCGATCTATGATGTCTCTTCTTGATTTACCGCTATCATTTTGGGGTTATGCTTTAGAGACGGCTACATTCACTTTAAATAGGGCACCATCTAAATCCGTTGAGACGACGCCTTATGAACTGTGGTTTGGCAAGAAACCAAAGTTGTCGTTTACGAAAGTTTGGGGCTGCGATGCTTATGTGAAAAAGCTTCAACCTGATAAGCTCGAACCCAAATCGGAGAAATGTGTCTTCATAGGATACCCAAAGGAGACTGTTGGGTACACCTTCTATCACAGATCCGAAGGCAAGATTTTTGTTGCTAAATTCGGAAACTTTTTGGAGAAGGAGTTTCTCTCGAAAGAAGTGAGTGGGAGGAAAGTAGAACTTGATGAGATAATCATATCTACTCCCTTATTGAGAAGTAGTACATCACGTAAAAACAGTTTACGTGACACCTACACCAAATAGGGAAGAAGCTAATGATGATGATCATGAAACTTCAGATCAAGTTTCTACAGAACTTCAGAGATCAACGAGCAAGATCCGCACCAGAGTGGTACGGTAATCCTATTACGGAAGTCATGTTCTTTGGAACATGATGAACCTACGAACTATGAAGAAGCGATGGTGAGCCCAGATTCCACAAAATGGCTTGAGGCCATGAAATCTGAGATGGGATCCATGTATGAGAACAAAGTGTGGACTTTGGTTGACTTGCCCGATGATCGGCAAGCAATTGAGAATAAATGGATCTTCAAGAAGAAGACTGACGCCGATGGTAATGTTCTGTCTATAAAGCTCGACTTGTTGCAAAAGGTTTTCGACAAGTTCAAGGGATTGACTACGATGAGACCTTCTCACCCGTGGCGATGCTTAAGTCCGTCCGAATCATGTTAGCAATTGCCGCATTTTATGATTATGAAATTTGGCAAATGGATGTTAAAACTGCATTCCTGAATGGATTTACGGAAGAAGAGTTGTATATGATGCAACCGGAAGGTTTTGTCGATCCAAAGGGAGCTAATAAAGTGTGCAAGCTCCGGCGATCCATTTATGGACTGGTGCAAGCCTCTCGGAGTTGGAATAAACGTTTTGATAGTGTGATCAAAGCATATGGTTTTATCTGAGACTTTTGGAGAAGCCTGTATTTACAAGAAAGTGAGTGGGAGCTCAGAGCATTTACGATATTATATGTGGATGACATATTCTTGATCGGAAATGATATAGAATTCTGGATAGCATAAAGGGATACTTGAATAAGAGTTTTTCGATGAAAGACCTCGGTGAAGCTGCTTACATATTGGGCATTAAGATCTATAGAGATAGATCAAGGCGGCTTAATAGGACTTTCACAAAGCACATACCTTGATAAAGTTTTGAAAAAGTTCAAAATGGATCAGGCAAAGAAAGGGTTCTTGCCGGTGTTACAAGGTGTGAAGTTGAGTAAGACTCAATGCCCGACCACCGCAGAAGATAGAGAGAAAATGAAAGATGTTCCCTATGCTTCAGCCATAGGCTCTATCATGTATGCAATGCTGTGTACCGGACCTGATGTGTGCCTTGCTATAAGTTTGGCGGCGGTACCAAAGTAATCCAGAGTGGATCAACTGGACAGCGGTCAAGAACATCCTTAAGTACTTAAGAAGGACTAAGGATATGTTTCTCATTTATGGCGGTGACAAAGAACTTCGTAAATGGCAGTTACGTCGGCGCAAGCTTTGACAACGATCCGGACGATTCTAAATCGCAAACCGGATACGTATTTACATTAAGCGGAGGAGCTGTCGGTTGGTGCAGTTCCAAACAAAGCGTCGTGGCGGGATCTACATGTGAAGCTGAGTACATAGCTGCTTGGAAGCAGCTAATGAAGGAGTCTGGATGAAGGAGTTCATAACCGATCTAGGTGTTGTACCTAGTGTATCGGGTCCAATGAAAATCTTTTGTGACAATCTTGGTGCAATTGCCTTGGCAAAGGAATCCAGATTTCACAAGAGAACCAAGCACATCAAAAGGCGCTTCAACTCCATCCGGATTTGGTCCAGTGGGAGACATAGAGATATGCAAGATACATACGGATCTGAATGTTGCGGACCGTTGACTAAGCCTCTTCCACGAGCAAAACATGATCAGCACCAAGACTCCATGGGTGTTAGAATCATTCCTGTGTAATCTAGATTATTGACTCTAGTGCAAGTGGGAGACTGAAGGAAATATGCCCTAGAGGCAATAATAAAGTTATTATTTATTTCCTTATATCATGATAAATATTTATTATTCATGCTAGAATTGTATTAACAGGAAACATAATACATGTGTGAATACATAAACCTACAGAGTGTCACTAGTATGCCTCTACTTGACTAGCTCGTTAATCAAAGATGGTTATGTTTCCTAACCATGAACAAGGAGTTGTTATTTGATTAACGGGATCACATCATTGGTTGAATGATCTGATTGACATGACCCATTCCATTAGCATAGCACCGATCGTATAGTTTGTTGCTAGTGCTTTTCTTCATGACTTATACATGTTCCTATGACTATGAGATTATGCAACTCCCGTTTGCACGAGGAACACTTTGGGTGCTACCAAACATCACAACGAATCGGGTGATTATAAAGGTACATTACAGGTGTCTCCGAAGGTACATGTTGGGTTGGCATATTTCGAGATTAGGATTTGTCACTCCGATTGCCGGAGAGGTATCTCTGAGCCCTCTCGGTAATGCACATCACATAAGCCTTGCAAGCATTGCAACTAATGTGTTAGTTGTGAGATGATGTATTACTTAAACGAGTAAAGAGACTTACTGTAACGAGATTGAACTAGGTATTGGATACCGACGATCGAATCTCGGGCAAGTAACATACCGATGACAAAGGGAACAACGTATGTTGTTATGCGGTCCTGACCGATAAAGATCTTCGTAGAATATGTAGGAGCCAATATGGGCATCCAGGTCCCGCTATTGGTTATTGACGGAGAGGTGTCTCGGTCATGTCTACATAGTTCTCGAACCCGTAGGGTCCGCACGCTTAACGCTTCGATGACAGTTACTATGAGTTTTTATGATGTTTCTGTACCGAAGGTTGTTCGAGTCCCGGATGAGATCACGGACGTGACGAGGAGTCTCGAAATGGTCGAGACATAAAGATTCATATATTGGAAGTCTATGTTTGGACATCGGAAGTGTTCCGTGAAATTGGGAATTTTACCAAGTAGGGAGGTTACCGAACCCCCGAATGCTAATGGGCCAACATGGGCCTTAGTGGAAAGGAGAGAAGGGGGCCCAAGTGCTGGTCGCACCTTTCCCCTTCCCTAGTCCTATTAGGACTAGGAGAAGGCGCCCCTCTCTCTCCTTCCCACTTGGGGAAACCTAGTTGGACTAGGATTGGGGGGATCCTACTCCTAGTAGGAGTAGGACACCTGGCGCACCTCCCTTGGCCGGCCAGCCCTCCCTTCCCTCCTTTATATACAGGCAGGGGCACCCCATGACACACAAGTTGATCATTGAGATCGTTCCTTAGCCGTGTGCGGTGCCCCTTCCACCATATTACACCTCGAAAATACCGTGGCGGAGCTTAGGCGAAGCCCCTGCCCGGTGGAACATCATCATCGTCACCACGCCGTCGTCTTGTGAAACTCTCCCTCAACACTCGGCTGGATCGGAGTTCGAGGGGCGTCATCGAGCTGAGCGTGCAGAACTCGGAGGTGCCGACGTTCGGTACTTGGATCGGTTGGATCGTGAAGGAGTACGACTACTTCCTCTACGTTGCGTCAACGCTTCCGTTGCTGGTCTACGAGGGTACGTAGACAACACTCTCATCTCGTTGCTATGCATCACCATGATCTTGCGTGATCGTAGGAAAATTTTGTAATTACTACGTTCCCCAACAGGGGGCGAGGCGGCCGGGATTAGCGCCACCTCGCGGATGTGACCGACCGTCGTCGGGGGCGTTCGGGGGACGGCGGGGAATGAGGAGAGGAGGCGGAGGAGGACGGCGGTGAGCATCTCTGAGAGGAATATTCGTTTTTATAGTGCCGTTTGCATGGTCTATTTCACGGGAGGTAACATCGACCCTTAGAACACATTTTTTGCGACCCTTATCATGGTTTTGAAGGTCCGCAAAATAAGGAATTTGCTAGAGATGCTCAAGGAAACAACTGTGGAACTAAAAACTGAATTTTGGGGTTTTTGGGCCAAAAATTAAATCCAACATCAGGCCTAAAACTGCATGGGGATAAAAAACATTGGTACACCTAAATTTTGATACCCAAGACCAAAATATAGGTCCACTCTACCACACTACCAGAAAACACAAAAGTGGTTGCAGGAAAGCTAACCATGCGAGCTGAAATTTCCCCATCGTCACCATGCCCTGCATCAGTTTGCCAGTTCTCGCCGCCACCACCCCGCGAACGCCATCGAAGCTTGAGAGGCTACCATGTAGCGACGAGACCTCAAACAGTCTGATCTCTGTGCTTCATTGTCATCCCTGGAATCAGTAATGCTGACACACACAGTACTTGAAGGATTTATAACAGAGTAGCAATCACACACTTATTACATCGAATATCTCAAAAGAGAACTTATTACAAATAATATGGCTTAAGGCCATCTAATAACGATAACAGTGGAAGGCTTAGAAGATAAGTGAGTCTATCAACTCCAACGGCATCACTGAGTATAGAACCATGACCTAAGGCTCCTTATTCGTCGTCTGAAAAGTCTGCAACATGAACGTTGCAGCCCGAAAACGGGTCAGCACATGGAATATGCTGGCAATGTAACACATAGAGAGTAATGAATTGAAATGGGCTATACTACATGCATATCTGGCTGGTGGAAAGCTCTACAGTTACAGTTTTGCGTAAAGCTAATTTTTCCCTACTGCAAAGGAATAAATTTCATTTAACTATCATGGTGGTTGTTAAACATTGAGAGTGTAGACACCCTCTCAATCCCAATTAAACATCATCATTAAAATCCAACAAAATTAATTAAAGTCACATGATGAGATTCACATGATAATCCAAGTACTAGATACTCAAGATGTCCATAAACGGGGACACGACTAATCATGATTAGTTTTTACACTCTGCAGAGGTTTGTGCACTTTTCCCCACAAGACTCGATCTCCTCCGTTGGATTTCTCGCACTACATGGTGTTTGAGAAACGGATGACCGAGACATAGTCTTTCAGAAGCACTAGCACCTTACGAACGGGTAGACCGTTACACCTACTTTCCCCTACATCTGCTAGTCTACCACTGTAAGAGTTTGCACGACTTAATCAACTATGCTAGAGCCCATAATATCTTGTGGCTGCACACAGAAGTTTCCAGTATGAATAATCTTATGATCCCTTTGAGCCTGGGTGGCGGTCCATAAAGAAAAACAAGCAATCGCTGGAATACCCAGGTGCCACTATCCACCCAGATGTGTATTTAAGTTGCCACCTTAAGTTAACCATTAATTACAAAATCTCACATCTGTCATGAATACTCTCAAACCCAATCCACGTCTACGAGCATAGCATGGCATAAGAAAACGTAGAAGTAACTCCCAAAGGTTTGATAATAACAGGTAATAGGTACTACCTCATCTACTTCCCAAAACCCACATATTAATCAGATCCTATTCATGCAATTGGTTGAGGATTGATCTAATGCAATAAAACTGGGTAGTAAGAGGTATGATCAAAGTGTTACTTGCCTTGCTGATGATCCGTGAAACCTAGAGATTCGAAGTAGCAAGCGACGCACTCCGGGTACTCTATCGCAAACAAACAAGCACACAATAAGCACTCATCTAATGCACAGGTAAAACTCAAATAATAGATCTAACCAGAAAGTTTAACTTAAGAACTCCGGTTTGCAAAAAGAATCAAATCGAACGAAACAACGAAAGTCAAACGGCGAAAGAAATAAGCTTCGATTACTAATCTGGACCTAAGTCAAATTTTATAGAAGCAAAAACTTGTTTGAGTTGGTTAAATGGAAAGAGGGTTTCGAGACGAAACTCTAGGCGCTTGAATCGCCTGATTCCGATCAACGAGCGAAAAGTTATACTAAAACGAAAATCGGATCAGAAATCGCGATCAGAAATAATCGCGGAAAATCCGAGAAAAAGAAAAAACTGACGAATAGATTAACGAACGAACGTTCGTTATCTGAAACTAAATGATGTACTCGTTCGTTAGAACGAACGAACGAGCGAACGCTCGCTAAATAAGTGAACCGATAAAACCGATCTAATAAAAAATAAAAAATAAAACCTAGGGTTTTAAAAAAAACGCATCAGTTTTCTTCAGAAAACCGTCGGCAGACGGCAATGCCTACCTCGTCGAGAATCCGGCTCATGGCTTGGCGGGGTGGGGTGGCATCGGCGGGCGGCGGCGGCGCGGCTGTCATGGGAGGCGGGCGGGTCGAGGTGGCCGGGTGAGTCGGCAGACGGTATTTAAGGCGGTGACCGGCTTGGGAAGGGGGCGCCGGGTCGGGTCGGCCTCAGGCGTGCCCGGCGGACTCGGCAGTGCGGACTCCATGAGAGAAGGCGGCGGCGGGGCTGGCTTAGCTGTGGGCCTTGACCCAATCGGTTTTTTTTGAACAAACTCCGCCGAAACTAAGAAAAATTCTATAAAATAAAATAAAATTCTAAAAATGCCAAAATAAATTTTCACCGCCTAAATAAAATATTTAGAACGAGATGAACATTTTTTTGGCCCTAAAATGCAGTTTTGAAAAACGTGCCATTTTTCCTAAATTCAAAAAAACTAGCCAAAAACTCCGAAATAAAATCTTATTTGATTTTTTTATTAACTCCTCAATATTTCTTTATTTTGGGAAAGTCATTTTATTCCCTCTCTCATATTTTTATAATAGAAAGAATTGAAGATAAAATAAATAAAATCAAAAGATCCTATTTTCAAAATTTGAGAAAGCTCAAATATGAAAATAACGAAATCCCCAACTCTCTCCGTGGGTCCTTGAGTTGCGTAAAATTTCTGGATCAGGACTTCTATAAGTGAATTATTGATCAAGATCAAATGGAGAAAATGTAGATGTGAAACTATGTTCTTTGAACACCTTCTTCCATGCTATTGAAGCCGGCAAATGTGGGAGTGAGTGAAGAGAGAAGCCATGCCTCTTTCGATGTGAGGCAAGCGATGAACGAGTAGATGCTGCCCTTAGACCAATTTTCTCTTTCGGTAGCTGACACCGAGAAAGCAAATAAAATATGATATGCAGTGATGATCTAATGTATAACATTCCAAATTGAAAATTTGGGATGTTACAAACCTACACCCCTTAAGATGAATCTCGCCCTCGAGATTCGGGTTGGCTAGAAAATAGGTGAGGTGGTCCTTGACAGATCTTCCTCTCGCTCCCAGGTGGCTTCATCCTCGGTGTGGTGACTCCACTGAACTTTGCAAAACTTGATAACCTTGCTGCGGGTGACTCGGCTGGCATACTCGAGAATCTTGACTGGTTTCTCCTCATAGGTCAAATCACTATCCAACCGAATTGCTTCCAGTGGCACTGTATCTCTCAGCGGTATATCCGCCATCTCTGCGTGGCACTTCTTCAACTGGGAAACGTGGAACACGTCGTGAACTCCCGACAATCCCTTAGGCAATTCCAACTTATAAGCAACTTCTCCCATGCGTTCCAAAACTTTGTATGGTCCCACAAAACGTGGCGCTAACTTTCCCTTAACTCCAAAGCGCTTAACTCCTCGAAGTGGAGATACATGAAGATAAACTCTATCACCGGCTTCGTAAACTGTCTCCTTGCGTTTAGAATCTGCATAGCTCTTCTGCCTGGATTGGGCTACCTTGAGCTTATCGCGAATCAACTTCACCTTCTGTTCCGACTCCTTAATCAAATCTGGTCCAAACAACTGGCGGTCTCCAACTTCATCCCACGAGAATGGTGTTCTGCACCTTCTTCCGTACAAGGCTTCAAAAGGGACCATCTTCAAACTGGATTGATAACTATTATTGTAAGAGAACTCCGCATATGGCAAGTTGTCATCCCAACTAGATCATAGTCTAGCGCACAAGCTCTCAACATATCTTCCAAAATCTGATTGACTCTCTCGGTCTGTCCATTGGTCTGCGGATGAAAAGTTGTACCGAACTCTAGTCTGGTACCCAAAGTTTCGTGCAACTGCTTCCAGAACTTTGAGGTAAACTAGGTTCCTCTATCTGATACAATGCTCCTCGGAACTCCATGCATACATACGATCCTGGTCATGTATATCTTTGCCAACTTAGAACTGGTGTAAGTGGTCTTCATTGGGATGAAATGAGCTACCTTCATCAAGCGATCGACTACAACCCATATCGAGTCATAGCCTGAACGGGTCCTGGGTAATCCCGTGATAAAATCCATGCCTAGCTTATCCCACTTCCATTCGGGTATCGGCAATGGCTGTAGCAATCCTGCTGGCTTCTGATGCTCTGCCTTTACTCTCTGACATACATCACAAACTGCTACATACTCCGCAATATCCTTCTTCATTCCGGTCCACCAGAAAGTGTCTTCCAAATCAAAATACATCTTGGTATTTCCTGGGTGAATCGAGTACGGTGAATCATGGGCTTCTTGCAAAATTAACTTCCTGATCTCCGGGTCATTAGGCACTTAAACGCGGTCCTCAAACCATAAGGTATCGTGTTCATCCTCACGAAATCCTTTAACTTTTCCCTTGTTCACCTTCTCCTTTATGCTGGCAATCTCCTTGTCGGTCTTTTGGGCTTCTCTGATCTTATCCATCAGAGTAGACTGAATCTCCAATGCTGCTTCATAGCCTCTCGGAACTATCTCCAAACATAGCTCACGAAGATCCTCAGCTAACCCCTTTGGTAACTCTCCGGTCATTAGTGTGTTGACATGGCTCTTGCGGCTCAATGCGTCAGCTACTACGTTAGCCTTTCCGGGATGATAATGTAATCTCATATCATAATCCTTGATGAGCTCCAACCATCTCCTTTGCCTGAGATTCAACTCCTTCCGCGTGAAGATGTACTTCAAACTCTTCTGATCCGTGTACACCTCACAATGGTTTCCGATGAGAAAATGTCTCCATGTCTTCAAAGCGTGCACTACGGCTGCTAACTCCAAGTCGTGTGTAGCATAATTCAACTCATGGGGCTTAAGCTGTCGTGAGGCATATGAAAAAACTCTACCCTCCTGCATAAGCACTGCTCCAAGTCCTCGACGTGAAGCATTGTAATATACCTCATAATACTTGCGCTGATCTGGCAGAATCAACACTGGCGATGTAACCAAACGTTTCTTCAACTCCTGGAAACTGGCCTCACATTCCTCAGTCCATTTCAACTTGGTATCCTTCTTCAACAACTCCTTCATAGGTTTTGCAATCTTCGAGAAATTTTCAATGAATCTCCGGTAGTATCCTGCGAGTCCAAGAAAACTCCGGATCTCTCCAACTGTTGTTGGGGCTTCCCAATTTGTCACAGTGACAACCTTGGTGGGATCTACAACTATTCCTTCTCCGAATATAACATGTCGGAGGAATCCAACTTCCTTCAGCCAAAACTCACATTTGCTGAACTTGGCGTATGACTGATGTTCTTTGAGCTTACCAAGTACCAAACGCAAATGTTTTTATGTTCTTCTTCATTCTTCGAGTAAACCAGAATATCATCAATGAACACTACGGCGAACTTATCCAAAAACTCCATAAACACTTTGTTCATCATGTTCATAAAATAGGCAGGTGCGTTAGTCAGACCAAATGACATAACGGTATACTCATACAGCCCATACCTTGTGGTAAAAGCTGTCTTAGGTATGTCCTGCTCTCGAATCTTCAACTGGTGGTATCCTGATCGCAAATCGATCTTGGAAAATACCTTAGCTCCTTGCAATTGGTCAAACAAATCATTGATCATCGGCAGTGGGTACTTATTCTTGATCGTCACTTCATTCAATCCTCGATAATCAACAACCATCCTTAACGATCCATCCTTCTTTTCCACTAGAAGTACTGGTGATCCCCAAGGTGACGAACTTGGGTGAATATATCCCTTATCCAGTAACTCCTTAATCTGCTTCTTAATCTCCTCCAAATCCTTTGCAGGCATTCTGTACGGTCTCTTAGATATTGGTCCTGTGCCTGGCAAAAGCTCAATCAAAAACTCAATGTCTCTATCCGGTGGCATACTTGGCAACTCTTCTGGAAATACATCCGAAAAATCCTTTACCACCGGTACCTCCTCCTGTACAACTCCTAATAAGGAATTCTTGAGTCCTATTCGGTACATGCCGTGATACACACTTGATCCTTCTTCCCTCTGGGGTGGTAAGCAAAATCGACTTACTGGCGCAATCGATGTTTCCTCCATACATCGATAGCCAATCCATACCCAGAATTACATCCAAACCTTGCAATTCCAAAATGATTAAATCCGAGGGAAACACATGCCTACCTATACTCAATGGCATTTGAAAACATCCTCTACTCGCCATATACTCCGCTCCTGGTGAGCTTACGAACATAGGTGTTCTAAGAACCTTGGTGGGCAGTTTATACTTATCCACAAATCCCCTTGATATGTATGAATGCGATGCACCAGTATCAAAAAGAATGATTGCAGTAAATGACTTAACCAAAAACTTACCTATTACTGCATCTGGCTGGGCTTCAACCTCCTCCACGTTAACGTGGTTCACCTGTCCCCTGTTGAAAGGGTTCGGCTTCTTCCCAGAGATTCCATTGCCATTTCCGTTCTGGGCTTCAGGACATTCATTGGCATAATGTCCGGTCTTCTGACACTTATAACAAGTGACTTGGCTCAGGTCTCCCTTGGCTGGGGTTGATGGGTTGGTACGGTTCTGACCGTTGCTTCCCCCATTCCCATTACCATTTTTGGGGCCATTATGATTATGCGAACTCCCTCCTCCATGGGTTGCTAAAAATGTCCCCCCAATTTCGGGGTAAAACGTGGCTTCTGCTGAGCTCCTGAATTGTATTTCCCTTGTCCATACTTCCTCTTGCGGTTCTCAATCTGCTGCTGCTTCCCTTCAATCATAAGAGCACGATCTACCAACTCCTGGTAGTTGTTGAAAGTTGCTACCATCAACTGCATGTTCAACTCATCATTCAGTCCTTCCAGAAACTTCTCCTGCTTAGCTGCATCCGTAGCAACGTCATCCGAGGCATAACGTGCTAACTTACTGAAGTCATCCACGTATTGGCCAACTGTCCGTCCTCCTTGGCGCAAGTTGCGAAACTCACACTTCTTCATGGCCATAGCTCCTGCTGAAACATGGGCAGTACGGAAAGCCTTCTGAAACTGATCCCATGTGACAGTGTCGATAGGATAAGTGGCTGTGAAATCCTCCCACCATGATGCTGCGGGTCCTTCAAGTTGACGTGCGGCAAAACACACCTTTTCTGCATCTGTGCATCCTGTTGTGGTCAATTCCCTCCCTGTCTTGCGGAGCCAATCATCCGCCACTATCGGCTCGGTGCTACTGGAGAACACCGGCGGATTCAGTCTAAGGAAACGGGTTAAGTGATCAATAGGTGGTGGTGGTGGTGGGTTGTTGTTGTTGTTGTTGTTCCCCTAATTCTGATTCTAGACTAGCAAGTGCATCAATGCATTCTGCTGCTAGATCAACTGAGTGAGCTCCGGTGGGAAAGCAAATCCATTGTCACATCTCGGAGGCATCTGAGGGTTTAGAAAAGATGAGAATATAGAATAGATTGAGGTCTAGAGAGAAAACACTACCCATATGCACATGAGGCAAATGCAAACAAAATCACTTCATTCAATTCAAACAAGGGCATACAATCGGTCTAGAACCATCGTTACAAAAGTGCTTGGACTATGCTATATACATGGTGGAATACTACTAATGTTATGGTGGTCTACTAGAAAAACTGCTCTGATGAAGACTCCATGATATCCGCTCCAGCTTCATCAACATAGTCATCATCGCTGTCGTTTGGGTCCGAGTCGGTGTCGTCGATGATGATGTAGTTCTCCGGGCGAGTGGAATCGTCATCTTCTCCTCCTGGTGCAGGATCTCCCATGAAAACTCCTAGCTTCCTGGTCAGGTCGTCATTCTTCTCCACTAATACTTCGATTTCCTCCATATAATCTTCGCGTGTAGCCTTGAGTTCTTCCTCCAGCTCTGTGATTCTTGTCATCGCCTTCTTCAGATCTATCATGCTCACAAGACATATGGTTCTCCTGACGTCGAATGTGCTGGTTTAACTCCTGGATAAAAGCTGCGATTGATCTATCCTTCCTGGTGCTGATCATCTCCCATTGCTCATCTTGGCACCCACAAATCTGGTAGATAGTATCCTTGAGATCATTGTGGTAAACTTCTCCAATACGTCCCATGGTGATGTGAGCTGCCATGCTCTTTCCTAGACTCCAGGTTGGTGCATCAAAGGAAAACTCTATGGGCTCGGTGATTGGCGCGAACGTCCTTCCTGGAACTTGAACTTGAATCATCCAGCGCTCCTCCTCGGGGCGAGGCGTCCGGGATTAGCGCCACCTCGCGGATGTGACTGGCCGTCGTCGGGGGCATTCGGTGGACGGCGGGGAATGAGGAGAGGAGGCGGAGGAGGACAGCGGTGAGCATCTCTGAGAGGAATATTCGTTTTTATAGTGCCGTTTGCAGGGTCTATTTCGCGGGGGGTAACATCAACCCTTATAACACATTTTTTGCGACCCTTATCATGGTTTTGAAGGTCCGCAAAATAAGGAATTTGCTAGAGATGCTCAAGGAAACGGCTGTGGAACTAAAACCTGAATTTTGGGTTTTTTGGGCCAAAAAATAAATCCAACTGTAAGTGCATCTAGTGCCCCTTAGTGATTTTGGTGTATTGAAGACTTATAGGTTAAGGAACTAATGCGTTTGTGAGTGTACACAGGTCTATAAGTCTATGAGGAGTTTGATATTTACAGGGAAAGTCGACCCCTAAAAATGAAGTTCTTCGACTGAAGACTTTGATATTTTGAAGACTGTCTGAAGACTATGAAAGTGTAGAATTTGGTGTGACCTTGAAGACTTGGTATTCATTTGAGGAACATGAAGCGTGAAGACTTTTGTTTTCGTAGTTTCATTTTCTCTTTCTTGAGTCATAGGAAACACCGTCTTTGTTAAAGAAATTCGAGGAAATACTAAGGAAAAATTTCCATGTGATGCTCAACTCAAAATCCTACACCTACCAATTCCTTCGAGTGAAGCCTTTGGAAATCTCATACGATTCAGTCAATTTCTTGATGTGAGACTAAGCTCTTCGGTCGCCGAGGAATTTATTCTGACCGAGGAGTTAGGAATTCGCCATCGCGGATTGCCTACACGATGAGGAACATGATAGCCCCGAGGAATTTGAGATTCAAATTTCCGACCGTTCTTTGTCTTCTTGCGCACCTGTCCCAAAATATCTTATCCACCTAACGGTCATATCATTGAAGGGCATTTATGTCTTATCATGTCGGGCTGCTTCCTAGGCTATAAATAGCCGCCCCTACAACCACTAGCTGGTTGGCTGCTCGAGAGAACTTGACACTTGTCATTTGAGAGCAACCCATCCTCCGAGGACTTTGAGCGAAAATCATCGAGTGAGGAAAACCCAAAACCAAACCCCTACAAACCCAAAGTGATTGAGCATCATCAAGAGATTGATCCTGCGTGGATCCGACACTTGTTACCTTTGAAGACTGTGCTTCTTCCATATGGTTAGGCGTCATGGTCTAGAGCATCCAAGATGAATTATGGATCGCCGAGTGACCAAGTCTGTGAAGGTTTGAAAGTCGCCTGAAGACTTACCACGAGTGATTGGACGAGGTCATGTGACCTTAGTTCAAGGAGAATACGGTGAGGACTTGGTGTCTGAGCTGCGTGTTCAGCGATCGGGTGTCCGGACTGTGTGTCCTCGAGTTTAAATACTCAGCCCGCTCCAACAGACGCATTACAACCGAGACATCGGTTGAAACTGGTCTACCAAATCATTGTCTTCACCAACCTAACTGGTTCTATTTCCTCAACCCTTTCATTTCCTCATTCTGTGTTGAGTGTTTGTTCATATCTGTGTTTGAAGACTTTGGTGAAGACTTTCTCAATTTCCTCAGTTCAATTTCTTGATCTGTTTGTCTTCATCTTGTGCTATCCTGTGTTTACGCTTTACGTACTCTTTGTTTGTCTTCATTTCATGATGATGACCATGCCCGCATTCTCGTTATGCTTACTTGAGTACTTATTCCGCTGCAAGTAGTTCTTCGCTAAGGAATTTCCTCACCGCAAATTCCTCGATGAAGAATTCATAAAAATCGCCTATTCACCCCCCTCTAGTCGATATAACGCACTTTCAATTGGTATCGAGCAAGGTACTCCTTGTTACTGTGTGATTTTGGTTTAACCACCGGAGTTTTAGTTATGTCGACCGCAGTATGAAGAAAGTGACATGCCCTATCTTTGACGGTCATGATTATCCCAAGTGGAAGGCCATGATGAGGAAGTGCCTCATGGCAATGGATGCGAGCTGTGGACCGTCACTGAAATTGGTCTTACTGATCTATGCAAAACGGCGAACGCAGATGATATTCGCAAGTACACTCGTCTTGATATCATGGCGAAGGATATCATCTGTTCGTGCCTATCTAGAGATGAAATCAGGCGCATTGAACATCTTTGCAATGCGAAGCTTATCTGGGACCGAATCTCCGACGTCTATGAAGGTCATCGAACCCGTCATGATCCCTGGTTTGAGGACTTCAAGGAATCTCTCAAAACGATGACTTTCGAACCGTAATCATCATCTTGACATCATGTCTCATGGCAAAGGGTGTCGAGGTAACCGAATGTTCCTCATCTGAATTTAGTATTTGTGAATCTGATGATGATGGATCTGATGATGACAATGAACCTAGTTATACCAAACTTGTTTGCATTGCCACCAAACAACAACATGCCTTGGAAAAGGTTCAAAACATGCTAGATAAGAGTGATGATATTTTAGGTTAAGAAATGGATCGCACTAAAGCCCCGATCGAAAATCTTCAGAGACTTCAGTCTAGGTTTGACAACCTTCAAGGTCATCATAACACTCTCTTATCGATCATGAGAAACTTTCTTATGAATTTCTTCAAAGAAAGCAAGATCTTGAGAAGCTAAGAGTGAATTATGAAGATCTTCGTAGGAGCGCCGATTCATTACTTGCTCAACAAATCAGCGCTTCTCGTGAAGAATTTGTTCCTCCATGCTTAAAGTGCATTGAACGTGAATCGCTAATTCTTCACTGAATGTTCAAATGCTTCAACTGTTACAAATTCTTCACCTGCCTCTGCTATCACTAATTCCTCATCCGAGGACATTGCTAGTATCACCGATGATGCAGGCTGAAGGAATTGTATATGAGGCATGTACAAAAGCGTCGAAAGGGCATCAAACTCTTTGTGATGTGCTTAAAAGCAGATCCTCAACAGAAACCCTAGGAAAGAGGGTATTGCCTTTGAGAGGAAACTCAATGCTGATGGAACATATTGGAAGCCTGAGCAGTACCCCAAAACCTCGTGGGTTGCTGCAA
The DNA here is from genome assembly GCA_021605145.1 of Aegilops bicornis. Lineage (NCBI taxonomy): Eukaryota > Viridiplantae > Streptophyta > Magnoliopsida > Poales > Poaceae > Aegilops > Aegilops bicornis. Next base: position 169,430,149 of record CM038673.1, on the reverse strand, counting down.
AGGGACCTCCAGTTGATCCATCTAACTTATCTGGTTTTACATGCGAATCTCCTCATTCTTCTGATGAGTCATTTGACTCCAACTATAAACTGTTCAAAAATCAGAATGGTGAAGTATTTGCTAGATATGTTGGCACTAATCGCAGGAACGGTTCCCCTATGAAGAAAATCTGGGTTCCCAAGAAGTGCCTTGAAAGTCTTCAGTGAATGTCCTCATGACACCACACATGAAGAATAGGAACCCCAGATCAAACTCTTCATATGGACCAAATTCTTCATATGGATCAAAGTCCTCATACGGACCAAATTCCTCGCGTGGATCAAATTCCTCAAAAGGATCAAAGTCCTCATATGATTATCATCGTGCTAACAACTCTGTTTCTCTGGGTAGAGCTAAGGGCTATGAATATGTGCATTATTATTCAAACCAATATGTTCATAAGTCCTCAAGAATTTCTCTGCTTATTCATATGCTTACCATAACCCCTCTTATGTGAAACGAAATGGATTGGCCTCTATGCCACCATTCTCATATGGTGCTTTCAGAGTGATGAACTCTTTGCCACCCCTTGAGATGTGGGTGGTGAAGAAAAAGAACTAACCTCTTCTGCAGGGTCAGGTCTCGGGCGTGCTTTAAACGTCTGAAGAATTTGCTGGGGGCCTGACAAAAATGCCTGAAAGCGCAGGCTAATCATGATGAAATGAACTTTCATTTCACACGTCCTCCTCTTGCTTATCATTAATCTTGGTGATGAAATTCATCTGATGAACTTGATATCATATTCTTCACTGATGAAGTATATGAGATCGTAAGTTGTACTAATTCATCTGCAGGATGATCAACCCAAAGCCACTGAGTGGGTTCTCGATAGTGGATGTACAAATCACATGACTGGTGATAAGAATCTATTGATTGATGCTCCCTTATCACCGTCTCATCTGAAGCATATCATCTTTTCTTGACAAAGGCAAAAGTCGTATTGGGTCTTGGTAAGGTTGCGATCTCTAAGGACATTCACATGGACAAAGTCATGCTTGTTGAGTCCTTAGGATACAACCTCATGTTAGTCTCAATGCTTTGTGATCTTGATATGGTTGTTATCTTTGGCAAGTATCGTTGTGTTTTTATTATGGAAGCTGACAATTCCAAAGTCTTCGAAGGCTTTAGGAGAGGAGACTTGTATATTGTTGATTTCTCTCTGAGGACCACAACCAGCCGTGTGTCTACTTGCAAAAGCTTGGAAAGGCTGGCTATGGCATCGGCGACTTGGTCACGCAGCATGAGGAATTTGAACACGCTTGCAAAGAAGAAGCATGTCATTGGCATTGAGAATGTCAAATTGCTCAAGGATCACTTGTGTGGAGCTTGTGAAGTGGAAAAATGACCAAGGCCAAGCATCCAAAGAAAGACTATCATGACCATTACTCGTCCCTTCGAATTGCTTCACATGGACCTCTTTGGTCCCAATCATTACTCAACTGTCATTAATGACGCATCTCTATATGGCTTTGTTATTGTTGATGATTACTCTCGTTACACATGGGTACACATTGTTACTTACAAAAATCAAGTGTAGGAAGTCTTCAAACGATTTTCCTCGAGGGCTTCAACTAACTTTGGTGTGAAGATCAGACACATCAGGAGTGACAATGGAACTGAGTTCAAAAATTCCGGTCTTGATGCCTATCTTGATGAACTTGGTATTAGTCATGAGTTATCTGCTCCCTATACTCCTCAGCAGAATGGCGTCGTGGAGCGCAAGAACAGAACTCTTGTTGAGATGGCTCACACTATGCTTGATGAATACAAAACGCCTAGTCGTTTTTGGATTGATGCAATTGATACTGCGTGCCACATCATCAATAGAGTATATCTTCACAAATTCTTCAAGAAGACTGCCTATGAACTCCTCAACGACAAGAAACCCAATGTAAGTTATTTCAAAGTCTTCGATTGCTAAATGCTGGATTAGAGATCCTCATCACAATTCTAAATTTGCACCGAAGCACATGAAGGTTTTATGCTTGGTTATGGAAAGGACTCGCACACCTACAGAGTCTTCAACCTCGCTCTTCACAAGATTGTTGACACTGTAGATGTGCGGTTCGATGAAACTAATGGCTCGCAAAGAGAGCACCTACCTTCTGTGTTAGATGAACCAACACCTGAGGAATCTATCAAGTTCAAGGCAACTAAGGATTTCATTCCTACTGAAGAATCAGCTGAAGAATTCATTCCAAAGACGCGAAGAACGCCGAGCTGATGCACTGAAGATAATCGAAGACAATGGTACCGAGGAAAATGATCAAATTCCTCGGCGACAACCAGCTCATCCTCGCGTTGCAAAAGAAGTACAAGTTGACAAGATCATCGATGACATTGAAGCGCCAGGTCCTCTCACACGCTCAAAAGCTTCACATTTATCTAACTTTTGTGGGCACTATGCTTTTGTCTCCATCACAGAGCCCACTAAGGTAGATGAAGCATTTATGGAGCCTGAGTGGATTCAGGCCATGCAAGAAGAATTACATCAGTTCGAGCTCAACAATGTCTGGAAACTGGTCAAACGTCCAGATCCTCGCAAACATAATATCATTGGCATAAAGTGGATCTACCGCAACAAGCAAGATGAAAATGGCCTTGTGGTGAGGAATAAGGCACGACTTGTAGCTCAAGGCTACACACGAGTTGAAGGAATTGATTTCGATGAAACTTTTGCACCTGTTGCTAGACTTGAGTCTATTCGCATATTACTGGCCTATGCTAACCATCACAATATCACTTTATATCAAATGGATGTGAAAAGTGCATTCCTCAATGGTAAGCTTGAGGAAGAAGTATATTTTGCTCAACCCCGTGTTTTGAAGATCCAAAGAATCCCGACAAAGTCTTGAGACTCAACAAGGCTCTCTATGGTCTCAAACAAGCCCCCGCAGGCGTGGTATGATACATTGAAGCAATTCTTCGTGAAGAATGGCTTCACACCCAATTCACTCGACCCTACTCTCTTTACTAAATCATATGATGGTGAACTGTTTGTGTGCCAAATATATGTTGATGATATTATCTTTGGTTTGTCTTGACCAACGTTATAGTGATGAATTTGCCTATATGATGAGTGAATAATATCAAATGTCTATGATGGGAGAGTTGAAATTCTTCTTAGGTCTTCAAATTCGTCAACAACACAATGGCATATTCATATCTCAGAGAAATACCTCAAAGATGTCCTGAAGAAATTCGGCATGCAAGATTGCAAAGGCGTCAAAATTCCTATGCCCACAAATGGCCATCTATGCACTGATGAAAATGGTATTGACTTCGATCAGAAGGTATACCGCTCCCGGATTGGTTCTTTATTGTACTTATGTGCATCTAGGCCAGATATAATGCTTAGTGTTTGCATGTGTGCCCGATTTCAAGCTACTCCGAAGGAATCACACCATAAGGCTGTGAAGCATATTCTTCGATATCTAGCTCACACACCAACACTAGGATTATGGTACCCCAAGGGCTCTACTTTTGATCTCATTGGATATTCGACTCGACTATGCCGGTGGATCGTGTGGACCGCAAGTCAACATCTGGTACTTGTCATTTCCTCGGACGATCTTTGGTCCGTTGGTCCTCGAAGAAAGCGAGCGTGTATCACTTGTCATCGCGGAAGCTGAATACATTGCTGTTGGCTCGTGTTGTGCTCAATTGCTGTGGATGAAGCAAACTCTCAAGGACTGCGGCATCAACGTGAAGAATGTGCCTCTCTACTGTGACAATGAGAGTGCCATCAAGATTGCTCACAACCCAGTTCAACACTCGAAGACAAAGCACATTCAAATTCGTCATCATTTTCTTCGTGATCATGTTTTGAAGGGTGACATCTCCATCGAGCATGTGAAGACTGAAGAATAGATAGCCGATATCTTCACTAAGCCCTTGGATGAGAAGAGATTTAGCAAGTTGCGGTGTGAGCTAAATATCTTAGAATCTTCGAATGTTCTTTGAAAAGGACACACATCCTGACACTTATGCAAAATTGATGACTTAGATGTGTAACACATGAAGAAACGTTTTTCTTCAATCAATGAAGAATAACACTCTAAGTGTGAAGAAATTAATGAAGAATTTGATTCTCAGAACCCTACGACAATTGTATGCGATGTCTGAAATCATCATTCTTATACGGTGGGACACGCCACCACCAAAGTTGGAAATCTTCAATTTGAGTTTTTCCTCGCTTTGAAATTTTTCAGTTTTCAAATTCTTCAACTTTGAAAAATCTTCACTGTTTCCGTCGTTTTTATTCTTTGGCAATATATATATATATATATATATATATATATATATATATGGGTTTATGTCCTCCACATCATTCACTTATGGCTATTTCTTCAAGTCGCTTTTTCTGCTAACTGAATGTGATCTGACCCTTCCCACTCTATGCTATACTCAACCCAATCTATTCACAAATTCTTCATGTGCGTTCTATTTGAAACTCGTTCAAAATCTTCATTGTGTCCTTGTCAGCTGAAGAAATTGCGAACGAAACTTTAAAATAGATCTTATCCAAACTTTCGGTTTTGCCGCTCAAACCGTTCCGCATCCCACGATGCATTATTTTACTCACCCACGATCGTACACGATCTCCACTACACAGTACGTGGGTGACCCATGTCGTGAGAAGGAAAATGGTCAGGGGCACGTTCGTCCTAAATCTTCGGGCGAACAGTTTTTCACTGCCTCTATAAATACCCCTCTCTCCATCCTCACTTATTTTACTCCGCCGACCTCTCTCTCCCGCCGAGCTCCTCAAACCCTAAGCGCCGCTGCTACTCCATCGTCAGCCGGTGAGGAAGAGCTTCGCTGCCTCGACCTCTTCATTTGACGTGACTCGCGCCGACTGCGGAAATCCTCACTCCGCCGCTGCCGTAGCTGTCTTCCTCCGCCAAGTTAGGGCGTGGAAGATCTGAACAGACGAGCTTCACATCTACAACACCCGGTTCGTCGTGTTCTTCATTTAGGGTAATTAAAAGTTAGTTTTATTGCCCTCGTTGATCCAAATTTTACACTACAAAATCTTCAAAGGTGTTTTATTCTTCAAATCCTCACACACAAACACCTCACTAGTTATATGCTCTTGATTCGTTTCTCTAAGCAATCATTTTTCTTCAAGATTCCTCGGTTGTGTGGATCCTCGATCTGTACAACTCTGGAAGCTAAGACAAAGAATGCTTAGTGAAATTCTTCAAGGCTCATCTGGTCAAAATCCTCAAAACTTGTTCTTTTTGAAAAACCATCTGAGAATGCATATGACCTCTCCAAATTCCTCGCAACTATACTCTGTTCACAGGTACTCATGTCATTCTTTGAATCACTAGGTTCTCATCAACTTAACTCATTTGCAGCGTTCCTCGAAGAAAAGTTGCATACTTCTTCAGAGAATTCGTTTGTTCAAATTCCTCAGCTGAAGAATATGGCAGAAGGAAAGAAGCCACAGAAAGGTGGAAAGAGGCCGGAGGTCATGACCGCGTTTGAAATCCCTGAGGAAATATATGCTGATTATTGCACACCTGATGAAGCCAAGTTCGACAAAGAGAACAAAAATCAGCACAAGGTGCGCATCCAAAGGATTAAACAGAGATGGGCACGGGAATGGAGGGAGTACCGATATGTAACTCCAAAGTACATGAAGAAATTCGCACTCAATCCTCCATGCCCAAGAGCTCCATTGGCACCTGGCCAAGAAGTCAACCCCACCAAAGCATCAAGCGTGGTGAGGACTTTCCTGAAGAATGGGCCAAGCGCCAAGCCAAGTTGGCAAGACAAGCCAATGAGGCAGTGAGGAAATTCAATGAGGACTCTGCTACTGTTGTTGCCCCTGAGGCCTCTGTCAAGCCAAGAAAATCTATGGCAAAGAAGCCCGCACACAAGCCAAGTGCTTCACCAACAGTGCCCTCACGGCCAAGTTCCTCAGCAGTGCCCTCACGGCAAATTCCTCATGCTGCTCCTGCTCCTCCAAAATCCTCAGCTCCTTCAAATTCTCAGCAGTTCCGACAAAGTCCTCTGCACCTGTGCATCTGGCCACGTGCCAAAGGACTGCAGGCTTCTCCATTGCCTCTGGTGTCTCAGCAAGGTCCTCAGCTGCACCAAAGTCTTCATCTGGCCCGACTCTGCTGAAGAATAAGGCCACAGCTAGATGAGGTCCTCGGCCAAGTCCCAAGAAGAAACAGGTCACCTTCCAAGAGCCACCTGAAGATGATGAGGCTGATGATGATGAACTTGCGGAAATCATCAGAGATCGCCAAGAAAGGGCCGCTAGAGCCAAAGGCACATCTGTACATCATTGTTGGATCCGAGGAAAATCCTCGATTATATTGATCTCTGGCACAAGGATCCAAACACCCCTATGCCTGATTTTCATCTGACCCCTGGACAAAGTCATATGTTGACCCATTTCATCACTAAAGAGAAATGGAAGTTTGAAAAGGCAAGAGAGATCAAGAAAGCTCAATACAGAAAGGAGAAGTTCCTGAAGAAAAACGTTGTCAAAATGACACCTGAGGAACTTCTCAAGGTCCAGAATGAAATCCAAGCCCTCGGCAAAAACTTCGATGCTTATTATGCTGATTGTCAAGGAGCCAAGGTCAGATTCGTCAACATGACGAAGAAGTTCACAAATGTTGCTGCCCCAACGCAACATGAAATTCCTCAGCCGGAGCCTCACCAGCCAATCGAAGAACATGCCAAGACCGCCGATGAAGTTCGAACTGCTGTAGAAAATGCAGTTCGAGCTGATGATCCCATTCCAGCCGAAGAAATTTCGTGGCATCCACTAGTGGTGCGCTGAAGAAACTGAACATGTCGTATAACCGTGCATCGATTGCGCTGAGAAATTCATCCAGATTCCTCAGCTCCTCCTGCGCCAACACCAACTCTAATTCCTCCATCTGCCACTGATGTGAAGAAGACCAAGGCTGCAGAACGAGCTGCTGTGAAGAAACGGAAAGCATCAGCTGCGTCAAATTCCTCGGCTGCGAAGAAAATGAAGCCAATGACCAGCTCCTTTGAAAATCCTATTGACGCTGTTCCAATTTCCTCAATTCCATCAAAGGACCTTGTTCCTTTTGATGAAGATTATGTGATCCCAAGCGGATCTGATGAAGAAAATCATTCTGCTTCGTCGAGCAGATTGATGAAGAAATTGAAGTGGAAGCAATCCCTTCAACCCCAATCATTTCCTCGCCTATGCCTCGGTTCACAGTGAAGAGGCCGGTGTTGAGGAACTTGAAGAAGATGTGGATATTGGAAGCACAACGCCAAGTGATGAACGATGACTTTTGGGAAAGTCAAGATCCAAATTCTCCACTCTTCACCCCAATCCAACAGATACCTCAGTCCCCTGCTCCAACTATTCAAATGGGCTCTGAAGAAACTCATCCCACTTCATCTGTCCATGAAGAAATTCCAGCCACTAGCGCTGATGAACCTCTTCACTGATCCTCGGATCGCACTGTTGAGGAACAAGAAATTCCTCGACTGAAGAACACGAGATTGCGATTCACGAGGTCGTGATGCAACTCATCGACACTCCACCGCCAAAGCCAAAGGATCCCTTCTCAACAAAGCAAAAGTTCAAGGCTGATGACTTCTTCAGCGAGCACGTATTCTTCACTGATTACAATCCATATGATTCTACTCGCATAAGTAAGAGGCGTTTCTGGACTGCCAGTCAAGCCAATTTCTATTCCTCAGTGCTTTTCAATAAAGACAAAGTCTTCGATCATGCTCATATTCCTCATGTGGACATGGAGTCTCTGCCAGGCTTTGAGCTAGTCCTCAGTGTTCTTCACGACGCAGGACTTCTGAATTTCTGCACTGATATCTGTGACTGGAATGAAGAACTCATTCTTCAGTTCTATGCAACGCTGCACATCACCGGAGACGCTGAAGACGTGAACTCATGGGTATTAGACTGGATGTCTGAAAATACTCACTACAAGGCACCAGCAACTAAATTGCTTCGTGCTCTACCACTCAGTCCTCCGCTTGATGGTGCACGTTGTATCTACAACGAACCAGAACTTTCAAATCACTATATGCAAGTGCTGATGAAGCCTTTGAAGCCAAGGCAGGCCCCAAGAACCAAATTCCTCGTCAAGGAATTATTGTATGTGCCTCGATTGTCTATCGATTCGACGAAGACAATGAGTCCTATCAAAGGCCACGACTCGAATGATGAAGAAGTCGTTGGCATCATGAAGAATATGCTTTTCAACATCATCCATGGCGTTCCCATCAACTTCCATGATTTCTTCATGAGGACTCTGGCAAACATTGCTATGTCACCATTTGAGCTGAAGCCTTATGCGCTTTGGATAATGAGATTCATCAGGACAAGGTCTTGACTCAATTACAAGGCTGATACTCTGAACCACTACAGCTACTTGCCCCCGATTGAAGTCCTCAAACGGACATTTACCTCAGCTGATGACAAGGGCAAGGCTACTGCTGTGATTGATGAAGGCATTCGTCCATTGGATGGACAAGCCAAAGCTGCATCCTACTCCACCAATGATGACTCGCCACACATGACTCTGCCATAAATACCTCGGTCAAGCAAAGTCCTCAAGCTATCGCACCTGTGGTGATGACTGATCGTGAGTTACTCCTCAGTCTTCATCAGAAGGTTGATCGCAATCATAAATGGGTCAAGCGTCGGTTTGGTTCAATTCTTCACAACATGACCTCTACACACAATGCAGTGAAGAAAAACCACTACTACCTCCATGAAACCTTCAAACGCACCTGGGCTGTTCTTTCCAAGGTCTACAGTGCGGAAGAACTGACGACAATGGGACTCAAGGAAGAATTTGACTGGTCTGCACCTCCTCCGAAGAAATACAAGAAGGTCAAAGTTCCTTCCTTGGTGGCCAGCTCCTATTCTTCATCGCGCGACACTGATGAAAATGAAGACTTGGACGACACCGCGGCAGGCCCTACTACAACAACCAACCCCAACAACGCTGGCGCTCCTTCTTCAACTTGAAATTCTTCAGGGGTATTAGTCCCCAGTTTCGATCCTTCTGGTCATTCGATGACAAAGGGGGAGAAATTTGAGTTAGTCTTCAAGCGGGTCTATTATATGGGCAAATTTTTGTTAATTTACAACTCCCGTTCTTCTGAAACTTTTATTGGATCGAGTTGTAATCTTAAACCCGATGGTGCTTTGATACTTTTGATGCACTGTGCTCTTGCACTATGCTCTGATTCTCTTGAGCTTCTTGAGCTCTGATACTCTTCATGCGTTATTTTGCATGCTTGTTCCTCATTAATGGCATCGCATGCATGCTGAATTACATCAAGCACCATATTTCATCATGCATTTCAAATTATTCATATTATATGTCAAATGCGTGTATGAATTACAAGTTATAGGGGGAGATCTCCATGATTCAACTCTTCAAATGTGCATTGCCTCAAAAGCAAATTCCTCACTATGCACATCTTCAGGGGGAGTTCTTCTATATCTTGCAATCAAATTCCTCAATATCAGTATTTACACTCCATATGTTTATCCCCGTTGAAAACTTAACCTATATTGTCATCAATCACCAAAAGGGGAGATTGTAAGTGCATCTAGTGCCCCTTAGTGATTTTGGTGTATTGAAGACTTATAGGTTAAGGAACTAATGCGCTTGTGAGTGTACACAGGTCTATAAGTCTATGAGGAGTTTGATATTCTGAGAGAAAGTCGACCCCTAAAATGAAGTTCTTATTTGAAGACTTTGATATTTTGAAGACTTTCTGAAGACTATGAAAGTGAAGAATTTGGTGAGACCTTGAAGACTTGGTATTCATTTGAGGAACATGAAGCGTGAAGACTTTTGTTTTCGTAGTTTCATTTTCTCTTTCTTGAGTCATAGGAAACACCGTACTGTAAAGGGGGTCGAGGAAATACTAAGGAAAAATTTCCATGTGATGCTCAACTCAAAATCCTACACCTACCAATTCCTTCGAGTGAAGCCTTTGGAAATCTCATACGATTCAGTCAATTTCTTCAAGGATGAGACGAAGCTCTTCTGGTCGCTGAGGAATTTGTTCTCACTGAGGAGTTAGGAATTCGCTAGTGTGGATTGCCTACACAGTGAGGAACATGATAGCCCTGAGGAATTTGAGATTCAAATTTCCGACCGTTCTTTGTCTTCTTGGCCACCTGTCCCAAAATATCTTATCCACCTAATGGTCATATCATTGAAGGGCATTTATGTCTTATCATGTCGGGCTGCTCCCTAGGCTATAAATAGCCGCCCTACAACCACTAGCTGGTTGGCTGCTCCGAGAGAACTTGACACTTGTCATTTGAGAGCAACCCATCCTCCGAGGACTTTGAGCGAAAATCATCGAAAGTGAGGAAAAACCCAAAACCAAACCCCTACAAACCCAAAGTGATTGAGCATCATCAAGAGATTGATCCTGCGTGGATCTCGACGCTTGTTACCTTTGAAGAATGTGCTTCTTCCAGACGGTTAGGCGTCATGGTCTAGAGCATCCAAGAGGAATTGTGGATCACCGAGTGACCAAGTCTGTGAAGGTTTGGAAGTCGCTCAAGACTTACCACGAGTGATTGGACGAGGTCTGTGTGACCTTAGTTCAAGGAGAATACGGTGAGGACTTGGTGTCCCGAGCTGCGTGCTTTCGGCCCGGGTGTCCGGACTGTGTGTCCTCGAGTTTAAATACTCGGCCGCTCCAACCAGACGCATAACCGAGACAACAGTTGGAACTGGTCTACCAAATCATTGTCTTCACCAACCTAACTGGTTCTATTTCGTCAACCCTTTCATTTCCTCATTCTTGTGTTGAGTGTTTGTTCATATCTGTGTTTGAAGACTTTGATCAAGACTTTCTCAATTTCCTCAGTTCAATTTCTTCACTGTTTGTCTTCATCTTGTGCTATCCTGTGTTTACGCTTTTCTGTACTCTTTGTTTGTCTTATTTCATGATGATGACCATGCCCGCATTCTCGTTATGCTTACTTGAGTACTTATTCATTTGCAAGTAGTTCTTCGCTAAGGAATTTCCTCACCGGCAAATTCCTCAGTGAAGAATTCATAAAAATCGCCTATTCACCCCCCTCTAGTCGATATAACGCACTTTCACCAACATCAGGCCTAAAACTGCATGGGGATAAAAAAATTTGGTACACCTAAATTTTGATACCCAAGACCAAAATATAGGTCCACTCTACCACACTACCAGAAAACACAAAAGTGGTTGCAGGAAAGCTAACCATGCGAGCTGAAATTTCCCCATCGTCACCATGTGCTGCATCAGTTTGCCAGTTCTCACCGCCACCACCCCGTGAACGCCACCGAAGCTTGAGAGGATACCATGTAGCGACCAGACCTCAAACAGTCTGATCTCTGTGCTTCAGTTTCATCCCTGGAATCAGTAATGCTGACACGCACAATACTTGAAGGATTTATAACAGAGTAGTAATCACACAGTTATTACATTGAATGTCTCAAAAGAGAACTTATTACAAATAATATGGCTTAAGGCCATCTAATAACGATAACAGCGGAAGGCTTGCAAGATAAGTGAGTCCATCAACTCCAACGGCATCACTGAGTATAGAACCACGACCTAAGGCTCCTTATTCGTCGTCTGAAAAGTCTGCAACATGAACGTCGCAGCCCGAAAACGGGCCAGCACATGGAATATGCTGGCAATGTAACACATAGAGAGTAATGAACTGAAATGGGCTATACTACATGCATATCTGGCTAGTGGAAAGCTCTACGATTACAGTTTTTCATAAAGCCAAATTTTCCCTACTGCAAAGGAATAAATTTCATTTAACTATCATGGTGGTTGTTAAACATTGAGAGTGTAGACACCCTCTCAATCCCAATTAAACATCATCATTAAAACCCAACAAAATTAATTAAAGTCACATGATGAGATTCACATGATAATCCAAGTACTAGATACTCAAGATGTCCATAACCGGGGACACAGCTAATCATGATTAGTTTTTACACTCTACTGAGGTTTGTGCACTTTTCCCCACAAGACTCGATCTCCTCCATTGGATTTCTCGCACTACATGGTGTTTGAGAAACGGATGACCGAGACATAGTCTTTTAGAAGCACTAGCACCTTACGAACGGGTAGACCGTTACACCTACTTTCCCCTACATCTGCTAGTCTACCACTGTAAGAGTTCACATGACTTAATCAACTATGCTAGAGCCCATAATAGCTTGTGGCTGCACACGGAAGTTTCCAGTATGAATAATCTTATGATCCCTTTGAGCCTGGGTGGCGGTCCATAAAGAAAAACAAGCAATCATTTGGAATACCCAGTGCCACTATCCACCCAGATGTGTATTTAAGTTGCCACCTTAAGTTAACCATTAATTACAAAATCTCACATCTGTCATGAATACTCTCAAACCCAATCCACGTCTACGAGCATAGCATGGCATAAGAAAACGTAGAAGTAACTCCCAAAGGTTTGATAATAACAGTAATAGGTACTACCTCATCTACTTCCCAAAACCCACATATTAATCAGATCCTATTCATGCAATTGGTTGAGGATTGATCTAATGCAATAAAACTGGGAAGTAAGGGGTATGATCGAAGTGTTACTTGCCTTGCTGATGATCCGTGAAACCTAGAGATTCGAAGTAGTAAGCGGCGCACTCTGGGTATTCTATCGCAAACAAACAAGAACACAATAAGCACTCATCTAATGCACAGGTAAAACTCAAATAATAGATCTAACCAGAAAGTTTAACTTAAGAACTCCGGTTTGCAAAAAGAATCAAATTGAACGAAACAACGAAAGTCAAACGGCGAAAGAAACAAGCTTTGATTACTAATCTGGACCTAAGTCAAATTTTACAGAAGTAAAAACTTGTTTGAGTACGTTAAACGAAAAGATAGTTTCAAGACGAAACTCTAGGCGCTTGAATCGCCTGATTCCGATAAACGAGCGAAAAGTTATACTAAAAGGAAAATCGGATCAGAAATCGCGATCAGAAATAATCGCGGAAAATCCGAGAAAAAGAAAAAACTCACGAACAGATTAACGAACGAGCGTTCGTTATCTAAAACTAAACGGTGAACTCGTCCGTTAGAACGAACGAACGAGCGAACGCTCGCTAAATAAGTGAACCGATAAAACCGATCTAATAAATAAAAAAAACCTAGGGTTTTCAGAAAAAAACCGGATCGGTTTTCTTGAAAAGCTGGCGGACGGCGGCTACCTCGTCGAATCCGGCTCGGTCTCGGCGGGATGGGGTGGCGCTGGCGGCGTGGCGCACGGCGGGCTGCTGCGGGAGGCGGGGCGGGTCGAGGTGGTAGGGTGAGGCGGCGGCGGTATTTAAGAGGGAGGGGGCGGCGTCCGGCTTGGGGAAGGGACTCGGCGGCAGCGGCGGTGCGGACTCCCGCGGGGGAAGGCGGCGATGGTGCGGGCCTGGCCTGGCTCGGCTGGGCCTTCGGCCCAGTCGGGCGCACGGTACTTTTTAAAAAAAAAATTCCACCGAAAATAAGAAAAATTCTAGAAAATAAAATAAAATTCTAAAGTGCCAAAATAAATTTTCACCGCCTAAATAAAATATTTAGAACGAGATGAACATTTTCTTGGCCCTAAAATGCAGTTTTGAAAAACGTGCCATTTTTTCCTAAATTCAAAAAAACTAGCCAAAAACTCCGAAATAAAATCTTATTTGATTTTTTATTTAATCCTCAATATTTCTTTATTTTGGGAAAGTCATTTTATTCCCTCTCTCATATTTTTATAATAGAAATAATTGAAGTTAAAATAAATAAAATCAAAAGTTCCTATTTTCAAAATTTGAGAAAGCTCAAATATGAAAAGAACGAAATCCCCAACTCTCTCCGTGGGTCCTTGAGTTGCGTAAAATTTCTGGATCAGGACAAAAGCAAATAAAATATGATATGCAATGATGATCTAATGTATAACATTCCAAATTGAAAATTTGGGGTGTTACATGCCACCCAGAACCGCTGATCCCCCCACCCCCACCCACTACAAAAAAAAGACACATCCATGACATTTTGGGCCGAACGGATTTTTTTCTGTCATGCTTATGACACTTCTATGACGATAATTGTGACAAAACCCGGTACCATCATAGATGTGGTGGGCTCCTACTTCTATGACAAAAAATCATGATAGAAAATGGGCTTTTGGTCCTGGGCGGGCCGGAGACATAGCTGCATGACATTCTTTGGGCCGTCCATGAAGGAAAAAATCGTGGTAGAAGAGAGGGCGAGGAAAATATCGGGAGTTCCGATTCACGGTGGGTAGTCGGGGCCGGCGATGCCCGCTTTCTCGTGACACGACGCTGCGTGTGGGTGCGAGGTGTTGGGCTCTAACTGAACCCGAGCGAGGCGTTATCCTTCTAAACCCGAGCGATTGTACTGCAGGCTACGCGTTACTGAACCTGAGCGATCGACCGATCCCCTGGCTGTTTACTGAACCCGATCGAGCGATTCCTTCACTACTGCTGCTAACTGAAGCCGATTGAACCTGCTGCCTCTTAATGAATAGTGAGTGTTGTTGGGGGGGGGGTTGGATGAACAGTTCCTGGTGGGGGTTGGATGAACAGGACCTCGTGCTAGTAGAGGCCGCTGCCGCTGGTTGAACAGGACCCCGGTCAATCGAGCCGGTTGGGGGTGGATGAACAGGACCCCGTGGAGGGCTGGATGATCAGGAAGACCCCGTGGAGGGCTGGTTGAACAGTAGCCGGTGGAGGGCTGGATGAATAATAGCCCGTGGAGGAGTGGTTGAACAGGACCTCGTGGAGAGGGCTAGTTGAATAGTAGCCGGTGGAGGAGCGGTGGAGGTTGGATGAATAGGAGCCCGTGGATGAACAGTTGCAGGTGGAGGCTGGAGGAGGTCGACGGTGGATGAACAGTAGCTCGTGGAGGCTGGAGGAGGTCGACGGTGGAGATGAACAGTAGCCCGTGGAGTCCCGTTTTGCGGTATGCCACACCCCTCCCGATGAACATGACCCCCGTTTCGACCGTAGCGCTCCAACACAAGTTCGTTTCCTCCGTTTTGCGGTACGCCACACCCGTCCCGATCAATAGGACCCCGTTTCGACCGTAGGTGGTTTAAGAGAAGTTTGTTTCCTCCGTTTTGCGGTACGCCACACCCCTCCCGGTGAACAGGATCCCGTTTCGACCGTAGGCGACCGAACACAAGGCCGTTTCCTCCGTTCTGTGGTACGCCAGGCTTCATTTCGATCGGCCGTTCCGTCCAAGCCGGTTGGCTCCCGATGAACATCACGCGTTCTGGTGCCTCCCGATGAACACGTCGACGCAGTTTCTCCGTTCTGACCTAGTCAGTTGGCTTCCGATGAACAGGACACCGTCGCTGCCTCTCCATGTACACGAGCCCTGGCCGTACGTATGCGCGAGTAGGCGTTCGAGACCCCACCCGTATGTACGTACATGGTCGTATTACTTTCTTGCACCCTGGCTGTATGTACGTGTACATGCTATGTCCACGCCTCTACTACGACACGTGCCCTTCCTTACTCGGCCACGGTTCATCGTTGCAGCCTGCAGACAGACCGATCGACCAGTATGTACATACACGTTCGTGACCAGAATGACAACGCTATGTACACTTTGACTAGGTGGGTCCTGACTGTCAGGGAGGATAAGGAGGCACTTCCTTGCATGCGAAACTTTAGCTGGTGGGTCCCAGAAGTCAGGGGGAAACATTTTTTTGCGAAATACGCGGCTCGTCCGGTGGAGGAATCATTATTTTGCACGTAATACATAGGCACTTCCTTGCTGCGGCCGTGGACCAAGCTGTCAGCCTCTCCACGTACAATACTCTTCCGATGGAAGTCGTTCCTTGACCACATTGACCACGCCGTGCCGAGAGCACCAAAGGGGTGGACGATGGCGAGGCCTAGAAAGAAGACGACGTGGGGCCGGGGAAGACGCGGCAGTGGATGCCCACGTGGAAAGGAGTGCGAGGGTTCACTGGTTCGTCCGTGGTGTGAGGCTGTCATCGCTGCAGAATACAGGGGGTGTGGGTGAGTAGAGGGATGGCCTGGCCAACGGCGGGAGTAGTAGGGGGCAGTGAGGCCTCCGCGGTAGCAGAGCCGACCATGGGAGGCAGGAGCAGGCGGCACGACCGACACTGGTTTGGGCGGCTGGAGCAAGAAGACCAGAGGTTGAAGAAGCACTACGGCCGTTGGATGGACATCGTACGGTCACTAGAACTAGAATCGTTCATATTGACTAAGTTGACAAAGCCCTCCTTCCGCGTTAGTAGGCCCACAAGTCAGCCTCCAACTACGGTGGGTCCCAGCTAGCAGGGGGAGTATTCATTTGTTTATGCGTAATAAGGAGGCACTTCCTTGTGTGCGAAGATATAGCTGGTGGGTCCTACCTGTCAGTGGGAGGAACATTTTTTCACAAAATACAAAGGCCCTTCCGGTGGGTCCCAGCTGTCAGGTGGAGGAATCATTATTTTGCGTGTGATAAGGAGGCATTTCCTTGCATGTGGCCGTGGACCCAGCTATCAGCTTCTCCACGTACAACCCACTTCCGATGGATATCATTCGTTGGCCACGTTGACCATGCCGCGTCGAGAGCACCAGGGCGGTGGACGACGGTGAGGCCTATGATGGGAACGACACGGAGCCAGGGAAGACTCGGCAGTTGTTTCCCACGCGGAGGGGAGTACGAGGGTTTACTGGTTTTTCTACCCTCGCCGGAGAATAACAGCAGGTGTGGGTGAGTAGAGGGATGGCTAGGCCAGCGATGGGAGTATGGTGGGGCAGTGAGGCCTGCGCGGCATCACAACCGGCCGCGGGAGGAGGGAGTAGGCAGTCCCGCCGGTGCTTGTTTGAGCGCCTGGAGCAGGAAGAGCAGAGATTGAAGAAGAACGACGACCGTTGGATGGACATCCAACAGTCATTGCTCTCGTGTGTTGACTAAGTTGACATGGTGTTGCATGTGCATCAACCTTTTTTTAGGAAAGCGTACGCGTCAACCTATAGTAGGCGCACAAGTCAGCCTCAAATCTGTGGAAAACAGCATACAACCCATCTACCATTATTTCTAATAATTTTCAGCCCATTTGCTAATTCTTAAGGATTTTTTTGGAGCCCCCCCATCTTCTTTTTGTTAGCATTACAACCCATATTGTGGCCACGGTTAAAAATTATACGAAATCTTGCATATTTCGGTGCGGTCAACTATTTTTAATCCCGAAGTTTCAAGTCACATTCAAACTATTTTGAAAAAAAAATATAAATATAAAATCCAAATAATTGTCCACGCATAAAAAACAATGGAATTTAAAATCTTGTAATGAAAAAAAATTGAAACTAATTCCTGGTTTGATTTGTTTTAAAAATGTACAACCCATTTCTCATTACTGATAGCCCATTTTCTGGGCAAACCAAATGAAACTCTCCTCGTCTTGAAATATTTGCAGCCTAGCAGGGCTGACAAAGCAAGTAGGCCTCGTTTGGGTATTTCTTTAAAAAAACTAGAACTGGGCTAGCCATTTTCAGCAAGAAAAAAACACAACTGGGCTCATGATGTGGTAAACATAAATAAAACCCTGGCTAGATGGGCCACAGCCCCCGCACAACCCCGTTGTTACCCTGAACCGTTGCTAAAACTAGTATAAATAACAACTGCTTGTTCCTCAAAAAAAGTAAATAACATCCGCGTGACCTGCTGGGTCCCTGGTGTTAGCCGCTCGTTGTGTAATTCTCTCATTTATTGACTACGTTGACAATGGCATGAGCTGCAGATGTCCAACCATTAGGAGGAACGATTTTTTGGGCTTGTAATAATGAGGCACTTGCTTGCGTACTACCATGACGCTGGTAGGTCCCTACTGTCATCCTCTCCATGTACAGTCATCTCCCTGTTCCTCTCGGTTGTTGACGATAGGGCAGCACACCACACACGGCGAGTGAACCAAGGCGGAGGACGACGACGAGGCCTCGGAAGGAATGAACAGGAGCCGTGGAAGATGCGCCGGTCCAGCCGCAGGCGGAGGGGAGTACGAGGGTTGACTGGTTCGGGTGCGGCTGCGTGTTGGGGATGACATCACCGGAGAATAACAGGACTTGTTGGGGAATAGAGGGAGGGACTGGCCAACATTGGAGGGTACGGTAGGGCGGCGGAGGCGCAGCCAGCCATGGGAGGCAGGAGCAGGCGGAGCTGACGGGGTGGTTTGGTTTGGTTGGCTAGAGGAAGAAGACAAGAGATAGAAGATACACGACAGATGTTGGATGTCAATCCAACGACTGGTAGGCAGAATTGTTTGTTGACTAGCTAGTAAGTCGACACCACCTTGGATAGGCTATTTTCTCATGGGTCCCAAATGTCAAAATCCAAATCTGTCACGGTCATGCATCCTTTCTTATGAAAATTTACAGCCCATTTGGTGTGCTAGTTCAAAATAAGTTTGTGGGTGCTGGTGGGCGCTAATCACTTGGCTTCTGTAATGCACAGTGAGCTCAAGCAGCCGGCGAGAGTGATGATAGTTCCCTTGGTTGGGATTTGTTACAATATTTCACTCTAAATTAAACGAATGGCAAGCAATTTGCCTTGTTTCAAAGAAAATATGACAGTCACAGCCGAGTTCAAAAGGGCAAGAACATCTAACTCCAGCTTAGAAACTATACAAAAGCATGAGCGTTAATTGCTCATCAGGTTTAGACAAAACCCAGATTGAAAAGGGCAACAACATCTAACTCCAGCACTGTTTTTGGCAGTCACAGTCAAATGGATCGGCCAGGTCCATAGAATGAACATCTTGGGTCGTAAAATTTACTGGATTATGACCACAATATGTTGTAAATAGAAGCCCGGCACGTTCAGAAGCTCTTTTGTCCACCTGAAACTCCTTTTTTTGCTCTTCGACATACACATCCGTCAAAACCATGTTGCTGATAAACTTAAGCCTGATGGACAATAATAAGCTCGCATTCAGCAGGAAGAATGTGACAAATCTAGTGTTTGCATGGTTGGATACATATCATTCTAGCGTTATTGTCTTCAATCGAATGTCATGAGAAGTGAGAAAATCCCGGTGCTTAAGAATCCACCGATTGGTTATAAGTTTCTCACCCCGTCCTGTTGCCCAAATAGACATGAAGATTGAAAACAATTAATGTCTAAAAAAATAAGTCGAAAAAGCAACAACTGAACGGTTAATTCTAGTACACTATATGCGGGCTTCCAATGTGCGTGACATTATCACCTTTATATACAACTTCTCCAGACATGGAAAGCATTGCAGCAAGCCAATAATCTTGTTCAGATCAAAACTATTCATTTGGATATATAAGATCTTGACAGAATCCAACACCATTGATAGGCTATCCATGGAGAAACTCTTCATTGAGCACAGAACATAATATTAGTACAAAGTGTGTACACCAAGATGATATATAACTTATGCGCAGAAATTTAAAATGCAGCTTATTGTTACAAGTGTAGATGATAATATAAAGTACCTGAAGAACTGTGGAGCCAAACACCATCTTGAAATGAGCACAGAGATCATGTATTACACCCAAGGTCTCTAGTTTAGGCGCAAGGAGGACGGTTATATGCGACGGTGAATAACTAGAATCAAGGATCAACCTTTGAAGTGAAGGGGAATCTTGGATGATGAGCTGCCTTCCGTCAAAATAAATTCCAATTCTTACAAGGTTAGGCGACTTTATTTGGAGACAACCGATTCTAACTGTGAAAACAACACCAAGCACTCTAGGGCAGGGCAACTGGAGTGGATGATGCTGTGCAATGAGGCCTCCGATATACGAACCCGCACAAGTGAAAGTTTTTTGAGAAATGGGAGTCGAAGGTTTAGTACCAGATTGTCTGGTAGGTAGCACAGCGCAAAGGTGGCGGTGTGGAGAGAGGAGGAAAACCGCGAGATGGACATCGGTGCTGAGGGCACAAGTACATGGCGTTCGGTATCTGGTAGGTGATTTCCCGAGGAATAGTAGAACTCAAGCAACTGTAGTTCTGTGAATTTAGGGGATTTCAGCCAGGCATCCACCATGTAGGGCATGGTATGCTTGCTCAGGTAGCATGACAGGATGCAGAGGCTTTGAACGGAGCCCTGGTGGGAGGAGATGATGGCTCTGGGGAGTTTAAAATTATTGAAGAGAGATAGGTGATGACATTCGAGATTAAGGGGCACGACACGCCATAGAGGGCGCCACCGAATTGAGAGGACTTGGGTGCGGCAGCAATCCTTGGTGGGGAGAAGCGAGATGATCTCCCCAAGGATGGCGTCTGGGAGATCGCTGATGCGGTCCACTCGAGATTCTATGGGTTCCCAGGATCTGGTGGGGGCAGGCTCGCCGCTTCTCCCTGCGCTGCCGGGTACGGGATCTACAATAGGCGTCATCGCTGGCGGGGGCCTCATCTTCTTGGCGCTGGGGTCAGCCGACTCCATTTTCCTCGAGGGTGCCGCGTCGAGCTCACGAATTTGAGAAGAGTAACGAATGACGAGCCTAGTTGTAGTGCGAGTGAAGAAGAAGGGGAGCTGGGGTTTTTCTGTAGTAGTGAGGAAGAAGGGGAGCTGGGGTTTTCTGTAGGAGTGAGGTGAGGAATTTGGGGGTACGAGTGGAGCGAGCTGACGTGAGGTGGGTGGGAGTGAGGAGGAAGAAGAGCACCCAGGTTTTTTGGGGGCGGTGTGCTGGGTGTGGGTAGCGCCTCTCATTAAGTAAATATATGGGATTGTGAATTGATTTTATTATTTACTAGGGTGGATGCGCTGTTTTGTCTTGGGCCCAGAGAAACAATTACTACTAGTACAGTGGAGACACTCTACAACTACCCAGAAAAACAATTACTACTAGTACAACGGATACACTACCGCTTCTGGCTCCTCCGAGGTCATCGAAACGTCTCCCTCTACTGAATGTCGTTTTACTTTTGTTCACCGACATGCGGGCAATGCAGCGTGCGGGCCCAAATGCCATCCACCAAATTAGAAGGCAATATGCAGACGGAGAGTCACCCCGGTCGTAGCGCGGCAGTAACGAGTCGTCGTATCACAAAACCCCACCTCCTCGCAGTCTAAGTTTGATGGACGAAGCAACCCTAATTTCACTCTTCGCTGAATTCCCTTCTCCCTCACCGTCATCAAGAAAGCCAACACTCGCATCTGCCACTGTTCTTCTCTTCCAACGAACGGAAGGTAAGAAGATCCGTGATGGTGGTATTTTTTTGTTCAGAGAAAAAAAGAACTTTTGTAAAGGAGTAACTGATCCTCACTCTTTTTTTGTTTCATTGTCATTGCGATTGTGTTTTCCTTTTAGTGGTCTCCTAGTATTCGTCAGTTTCATGATGGACCAAGGAGAACCAGGCAAAGATCTGCCGATATTGGAGTAGACGCGGGAGGCTGATCCCCACGAGACAGAGAGCTCCAAGAAGATGGAGGCAGCCACTGAGCCGACCCAGATCTGTTGCGACCACTACCGAGATGGTCAACGCCTGTTTGAGGTTACAGCCCCTGTGGCCTGCAGAGCAGTTTTCCCCTTCGAGGATGTGTCCCCCCCGCTGAGCTACCCAAGGTGATTTTCTTATTTGCCGATCTCGATTGTGGTTTTTCATCTAAGTATGTGGTGATGAATAATGCAAAATTTTATTAGCTTCGATGCCATGCTATACATAGTGGTTTAAATAACTTGTGTTTCTTATACTCGAAAGTAATTCAGAATTTGTTTATGTTTCAATTAGAGACTTGATGTAGACAAGGATTGTGTGGTTGTACATGTCACTCGCTATGAGGCGGATGACCTGAATATATGCATTGGGAAAACAGAGTTCTTAGGCTATTGGATCCTGGAAGCCATTTGCGCTTATACCAATGGCGAGTTGTATTCCAGCCTCACTGTTGTCAGGCGTGTTGTCCAGGGTGTACTGAAGCACAAGAAGTTCAAAGCTACTCCTTCGTTTGTGAGGCATACTGTTTTTGTCAAGCTTACGCAGGAAGACGACGTGGCATGCCTCCACAAACAAGTTTATGAGTGGCAAGGCCACAAGGTTATCTTCAGGAAGGTTCATAGGATTGAGCTGCTGCTTGACGTCCTCGATGATGTTCATGGCAAGGTCCGTCTTGTGTCCATCCCAAATTAGATCGAGGCATGAAATAGTTGCCCCAACTAGTGTTTAATAGTAGTTTGGATTGTGTGTAATTACCTGAACCTTGCCTATTATCGAGCCCTCTAGGGCTAGTACTCTGTTTGAATCCGTCTATGGGAACTGCTGCTACTTTTGTGTTCCCGTGAATCATGTGGGAACCATCGTAATTTTTGCCGAAACAGATGCGTCCTCACTAGTCTTTTCATGAATATGGCATGGTAAGACATAAGTTGTCACGGTTTATCATACGAGCAGTGTGTGTTTGATGAAATAGAGTACTCGTTCGAGAACTGTGCACCGACGTATACATAGGGTACGTAAGGCTGGTTAAGTACTTGTAAACACTATTGGTGCTACCCCACTTATAAGCAGTTGTGCAAAACACGGCACATCGGCTCAACTCGCTTCAACACTAGGCACTACAACAAAATCCCCCATATAACAACGCATGTGTACCAACGAATCATACGTATGTGTTGTTTGGGCCACCTCCCACTTCCCATGATTTGCTAACCTCCCCGTGCCCACCTTCACATTATCTATAGAAAAAAGCCTTCACTTCCCTAAAAAAAGCCTTCACATTAGGGCGCTACCTCCTCGGTCCAAGTACCACGCAGCCAAGCCAAATATCTTCTCTCCGTGACCACAACGCCGCTGCCGCCACCTCTGATTCTGGCTAGCTCCGGCGCTCTGCCTCGCCGTTGCTCACCACACCAGCTACCCGTCACTGCTCTCCTCCGACCCCCCACCATGGCGACGTCTTCAGCGCCCCTACATGTGGCCCACAGCAACCCTAGTGCCCATAGGTCGCCAGCGCCCGCGCCCCCTCTAGTTGTCGCCTTACTACCCAGTCCCCGTGGCACATCTCCACACGCGCGACTGCTGGCTCGGCGGTGGTGGTGCTGCTCCGCCTCGGCAACCTCGACTCCGACGCCACTGATGGTTCAGTAAGCCACTCCTCTTCTGAGCCCCTGTTTTCTTACCCTACTTGGTTCTTTGTGAGGTAGGCCATGGCAGATTCTTCTTTGCCGGCCATCGTGATGACGATCTACGGGACCTTGACCACTCATCCCGATCCACCACCGCCACCGGCGTCCATGCCACTCCACTTCGTAAATCAGATGATTCCTAAAGATGATGTTTTGTCCCCTCCCCTTTTCCCTCCTGCCTTTGAGATTGTATAACACTGAGCGCTTACTTGTGTACCTCTGTCCCTCTCTCATAGTACTGCACTACTGCTACCATGTATGACTCTGATTGAAACAACGACAGTGCGAAACACAGGGAGTGTGCGTCGTTCATGTCTATGTATCTCACTAAATACATCAATGTTCATAATATGTACAGCTCAGACTGTTTTCCCTTCTTATTAATTAATTTCAATGTATGATTATTTTTCATGCAGCTTGGCGTCTTTCATTAGTCCCCTTGAAAACATCACTAACCAAATGGCTATATGTTTCAGGCAATGATCTGTGCAGGGTCTTGTCAAGCGGAGAGGCGGAGGACTTAAAGTGGTAGAATCAGAACATCAGATCACTTGTGGCGTGTTGTCTGCTGTCCTAGATGGGAAAGGTTGGCCGCTGTACCGTAGGTGAGTACGACTGAGGGCAAGGCACACGTGGGGAGGAAACAGTTGACCTAGGTTAAAGGAAGGGCTAAGTACGATCTGTCGGTGTACAGAAAGAGGGGCGCACTTTTGTACCCCTTTACATGTGCACGGGCAGTCGGAGCCGCGCCCGCAGTCGCACCAAGCGGAGCAAGGGAGGTAAGGCAAGGTAAGACCGAAGCCCAGGACAATCAAATCAACGCCAAGGCCAAGACCACAAGGAGCAGAGGGACGAAGCAGGTTCCCCCGACAAGACCCTTGACGGGGCAGCTCGCCCCACACCAACAGAGCGAGCCACCCTTGAGCCGACGGTCCCGAACGCCATCATCCACGTGGGGCCAGGGCTCGGGAAGGCACCTCTGTGATGGCATGCAGATCTTTATGAAGACATATTCAAGATCAGATGAGGATTAGAAGACGACGAACCTCAGCAAGATCCTTGCCGAGGAAGGCCACCAGACCCCCGGCAAGGCCCTTGCCGAGGATGACAGCACGCCGCGGCAAGACCCTTGCCGGGCCACCCGGCAAGGCCCTCGCCAAGCAAGCCAGCAGGGCCACCGCCAGGTCCATGCCAACCAAGCTTCCACCGCCGTTCAACATGCAGCTGCCAGCCCAACCAGCTGGGCGGGCACCTGCATGGCAACATGCAGCTCCCAGGCCAACTCATCGAGCGCCTGCGTGGCGGCATGCAGATCTTCGTGAAGGCTCCACCACCGCGCCACCTCAGCTGCCTGCCTGCCTACATGGCACCGCGTGCATCGCTGGCCAGGGCGCGTGTCAAAGCGAGAAGAAGCAGCGACGGACGGGACGGGCCTCGCCCCCGTCCCCGATAAAGCAAGAGGACACCTAAGCTACACATTTAATGCGTCTTGTCCTGTAATACGAGCGATAAGCTCAGAGATCAGACGCCTTTCCACCTCCCCGTGCCACTGTGGCAGCCCCTTTCGCCTATAAAAGGAGGCCCATGGCATACTGGAGAAGGATTCGGCTTTTTTGAACCACGCACTGACCACAACTAGTTTGAGAGCTCAAGAACTCTCTGAAATAGACCCACCAAAGCAGGACTAGGGTTTTACGCATCCTCGTGGCCCGAACCTTGGTAAAGGATCCTTGTGCTGCCTACTAGCCCTGCTCTCGTCGCAACCCTGCGCCCCAGCAACCGTAGTAGGGATTCTTGTGATCCCATAGGTGTCATTCCGCACCAACATCTTTGGCGCGCTAGGTAGGGAGCGCAATTGTGAGAATCTGGTCTAGTAGTTAGCCTAGCGGTTCTTCGTCGCCATGGCTCCTGAGAAGAAGGCGGCCGGAGGAACGACGCCGGCTCGGCGACAGAAAAGCTAAGTCATTCAGGGCTTGAAGTTATTCCTCCTATACATAAAGTTATCGTCCTCGGAGATCTCGCCTATGCAAGAGAAACCTGCACACAAAGGGGCCCTCCCGCAATTGGCAACGCCCTTGTTCTCTTTCGAGTCCGCTCAACAGCTCAAAGAGGCTGCATCGAGAGTGGCGGGGTAGCCTTCCGCACTTGGCAACGCTCCCGACTCTGACTCGAGTCAAGCTCGACAGTTCGGGCGGCCGCGCTGAGGGCGGCAAGGTGGTTCGCCCGGCAGCAAGCACACCCGGCAGGCCAATGGGGATCCGTCCCCAAGACGCCGCCTTGGGTTTACGCGCCGGCGAGCCTACCCAGTAACGTAGGGAGGACATGCAAAGGAAGATCGAACAGGAAAATAACATGCATAATACTGAAAGTGCTGCAGAGTTATATCACATCAAATTGTTGCTGCGGTTCTAACTAGATATAGCAATTGTCTTGGTTGTGAACCTGCAGCGGCGATAAAGAACGGGATGCCTAACCCCGGCGCTGGCCCTCCACCCTCTGGATTTCGCCGACTCGGCTGATGATGGGCTTGATGCGCTCCCTGAGCGGCGCGAGGTCGATTCCTCCGCAAGCTCTCCAAAGACGGGCGTCAAAGTCGAGGTCGGGGTACCAGTGCGCCACCTTGGTGAGAACCTTGGTCATGGCACCCTGGTAAAGCCTCCGGGACTCATCGGCCAGTGAGGCCGCCCGGTTGGCGTGGAGCCGCTCTAGAGCACCGACGACCTTCTCAAAGAACATGGTCAGGCTGCAATTGGCGCTCACACTCCGCTCCGGGACATACCTCACGCCCGACATCCCCATGATGGCCAGCTGCACGGCGGCCTGGTTGGCGATGGTGGCGAGGCGATTGAGCCAACGGTTCTCGCCCTCCACGTGATCCGCGAAGTTGAGGCCCTCGTTCTTTCGAAACAGCTTCTCGGCCTCCAGCTCCTTGGCTAGGGTCCCCTCCCGGGTTTTGGCCTCCGACTGCACCTTCTCGAGACTCTCCAGCTTTAGCTTGAGGCTTTGATGGAGTTGTTGGCCTTGGAGAGCTCCCCGCCTTGCTGACGACCGCGCCCTGCGCCTCTGTCAGGGCACTGTTAATCGTGTCCCTCTCCTGGGACAGCTTCACGGCCTGCCCCTTCAGCCCGTCGCGCTCCGCCTCCAACTCCTCCACCTTGCTGGCATGAACCTGGGCCTGGGCATCGAGTGCCTCTTTGTGACTCTGCTCCAGCTCACTGTCCGCTGCAAGACAAGCGTATCCACCTCTGCATCCTTGTCATGAAGCATGGCGGCAAGCTTCCCCTCGCGTACAGCAAGGTCCTCCTCCTGGGAGTTCAGCGCGGCCTCGTGCTGGGTCTGGGCGGCTTCGGCGGTCGCGGCCAAGTTCCTCGTCGTCTCTTGAGCTTTCTCGACGTCGGCGAGCTTCATGGTGAGCTCCACGTCGCGCCTGGCTAGCTCGCCTTGGGCAGCCTTGAGCTCCTTGTGGGCCTCGCGGAACCAGTCCTGCGTCTCGATGACGCGCTCCTCGAGGTCCGCCTCCGCCTTCTCCACCACCACCGTCCTGGATTTAACTTTGTCCAGGCGGGCGCGGTGGAGTGCCTGGAGCTTCCAGAAGCTGGCGCCCATGGCATGGAGGAGCCGCTCCTCCTGCGAGCCGTCGCCACCAACGATTGGCTCGTCGACAACTTCAAGTCCGGTAGCGGCAAGCACTTCATCGTCGAACACCTCTCCCTCAACGGGTGTCCTGGTGCTCGACACGCCTGGAAGGTGGACGAACAAGTCATCACTCACCCTCAGGTACTTGACGGAGCCGGAAGCAGTGGAGGAGGAAGGCTGGTCTCCAGCCTCCTCCTCCTCCTCTTAGGCGGCGGCCCCGCCGGCCTCCCCGGCAGGCCCCTTGCTGGTCTCCTCAGTGACGGCCTTGCCGGCCTCCCCGCCGGGCCCCTTGGCGACATCCTCGATGACGGTGTCCACGTCCTCCAGGTTCATCGAGGAGGGATCTGGACACCAAAGAAGGGGGTGAGGCAAGGCCAAGACCAAGAACCAGAAAGAAAAAGGAACAGGGACGATCGGCGAACGGCTTACTAGTGCCGGTACCGGGCTGGGAAACGGAACTCCCCTCCCCGCCAACATTTGGTGTTGAGGCAAAGCCGTCGGCACCCAAGTTCTCCTCCTCCTCCTCCTCCATGTGCGTGGGCTCGGTACTTGGCGCCCTTGCCGGGGACACCCCTCGAGGCGGCGTGGTCGATGGGGGCGGCGTGTTGGGAGTAGCCCTCTGCGGCTCCTCCTGCTGCTGCTCTCCTCCCGTGCATACCGCAAGGTCAGCACCAAAGTGTCGCGCCGACACGCGTGTCGACGGGGGAAGAGTGAAGAACTTACGCTGGGGGCTAGGCCGGGGGCTGCTGTCTGGGCTGCTCAACACGACCAACGGCGCCCTCGAAATACCAGCCGGGGGATGGCCACCCGCTGAGACCTTGGCCCTCTTCACTCTCTGGGCCAGCATCTCTATGTCCCTGCAAAGACGAAGACAAGTCAAGACGAGCAACAGAGATTGAGGAGGCAGAGATAACAAAAGGGAACCAGATGCTTACTCGTCGTCCGCCTCCTCCTCTGTCGTCTTCTTCCTCTTCCTCCTCGGCTGAGGGATTCATAGTCGAAGGTGACCTCCGTGTCAACATCCGCCGGAGGAGGGGAAGGAGGTGGCGTCTGGGCACGCTTGGATGAAGAAGGGGCGGCTATCTTCTTCTTCACCGTGGCCTTCGCTGGCTTCTTCGCCGCTGCGGCCCTCGTATGGCGCCGGGACCCCTCCAAGGTCAGCTGCGGCTGCGCAGCCCTGCCGGGCCGGACCGGCTCGCCGGAACTGGCCCGCCGCAAGACTCGCCCTCTCCCCATAGCCGGCGTCGGGCCTGCGGTCTCGGCCTCCTCCTCCGACGACTCGCCGGTCACATCTTCAACCAGAGGAGCCTCGGTGCCGGCGCTGCTGGCTCCCCCGGCGGCCGCCGCCCACCGGGCGAGCTCCTCCTCCTCTGCGGCCGTCGCGGCCTTGTCCTCCACACCACCGGCGCTGCCGGCCTCCTCGGCAAGCTGTGCCTCCCTCGCCCTGGTGGCGATGTAGTCCAGCTCCGCCTGGGTGGTGTCCTGGACAAGCAGCCGCTCGG
This sequence comes from Aegilops bicornis, assembly GCA_021605145.1. Lineage (NCBI taxonomy): Eukaryota > Viridiplantae > Streptophyta > Magnoliopsida > Poales > Poaceae > Aegilops > Aegilops bicornis. Next base: position 169,401,840 of record CM038673.1, on the reverse strand, counting down.
CGTCGGCGTTGACGTACCCCTCGTGCAGGGTGTCAAAGAACTGCTGCACCTCAGCATCCTCCGGCTCCTTCCAGCTCGGGTCAGGGCCATGCGCGTTGCAGTCCGGCATCATGGCAATGATTTTGGACCGGCGCGAGTTATTGCACACCGACCACCCCATCGGCAACTTGAACAGAGGCCCTTGAGGACCTTGCCGGCCTTCGCAGCGCCTCGCGACCTTGCCGGTCCGGCTGACCTTGCTGCCGCCGCGGCCCTCGCTGTCGGGAAGAGCCGCTGGCAGAAATGGGCGTGCCCCACCACTGTGAAGTTGTGGTCGAGGCCGGGGCGAAGCCGCATGATGTCGGCGGGGTTCGTGAAGAGCCAGGCTGGCCTGCACTTGTTATGCAGTGGAGCGATCCGGCGGCGGATGAAGTCCGCCCCGATCATCTCAAGGGTGAGGCCGGCCTCGGTGAGTCGGAGGATCCTGGTGGTGGCGACCGTGAGCTTCTCGTCGTCAGCATCAACATCGCTCCAATCATTTCTGTAGACCGGCAGCGCCCGACGAACTTCACAGAACGCTGGCGGGTCCTCCTCCTCGATCCAGCACCACCGGCCCCGCCATTTTTCCCATCTCTCCTTCATGGCGCCCTCCGGATACGCTCCCTAGGATCTTGAGACCCAGGCGATGCAACCGGAGATGGCGCCCCCTGGTTGGATCCGAGGGGAGAAGTAATGGCGGAAGAGCACCGTGTTGGGGTGCACTCTGGTGAAGCCCTCGCAGAGATGCGCGAAAAGGGCCATGCACGCCATCGTGTTCACAGTAAAATCCAGGAGGCGGAAGCCAAAGGTATGCATGACGTCGCTGAAGAAATCGGAGAAAGGAGGACAGAGCCCGCTAGAAAAATAATCGACAAAGAAGGGGTGCCCATTTGGGGCAGCCTCGGTGCAGTCGGCGGGGATGACGCGCGTGGCTGGATGCCCTGAATCCTCCCCCCGTCTTCACCCCCCAAAGGGGCCTGAAGTAGTCCCGAAGCTCGAACACGTCAACAGTCGAGGGGAAGACGGCAGACTGCGTCCGCTGCACCGCCAGCGCACTCCCCGGCGTCCCTGGCCACTCCCTTGCCCTTGGTGGATTTTGGCGCCATGGCAGCTGGGGGAGGAGGGCGGGACAAAGGGCGGCGGAAGCGCAATGGCGGCGAGCAGGAACGAAGCTTGGGGAAGAAGAGGAAGGCGGGCAGAGGTTTCTGAGATTGGGGGTGCGTGAACGGTAAAAGGAACAGTGCGCCCATGGTTATCCCTTTTTATGGGGAAGCCGCAGGGTGCGCTGCCCATTTACTGCGATGTGATGCATGCGTGTGGAAGCCGCCCCACGCATGCCGCTCACGTCACGCACACCCCTCCACGCCGTGCCACGCGCGCGGATTGTGGGAAGCGCCGCGCGCGTGAAAAGTCTTACCGCGGTAAAAACCGCCCCGCCTGCCCGCGCACCGTTTTGGGCCTGGCCCAACAACGTGTCGTGCTTATGTGTGGCCCAGGCCCGGGGGCTCCTGTCGGTGTACAGAAAGAGGGGCGCAATTTTGTACCCCTTTACATGTGCATGGGCAGTCGGAGCCGCACCCGCGGTCGCACCAAGCAGAGTAGGGGAGGTAAGGCAAGGTAAGACCGAAGCCCAAGACAATCAAAGCAACGCCAAGGCCAAGACCACAAGGAGCAGAGGGACGAAGCAGGTTCCCCCGACAAGACCCTTGCCGGGGCAGCTCACCCACACCAACAGAGCGAGCCACCCTTGAGCCCACGGTCCCCAACTCCATCATCCACGTGAGGCTAGGGCTCGGGAAGGCACCTCTGTGATGGCATGCAGATCTTTGTGAAGACATATTCATGATCAGATGAGGATTAGAAGATGACGATCCTCGGCAAGATCCTTGCCGAGGAAGGCCACCAGACCCCCGGCAAGGCCCTTGCCGGGGACGACAGCACGCCACGGCAAGACCCTTGCCGGGCCACCCGGCAAGGCCCTCGCCAAGGACGCCAGCAGGGCCACCGCCAGGTCCACGCCAACCAAGCTTCCACCGCCGTTCAACATGCAGCTGCCAGCCCAACCAGTTGGGCAGGCACCTGCGTGGCAACATGCAGCTCCCAGGCCAACTCATCGAGCGCCTGCGTGGCGGCATGTAGATCTTCGTGAAGGCTCCACCACCGCGCCACCTCAGCTGCCTGCCTGCCTACATGGCACCACGCGCATCGCTGGCCAGGGCGCGTGTCAAAGCGAGAAGGAGCGGCGACGGACGGGACGGGCCTCGCCCCCGTCCCTGATAAAGCAAGAGGACACCTAAGCTACGCATTTAATGCGTCTTGTCTTGTAATACGAGCGATAAGCTCAGGGCACTGTACGCCTTTCCACCTCGTGTGTGCCACTGTGGCAGCCCCTTTCGCCTATAAAAGGAGGCCCATGGCATACTGGAGAAGGATTCGGCTCTTTCGAAGCACGCACTGACCACAACTAGTTCGAGAGCTGAAGAACTCTCTGAAATACACCCACCAAGGCAAGACTAGGTTTTTACGCATCCTCGCGGCCCGAACCTGGGTAAACGATCCTTGTGCTACCTACTAGCCCTGCTCTCCTCGCAACCCTGCGCCCCGACAACCGTAGTAGGGATTCTTGTGATCCCATAGGTGTCGTTCCGCACCGACACGATCAATCCAATGTGGTTACATGTGTCGGCTCTAGCTTGCTGTAAAGACGTGCTCTTGCAGAGAACCAGAGTAATGCTTTGATTCTCGCCAACACATCAATGCAAGGTATGGTGTGCTTGAAGCTTTTGTGGAACTTTCACTACATGGTAGTGTTAATGCTTTTCCATGCTCTTTCAAACCATACTTCAATCTACTAATGTACATGCTTCAATATATTCCGTTAGAGAACAGTTTGTCAGGATATGTGAATGAGTCAATTCAGTCCGTTTGGACTGATCTGTATGGTACCCAATATGTTGCAAACCCCGACTTATTTCTTATACTGTAGGACAAAAATTTATAATTCCCTTCAATATATATGAAAATACGGTTACATTTTTTTGCTGGGGATGGTTAGCTTATTTGTATCTAAATCATCTAGAACTTGAATGCAATGTGAACAGTACGAACAATTACAATGTCAATATTCTAAGATAGCAGGCCGTATTTTAAGCTTACAAGAACACCAGATTAGTTATTTCCTCCTCCGCAAAAGAAAAATGATTTGTTATTTTCTGATATATATATAAATCTGAAAATGAAAGTCGCCACGTCGAAACTTTTGGATGATTTATTTTTATTGCTCGAGTATTGTACTATAGGTAGCGAGTTCCATGTTGAACTACAAATTTAGAAAGGAAAAAAGTTCATTCGATGGTAGAAAAAATATCACACAAAACATAGATTACTGGTAAATATTTCTAGGTAGTAAGTTAAGAGACGGAAACTTAGAAAGCCACACAAGATAAACACTAGCCCATGTGAATGCATAGTTTAACGACTAGTAGTATAAAATGCTCAAATATGGTGATTTCACCAAAAATTTTGCACATGGATGTTTCAGATAAAGAGCTTCCTGGAGTTCGAGCTCCATTTTGCATTTCTGGTTAAAGTTTTTCTGAAAGGTGCTTATAATATAGAAAACACTTTAGTTAGAAATTCTAACGTGAGCTGTTCATTGTTTGAAACTTTTGTTGAACTTATCACAAGATACCTGAATGTGGGTTGCTTTAGACTTGCCTTGAGGATCTGGTGACAAAATACATATAAACCAAGTTTGTTGAAATTATCTCCATGAACTATATTCCCAATTACCCATATAGGATGTTGCCGAAGGGATTTTTGTTGGTTTGTCGAAGCTTTGTGGAACAAAATGCACACCTGAATGTAAGTTATATGGCACAATCAGTTTCCATTATCTTAGTTCAAGTTTTCTTTTTGTGTGGTTACTTCAAGTTACTCTTTATTTAATTGGTTAGACAACAAAATAACAGTGTATGTGTGTGTGGCTATCTTAAACTTTCAATTACCTACTTGTAGTATACAATTTACTATCTGTATGCTATAATCTAGATGCCTTAACGTGGCTAATCTTTGATCTTAGGATGAGACTTCCTTTTTGTACCTAGAGGGAACCATGTTGATGACAACATGCATGTCTATATGTTTGATATATATGGTCGCAATGTATGTCTGGTTTGTGACATATGGCAAAAGAAAAGAAAAAGATTGAGGGGACAAACTTTAAGAGTCCCTAACAGAGTAGCATGCCTACTTCACACTTATACATTATTGTTACAATTAAATCGAGCCTCTGCAAGGAATAAGGAACAACAAGAATTTGTATTGGTCATTTACAGTACACTAAACTGATTGAGCCTTCCTTCGATAAATGATCAATCCTAGAATATTTAAGTTTTCATGCGGCTTCCATCTCCACATGTTGAATTTTCATTCTGTTTATTTAATCTATTGCAGTGGCGCTTTGCCAGTCAGTTCTAGTACTGAATGATGTGCATGGTGGTGGTGGTTCATCCTATAGCAATGTCAAAGAAGGCATCCACAGAAGTTCATAGAGAAGCTTGTCATCTACTCCCTCCGTACCAAAATATATGGTGTTTTGGTAGGCTAAGTAGCATGAAGGCTAATGAAGACAAAGATGATGCATGGCTAGGTTGTTGATAGAAAGATGGAGAGGGATACTACAAGATAGTTTTACATTTTGCCTTCTTTTTCATGGTTAATATATAGGAGGTTATGTAATATCTTTTTCAGATTGTGTTCCATGTAATGCAACCGAGTTGATTAAATATATGAAATCTTTCTGTTTACTGGATTGATGCTCCTTGCACTATTGTCTGTAATATATGAAATACCAGTAATTGTTCATGCTATGCACAGATTCATGGAAGCGCTGCACTGAAAATTAGTTTGTCTAGGGTAATCAGCAATGCATACAAAGTGTTGGTGGCCTGTAGATATATATGTTGCAATCTTGCAACACCTCTGCACGTCCATTACCAACACAATTATATGTGTTGTAGTAGACTCTTCAAACGCCACCAACGGCAACGGATACTAATCCGTTGGTGTAGATCTTACCAACGCATATATGGACGTTAGGCAATGCAACGATGCGTTGCTAAAGGGGGGGTTTCTGTTGTAGTGAGGCTATCGACCAGCTAACAATCAATAATCTGCTGTTTGACATGTAAGCAACTATGTATCTTGTTACAGTGGTTCATGCAGTTAACTGAGGCCACAACATAAATTCCAAAGGTTCACACGCTAGTCCAGCATTCATGTGGAACACTCACATTAAACTCGGCTTCATAGAAAACTTGAAAAGCATACATTAAGCAATTTTATACATCTCAATGATTCGTAGAACATAACAAACATATACTTGTTCACAGCAAAAGGCAAAGTTGTGAGAAGGTTTACAAATCAGGAAAAATCAAGCAAGGCTTCTCTGAGCAAAGGGCCTCCCTAGTCAGGCTTTAATTTCCTGGAGTTCACTCTGGTTTTTTCTTGTTGCCACCATCCAGGGTTAGGTTCTCTCATTCCAGAATTACCAATTATAATTGTGTTCTCAACTGGAATGCTAAACTGAACCATGTAGTGTACTGACCATCTGAAATTCTTGTGCATTCCACTAAATTTAAGCACCGCTATTTGCAGAAATAAGTAGACCACAATGCCTCTTGTCCGCGCACCTGTCCCAATAACCTCCGTGCAGCCGTGCCAGCCAGTCCTCGGTCCATGGATGAACTACCAGAAAGTGCATTCCGGACTAGGAGGCAGTTGTTTTCGTTCATCCCTGCACTACAATTAGGAAGTAAAACGTATGAATCAGCTTCTTTTAGATTGCATTGGTCATTCTACCTAGTTACTACCAATGTCGGAATACCTGGAAGACGGGTGGTTAGAGGAGGGCAGCTAGGAATAGCCATCTCATTTTGTGCAGTTCTACTAAAACTGAGGCGTGTACTTTTGCGCAGATAGAAACGATATGAAGCAGACATCCCTGTTTGCGCAAATATGAAATACGGTTATTTAAACATTGACAGTTATTTGCAGTGGCATATCATTAACAGCAACATCTATTGTGTTATAATGGGCACTACATTGACAGTATGAAAGTGCCCTTAAGTAAGTAGCATCACATCACATCAACAATGCCACTAGATTGACATGCAGAACAATAGCATTAGTATTGCTGTCATGAGAGTAGCACATGGTCAGTAAATGTGCAATCAAATTTGTGCAGTTCACTAGTGCGCGTCGGTCCTAAACAAACGGTTTTTACCCCTTTCCACGACGGCATTTGGAATCGTCGCCAAGTGAGTGTGTGCGATAGGGTGTCCTTCCCACACGACCCAGAAATCATCGGGGATAGGCCCTCCTGGGACCTGTGTCAGCCGCAGCGATCGGGCGAGGCATCGAAACCCAATCATTTCCGTAGGTATGTACATCCCACATGGTAATCCGAGAAAACCATTTCCGTAGGTATGTACATCCCACACGGTAATCCGAGAAAATCATTTTCGTAGGTATGTACATCCCACACGGTGAATCCCAGAAAAACATTTTCGTTCGTATGTATATCACACACAGTCAATCCAAGGAATACGTTTCCATTCTTACGTACATCCACACAGTCAATCAAGGGAAAACGTTTCCGTTCGGATGTCCATCCCACACGGTTTTATGTATACTCTCATGTGTGAAAGGTGTAACTATCACACACGCTCTGCCTTGGTTAACTGTTTGCTTTCATTAACTACATCACACATGATTTGATGTAGAAAACTGTGTGGCATTGGGCTATCCATCACAAGCGCTTTTACTGCTATAACCGTTTGCCAAGGTCCATGACCATCTGTTCTATTTTTATTTTTGCCTGTAATTTATTATTCTAATTGGAAATTTTGAAATACGAAATGTGCAATTCAAATTCTCAGCACAATGGTTCAATAACGAATCCATAAATAAAATTGCCAGTACAATATGTTTAGTAATTACAGGATTAGGCAGTAATTAACTATGATGAACCGCAACATTTAAAGGCGGTAAAGGTGAAGAGACAAGTGTAAATCATTTTGACTGACGACGGTGTTGAAGAAGCGGAATGCCCATAATGTTCCTTCCTGCATGCCATAGGCACGTACCACTTTTGTCCAACCCCTTGTGACGATCACCCGCCCATCCTTCACCGCCTTCAGGAAGACTTTTAGAGCATTATCATGGTAGCATGAATTATATACTTTAACCTTAGTTGCCTCCACTCTGGTCATGTAGTTTGTAAGGTAATCATCAGTAAATAGCTTCAAAAACCACTGAAAAGAGAAAATAATCAGATACTGAGGTCTAATAGAGTAACTTGTTATGGGCAGGGGGGAAAAGGCAACACATACTTACCATCCTAAAGTTCACTGTTGTCTTCGACAAAGTGTAAATAAAGAGCTTAATTCCAATCACCCGTTTCTTTCGCCTAACAATCTTTCTCAGTTTCCTCACTTAACGCTTGTTCATTAATATCTCATTGCCCCATACGCAAAAGGGATCGAAGCATGGATCAGTTCCCCTCATATATGTACCTACAAGAAACCAGTAAATGTTAGAAGCTAAATTGAGATTGCACAAATGATGTAAAATACAACTACCTATGTTCCTAAGTACAAGTATTTTTTATTTTGAGATTTCAATATGAACTACATACGGATGTATATAGAATTATAGATATAGTTTAGATTAGAATCTAGATTCACTCATTTTGCTCCTTATGTAGTCTATATTGGAATCTATAAAAATACTTATATTTAGGAATATATGGTGTATAAGACATGGGATGCAGCTAACCTCGACGACAAACAACAACATTGCCCATTGTAGCCCTGTGACATGGAAAGCCAATGTTAACTACAACAGGGTTAACATCCACCAAAAATAGCAAATGGTAATAAAACGCCAGCATCGGTAGTGATATCTGCATTTCGAAAGAGTAGCACTGTAGCAAAGGGATGGATTAAAAAATGGATACAACTGTTAATTGCAACAGGCTTAACAACATTCTAATTCATGTTTTGTAAGTTTGTAGCCATTGAAATACAACTCTTTAAAAATGGATGCAACTGTTAGTTGCGACAGGATTAATGGCCATTGAAACTGGTACTGATAAAAATGCAATTGGCAGAGTTAAACATCACAGGGCAGGTGCTGCCAGAGCAGATAATGGCCCAGTTGTCTATAAAAAGGTAGGGAAAATAGCTCAGACGTGTTAGGCATTTTACTACAACATGCTTAATACATCGACAGTAAAAAACATCGCCATTAATTGCAACTGGTATTGGTAAGATTGAACTGGTGGGTACATACTTGGTAAGTCCTGAGAGGTAGTTGTTGGGGCACTTCATCTTGGCTAGAGCCTGCCCAAAGTCAGCGGCGGCGGAGGCGAGCTGTTCCTCTGGGTCGAAGCATGGATCAGTGCCACTGATATGTGTACCTACTGGCAACCAGTAAATGGTAGAAGTTAAACTGCAATTGCACAAATGATGTGAAACACTGTAAGACATGGGATGCAGCTAACCTTGACGGCAATCAACATCATCGTCGTTATGACCCTGCGTAAGCACATGGACAAGCATGTTAAGTAAAACAGGGTTAGCATCCACCAAAAAAAGCAAATGGGGCAGCATCTCTAGTATATCTTCATTGCGGAGAGTAGCATGGTAGCAAATGGACAGATTGAAAAATGGATACAATCATTAATTGCAACAGGCTTAACAACATCCTAAGTCATGTTTTGTAAGTTTGTAGCCATTGAAATGCAACTGTTTAAAATGGATTCAACGATTAATTGCAACAGCTTAATAGACATTGAAACCGGTCTTGATAAAAATGCAATTGGCATAGTTAAACATCACAAGGCAGGTGCTGCCAGAGCAGAGAATGGCCCAGATGTCTATAAAAAGGTAGGGAAAGTAGCAAAAACGTGTTAGGCATGTTTACTAGAACATGCTTAATACATAGAACGTACAGAACATAGCCCTTAATTGCAACTGGTATTGGTAAGATTGAACTGGTGAGTACATACTTGGTAAGTTCCGAGAGGTAGTTGCTGGGGCACTTCATATTGGCCAGAGCTCGCCCAAAGTCAGCGACGGCGGAGCCGAGCTGTTCCTCCGGGTCGAAGCGTAGATCAGTGCCACTGACATGTGTACCTATAGGCAACCATTAAATGGGTAGAAGTTAAACTGCAATTGCACAAATTATGTGAAATACTGTAAGACATGGGATGCAGCTCACCTCGACGGCAAACTAAAGCATCGGCTGTTATGACCCTGCGTAAGTACATGGACATGCATGTTAAGTGCAACAGGCTTAGCATCCACTAAAAATAGTAAATGGGCAGCACCTCTAGTGATATCCCGAGTCATGTATTGTAAGTTTGTTGCTGGTATTAGTGAAATTGAGCTGGACACGGTAATATTTGAACATCACACAGTGTGTAGTACTGAAATAAACAAGGCACAGACATGCTTAATACATCAACCGTACAAATCATAGCCGTTGCAAGTGGTATTGGTAAGATTTAGCAGGCCAGATCTTACCTGTTAAGTCCTGGGGGGTAGTCGTTGGGGGACTTCATCTGGGCCAGAGCCTGCACCGTGTCGGCAGCGGCGGAGGAGGTGAGGTGTTCCTCTGGGTCAACATGCACAACAGCCATCGCGCCATGGACCGCCATCAGCTCCTGGCGGGGGGGGGGGGGGTGGGGGGATTTGGAGGAATGATGATGTTTCGCAGGTGCGATTTAAGCAATCAGCCCGGGGACGTGATAGAGATTGGTGGGTTACCTGGCTGGATCCGAGCAGAACGTAGATGTGGTTGAAGCTGTGGTTGCGGTGGCGGCGGATTGAGATGCCGGTAGGGGAGGCGCAAGGGAGGGGGGATACTGAGGGGAAGGGGATGTGGTTGGAGGAATAAATTCTAAAATCGCGTGCCTAATGAAAATTTTGGTGCGAAATTTGAAACTTGGGCGGGGGAAACACACAACGCACACGAGGCGCGTAAAATACTCGTGTGTGAGAAAAAACAAAGTTGGCAGATCCCGTCTCCAAAAAAATGTACACGTGTACTTGATTTTTTTCGGTCAATGGTACGCCTGGTTTATTAGGAAATATCGCACAAGTAACTGACTCATGGGTCATTAACGCAAAAAATGCAGACGGCTACGACATAGAAACCGTGTGTTTTGTGATCTTCTAATGATTAACGCAAAAAAAAAGTGCACACGGGCACACATGCTAATCAACGCTCAAAGCCCTCAAAGAATGCTCTTACCGACATTGTATGTTAATACTACAAACTTAAAGTACTACTGGTAATTTGCTCTAATACAAAAAACTTAAACTACTTCTCACATGCTGCCATCAGGGCATGCTGGCCAGACATCGGCGTTCTCCTTCCCGGCCTTGTAGGCGGCAGCCCACCGTGCTCTGATCTCCGCCAAGCTCTCCTCACCATGGCGTGCGGCATCTTTTTTCTTGCGGTGGCGGGACTCTATTTTCTTGACTGCTTTCTGCCTTTTCCGCTCCTTCTGTGCGGCTTTAGCCGCCTCTAGATCCACCACCCATTCGGCCATGGCAGCCTCAAAGTCCGCCCATGTATTCACGTCACGGCGGCGATGAACTCGGCGCGGCGAGATGCCATCGCTTCCTTACCATGCGTGCGGTCGCGGGCGGCGAGGAACGCGGCGCGGCGGGATTGTTGGAAATATGCCCTAGAGGCAATAATAAAAGCATTATTATTATATTTCCTTGTTCATGATAATTGTCTTTTATTCATGCTATAACTGTATTATCCGGAAATCGTAATACACGTGTGAATACATAGACCACAATACGCCCCTAGTGAGCCTCTAGTTGACTAGCTCGTTGGTCGGCGATAGTCATGGTTTCCGACTATGGACATCGGATGTCATTGACAACGGGATCACGTCATTAGGAGAATGACGTGATGGACAAGACCCAATCCTAAGCATAGCACAAAGATCGTATAGTTCGCTTTGCTAGAGCTTTTCCAATGTCAAGTATCTCTTCCTTAGACCGTGAGATCGTGTAACTCCCGGATACCGTGAGGAATGCTTTGGGTGTACCAAACGTCACAACGTAATCGGGTGACTATAAAGGTGCATTACAGGTATCTCCGAAAGTGTCTGTTGGGTTGACACGGATCGAGACGAGGGATTTGTCACCCGTATGACGGAGAGGTATCACCGGGCCCACTCGGTAGTGCATCATCATAATGAGCTCAAAGTGACCAAGTGTCGGTCACGGGATCAAGCATTACGGTACGAGTAAAGTGACTTGCCGGTAACGAGACTAAACGAGGTATTGGGATACCGACGATCGAGTCTCGGGCAAGTAACATACCGTCTGACAAAGGGAATATCATACGGGGTTGATTGAACCCTCGACATCGTTGTTCATCCGATGACAACATCGAGGAACGTGTGGGAACCAACATGAGTATCCAGATCCCGCTGTTGGTTATTGACCGGAGAGCGTCTCGGTCATGTCTGCATGTCTCCCGAACCCGTAGGGTCTACACACTTAAGGTTCGGTGACGCTAGGGTTAATAGGAAGACAAGAATGTGATTACCGAATGTTGTTACGAGTCCGGAAGAGATCCCGGACGTCACGAGGAGTTCCGGAATGGTCCGTAGGTAAAGATTTATATATGGAAAGTGGTTAAACGGACTCCGGAAAGTTTCGGGGGTATACCGGTAATGTACCGGGGCCACCGGGAGAGTTCCGGAGGTCCACCGGGAGGGGCCACCCCTCCCGGGGGGCCACATGGGCTAAGTGGGAGAGGGAGCCAGCCCCTGGTGGGCTGGGCGCACCTCCCCACCTAGGCCCATGCGGCTAGGGCTTGGGAGGAAACCCTAAAGGGGCAAAGGGCGCCCCCACGGCTTGGGGGCAAGCCACCCTTTCCTCCTCCCTTGGCCGCCGCCCCCTCTAGATGCCATCTAGAGGGGCCGCCCCTCCCTTCCTCCTATAAATAGAGGGTGGGGGAGGGCTGCACACACCATTGAAGGCGCAGCCCTCCCTCCCCAACACCTCTCTTTCTCCACGCGTGCTTGGCGAAGCCCTGGGAGAACTGTCATACCAACCGCACCACGCCCGTCGTGCTGCCATTGGAGTTGTCTTCCTCAACCTCTCCTTCATCCTTGATGGATCAAGACGGAGGAGACGCCATTGTCCCGTCGTGTGTTGATTGCGGTGGTGCTGTCCGTTCAGCACTTGGTCATCGGTGATCGTAATCACGTCGAGAACGTCATCATCATCACCACTCCCTCGAACGCTAACGTACTCGATATCCAAGAGGTATGTAGTTGCAAACACTCTCTCTAGACTCGTTGCTTAGATGAACTCATCGATAGATCTTGGTGAAACCGTAGGAAACTTAATTTTCTCGCAACGTTCCCCCAACAAAGTGGCATCATGAGCTAGGTCTATCGTAGTTCTCTTTGCACGAGTAGAACACAATTTAGTTGTGGGCGTGGATCTTGTCAATTTACTTGCCGCTACTAGTCTTATCTTGCTTCCAGCGGTATTGTGGGATGAAGCGGCCCGGACCAACCTTACACGTACGCTTACGTGAGACCGGTTCCACCGACTAACATGCACTAGATGCATAAGGTGGCTGGCGGGTGTCTGTCTCTCCTACTTTAGTTGGAGCGGATTCGATGAAAAGGGTCCTTATGAAGGGTAAATAGAAGTTGACAAGATCACGTTGTGGTTATTCGTAGGTAAGAAAATGTTCTTGCTAGAACCCAATTGCAGCCACGTAAAAGATGCAACAACAATTAGAGGACGTCTAACTTGTTTTTGCAGCAATTGACATGTGATGTGATATGGCCAAGTTGTGATGAATGATGAATGACATATTGTGATGTATGAGATCATGTTCTTGTAATAGGAATCACGACTTGCATGTCGATGAGTATGACAACCGGCTGGAGCCATAGGAGTTGTCTTTATTTTTGTATGAACTGCGTGTCATTGAAGAACGCCATGTAACTTACTTTACTTTATTGCTAAACGCGTTAGCCATAGAAGTAGAAGTAGTCGTTGGCGTGACAACTTCATGGAGGCACAATGATGGAGATCATGATGATGGAGATCATGGTGTCATGCGGTGACAAGATGATCATGGAGCCCCGAAGATGGAGATCAATGGAGCTTTATGATATTGGCCATATCATGTCACCACTATATAATTGCATGTGATGTTTATTAAGTTTATACATCTTGTTTACTTAGAACGACGGTAGTAAATAAGATGATCCCTTACAACAATTTCAAGAAGTGTTTCCCCTAACTGTGCACCGTTGCCAAAGTTAAATGCGTTTCTAAGCACCACGTGATGATCGGGTGTGATGGATTCTTACGTTCACATACAACGGGTGTAAGACAGATTTACACGCCGAAAACACTTAGGGTTTACTTGACGAGCCTAGCATGTACAGACATGGCCTCGGAACACAGAGACCGAAAAGGTCGAACACGAGTCGTATGGAAGATACGATCAACATGAGAATGTTCACCGACGAGAATGGTCCGTCTCACGTGATGATCGGACACGGCCTAGTCGACTCGGATCGTGTAACACTTAGATGACTAGAGGATGTCTAATCTGAGTGGGAGTTCATTGAAATAATTTGATTAGATGAACTTAATTATCATGAACTTAGTCTAAAACTTTTGCATAATATGTCTTGTAGATCAAATGGCCAACGCTCATATCAACTTGAACTTCAACGCGTTCCTAGAGAAAACCAAGATGAAAGATGACGGCAGCAACTATACGGATCGGGTCCTAACCCGAGGATCATCCTCATAGCTGCCAGGAAACAATATGTCCTAGAAGGACCGCTAGGTGACGCTCCGTCCGGAAGAACCAAGACATTATGAATGCTTGGCAAACTCATACCGATGATTACTCCCTCGTTCATGCGGCATGCTTTATAGCTTAGAACCGGGCTCCAAAAGCGTTTTGAGCATCACGGAGCATATGAGATGTTCGAGGAGCTGAAACTTGTTTTCCAAGCTCACGCCGGGTCGAGATATGACATCTCCGACAAGTTCTATAGTTGTAAGATGGAGGAAAACAGTTACAAGGAGCACATCTTGAAGATGTCTGGTTGCACAACCGTATGACCCAGCTGAACATTAACCTCCCCGATGAGACGGTCATTGACAGAATCCTCGATCGCTCCCACCAAGCTACAAGAGCTTTGTGATGAACTACAACATGCGGGGATGGTAAAGACCATTGCTGAAGTGTTCTCTATCTTTGAAGTCACCGAGGTCGAAATCAAGAAAGAACATCAAGTGTTGATGGTCAATAAGACCACTAAGTTCAAGAAGGGCAAGGGTAAGAAGAACTTCAAGAAGGACGACAAGGAGGTTGCCGCGCCCGGTAAGCAAGTTGCCGGAAGAAGTCAAAGAATGGACCCAAACCGAGACCGAGTGCTTTTATTGCAAGGGAGGGGTCATCGGAAGCGGAACTGCCCCAAATACTTAGCGGACAAGAAGGCCGGCAACACCAAAGGTATATTTGATATACATGTAATTGATGTGTACTTTGCCGATTACTCGTAGTAACTCACCGGTATTTGATACCGTGCCGTTGCTCATATTTGTAATTCAGCAGGAGCTGCGGAATAAGCGGAAACCGGCAAAGGACGAGGTGACGATGCGCGTCGGGAATGGTTCCGTAGTCGATGTGATCGCCACGGCACGCTACCTCTTCATTTACCTACGGATTAGTTATGAACCTTAATAATTGTTAATTGGTGCCAAGTTTGAGCATGAATATTGTATCCGGATCTTGTTTAATGCAAGATGGCTACTCATTTAAATCCGAGAATAATGGTTGTTCTATTTATATGAGAGATATGTATTATGGTCATGCTCCGATGGTCAATGGTTTATTCCTAATGAATCTCGGCGTAGTATTACACATGTTTATAGTGTGAATACCAAAAGATGTAAAGTTGATAACGATAGTCCCACATACTTGTGGCACTTGCCGCCTTGGTCACATTGGTGTCAAGCGCATGAAAAAGCTCCATGCTGATGGACTTTTGGAGTCTTTAGATTATGAATCATTTGACACATGCGAACCATGCCTCATGGGCAAGATGACCAAGACTCCGTTCTCGGAACAATGGAGCGAGCAACCAACTTGTTGGAAATCATACATACCGATGTGTGCGGTCCAATGAGCGTTGAGGCTCATGGAGGGTATCGTTATGTTCTCACTCTCACGAGATGACTTGAGTAGATATGGGTATGTCTACTTGATGAAACACAAGTCTGAGACCTTTGAAAAGTTCAAGGAATTTCAGAATGAAGTAGATAATCAACGTGACCGAAAGATAAAATTCTTACGATCAGATCGTGGAGGAGAATATTTAAGTCACGAATTTGGTACACACTTAAGAAAATGTGGAATCGTTTCACAACTAACGCCGCCTGGAACACCTCAACGTAATGGTGTGTCCGAACGTCGTAATCGCACTCTATTGGATATGGTGCGGTCTATGATGTCTCTTACCGATTTACCGCTATCATTTTGGGGATACGCTCTAGAGACAGCTACATTCACTTTAAATAGGGCACCGTCTAAGTCCGTTGAGACGACACCGTATGAATTATGGTTTGGGAAGAAACCTAAGCTGTCGCTTTCTAAAAGTTTGGGGATGCGATGCTTATGTCAAGAAACTTCAACCTAAAAGCTCGAACCCAAGTCGGAAAAATGCGTCTTCATAGGATACCCTAAGGAAACCATAGGGTATACCTTCTACTTAAGATCTGAGGGCAAGATCTTTGTTGCCAAGAACGGATCCTTTACGGAAAAGAGTTTCTCTCGAAGAAGTAAGTGGGAGGAAAGTAGAACTCGATGAAGTACTACCTCTTGAACAGGATAGTAGCGCTACTCAGAAAGTGTTCTGTGATGCCTACACCAATCAAGAGGAAATTCATGATGATGATCAAGGTACTTGGATCAAGTTGCTACTGAACTTCGTAGGTCCACTAGGACACGTTCCGCACCAGAGTGGTACGACAACCCTGTCTTGGAAATCATGTTGTTAGACAACAATGAACCTTCGAACTATGAAGAAGCGATGGCGGGCCCAGATTCCAACAAATGGCTAGAAGCCATGAAGTCCGAGATAGAATCCATGTATGAAAACAAAGTGTGGACTTTGGTGACTTGCCCGATGATCGGCGGCGATAGAAAACAAATGGATCTTTAAGAAGAAGACGGACGCGGATGGTAATATCACCATCTATAAAGCTCGACTTGTCGCTAAGGGTTATCGGCAAGTTCAAGGGATTGACTACGATGAGACTTTCTCTCCGTGGCGAAGCTTAAGTCCGTCCGAATCATGTTAGCAATTGCCGCATACTATGATTATGAGATATGGCAGATGGACGTCAAAACAGCGTTCCTTAACGGATATCTTAAGGAAGAGCTGTATATGATGCAACGGAAGGTTTTGTCGATCCTAAGAATGCTAACAAAGTATGCAAGCTCCAGCGATCCATTTATGGGCTGGTGCAAGCATCTCGGAGTTGGAACATTCGCTTTGATGAGATGATCAAAGCGTTTGGGTTTATGCAGACTTATGGAGAAGCCTGCGTTTACAAGAAAGTGAGTGGGAGCTCAGTAGCATTTCTCATATTATATGTAGATGACATACTTTTGATGGGAAATGATATAGAATTCTTGGACAGCATTAAGGCCTACTTGAATAAGTGTTTTTCAATGAAGGACCTTGGAGAAGCTGCTTATATATTAGGCATCAAGATCTATAGAGATAGATCGAGACGCCTCATAGGTCTTTCACAAAGCACATACCTTGATAAGATTTTGAAGAAGTTCAAAATGGATCAGTCCAAGAAGGGGTTCTTGCACAGTATTGCAAGGTGTGAGATTGAGCTCAGCTCAATGCCCGACCACGGCAAAAGATAAAGAAGAGATGAGTGTCATCCCCTATGCCTCAGCCATAGGATCTATTATGTATGTCATGCTTGTGTACCAGACCTGATGTAAACCTTGCCGTAAGTTTGGTAGGAAGGTACCAAAGTAATCCCGGCAAGGAACACTTGGACAGCGGTCAAGAATATCCTGAAGTACCGAAAAGGACAAAGGACATGTTTCGTTTATGGAGGTGACGAAGAGCTCGTCAGAAGGGTTACGTCGACGCTTAGCTTCGACACGCATCTGATGACTCTAAGTCACAAACCGGATACGTGTATATGTTGAATGGTGGAGCGAGAATGGTGCAGCTGCAAGCGAAGCGTCGTGGCGGGATCTACATGTGAAGCGAGTACATGGCAGCCTCGGAGGCAGCACATGAAGCAATTTGGGTGAAGGAGTTCATCACCGACCTAGGAGTCATACCCAATGCGTCGGGGCCGATCAAACTCTTCTGTGACAACACCGAGCTATTGCACTAGCCAAGGAGCCCAGGTTTCACAAGAAGACCGAGCACATCAAGCGTCGCTTCAACTCCATCCGTGAAAATGTTCGTGATGGAGACATAGAAATTTGTAAAGTGCATACGGATCTGAATGTCGCAGATCCGCTGACTAAACCTCTTCCATGGGCAAAACATGATCAACACCATAACTCTATGGGTGTTCGATTCATCACAATGTAACTAGATTACTGACTCTAGTGCAAGTGGGAGACTGTTGGAAATATGCCCTAGAGGCAATAATAAAAGCATTATTATTATATTTCCTTGTTCATGATAATTGTCTTTTATTCATGCTATAAGCGTATTATCCGGAAATCGTAATACACGTGTGAATACATAGACCACAATACGTCCCTAGTGAGCCTCTAGTTGACTAGCTCGTTGGTCGACAGATAGTCATGGTTTCACGACTATGGACATCGGATGTCATTGACAACGGGATCACGTCATTAGGAGAATGACGTGATGGACAAGACCCAATCCTAAGCATAGCACAAAGATCGTATAGTTCGCTTTGCTAGAGCTTTTCCAATGTCAAGTATCTCTTCCTTAGACCGTGAGATCGTGTAACTCCCGGATACCGTAGGAATGCTTTGGGTGTACCAAACGTCACAACGTAATCGGGTGACTATAAAGGTGCATTACGGTATCTCCGAAAGTGTCTGTTGGGTTGACACGGATCGAGACAGGATTTGTCACTCCGTATGACGGAGAGGTATCACTTGGGCCCACTCGGTAGTGCATCATCATAATGAGCTCAAAGTGACCAAGTGTCCGGTCACGGGATCATGCATTACGGCATGCGAGTAAAGTGACTTGCCGGTAACGAGACTAAACGAGGTATTGGGATACCGATGATCGAGTCTCGGGCAAGTAACATACCGTCTGACAAAGGGAATATCATACGGGGTTGATTGAACCCTCGACATCGTGGTTCATCCGATGACAACATCGAGGAACGTGTGGGAACCAACATGGGTATCCAGATCCCGCTGTTGGTTATTGACCGGAGAGCGTCTCGGTCATGTTCAGCATGTCTCCCGAACCCGTAGGGTCTACACACTTAAGGTTCGGTGACGCTAGGGTTAATAGGAAGACAAGAATGTGATTACCGAATGTTGTTCGGAGTCCCGGATGAGATCGCGGACGTCACGAGGAGTTCCGGAATGGTCCGGAGGTAAAGATTTATATATGGAAAGTGGTTAAACGGACTCCGGAAAGTTTCGGGGGTATACCGGTAATGTACCGGCCACGGGAGAGTTCCTGAGGTCCACTGAGGGGCCACCCCTGGGGCCACATGGGCTAAGTGGGAGAGGGAGCCAGCCCCTGGTGGGCTGGGCGCACCTCCCACCTAGGCCCATGCGACTAGGGCTTGGGAGGGAAACCTAAAGGGGCAAGGGGCGCCCCGCTTGGGGGCAAGCCACCCTTTCCTCCTCCCCTTGGCCGCCGCCCCCTCTAGATGCCATCTAGAGGGGCCGCCCCTCCCTTCCTCCTATAAATAGAGGGGTGGGGGAGGGCTGCACACACCATTGAAGGCGCAGCCTCCCTCCCCAACACCTCTCTTTCTCCACGCGTGCTTGGCGAAGCCCCTGCCGAGAACTGCCAGTACTAACTGCACCACGCCGTCGTGCTGCCATTGGAGTTGTCTTCCTCAACCTCTCCTTCATCCTTGCTGGATCAAGACGGAGGAGACGCCATTGTCCCGTACGTGTGTTGAACACGGAGGTGCTGTCCGTTCAGCACTTGGTCATCGGTGATCGGAATCACGTTGGGAACGTCTTCATCATCACCACTCCCTCGAACGCTTCCGTACTCGATCTACAAGTGGTATGTAGATGCAAACTCTCTCTCTTGACTCGTTGCTTAGATGAACTCATAGATAGATCTTGGTGAAACCGTAGGAAAATTTTAATTTTCTGCAACGTTCCCCAACAGGGATCCCATCGCTTCCTTACAAGTTACTATGCGCCGCGGTGCCATGGACGACACCTGGAGAGAGCTCTGGGACGGAGGGGCCGGGAAGCCGTACAGTGCGGTGGTATTCAAGAGCTCAACCACAAACGACAACAGAAATTTGGCTTCCCTTACAATTTTGCTCGTTCATTATCGCACACGGTTCATCTCCGTCGCTTCCGGAAACAGTGTGCGCTGAGCCTATTGTGTGTTGCGTTATGATTGGCCGGAACCCCAGCCACGCGGATCACGCGTGTGCACCGTTGGATGCACCGCGATCAAATGGCAATCTACGTCCCTCACATCACACCCGTGCACCTGTAGCTGGATTGGATTTATATGCGCTAAATGCCTAGAAAATGCACATAATCCCCTAAATATGGTAAATGAGCCCGGAAAAATGCCAAATTTGAACATGGTGATTTGCAGGGTGTATGTTCGTTGTAGAAAAAAACTCCAGGACAAAGAACGAAGAAAATTTGGATTCCCCTTCAATCTTGAGGATTTCCCTTTTGAAAGCATGGAACTTCCTCGGTGATGGTTCGATTTATGAAGGGCGTGCATGACAACATAAGCCAAACCTTCTCAAATTTTTACCAAGGCATGGTGGGGTCATACCATGGCACCATGCCAGCCGTCATGTTTTTTAAGCATTTATTTCATTTTTCTATAGTTGAAAACCCAACAAACAGACATTTGTGGTTGACTATTGCCACACATTTCATCGAAATATCTGTCCATTCCTTGTAAAAGGCATGAGAATTTACTAAATGGCACGAGCATGGTTTTCTAGGCCGTTCTTGTGGACCCTTTCATGCATCGATTGTTTGAACTTGAATTATGCGCATTAATGCCTAGGAAATGCACATAATCCCCTAAATATGGCAAATGAACCCGGAAAAGTGCCAAATTTGAACATGATGATTTGCAGGTTGCATGCTCATCATAGAAAAAAAACTCGTGGACAAAGGACAAAGGAAATCTGGATCCCCCTTCAATCTTGGTGATTTCCCCCTCAAAACCATGAAACTTCCTCGGTGATGGTTCAATTATGAAAGCCGCGTATCACGACATAAGGAAAACATTCTCCAATTTTTACCAGGGCATGGTGAGGCCATACCATGGCACCACGCCAGGCGTCATGTTTTCCAACCATGTGTTTCATTTTTTGTATAGTTGTTAACCGAGTAAACGACGCACTTATGGTTCACTATTGCCACACATTTCCTTGAAATATCTGCCCATTCCTTGTAAAAGGCATGAGAATGTGCTAAATAACACGAGCATGGTTTTCCAGACCGTTCTTGTGCACGTTTTCATGCACCGATTGTTCGAATTTGAATTATGTGCATTAATGCCTAGAAAATGCACATAATCCCCCAAATATGGTAAATGAGCCCGAGAAAATGTCAAATTTGAATACGTTGCATTTGAGGCGGTATGTTGATCGTTGGAAAAAAACTGAATGACAAACTTGGACGGAAATTAGGATTCCCTTTCAATCTTGGGGATTTTCCCTCTCGAAAGCATGGAACTTCCTCGGTGATGGTTCGATTTATGAAGGGCGTGCATGACGACATAAGCCAAACCTTCTCAAATTTTTACCAAGGCATGGTGAGGTCATACCATGGCACCATGCCAAGCATCATGTTTTTAAGCATTTATTCATTTTTTCTATAGTTGAAAACCCAACAAACAGACATTTGTGGTTGACTATTGCCACACATTTCATCGAAATATTTGTCCTTCCTTGTAAAAGGCATGAGAATTTACTAAATGGCACGAGCATGGTTTTCTAGGCCGTTCTTGTGGACCCTTTCATGCATCAATTGTTTGAACTTGAATTATGTGCATTAATGCCTAGGAAATGCACATAATCCCCTAAATATGGCAAATGAACCCGGAAAAGTGCCAAATTTAAACATGGTGATTTGCAGGTTGTATGCTCATCATAGAAAAAAACTTGTGGACAAAGGACAAAGGAAATTTGGATCCCCCTTCAATCTTGGTGATTTTCCCCTCGAAACCATGGAACTTCCTCGGATGATGGTTCGTTTTATGAAAGGCGCGCATCACGACATAAGGAAAACATTCTCCAATTTTTACCAGGGCATGGTGAGGCCATACCATGGCACCACACCAGGCGTCATGTTTTCCATCCATGTGTTTCATTTTTTGTATAGCACGAGCATGGTTTTCCAGACCGTTCTTGTGCACCTTTTCATGCATCGATTGTTCGAATTTGAATTATGTGCATAATTAATGCCTAGAAAATGCACACAATCCCCTAAATATGGTAAATGAGTTCAGAAAATGTCAAATTTGAACACGTTTCATTTGAGGCGGAATGTTGATCGTTGGAAAAAAACTGAATGACAAACTAGGACGGAAATTTGGATTCCCCTTCAATCTTGGTGATTTCCCTCTCGAAAGCATTGAACTTCCTCGGTGATGGTTCAATTTATGAAGGGCGTGCATGACGACATAAATCAAAACCTTCTCAGCTTTTAACCAGGGCACGGTGAGGCCATACCATGTCACCATGCCAGCCGTCATGTTTTTCAAGCACATATTTCATTGATCAATAGTTGATAACCCAGTAAATGACACCTTTGTGGTTGACTATTGCCACACATTCCATTGAAATCTCTGCCCATTCCATGTAAAAGGCTTGAGAAATTACTAAATACCACGAGTATGATTTTTCTAGACCGTTCTTGTGCACCCGTTCATGCACCAATTGTTTGAATTTGAATTACGTGCATTAATGCCTACAAAATGCACATAATACCCTAAATATTGTAAATGAACCCGGAAAAGTGTCAAATTTGAACACGGTGATTAGCAGGGTTTATGTTCATCGTAGAAAAAAACTCATGGATGAAGGACAAAAGGAAATTTGGATTCCCATTTAATCTCGGTGATTTACTATCGCACACGATTCATCTCCATCGCCTCTGCAAACCGTGTGTGTTCACTCACACATGCAAAAGGAAAAGAAAACCCTCGCCCACTTCGTCCCCACTCACTCGCTGCGGGCTCCTCCGCAACTCTGGACCCTAAGCTCGACGGCTGTTGGCGACGGGCATAGGTCGCGTTCCAAACGGCACCGGATTTCGCCTCCACCGCTTTCCGCCGCCTATCTGCACCGATATTCTAGACTCTAGTCGACTGGGGTTTTCTGCGGGATTGGGCCGGGGATTTTTCTCTTGGAGAAGGTAATCAACTTAATTGGCAAAATATTCACTCATCTCTTATCGCAGTCCGTCCATCGCTGTTAATCAGCCGGCGGAAATCGCCGTGGAATCATTTTTGTTCTAGATGATTCGTGGGTGTTCATTCATGTGTGCACAGTGCGAGCACAAATCGGGCAACTGTGGTCGTGGCCAGTCAGAAACGAAGTTCTATCTCACCATTCCGGATAACTTCATGGAGCGCTCGGTATGTTCAATCTCAAGCTACCACAGTCGGCATGGCCTAAATTTGTGAAAATATACCGTCTGTTGCTACATTATCTACATATTTGCATCAAATCTTTGTTACATTATCTATGTTTAATTCTATATTTTTGTACTTTGCTTGCACCTATATATGGATATGTTCTATCAGTTACTCCCATATTTGCATCTTGCTCGGTTATTTCAATATATCTAATTTACGATCTTAATTTTCATTTCAAGCAGTACATCCCTTGCTTTGCAAGAACAGGAGTAGAAGGAAATCTTGGCCTTTACTTTGCTGATGACTCCCATGATGTCATATTGACAACGCAACATGGATTTACAATGACGGTTAGTGTAAAACTTGATAAAGATGGTCACTCCTTTTTTAATGCGGACCTTTGGAGAAAAAATGTCTAAGTGTTATGAACTGAAAGCTGACAATAAAATTCTAGTGCGTGCACCACAGCCTGGTCTAATTAACATGGATGTTTACTTCCCCAATGTCATCAGCCGATCAAAGTCTGATCGAGGTTAGTGTCCTTTCAACTTTCTACATGTTGTCATATTACTATTTAAGCAACCAATTGATCACTATTTAAGCAACCAATTGTGATATCATATTCTGACTCCGTTCCTAGGCAGTAACAAATTCTGTTTACCAATTTATGCGCACTATATATTCTTCTGCCATGTTCTGAATAAATAATATCTTTCCACCTTTTAAGCAGGATATGTTGGATGCATAGTGAACGATCTGTATGTTACTAAGCATACCAAATTTCACTTGAAGGACTTGAAGCATGTCATAAACTTTTTTGGTAATCTGACAGAGATAGCACAGCGTATGAACGCTGAATTTTGGATGGGATTAATTAGACCTATCGTGCACACACTGAACAAGACCAATTGTGTGCACAAAGCGCTGGTAAAAAATCTTATTTTAATGTTGATGCTCATAAACTATATATATCTTCAACGATATGTTACAATTGTTTTTTATTCTACATGTCAACAGAAATTGCCCCGTGTAGCCGTTCCTGGATCGGTTTCCTGGCGTGGTCGAATTACACTTGTGCCTGCTAATAACGCCAAAGTGATTGCAAGGTACTGCATTTCCCACAAAAATGGAACCATTCAAATTAACAAGTTCTCGCTTCTCGTGGCAATGCATCCATATTGGAAAATTGGAGACACTGTTCGACACCTCCTCTACCAATGCACAGGAGGGCTCTTCCTTTTCATTGACGAGATGCCGAGTCGCCGTGATCAAGCTGCTTCTAGTGGATAGTTGTGGTTGTTGGCCCTCAGCCTCTTAAAATGTGCTAGCTGTTACTATATATGTTAAGTATGTAGATATGGACCATATGGTTGTTGGCCCTTAGCCTCTTAAAATGTGATAGTTGTTACTATGTTAAGTATGTAGATATGGACCATATGGTTGTCAAACCCGTGTTACGAAGATCCTCCTTTTGTCATAGTGTAACCACTATATATATGTTACTCAAATGCTGTTACCGAAGTTCATAAATTTTCATGGAAAGTATTAATATCGTATACAGTTCATTGAGTTTAAGCGTGTGCCCGATGTCCAGAAGGCATTTGCATATTAACTGTCCATATTGCAAATTCACACACATGTTCACATAAGGAAATGTATGTGTAACATACTAATCATCGCACACGAGTACTCGCAGATGCATCGTGTGCGATACTCCTAGCCACTGCAAGCACTAGTTTACATTTTTCAAATTTTTTTGTACACACAGAATCACACACGAAGTAACTGTATTCACCGTCTGTGTTGTAATTTCTCATCACAAACAGTTCATCCGAGTCGGCTGTTTGCCACATATCACACAGATCTTGTTTACACGAGTCATTTGTGTTCTTTTGGCTCATCGCAAACAGTTCATCCATGTGAACTGTATGCTGCATATCACACACATCTTATTAAGTTGAACCGTTTCTGTTGTGTTCCCTAATCAAAAATAGTTCGTCTGAGTTAACCGTATGCTGTATATCGCACACACATTGATATGGCTGCCCGTTTCTGTTGTTCTACCTCATCGCAAACAGTTCGAATGAATTAACCGTGTGTCCTGCATCGCACACACATTGTTATGGCTGCCCTTTTCTGTTGTTCTGCCTCATCGCAGACAGTTTGAATGGATTAATCGTATGCCCTGCATCGCACACGCAACTAAAATCTTAACCATGTTTGATGCATCCATCATCGCAAATGTTTTGCACCCTTTTTGACGGTTTTTTACACCACCGTTTGCGATTATTGCATCGCACACAGTTTCGGCAAAGGTCTCTGATCGTAGTGTCGCGTTAGCAGTCTCCTGCAGTAGTGGTTCCACTGGGATGAAGCAATGTTAGTGGTGTGAGATTTAAGTGTAACTGCAAAAACACAATTCATGGGAAATAAAGCAAGACGGAAGCACTTCACAAAATGGTGGTGGCATTGCTTCAATTTATCGACGGCACTAGACCATTACTTATAGTGACATTAGGTGGCACTGCTTAATGCTTCATGTGATTTTACATTAACGGTAGCGATATGGGCGTAGGGACAGTGGGGGCATAAAGTGGTGAGGCAAATGTGGTTGCCGAGAGCGGGAAACACTCAGGCAACATGTTTGCATTTGTCCCATTTTTTATCTCCTCGACAACATTTTCCTATGTGAGCACAGGAAATCTAGACCTGCTCATTCTCATTTGTGTTGTCCCCCAACACCCCTCACTTTCTTTCCTTTTTCGACCAAGAGACATGTCCACTTCCCCCCAACCTTCGCCATCCACCATGCTTTCTTCACCTTTTCAATCAAGAGACCAGTTGGGTAGCTAGTATCTACTACTTTCCCCCATTTCCTCTTTGAACCAAGTCCTAGATTCATGCTACAACTTTCCCACTTTCTTCCCTATTTGAACCAACTCTTAGATTCGACCGTATGAACTAGCGTTACCTCTAATAATAGTAAAAGTCTAGGTGGCTTTGGAACAGCCGACGGAAGTAGAAAAAGATCCACACGCAGCCACGTGGGGAGCTGGGGCAGTAGAGCAAGGCAGGTTTCCAAGAAATATATACCTGAGAGTCGTCGGCATGTGGCAAAGACGGTGTCGAGAGGCCGCATCTTGGCCACAATACCGCAGGGAGGAAGAAGGGGTCGGAGGCCCTCCCGAGCTGGTGCTCTCTTGGAGAGAACATCACGACCGCCGATCAGGACGCGCGGGCAGCCGTTGGTCTCCTACCTCGCCGCCGACGACATCGTGAATGATGCACCTACACCCCTGCCCCGGTCGAGGTGGTCCAGCCGGATTTGTGACCAGCCGTGAGCAGAGAGAGAGTGTGGCCACCTATGTCTTGCTTAGATCGGGAGAGCATGAGAGAGTGAAAGAGAGGAACCCTAGTAAAGCAAGCGTTAAGGCTCCTGCTTATATATATAGTGGAGTGATTTTGTTTTACCAGCTTCAAAAAAATGCACTCCTACGTGTACCCGCGAGTGGGTGTGAGAGAACTAGTGTGTGCGTGCACCGCTTCTCTTCGTGAGAGTACAATAAACTATGCGCAAAGAACGTTCGTGTCGAGGGAACGACACCTATGGAATCACTGGGATCCCTTCTACGGTTGGCGGGCGCGGAGTTGTGCAAAGAGCGGGTCTGGTAGTCAGCACAAAGATAGTTTACCCAGGTTCGGGACGCAAGGATGCGTAATACCCTAGTCCTGCTTTGGTGTATATCTGGGTGTTCTTGAGCTCTCGAACTAGCTGTGGTGCGTGCGTAGTCCAAAAGATCCGAATCCTTCTCCAGTACGCCTCGGGCCTCCTTTTATAGAGGAAAGGGGTCGCCACAGTGGCACACATGAGGTGGAAAGGTATACAGTGTACAAGCTTATCGCCTGTCATTACGGGACAAGGTGCATTAAATGCGCTCCTTAGGTGTCCTGTTGCTTTATTGGGGATGAAACGAGGCCCATCCGTCCGTGGCCGCTCCGCCTTGCTCCGACACGCATCCAGGCCATCGAGGCATGCAGCGCCATGTAGGCTAGCAGGCTGCTGAGATGGCGTGGTGGTAGGGTCTTCATGAAGATCTGCATGCCACCACGCAGGTGCTTGCTGAGTTGGCCTGGAGGCCGCACGTCGCCATGCAGGTGCCTGCCTAGCTGGTTGGGCTGGCCGCTATATGGGAACGGTGGGGGGGGGGGGTCTTCGCAGACGTGAGCCTGGCTGTGGCCTCACAGGTGTCCTCGGCAAGGGTCTTTCCGGGGCCCCGGCAAGGGTCTTGCCATGGCATCGCGGTCGTCCCTGGCAAGGATCTTGCCGGGGGTCTCGTGGATTTCCTCGGCAAGGATCTTGCCGAGGATCATCGTCTTCTGGTCCTCATCTGATCTTGTGTGTTTATGATCTTCACAAACATCTGCATGCCACCATGGAGGTGCCTCCCAAGCCTTGGTTCCAATGTGGTTGATGGTGTTGGAACCTTTGGGGTCAAGGGTGGCGCGCTCTGCTGGCGTTGGGCAATTTGGCCGGCAGGGCTCTTGCCGGGGCTGCGAAGGCTGCCCCGGCAAGGGTCTTGCCGGGGGAGTCCACCTCGCCCTCTTGCTCTTTGTGTCTCTGGTCTTGGCGTTGATCTAGTTGTATTGTGCCCTTGCTTCTCCTGCCCCGCGAAGCGTGGTCAGGTGTGTGGGGGTCCGACTGCCCGTTCACAAGTAAAGGGGTGCAAAAAGGGACCCCTACTTTTGTACACCGATAGGAGCCCCCGGGCCTGGGGCACATATAAGCGTGGAGCGTTATTGAGCCAGGCCCAGAACGGTGCGCGGGCGTGCGTGCGGTGGAGTTTCTACCGCAATAATTTCCCCGCTTGTTGCGCTTCCCCATGACCCGCGTTGAATGCGTGACGTGGGGGTCGTGCGTGGAATGACCGCTGTATTCTTGCGTCATCCCATGGAGAACAGTAAAGAGGTGACTTGCGTATTCTTTCGAAACTGCAGGGCCGCCGCCCATTTACTCCCCCCGCCTCGGAACCGTCGTTCCTTGTTTCCCACTACGCCTGCCCTTTATGCCACGTACGCCGCATGCACGGCGTGGGGTAGGTGACAGACGCACGGGATATGGGATGGCGCGCGGGGGCCGATACTTACGTGCCTTCGATTGGGCGGGGAGGGCGGCCGATGGCCTCGCTCGCTGCCACTTAATGAGCCGGATTGGGGCGGGCTCTTCAGAGGCGTAGAGCTAGTCTTTCGGCCTTCCCTTTCCAATTATAAAAAGGGGAACCCAGGGGTAGGAGGAAGGGCATCTTCCTGTATCTCCCCTCGGTCTCCATTCTTCACCCACGGTCATGGCGAGAGGGCGTGGCCACGGCCGTTCTTCCGCGGAGGCGACCAGGTCCTCCTCCCGCCAGAAAGCTGAGGCGGTCAAGGAAGAGCCAGGTGCCCAAGGTGAAGGCCATGCTCGAGGCGGGGGCGCCAGACGGGGCCGCGGTCGGCGAGGGCGACTGGGGCAGAAGCGGCCAAGGCAGAGGCGAGCGTGGAAGGGGGACGCCTGCGTCGTCCCCGTCTCCATCGCCATCTCCTCCGTCAACTCCTCCTACTTAGCCGAGTGGTCATGTCGGGGACACGACGCTCGAGTTTATCCTGTAGCTGCATGGGCCGCTAAGCAGCTGTCTCTGTCTTCCCCGGGCGTTCGCGAGGGTGCTGGAGATCGACCAGCCACCACGGCCAAGGCTTCACATGAAGGGGTGTTGCCATGGCGACATGTGGGTCAAGACAAGGTTCCCCGCCCCTCATGTGATGCTTCTTCGCCGGGGCTGGAAAACCTTCGCACACGCCCATTGCTTGATGGATGGGCACGTCCTCTACTTCAAGCTAGTGGAGAGTGACCTGCTCTCCGTCAAGGTCTTCGGGAGCTCGGGACACAGGCTAGGGTGCTGTGCCGAGAGCTCGACCAATGGTGAAAGCTCCTCTTCAGGCGAGAGCGACGAGGAGGACAGCGGCAGTGACGATGAGGGTAGCGGGCGGAGGGATGACGGGTCCAAACAGGTGTCGGACCCACCGTCCTGGGCGATGCCGGCAGCGCCACCATATGCATCGCCAGCTCCTTGAACTTCTTGGGGTCGCCTCCCTGGGTGGCTGGCGTGGGAAGGCCGGAGAAGACGAAGAAGGCGGTGGCAGGACGTCAAGTCAGAGTACGCGAGCACCGACGCCTTCGTCGCATATTGCCGGCCCGCTGCCTCATCTTTCGGCTCTTCTTCCGGCACCATCATCACCAACCCTCTTCAGGACGGCTGTCGGGATGTTCTCTTGGTGTCTTCTGCCGCTCGTACCTCGCCTAGGCGCCCCTTTTGCCCTTTTGTCTTCTTGTTTTATTTCCTTAGGAGAGGGACAAGAAAGGGATTACGGACACCTTATCTCTTTTTAGTTTTTAAGCCTACGGGCCTTTGTAAGATTTAAACCTTGTAACCCCTTTGCTTATGTTTGCATTCCGTATGAATCGTACTTGTTAGCAAGGTACTAACGAAGAGAAGGGTTTTTGTCGGGCTTCTTTTGTGTGCGGGCAAGGCCCGCACCAAGGAACGAGTCCTTGTCATCTTAAGATAAACATTGTAACCCGGCAACAGACCTTGTCGTCCTCCTGCTCTATAGCTCGACTACACTCACGCCCTTGGCGGAGTTAGGGGAAAAGTAGGATTGGGCCCTTCGCCCATTCCTTTCCCGCCGCGCTACGACCAAGTTCCGGTCCAAAGTAAGGTTTTTGGACACAGGAAAGAGGGAGCACGACTGTATAAGAGTGAGCGAAGTCTCGCATGTCCAAGTTTCATACGGAAGCAAGGAGTGGGGGATGAAAGGCTTATCTGATTTTGCAGCCCCCGGCAATCTTGGCTTGCCGCGGTCAGATCTTTGGACCTGCAGCCCCCGGCAACCTTGGCTTGTCGTGGTCGGCGCGTCGGCTTGTTCCCTTTCTTCCAAACAACTCAGCAGAAATGTCCATGCACCCTGCGAACCAAAAAGGACGGGAAGGAATAGAGAGACGCACACTCGACCTCTATGCTAGGGGTTAGTCGCCGCTAAGCACTATCAACCCTAATAGAGAGAGAGACTCAACTTAGCATGCATGCTGAAACTTAGGGCGCCATCGCTTCATTTATTTATGCTCAGGGTCTGCGCCTGGCTTTGTACAAAGGGTTACATGCCTTGCTGGCAAACTTGCACAGAAGGTGGTTTGTTGGGGGGCCCGGCAACCACGCCTTACGGATAAAACTTGTGAAGATGCTCGATGTTCCAGGAATTGCTCACTAGAATACCATCTTCGGTCTCCAAGCGGACTGCGCCAGGCCTAGTGACTCGTATTACCCGATAAGGGCCTTCCCACTTCGGTGTCAACTTGTTGGAATTCTTGGCCGACTGAACGCGCCGAAGAACAAGGTTGCCTTCCACAAAGCTTCGGGCATGAACCTTGCGGCTAATGATAGCGGCGCAAGGCTTGCTGGTAGCGCGCTGCTTGCACAGCAGCCCGAAGACGATCTTCCTCAAGGAGCGTTGCGTCATCTTTCCGCAACTGCTCTTGCTCAAGCTCATCATAAGTGAGCACTCGAGGTGACTGAGGGAGTCCTGGACTAAGGGGTCCTCGGGCGTTCGGCCTGTTAGCCATGGGCCAGATTGATGGGCTGTGAAGATATGAAGACTGAAGACTCTCACCCGTGTCCGGATAGGACTCTCCTTGGCGTGGAAGGCAAGTTTGGCGATCAAATATCAAGATTCCCTTCTCTGTAACCAACTTTGTACAACCCTAGTCCCCTTTGGTGTCTATATAAACCGGAGGGCTAGGTTAGTAGAGAACAAGACTCATAGCCATAGTCATCCATGCTAGACTTCTAGGGTTTAGCCATTACGATCTCGCGGTAGATCAACTCTTGTAATACTCATATTCATCAAGATCAATCAAGCAGGAAGTAGGGTATTACCTCCATAGAGAGGGCCCGAACCTGGGTAAACATTGTGTCCCCCGTCTCCTGTTACCATCGACCTTAGACACACAGTTCGGGACCCCCTACCCGAGATCCGCCGGTTTTGACACCGACATTGGTGCTTTCATTGAGAGTTCCACTGTGCCGTCCTCAAAAGGTTTGATGGCTCCTTCATTCGTTAGCCACGATGTTGTCCAAGGGGGAACCTTCCTCCACGGGCAGATCTTCGTGTTCGGCGGCTTCGCACTGCGGGCCAACTCGCTTGGCCATCTGGAGCAGATCGACAGCTATGCCCCTGGCCATCAGGTCAGAATTGGGAGCTTGAACTACGTCGCGGATATCCGTGGAGACTTGATCTTCGACGGCTTTGAGACCACGACAGCCACTCCCTGTCCCCACGATGAACATGACTTAAATCTGTCATCGGACCATGCTCAGGAAATTGCACCTGTAACTACTCCGGCCTTAGACCTGAAGCAGATCGCGCCATCCGAGGACGGGAAGCTCAATCCCGCCATGGAGGCCGCAGATTCCACGGCGTTGGAACCGCACACAGACCTAACCTTGGGTGATATCTGTGTCTCCGGAACCTCAGACTCGTTTCCGGCCATAAGTTCTGAACCATGTGTGTCCGCGCATGTCGAGCCGGATCTATCGTTGATCGTCGAATTCAGCACCGCAGACATCTTCTGACACTCGCCTATAGGCGATGTGTTAAACTCATTAAAAAATCTATCCTTAGCGGAGGGCTCACAGCCGAACTATGTCCGTTTTGAACTGGAGGCTGATGACGGGGAATTTCGCTTCCCACCCGCCACCGACTACATAGCCACTGTCGAGGACTTGACCGACATGCTCCATTACGGCTCCGAAGAGATCGACGGTATGGACGACGATGAGGAGCAGTGCCAAAATCCACCGTTTACCGGACGCTGGACGGCCACTTCTTCGTATGACGTATACATGGTGGATACACCTAAAGAAACTAACAATGATGACAAAGAGGATCCAGTTGAGGATAAACCTCCGGCGACACAGCCCAGACGCCGGTGTCAACGGCGCCACTCTAAGTCACGTCGTGCAAAAGACAGCAACACCGGCACCAGAGAAAACAATACTCCGGACGATGCCGAAGACAATGAAGACCCTATTGGGGCAATCTCCGAACAGGATGAACGGGAAGATGGGCACGTTAGCCCTAATGAACAGGCCATACACGAAGACTCAGAGGATAGTAATTATCTTCCGCTCTCCGAGTATGAGGAGAGCCTCGGCAACGAGGATTTCATCGTGCCTGAGGAACCTCTTGAGCAGGAGCACTTTAAACGCCGGCTAATAGCCACTGCAAGGAGCCTGAAAAAGAAGCAGCAGCAGCTTCAAGCTGACCAAGATTTGCTCAGTGATAGATGGACTGAAGTCCTGGCCGCCGAGGAATACGACCTTAGTGGCCCAGCCAAAAATTACCCGAAGCGCAAATTGCTACCTCAGTTCGATGACGAGGCGCTGGAGCCCGTGCCATCATCGTGCAACGCGGCTGACCGACCGCCACGCGGTCGGGATAAAACGGAAACTCAAACCAAACACCAGACCACCCACCTCGTTGTAAAGGCAGGGATAAAACAACTCGGGGTTATACATATGACCTTCGGCATGACCTGGACAGTAGAGCAGGACATACAAGATCGATCTACGAATCGTGAGGACGTGCCTCGAGACGCAACGACGACTACCTATTCGGACGTGACAAACCTAGCCACGCCCGGGCCGAAAACCACAAATGGACTCCATCGGAGGTACGTCGCAGTGTGGCCCAATACAGAGGCGCCGCACACCCTCTTTGCTTCACAGACGAAGTAATGGAGCACGAATTCCTAGACGGGTTTAAGCCCATGAATATCAAATCATACGACAGAACAACTGATCCCACGGTATGGATCGAGGACTTCCTCCTCCATATCCACATGGCCCGCGGCGACGACTTCCATGCCATCAAATACCTGCCACTAAAACTCAAAGGACCAGCTCGATACTGGTTAAATAGTCTGCCGGAAAACTCTATTGGCAACTGGGAGTACTTGGAAGACGCCTTCCGCGACAACTTCCAAGGAACATATGTCCGGCCACCAGATACCGATGACTTAAGTCACATTGTCCAGCAGCCCGGAGAGTCAGCCAGGAAGCTCTGGACTAGGTTCTTAGTTAAAAAGAACCAAATTGTCGACTGTCCGAACGTGGAAGCCCTAGCGGCCTTCAAACATAGCGTCCGGGACGAGTGGCTTGCCCGCCACCTCAGTCAAGAAAAACCAAAATCCATTTCAGCCCTTACCGCTCTGATGACCCACTTTTGCGTGGGAGAAGACATCTGGCTCGCTCGTAGAAGCAACCATGCTAGCGATCCGGGCGCTTCCGAAGTCCGAGGCGGCAATGGCAAGCCACGACGCAGCGAACACAAACGTCAGAATGATAATGAAAGAACGCGCGACACAGCGGTCAACGCCGGATTCAGCGATCCCAAACCCGGTCAACGAAAAAAGCCATTCAAGGCGAACAGAGACGGACCATCCAATTTAGACAGGATATTGGATCGACCCTGCCAGATTCACTGTCACCCCGACAAACCAGCTAATCATACCAACAGAAGCTGTTGGGTCTTCAAGCAGGCCAGCAAGCTCAATGTTGTACACAAGGGGATGAGGCCGCCCGGTGATAGCGACGACGAAGAGACTCACCAACCAAATACCGGGGGTCAGAAGCAAATTCCCCTCGAAGTAAAAACAGTGAACATGGTATACGTGACACACAACTCTACAAGGGAGCAGGAGAAGCACTCCCTCCGGACTGAAGATCATACTGCGGCAACTTCAGTACAAAAACGGTCTTATTAAACCGCATACCTTGTCGGCCATTAAGCCACCGGTCTCCATTCAACAGGATCGACCAATTCCGGAGCAGAAATTGTAGTTCGGCTTCCGCCGCCCACCTCATATACCTGCAAAATTTGTATCGTGCATACATAAATATGCACTTAAGATACCCTGGGCATCGGTGGAAGCACAATACATACGAGCCTGCAAGCACTCCTGTAACTTTTTTTCTAATTACTCTTTCTTTCTTCATTATCCTTTACTACAGGTGACGCAAAGGCTAAACATCTAATGGACTCTAGCGGAGTTCGGATCCGTACACTCACCTAGGGGGCTATTTCCGTCAAGGAATCCCCTCGCCGAGGACAGGCGGCGCAGACGTGCGACAGGAGGTCCAAAATAACTTTTTGTAGACCGCACTCTTTATTTCGAGCCTGTAATATGCCTTTTTCCTCCGCCTTCGACCCCGGGCATGTCAAATAGCCGGGGTTGCGGCCTTTTTTATCTATAAAATAACCATTGGCATATCACTCAGGTCCCAGTAAACATAATCCGCATTCAACATTGCTTTTTTCCAAAAAAATGAATTTGGCTCCTATGGTTGTTTCACACACATACCTCGGCATAACTTGCCAGGGGCTCGGTATGGGAACAAATGAGTTGCCGACAAGTCCGAACAGCTTTATAGCGAACTTCGGCATCGCGAGTTTGGCCTTATATGCATCAACTCTGAATCATGTCTTGGGTCAATAGTTGGGTTGCCCGGCTCCTGTGCTTGCTACCTTACGTTCCGCTCTATCGGCTAGTGCAGTAAAGGGAGAACTATTGTGATTGTGCTTCCGGTTCATCCGTCAAGCACCTCAAGAGAAAGTTTAAACCGATCATCATGATGCGACGAGAGCTGGTCAACCAGTCGCTTGCTTTTCAGAATCTTCCGCGATTCCCTCCGTATTATACGAAGGACCTTTTTCTTTAGGTCATATATGTAATGCACCATACTGGAATAAGCCGTACACATACCAGGGGCTATATCGTAGTCCCCCCCCCCCCTATAAATCTCCTATGGCTAAGTGAAAGTGTTAACGCCCTATAGTCTGATTGCCTAGTTCACCGCATTGACACCTCCTTAATGGACCAAGACGTTGGGTTAAGAGTGATCACATGCTTTTCCGAACACCCCCGTATTTTATACGTGGGGGCTGAAGCCGACGACTGGAAAACTTTCAGATTAATACAAAAACGGCCGCACAGGAGGAACAAAAGTTTTAGGTGAAACTAACATATATAGCCTCATCATAATATTGTCTTTTACAACTACCCATACATTTCACTCGAATATCATGTTTTTCGAGCATTGACCCTCTATCAAGCGGGCGCCCTCCAGGACATCCTCGAAATAATGCTCTGGTGCGTAATGGTCCTTTCCATTGGGTGGACCCTTCGCGGCAACATCTGTGGCCTTCATCTTCGCCCAGTATGTCTTGACACGGGCCAAGGTCAACCGTGCACCTTCAATGCACGCCAACTGCTTAACGACTTTGATACGCGGCACCGCATCAGCAAGTCGCCGCACCAAACCAAAATAACTATCCGATATTGGCTCATTCGGCCATAGCCCGGCCACATCGTCCTTCATGGTAGCACCGGATAGTCTATGGAGCTCGGCCCATTGGGTCATCTGTTCTTCAGCAACAGTGGGCGTTTTGACGCACCGAACTGCGACCAGAAAAGCTTCTCCGTTGCACACCCTTCTTGCGCTTGGTAAAACTACGCCGCACCGGAAGCACTCTTCGGCAGGTCCAATAACGCGTCTGGAGAACTCCACACTTGATTAAGCGGAGCATAATTTGGATCGCCAAACTTAGTTTGCAACAAAAAGGGCTTACCAGCCGCGATCTCCCCAGCTTGTCGGATCTCCTCCCGAGCCGCTCTAGATTCGGACCGTGCTTCTTTCGCCCCTCGTAAGGCCTTGTTAAGATCAGCCATTTTGGATTTATTATCATTCTCAAGGATTGCACAGCGGCTAGTGGCATCCTTTAGCTCACGAGTCATCGTGGATATTTTCTCCTCGCATTGGCGCCGAGCAGCCTGTTCGGCCTTTAACTCTGCAGATGCCTTCTCGGCAGCCGCATTGTTACTCCGGGCCTGCCCTTTGGCCCGGGCCAGCTTGGTCCGAAGGATCTCGACCGCGGCGGCACCATCTGCATTAATGCATATCTCAGTATACAATATTTCACGTGATGCTTACATTACAAAGCACACGCTTGTAAGGACTGCCCCAAAAACATACCTTGTGACTTGTGAAGGCGCTTGCTGATAAGCATAAGGTCATCTCCTGCCATATCAAGCTTCCGCTCTAGATCGACAAATTCTGTAGTTCGGGCAGACGCCAGGGAAGCAACAGCCTGCGTTTCAGTTAATCATATTATTTCCTGGACATATCTTTTTTTGATCCTCTGATCGCCTCCCTCGGGAAGCCAATCCGAGTCTCAGGGGCTACTACCTATACACAGGTGCAGTGTGTGAGTCAAGCACAATAAAAAATATTACATTACAAACCTCGAAGCCTTTTAGCAGGCTCACGAAGGCTTCATTCAATCTGCTTTTCACGGATAGAACCCTTTCAACCACCGTACCCATCAAGGTACGATGTTCATTTGAGACAAACACCTTTTACAACATGTTCGTCAATACATATGGCGCTTCTGGATCTTCGGAAGCTGCCGTAGGAGTATGGCCTCCCTTTGAAGGGATCCGTTTATTCGCCCCTGTGATTGTCCTCGGGGGCTTTGTTGTCGGCCCCGGACTCTGGGCTACCAAAGTATTACCTTCGGGTTGTGTCTTCGCCATCCCTCGCACCACCTGTTGATCAGGAGAGACCCTCCGCGACGACACCTCAAGGTCGTCCGCCCTATTGGGCGAGGAGACCAGTGGAGGCGTCTCGCTTTCCATCACCTCTGCGAGAAGGTCCCCCGAGGAAGAGAATTGTCGAAGACTGTTCACCGAGCTGCAAAAAACATATATTCTAGATGTTACCTTGGTCACAAGAAAGGGACGGGATATGTTTAAAGACACCCTTGTGCACTTACAGTTTGCCTGAAGGCTTGTCCTCTCCATGGGACCGCGCGATGACGTCGCCCTCCAAGCCCGGGCCACCCAACGGGGGCATCTAGCCTCGCTTAGGAGCCGTTTCCTCCCAACCTTCGGAGGCGGCCCTTTTCTTACCATGGGGAGAGGGAATGTTGGCTTCTCCTTCACTTTGGCCTTCGGGCAGGGGAATCTTGATCTCCCTGGGCACGCTGTCTGATGTACCCTCGGAAGGGTGGCCACCTTTGGCCTTCCCGCTCTCCGCCTTGTCTCCCTTCGCATGCACCTGGTACGGCGCCGGGGCCAGCATCCTCGTTAGCACGTGATCCGCTGTGTCTTCGGGAAGGGGGGCCGAACACCTAATATGCTCCGCTTTCTTTATCCAGCCCTGGAGGAAGATAGTCTGTTCAGTAACGTATTACAGCGTACTTAACTACAAAGTGTTTGGAAGTTGAGCGCTTACCGAGGTATCCGGATGGTTGCAGTCGAGGCCAAGGTCCTCGGTGGTGTCCGACCACTGTTTTCATTTCCTGAAAAACAACTTCCACATTCCTTTGTGCGTAGTGCCGAAGAAGTGTTGGAGGGTTCGTGGTCCTTCCGGATTAAACTCCCACATGCGGAGAGGCCTACGCTAACATGATAGGGTTCGGCGGATTAGCATTATTTGAATCACGTTGACAAGATCGATGTCTCTCTCGAGGAGGGTTCGGATGCGGCTCTGTAGAGTCTGCACTTCATCAACTGATCCCGAGTCCAGCCCCTTATTAATCCATGATGCAAGCTGCAAAGGAGGGTGATAACCCACAAGTATAGGGGGTCGCAACAGTTTTTGATAAGTAAGAGTGTCGAACCCAATGAGGAGCTAAAGGTAGAACAAACATTCCCTAAAGTTCTATCGACCACTGATAAAACTCTACGCATGCTTGACGTTCGCTTTACCTAGAACAAGTATGAAACTAGAAGTACTTTGTAGGTGTTTTTGGATAGGCTTGCAAGAAAGTAAAGAGAGCGTAAACATAAACTAGGGGCTGCTAAGATAAAAACACAACTAAAGTAAATATGGCGAGTGTGGAAAAGTGGTGGTAGGAGTTGTGGAATTGTCCCTAAGCAATTGACTACGTTACTAGACCGATAGCAAGTATTATGTGGGAGAGGCCACAACTAGCATGTCATCCCTGACTTGGAATTCTATGCACTTATGATTGGAACTATTAGCAAGCATCCGCAACTACCAACGTTCATTAAGGTAAAACCCAACCATAGCATTAAGATATATTGGTCCCCCTTCAATCCTGTATGCATCAATTTCTATGCTAGGTTGAAGCTTCATCACTCTAGCCCTCCAATACATAGTCCTATCAACATACAACTAACCCTATGGTGTGATCCACGCAGCTCATATGATGGGCACCAAAGGACAGCAACATAACCACAAGCAAATTAAATCAATCATAGCAATTCATCAACCACCAATAGGACAACGAAAATCTACTCAGACATCATAGGATGGCAACACATCATTGGAAAATAATATGAAGCATAAAGCACCATGTTCAAGTAGAGGGTACAGCGGGTTACGGAGAGTGGACCGCTGAATATAGAATGGGGAAGGTGATGGAGATGTTGGTGAAGATGGCGGAGGTGTTGGTGAAGATCGCGGTAATGATGATGGCCCCCGGCAGCGCTCCGGCGCCACCGGAAGCAAGGGGAGAGGGGCCCCCTTCTTCTTCTTCTTCCTTAACCTCCTCCCTAGATGGGAGAAGGGTTTCCCCTCTGTTCCTTGGCTCCCATGGCTTGGGAGGGGCGAGAGCCCCTCCGAGATTGGATCTATCTCTCTCTTTCTGCGTTCTGTCCAGGCTCTGTTTCACCATTTCGTGTATATATGGAGATCCATAACTCCGATTGGCCTGAAACCTTCGCCCAGATCGTTTTCCAAAAATTAGCTTTGTTGTGGCCAAGGAAGGGCATCAACCGCCTTACGGGTAGCCCACGAGATAAGGGGCGCCCCCCCCTGGAGGGGTGGCGTGGGCCACTCTCGTGGCCACCTCGGGCACCGTTTCGCGTTGATTCTTCCTCCCAAAAATCACAAATATTCCAAAATAATTCTCTGTCCGTTTTTATCCCGTTTGGACTCCGTTTGATATTGGGTTTCTGCGAAACATAAAACATGCAACAAACAGGAACTGGCACTGGGCACTGGATCAATATGTTAGTCCCAAAAAATAGTATAAAAAGTTGCCAAAAGTATATGAAAGTTGAATAATATTGGCATGGAACAATCAAAAATTATAGATACGACGGAGACGTATCAGAGGGCCAGAACGGAACGCACGTATAGCGGCCCACTTGGTACCGCGGGGTTCTGTGATGTAAAACCACTCCCGCTGCCATTGGTTGGAAGTTTCGGTGAAAGAGCCTATTGGCCAGTGAGTATTGGTAAGCTTGCTCACTACAGCACCGCCGCACTCCGTTTGTTTCCCGTCGACCACCTTCGGCGTCACACTAAAGGTCTTGAGCCATAAGCCGAAGCGTGGGGGAATTCGGAGGAAGGCCTCACACGTAATGATAAACGCCAAGACGTGGAGGAAAGAATCTGGGGCTAGATCGTGAAAATCCAGTCCGT
This sequence comes from Aegilops bicornis, assembly GCA_021605145.1. Lineage (NCBI taxonomy): Eukaryota > Viridiplantae > Streptophyta > Magnoliopsida > Poales > Poaceae > Aegilops > Aegilops bicornis. The sequence goes on along the minus strand of CM038673.1, from coordinate 169,362,351 downwards.
AATAAAACATGAGCCCCCGGACGAAGGGGTGAAGAGCGAACCCTAGCCCTTAGAGGAAGTGAGAGATGAATACGACCCTCTCACCGGATCTGGGAGTCGGCCTTGAGCAGGAAGCCTGTGGGGATCTCCGCGGTCAGGTATCTGGCCGCCCGATGCTTCGCATTGTCTTCCTCTGTAACGGAGGAAGCCACCCATCGGCCCTGACGGCTGGGTCCAGACATGATTGGGAAGCTTGGGGCAATGAAGTCGAACCTTGGATGCTAGAACTTGAGGTTGGAAGGGCTGAGGAGAGGTTTGGTGTAAAAGAGACGGCCCTTGGCTCCTTTATAAAGGCAACGAGTATCGAATGCCTCCTCCTAAGCCTAAGAGCCTGCCTATTCCTAAGGAATCTTTCCAATGGAACGGTTGGGTTACCCATGCTCGTATTGATGAGAATCCCGCAATAAGGGGACACGATCTCTGCCTCGACAAGACGTGCCAATAATAACCGCACCTCGAAACGTGGAACGGCAGGTCAGGAAACGGTTCGAAATAATGACCGGGAAAGTGTGATGTCACGTTACAAAAAGTTGTCAGCAGATTGGACTCGTGAAATATTATACTCTCTACGACTGTGTGTGTGGTACTTATGTTGCTGATCCGGACACTTTCATTGTGTCCGAAGACTATCTTGGAGTATTCGTGAAGGAGAACCCGCCATGCAATGCCGAAGACAATGTGCGCGCCGGACACCTCGCCATTGAAGCCTGGTTCAGGGGCTATTGAGGGAGTCCTGGACTAAGGGGTCCTCGGGCGTCCGACCTATTAGCCATGGGCCGGACTGATGGGCTATGAAGATATGAAGACCGAAGACTCTCACCCGTGTCCGGATAGGACTCTCCTTGGCGTGGAAGGCAAGCTTGGCGATCAAATATGAAGATTCCCTTCTCTGTAACCAACTTTTACAACCCCCTCCAGTGTCTATATAAACCGGAGGGCTAGGTTCGTAGAGAACAAGACTCATAGCCATAGTCATACAGGCTAGACTTCTAGGGTTTAGCCATTATGATCTCGTGGTAGATCAACTCTTGTAATACTCATATTCATCAAGATCAATCAAGCAGGAAGTTGGGTATTACCTCCATAGAGAGGGCCCGAACTTGGGTAAACATTGTGTCCCTCATCTCCTGTTACCATCGACCTTAGACACACAGTTCGGGACCCCCTACTCGAGATCCGCCGGTTTTGACAGTCTACAGTGACCCGTACGTGAGTTCCGTGGGGAGAACTGCTTCTGCCCCGTAAACGAGGGAGAAAGGTGTGTTGGCCAGTGGCTCGATTTGGTGTCGTTCTGATTGACCAAAGAACCACTGGCAATTCATCAATCCAGCATCGTCCGCACTTGTGTAGCCTGTCAAAAGTTCTTGTCCATAGGCCTCGCAATACTTCAGCATTCGCCCTCTCAGCCTGGCCGTTACTTCGTGGGTGTGCGACAGCAGCAAAACAGACCTTGTTGCCATGGTCCTGGATGTACTGTACGAAGGTGCGGCTCGTAAACTGCGTGCCGTTGTCGGTGATGACTCTGTTTGGCGCACCAAAACGACAGACTAGCCCCTTGAAGAACTTGACGGCCGACTGTGTTGTCACCTTCCTCACTGCTTCCACCTCCGGCCACTTTGTGAACTTGTCGATTGCAACGTACAAGTACTCAAAGCCCCGACAACACGGGGGAAGGGGCCCAGTATGTCGAGCCCCCAGACCAAAAATGGCCAGGAGAGAGAGACTGTTTGAAGGGCTTGAGCTGATTGATGAAGCTACTTCGAATGGAACTGACACGCTTCACACTTGGTTACTAGTGCCGTTGCATCCTGGAGGGCAGTGGGCCAGAAGAAACCTTGCCGGAATGCCTTGCCGGCAAGGGCCCTCGACCCTATGTGGGAGCCACATATGCCTCTGTGTATCTCTGCCAACAGCTCCAGTCCCTCCTCCCGGGGAATGCATTTCTATTTCACACCGTTTGGTCTTTTTCTGTACAGAACATCATCGACGAACTGATACATGGCAGACTGACGGGCTACTTTCTCCGCTTCTTCCTGCTCCTCAGGGAGTTCCCCTGTTTGGAGGAATCAGACGGTATGTTGTGCCCATGCCGGAGCCTGGGGCTCGACGGCAAGGACCAAAGGCATTTCCTCTGCCATGGGAGCGGCTGTCTCTACGGCCAGGGCTTGACGCCCTGCCGGAGTCTGTTGCCCCATGGCAGGCTCAGTGTCCATGGCAACATCTTTGCCGGCGGCCCCTGGGAGCTCGGCGAGAAAGTAATTGTCGGGGCCTGATTTCCTCCGCTTGTTCTGCCCTGTCGATGGTTCAACGGATGGTTGAGTTAATCGAAGCACAAAAGTACCTGGTTCCACAGGCAATTTGAAGGCAATGCGTTTCGACAAGTAGTCGGCGATGCCGTTCTCCACCTGGGGAACATGCTCCGCTTGTATACTGTCAAAATGCTCTTCCAGCTTCCTCACATCATCTACGTAGGCCTCCATCAATGGGCTTTGATAATCTTTGTTAACTTGCTTGATGACAAGCTGTGAATCACCCCTGATGATGATCTTCTTGATTCCGAGGTCTGCCGCGATCCTAAGACCGGCAAGCAACCCCTCATATTCAGCAGTGTTGTTTGTTGACATCTCCCTGGGAAAGTGCATCTGGACTACATACTTGAGGTGCTCTCCGGTGGGTGCGACGAGCAGCACACCAGCACCGGCGCCTTGCAGCGAGAAAGCCCCGTCAAAGTACATAATCCAGTCGCGACTTGTTTCCTTGCCGGGGAGAGCGGTCTCCTGAGTCTCTTCGTCGGGCGTTGAGGTCCATTCCGCAATGAACCCTGCCAAGACTCTACTCTGAATTGTCGAAGTTCTTTCAAACTTCGAACCAAAGCTCGACAGTTCTAAAGCCCATTCCACAATTCTCCCGGTTGCGTCTGGGTTATGCAATATCCTTTGCAATGGGAAGCGGGTGACGACGGTGATTTCGTGTGCTTGGAAGTAATGACGCAGCTTCCTCGAGGCCATAAGGAGGCCGAAGAGCAATTTCTGCACACCGGAGTACCTCGATCTAGCCCCCTGCAAGAGGGAGCTGACAAAGTAAACTGGGTGCTGCATCATCATCTTCTTCTGCACTATTTCATTTGGTTGCGTCGCTTCGCCCATTGTTGTCCAGAGTCTGCCGGGGGCCTTGCCTTACCGGCACCAGGCCTTGCCGGGGGGACCTCTGGTTTGCCATCCGCCAGCCCTGCCATTGCCACTGCCTCTTCGTTGACCTCCCTCTGTGCCACTAGCGCGGCGCTGACCACTTGGTTCGTTGCCGCTAGATATAGCAGCAACGGTTCTTGTGGTTTAGGCGCAACCAGTATTGGCGTAGAGGAGAGGTACTTCTTCAAATCCTGCAGGGCTGCCTCGGCCTCTGGGGTCCATTCCATTGGGCCCACCTTTTTCAAGATTTTGAAAAAGGGAAGGGCATGTTCAGTAGACCTGGAGATGAATCTGCTCATGGCGGCAATGCAGCCAGCGAGCCGACGTACATCCTTGATCCGCCTAGGTGCCTCAATCTGCTCAATGGCTTTGAACTTGTCTGGGTTCGCCTCGATCCCACGTTGTGACACAAAGAACCCAAGAAGTTTGCCAGACGGAACGCCGAAGACACACTTCACGGGGTTCAGCTTGAGGTTGATTTTGCGCAAATTTGCAAAGGTCTCTTCTAAATCTTGTACGAGTGTTGCCCTGTACTTGGTTTTGACCACTATGTCATCCACATAGGCTTCCATATTTCTATGCAGCTGAGGCTCAAAACCAATTTGGACTGCTCTCGCAAACGTCGAGCCAGCGCTCTTCAACCCGAAAGGCATTCGCATGAAACAATACATACCACATGGGGTAGTGAACGTTGTCTTCTCTTCATCTTCTTTCGTCATGAAGATCTGGTGGTATCCCGAGTAAGCGTCAAGGAATGATAACAAGTCACACCCGGTTGTGGAGTCAACAATCTGGTCGATGTGCGGTAACGGGAAAGGGTCATTTGGACAAGCCTTATTGATGTCTGTGTAATCAATACATAGTCTCCACTTCCCATTTGTCCTGTGCACCACCACCAGATTGACCAACCACGTCGGATGGAGTACCCCTCTCACCAAGCCTGCCGCTTCCAACTTCTTGTTTTCCTCTGTGATGAACTCTTGTCATTCCAGAGCTTGTTTCCTGACCTTCTGCTTGACGGGTCGCGCATGAGGACAGACAACAAGATGATGCTCAATCACCTCCCTGGGAACACCGAGGATGTCAGATGCTTTCCACGCAAACACATCGACATTCGCCCGCAGGAAAGTGATGAGCGCGCCTTCCTATTTGCTGTCGAGGTTGGAGCTTATGGTGAAAGCCCCTGCCGTGCCATCCTCCTTGACGGACACCTTCTTGGTCTCTGGTGGTGTAGCTCTGGATTTCTTGCTCTTGCCGGTGGAGCTCTTTGGCACGTCCTCGACGGGAGCACAACACTCCGAAGAGGTGCGCTTGCTGGAGTGGGTGTGAGAGGTCTTGCCGATCTTCTTCTCCCCGGGGCTTCAGTGGCATGAGCAAGTGCCTTGGTGGCAGTCGCTGCAACTGCCTCCCGGTAGAGTTGGTCAGCGCAGATCAGCGCATCCTTCTTGTTGGAGGGGACAGTGATGATGGTCATCGGCCCAGGCATCTTCAGCTTGTTGTAGGCATAATGTGAGGCCGCCATGAACTTGGCTAATGCTGGGCGGTCGAGGATCCCGTTGTAGGGCAAGGGGATCTTGGCTACATCGAAAACAATTCTCCCTGTCCTGTAGTTCAACTCACCTCCAAACGTCACGGGCAGCGTGACCTTATGCTTCGGCTGACTTCTTCCCGGGTTGATCCCTTGAAATGTGCCCGTCTCTTCGATCTCCACCAGGAATCTGCAGCCTTTTGATCACAACAGGTGAGATCAAGTTTAGACTGGCCCCGCCGTCAGCCAGCATTTTTGTCACCTTAAGGTTGCATATTGTTGGCGGAACCAACAACGGCACACACCCGACCGCAGTTGTGCGATCAGGGTGGTCCTCGGTGTAAAAAATGATAGGCATGTTGGACCACTTCAGTGACTTTTGAGCATCAAATGATGGTTCCGCTGTTGTGATCTCACGCGCCTACTGCTTGAGCTGGCGGTGGGAGGTGTGCAGCGAGGCGCCACCGTCGACGCACATGGCCTCTGTAGCTTTCTGGAACTCATGCTCGCCGGACTCGTCATCCTCGTCACGATCATCGTCTTCTTGCTTCTTGTCGCGGCCCCGAGCGGGTCTCTCTTGCTGGTTATCCTTGCCGCGGCGACCTCCTTGGCCGCCATGCTTCTTGTCGGATCCCTCGGCACCATCCTGACCCTTCTCCTTGTCCCGCCTCTCATACTCAGCCTTTTGCTTCTCAGCAAGCAGCTCAACTTGTCGGCAATTCTGGAGGTCGTGGCCCTTGGTGCGGTGGATCTTGCAGTACTGCTTGTTGGAGCCTCCTGGCTTGTCGGCAGCCGCCAAGGCCCGGCAAGCGGCGCATCCGACAATTTCCTTGCCGGGGTCGTCTGCCTTGGCCTTTTTGGCAGCGCCGGTGTCCTCGAATCCCTCGACGGCAAGCACGGTCTCTCCCTTGCGCTTCCTGATGCAGCGCCGACCCTTCTTCGTCGGGGCGGCGGTATCTTTGTCTGTGGAGTCGGTTTCCGCACCAGCGTCCTCGCCGGGGTACTTCCTCCCCTCTTCAGCTCGAGCGCACCTATCGGCCAAAACATAAAGCTCGGCCACATCTTTGACCTTGTTCATCGCCAGCTCTTCACGCATCTTGCGGTTGCGCATGTTCTTATGGAATGCGCTGATCACGGCGGCAGGATGAACATCTGGGATGTTGTACTGCACCCGGCTGAACCTCTGTATGTACTTGCGCAGGGTTTCACCTTCCTTCTGGGGGATGATATGCAAATCGCTTGCCTGGCCATGAGCTTGGTGGCCTCCAGTGAAGGCGCCAACGAACTCATGACACAAATCCGACCAAGAAGAAACGGAATCCGCTGGCAGGTGCATCAACCATGACATGACATTGGGTTTAAGTGCCAACAGGAAGTAATTGGCAAGCACCTTGTTGTCGCGAGCTCCAGCGGCTTGCATCGCGATGGTGCAGATGCTGAGGAACTCCGACGGGTGGGTCTTTCCGTTGTACTTCTCGCCAACGTCGGGCTTGAACATGCGGTGAGAGGGCCATTGGAACTGCCGCACCTCACTGGTAAAGGTTGGGCAACCCACCTCGTAGGGTAGGCCGCTAGAGCCCCCCGATGCTGGGTGGTCCATAGTGGGCCCCGCCTGCCTGTCTGACTGGTGGCGTGCTTCGCGCCGGCGTTCGATGGTGGTTCGAGCGTCTTCATGGGCTCGCTCCCGAAGAACTTGGCGCTGATCGCGGTGGGTCTATGGGTCGGACGACGCTATGGAAATGTTATCACAAGCGTCATCATGATGGACCGACACCCCCGGTGGCTGGCGTGGGGGAGGAGAGTGCACTATGGCCGCAGCACCTCCAGTCCTTCCACCACCGGCATGCGGTGGCTTGACGGAGTGCCGACCTGAGGGCCCCACTGGTCGCGACTCATCTTTGTTGGCAACACCGACGAGGCTCCGGATGGTGGCTCTCCACTCGTCGAGCTTTTCCGTAGCAGGAGGAAAGTCGAGGAGCAACTGCGCGCGCTAAAGCTTCCGCTGGCGTGGGCGGCGGCGAAAGCTGCGTGGACCGTGACGCGCTCTGACTTCTAACCACATTAGAAGGAGCTCTATCACGGCCTTGCGGCTGCGTGCCATTTTCACCAGCGCCTTGCTGGCCTTCTGTGTCCCGTGAATGAGGTACAGGACTCTTCCCACGACGGCGCCCGCGGTCACCGGCGTGGTGACGCTGCTCGTCGCACACAACCTAGGAAGAGTGCATCATGGGCGCCGGCGTAGGCGTCTTGGAATCGCCACGCCGCTGATGGGTGGCACAACGCCGCCCTTGGAGGGCCCGGCGCCGCCTGCGGGGGGCCCGGCTCCGTCTTTGGATTTGGCGGCGTGCGGCCCGACGTCTCGCGCACGAACGACGCCGCTCGCCAGGCTTTGACTGCCAGAGCAATGTGGGTGTTCACGGGCCGCGCCTTGGCTTCCGTCCGCGACCGCCTCACCACTCGCCTGGACAGATACGGGCTGTTTGGCCCCCCATGAACCGATCATCGTGATCATCTTCTTCTTGGGAGCCATGGCGATGAAGTACTGCTAAACCAACTGCTACACCGGATTTTCACAACTGTGCCCCCTACCTGGCGCGCCAAAGATGTCGGGGGAACGATACCTATGGAATCACTGGGATCCCTTCTACGGTTGGTGGGCGCGGGGTTGTGCAAAGAGCGGTTCTGGTAGTCAGCACAAAGACCGTTTACCCAGGTTCAGGCCGCAAGGATGCGTAATACCCTAGTCCTGCTTTGGTGTATATCTGGGTGTTCTTGAGCTCTCGAACTAGTTGTGGTGCGTGCGTAGTGTAAAAGATCTGAATCCTTCTCCAGTACGCCTCGGGCCTCCTTTTATAGACGAAAGGGGTCGACATAGTGGCACACATGAGGTGGAAAGGTATGCAGTGTACAAGCTTATCGCCTGTCATTATGGGACAAGGCACATTAAATGCGCTCCTTAAGTGTCTCGTTGCTTTATTGGGGATGGAACGAGGCCCGTCCCGTCCATTGCCGCTCCGCCTCGCTCCGACACGCGTCCAGGCCATCGAGGCATGCAGCGCCACGTAGGCTGGCTGGCTGCTGAGATGGTGTGGTGGTAGGGTCTTCACGAAGATCTACATGCCACCACGCAGGTGCTTGCTAAGTTGGCCTAGAGGCCGCACGTTTCCAAGCAGGTGCCTGCCCAGCTGGTTGGGCTGGCCGCTGTATGGGAACGGCGGTGGGGTCTTGGCAGACGTGGGCCTGGCTGTGGCCCCGCAGGTGTCCTCGGCAAGGGTCTTGCCGGGGCCCCGACAAGGGTCTTGCCATGGCATCGTGGTCGTCCCGGGCAAGGATCTTGCCGGGGGTCTCGTGGATTTCCTCGGCAAGGATCTTGCCGAGGATCATCATCTTTTGGTCCTCATCTGATCTTGTGTGTTTATGATCTTCACAAAGATCTGCATGCCACCATGGAGGTGCCTCCCGATCCTTGGTTCCAATGTCGTTGATGGTGTTGGAACCTTTGGGCTCAAAGGGTGGCGTGCTCTGCTAGCGTTGGGCAAGTTGGCCCGGCAGAGCTCTCGCCAGGGCTGCGGAGGCTGCCCTGGCAAGGGTCTTTCCGGGGGAGTCCACCTCGCTCTCTTGCTCTTTGTGTCTCTGGTCTTGCCGTTGATCTAGTTGTCTTGTGCCCTTGCTTCTCCTGCCCCACCAAGCGTGGTCAGGGGTGTGGGGCTGCGATTGCCCGAGCACAAGTAAAGGGGTGCAAAAAGGGACCCCTACTTTTGTACAGCGACAATTCGCCACAAGAGTAATAGTATAAGTGTGTGACGTGTGAGTTAAAATAAAAGGTGCACGGCGTCTTTTTTTAGAAGTTCTGAGGGTAGGGTGTGAAGAGCACATATGTGTGTGACGTCTACCTGCAGATACACGGTGGGTGCGAGAGGACTCGGGAGAGTCCTGACTCGTGAGGGTGTGTGTGTGCGTGAGAGAGAGGGGGCATGTATCAATGCAATGCATGTGTCCGTAAATCATATCTGACAAACGTTCGCCACAAGCCATTTCCTGACGAACGCCGTAAGAACCGTTAGATCGGCATCCAACAATGCCAGTTTTGCCATGTCTTTTAACAGAACTGCCACTCCTCCAACGCACAAATCTTCCATGTGAGTGTTGACAACTGCCGTATGCTCCTCCCTCCGTTCCAAAATGCAGTGCATATAGCTTTATTGATAATTCAAACCTCGCAAACTTTTACCGAGTTTTCGTGTAACAAAATGCACATATAGAATACCCACTATATATCATTTCATTCATCTTCGAGAGGTAACTATAAAGATGGGGGAGGAGTGTACACAGAAAGACCGTCGTATCACCTGCAACAATTTCAACCATCCTTTGGTGTGGAGGAATATCATAGGAACTCTATATGATATGATTTTTATAGGATTTTTTCCTTTAGAGTCAATTGGTTCATAGGAATAGATTCATATACTCCACATTTCAAAGGAAAATAAGCATGATATCATTTTTATAGCTTTAGAGCCACTTGAGGGAGTCCTGGATTAGGGTTCCTCGAGTGTCCGGGCTGTTTGATATGGGTCAAACTGATGGGTCGTGAATATACAAACAGAAGACTTTCCCCCGTGTCCGGGTAGGACTCCGATATGCGTGGACGGTAAGATTGGTGTCTGGTTATGTTATTTCCTTCCCCCACGAACCGACTCTGTACAACCCTAGACCCTTCCGATGTGTATATAAACCAGAGGGTTTAGTCCGTAGAGGCTATCATAATTCTCATAGGCTAGACAGCTAGGGTTTAGCCATTACGATCTTGAGGTAGATCAACTCTTGTAACCCCTATACTCATCAAATACAATCAAGCAGGACGTAGGGTTTTACCTCCATTAAGAGGGCCCGAACCTGGGTAAACGTTGTGTCCCACTTGTCCCTTGTTACCATCAATCCTCGAACGCACATTTCGAGACCCCCTACCCGAGATCGATCTGCCGTTTTGACACCGACATTGGTGCTTTCATTGAGAGTTCCATTGTGGTGTCAATAGAGGGATCGATGGCTAGCCTTGTCATCAATAAGGATATCACTTCTGGAAGGAACCTAACTTCAGGACAGGTCCTCCAGCTTGGCGGTTTCACCATGGGCGCCCGAACGGCCGTCAAGCCGATGGTGCCCCCCGCGATCGCCAAACATCACCTCCGCATCAGCCCCGAACACTCCGAAAAGATGGATCTGGCGGACGTCTCATCCTTGAACAAGCTGCTAGATCGCTTCGCTGCCCTGGGGCTTGCAACGGATTATAATCGGATTAGGCTCAAACCCGACCAGAGGGAAATCAACTCCCCGCCGATCACCCATCAGGTAGCGGTCGTCGAGGAACGGGCTGAAAACACTTCATCCCCTAAGTTAAGGACCAGCTATGTTCGGATCTCCAAGCCCCTCAAGCCGGGCACCCTCCCTCGGGATGAGACTTCACGTCCCCCGAACTTAGGATCGGACATAGGGCCCGGAAAACACTTGGATCTTCCTGGACCCAAACTGGTGACCTCGGAGATTTTTCAAGCTCCGGATTCAATCTTGTGTCGGGATTCGGATTTTAGCCCACCCACCCACCACAATCAATACTCTTCAAGCAATCCAGGCCCTCCAGACATATGTGACCTAATGTATATACGGCAGCAATGACAATATTAAATATTGGAGATTCGGATTTTAGCCCACCCACCCACCACAATCTATACTCTCCAAGCAATCCAGGAAACGGTCCATCACTTCTGGGCCAGATTCCTCCTTGTTAAAAACAAGATTAAAGATTGCTGCGATGACAATACAATCTCGGTTTTTCACCGAAACTGTACGAAAGAGGGAATTCTGAACGCCCTCAACCGCCGTCGCATACATAACTTTATGGAATTATCACACTTAGTGCAAAAATACTGCGCGATGGAAAGCACATGGAAGGCCCAGAAAATCCGCCTGGAACCCGCTGCCTTTCAGTAGTCCACCACATGGGCAAAATGGATACACCCTTACGAGGCAGCTGATCATAAGCTCATCGGCAAGAAAACAAACCCTTTACGAGATACTGAACAGTTCTTGACGAACTCCTCGGCAAACCCTGTCAGATACATGCGACGCCGATCACCGAACCAACTCACAGCCTTCGGGAATGTTGGGTACTCCGGCAAGTGCCTAAAAGCGGTGAGGCTATCCTCACCAGCGCTACTCGAGAGAAGCATTCTCCAGAGGATGACGATTTCAACGTCTTTACGGTCTTCGAGACCTTCTGTTCAAATCATTGGCGCAAAAGGGCGCTCCGCGACCTCACCAAAATCAACCAAGTAACCGCAATAAGCCCTTGGAATGACACGGCAATAACTTCACCGCGGACGATGAGCCAAGGGCCCGATCAGTCTGAGCACCAGCCGCCTTGGTCTTAAACCCAGTTTTGGATGGCTTTCGACTCACCAAGGTGCTCATAGAAAGCGGCAACGGACTTAACATCATCTACGAGGACACGCTCGACAAAATGCAAATTGACAAGGCTCACATCGAGCAAAGAAGTACCACCTTTCGAGGCATCATCCCCAGTCGCGAAGCATGATCCGGATATAGCACTCTGCGCCAAAAAAAACCCGCATCCTTGGCCCTCGAGGCACTATCCGAAGCCCTCGCGGCCGAAGAATTAACCACCCTGCGATCCATGGTGGACAAAGACGATGTGATCCTTGATAAGGGGCCCAAATCCACCTCTTTCAAACCAGCAGATGAAATAGTTAAATTTCAAGTGCACCTGACGGATCCTAATAAAACAGCGTCGATTGGAGCACAGCTGGATCCGGCGGGCGATGCCATCCTACGAGCGTTCCTGTGTAAAAATTGGGATATCTTTGCCTGGCACCCTTCGGACATGCCCGGAATCCCACGCAGACTGGCCAAACATAGCCTCAACATAATCAAGGGGTTCAAACCAGTCAAGCAAACATTACAATGATTTTCTGAACCCAAATGACAAGCTATAGGGGAGGAGCTAGCTAAGTTACTCGAGGCCGGGTTCGTCAGAGAAATCAAACACCCGGATTGGTTAGCCAACTTGGTCATGGTGCCAAAGAAAGACAACGCCTTTGTGTCGATTTCAAAGACCTTAATAAGGCTTGCCCCAAGGACCCTTTCCCATTGCCCCGCATTGACTAGATTATCGACGCAACCGCGGGATACAACTCATTGTGTTTCCTCGATTCTTACTCAGATACCATCATTAGGATGAAGGAGTCCGACCAGGCCGCAATAATGTTCTTTACCCCGTATGAGCATTTTTGTTTCAACACTATGCCTTTTGGGCTTACAAACGCTGGTGCCACTTACCAACACATGATTCAAACATGTTTGGAAGAATAAATCGGCAAGACAGTGGAAGCATATGTGGACGACGTGGTCATCAAGACTAAACACGTCGAATCATTGGTGGACGATGTCCGCCTCACATTTGAGAACCTCTGCACATATGACACAAGGCTTAATCCGGAAAAATGCATTTTCGGCGTTCCAGCCGGAAAGCTGCTGGGGTTCATTGTCTCCAATAGAGAAATCGAAGAGAACCCATCCAAAATCCGAGCCTTGTCACAACTGGCCATACCAACAGACTTAAAGCAGGTCCAAAACTAGCAGGGTGCGTGGCAGCTTTGAGCTGCTTCATCTCCAGATTAGGAGAAAAATCATTGCCTCTTTATAGATTGCTCAGACGCACCGATCACTTTGAATGGACGGACGCGGCTATAGCCGGATTGGAAGAAATAAAAACCTTATTAGCAGGCAACCAATCCTAGCCGCAGCAAGTGTTGGCGAGCCCATGTTGCTCTATATATCGGAAACTCACTAGGTAGTGAGCATCGTACTCGTTGTGGAGCGAGAGGAAGAGGGACATAAATTCCCCATCCAGAAGCCAGTATACTATTTCGGCGGTCCTTACACCATGCAAATCCCGATACCCTCACTATCAAAAGATAGCTTACGCGGTCTTTATGGCATCTCGCAAACTCCGTCACTATTTTCAAGATTGTTCGATCACGGTGGCATCTGAAGTACCACTTAATGACATTATAAAGAATAGGGATGCCACCGGCCGCATAGCTAAATGGGAAATTGAGCTCTTCCCATTTGAAATCACATATAAGCCGCGCTGAGCTATCAAATCTTAGGTGCTGGCTGACTTTGTCGCCGAGTGGACGGAAGCCGAGCTCCCTAATGAGTACAGCTCATATTCCAACTGGATCATGTACTTCGACGGCTCTAAAATGTTAGCCGGACTAGGGGCTGGTGTCATATTGACATCCCCACGGGGGACACAGTCCGTTATGTGTTGCAGATCATGTATACGGACTCCAATAACGCAGCCAAATACGAGGCACTTCTACATGGCCTCCGAATGGCTGTCTCGATGAGCATACAACGCCTCGAGGTGCGAGGGGATTCAAACCTCACAATATCCCAGATAAATGGAGAGTTTGAAGCAAAATATCCCAAAATGGCGGCGTATCAAAACTCCATATTAAAAATATCGGCTCGGTTAGAGTGGCTCGAGCTTCATCACGGTGCTCAAGACAGTAATCAGGCAGCAAACATCCTTGCTCGAATGGGTGCCAAGCTCGACCCCGTCCCACCTAATACCTTTGTGGAAAGGCTCTTTAAGCCATCCGTGCTGTGGCAGGACAAGAGCAGAAATACTAATCCAGACCTGATCACTCCCCAGTAGCGGAACACAATACGGATATCATCGGGGGTTCGGGTACCGGAGTAACACCCTCCGCCCATGAAATCATTGCCGTTATTACTCCATGGACCGAACCTTTCCTGGCCTACCTTAATAAACAGGAACTTCCCGATGATCAAAATGAGGCCCGTCGCGTAGTTCGACGTTCTAAAGCCTATAAAGTTCACGAAGGTGAACTATACAATAAAAGTACTACTGGAGTCCTTCAAAGGTGCATCTCGAAAGAGGGACGGCAACTCTTGGCTGAAAAACATGCTGGTCTGGGCGGCCATCATGTCGCAGCTCAGGCCCTCGTAAGCAAGGCCTTCCGGACAGGTTTTTTCTGGCTAACGGCCCGAGCAGACGCACAAGCCCTTGTGCAACATTGCGTAGGATGTCATATTTTTGCCAATCAAAGTCACATGCCTCCCACTGCCTTACGAACAATCCCCATCACTTGAAATTTTGTGGTCTGGGGGCTAGACATGGTAGGACCCCTTAAAGGGGGAAGCCACAAAATAAATATTTACTGGTCTTGGTGGATAAATTCACTAATTGGACAGAGGCCAAACCAGTAAAAACGGCTGAAGCAGGGCCAGTGATTGACTTTATATCCGGAGTAGTACACCGTTATGGTGTCCCGAACAGCATCATCACTAATAATGGCTCCAATTTTACAGCCGATGAGGTAAAAAACTTGTGCGCTAACTTGGGCATTAAACTCGACTATGCATCCGTCTACCACCCTCAAACTAACGGTCAGGTTGAACGGGCCAATGGCCTGATAATGAGCGGCATTAAACCTAGACTAGTGCGCTCTCTGAAGGAGTCAGATAAGCATTGGGTTGAGGTACTCGATTTCGTGCTCTGGGGGCTACGGACTACGCCTAATCCGACGACCGGATACACACCTTTCTTCATGGTGTACGACGCAGAAGCTGTTTTGCCCTGCGATATTATTCATGACTCACCTCGAGTGCGCATGTACAAAGAGCGAGAAGCCGAGCTCGATCAGTAGTATGACCTAGACGGCCTTGAAGAGGAGTGTGATATTGCAAAGGCCCGTTCCGCATTCTATCAGCAACAGGCTACGCGATACCAAAGCAGAGAAGTGCGGGCCAAGACATATAACGTCGGCGATCTCGTCTTATGTCTCCCAGAGAAGAAAAAGGACAAGCTCAAACCAAAATAGGAGGGCCCCTTCATCATAGATGAAGTTCTCACAGGATGAGACTATCGCATTCGTAATGCATCGGATAATTGCCATGAGCCGAATCCATGGAACGCTGCTCGACTTCGATGGTTCTATGCATAAGTCGGCCGCCTCCTTTATGTTTCTTTGACTAGGCTCCTTTTTCTCCACTTCTTTATTTCTCTCCTTTTTTATTTTCCCTTTTTTATATCCCAGTGTATGTTTAGATCTACCGAAATGTTCGGGGTACACATCTTTAAATGAATACGCCCTACTATGACTGGTGGCTTCTTTGACAAAGCTTCTTACTAAAAGCTCGTGGCTTACACTGTCTATGTCGTTTGTTATATACAATTTTCTGCCATTATATGCACCTCTATGACTTAAGTATTTGCCAAGCTGGGTCGCCTCGCTCCTGTGTTTATACCCTACGTTCCCGATTGTTCGGGTAGGGTGTAAAGAGAGCATCTTTGTGATTGTTACAACCGGGTAATCCAGACTTGTACCTCAGACGGGTGAAGCCGAAATCTAGCGTTCTTAAGGGAATAATTGGTCGGCAAGCAACGACAGTTTGTTTACATTTTTGTCACTCTGCTAAAAATAAATATACGGGGTAGGCTCCCTGTAATTCGGATTAAAGCCTAGACACGCATAATTAAAGCATGCCAAAACCCAAGGAAAGGAACCCCTAATGGAACTATTTTCCTTGGAAGACGTTTCTTACGTTAAAAAAAGTAATATAACATAACTCCGAGCAAAATTTTGCCTGTTTGAGCAATATGGCCGGATTACCTGGTTTCCGAACATAACAATGTTTCTTACATTCCAACACGGTATTCGGAAACACTCCACCTTCTTGGTTCAGAGGTTGAAGCCGAAGGCCTGCGATGACAATCTTTTACATGTTCGGTTGGAGATAAGGTTGATAATAAAGTACATCGACACATTGAATCGAATGCCTACTCCTTATCTATGCCATCTATAAGACTGTCTAAACTACAGTCTTCTTGAGAATACTTCACAACTATCATTACTTGATCATATACCAAGTTTGTCGGGATCTCTTTCCCGTCCAGTCCCTGAGGTCCAACTCAGGCTATATGATTTGGGTCAAGCTTGGTGTAGCATGTTTTTACCATCGCCCATGCTTCTTGTGCACCTTCCCAGCATGCGGACGCCTTCCATAGCTCGAAGCGGTGCCGTGCACCTTTGAATAGGTTCGCCAACCCCTCCATACTTTCCGAAGGGGCATCGGATGACCATAAATCCTTCACCATACTTCTCATAGCTTTCCGGGCTCTTTCATGCACCACAGACAGTTCCTTAATCACGTCGCCTCGAAATCTGGATACTTCCTCTTCAGGTCGACCGGTTAACATACTTGCAATGACAAAGTTGTGACAATCCGAACTATGGGATATTATACATCCTTTGGAGGGTTCAAAAGGTCATACCGAATATGCCGCCTTTCAACTTCTTATTTTCTTGCTGCGCGGCCGATCACAGAGCCTTTAAGCTCTTTATCTCTTTGGCTCGTTTATCCTTTTCCTCCTCAAGCTTGTTCTTCTGATCAGTGGTCATTGTGGCCTTTTTCATCTCCACAAGCTCTATGGTGACGGCATTCAGCTTTGTCTAGTTTGCCTCCAGCTCCTGGGACAACATGTTGTTCTTCTCCCTGAGAACCTGCAAGTTGTAATGATCCTTAAATTGGTTGGCCTAACCGCTTTAAGTCTCAGGGGCTACTGGCATATATTTATTACATTTGCATAAATTATTACCCGCATATCCTTTGAAAACAGTTGAGTAACTCCAGCAAGTCTGATAACCCACAAGTATAGGGGATCGCAATAGTTTTCGAGGGTAGACTATTCAACCCAAATTTATAGATTCGACACAAGGGGAGCCAAAGAATATTTGAAGGTATTACCAGCTGAGTTGTCAATTCAACCACACCTGGAGATTAATTATCTGCAGCAAGGTGATCAATAGCAAAGTAGTTTGATAGTTTTGATAGTAGTGACCGCAACAACGGTAACAGTAATAGTGATAGCAGTAGTTTTGTAGCAAGTGTAACAATGATGATAGCAGTAGTAACTTAGCAGAAACAATATAAGATAAATTCGAAGGTATTGGATCGGTGACTTGTTGGATGATATTCATCATGTGACAGTTATAACCTAGGGCGATACGGCACTAGCTCCTGTTCATCGATATAACGTAGGCATGTATTCCGTAAATAGTCATACGTGCTTTATTAAAAGAACTTGCATGACATCTTTGTCCTACCCTCCCATGGTAGAGGGGTCCATACTGGAAACTAAGGGATATTAAGGCCTCCTTTTAATGGAGAACCGGAACAAATCATTAACACATAGTGAATACATGAACTCCTCAAACTACGGTCATCACCGAGAGTGGGCCCGATTGTTGTCACTCCGGGGTTGTCGGATCATAAACGTAGTAGGTGACTATAACTTGCGAGATCGGATCTAAAACATGAATATAATGATGAATTCATAAATGGTTCAGATCTGAGTTCTTGGCACCCGGGCCCAAAGTGGCAAGCATTAAGCATAGCAAAGTCATAGCAACATCAATGTAAGAACATAGTGGATACTAGGGATCGGGCCCTAAACAAACTAAAACGATTACATCATGAGTCTCATCCAACTCCTCACCGACCAGCGAGCCTACAAAGGAATTACTAACTCCCGGTGGGGAGCATCATGGAATTGGCGATGGAGATGGGTTGGTGATGACGAAGAACGAAGATCCCCCTCTTCGGAGCCCCAAGCGGACTCCAGATCTGCCCTCCCAAGGAAGAACAGGGCTTGGCGGCGGCTCCGTCTCGTGGATCACAATAATTCTTTCTCCTGGTTTGTTTCTTCGAAAATAGGAATTTATAGTGTCAGGGTTGAGGTCTGCTGGGCAACCAGGTGGGTACAACCCTCCTGGGCATGCCAAGAGAGGGGGGCTGATACGTCTCCAACGTATCTATAATTTGTGAAGTATTCACGCTGTTATTTCATCAATCTTGGATGGTTTACAATCATTTTATAGCAACTTTATATCATTTTTTGGGACTAACCTATTGACCCAGTGCCAGTTGCTGTTTTTTGCTTTTTTTTACATCGCAGAAAATCAATATCAAACGGAGTCCAAACACCGTGAAACTATTTTTTGAAATTTTTATGGACCAGAAGGAAACCAATGGGCCAAAGCAGCACCTGGGGGTGCCCCAAGGGGAGCACAACCCACCAGGGCGCGCTAGGCCCACCTTGCGTGCTCAGGTGGGTTGGCCCACCTCGGTGGCCTCCCGCACCCCTTCTTTGCACTATAAATTCCCAAATGTTCAAAAACCCATCGGGGTTACCCTAGATCAGAAGTTCCACCGCCGCAAGGTCTCTATATCCACGAAAACCAATCTAGACCCCGTTCCGGCACCCTGTCAGAGGGGGGGATCATCTCCGGTGGCCATCTTCGTCATCCCGGCGGCCACCACAATGAGGAGAGTAGTCCACCCTCGGGGCTGAGGATTTGTACCAGTAGCTATGTGTTTAATCTCTCTCTCTCTCATGATCTCTATCATGGGCTTTGTTAATATAGTCGGATCATATGATGTTTCTACCTTCTATACTCTTGTTATGATGGATTGAATCTTTACCCTTCAAAGTTTTGTCTTGTCGGATTGAATATTCAGAGATGAGAACACATGATATATGTCTTGCAATACGAATACTTGAGGTGACAATTGGGGTATCTTATTGATTCACTTGATATATGTTATGGCATTCAACTCGCGGATTCCCGTGGTGATATTGGGGTAATCTATGCATAGGGCTTGATGCACATTTTTTCTCCGGCAGAAACTTCGGGGTCTCTTTATAGTTCTTTGTGTGGATTGAGTATTATGAATATGAATTTGCTTTGGTGTTATCTTAATACAAACTCTTTATTAGATCTATAGGAAATAATAGCTTGTGTTATTCTAGTACGAATTCTAGGATAGATCAAACGGAAAGAATAGCTTTGAGGTGGCCTCGTACCCTACAAACAATATCTATCTTTTGTTCTCCGCTAATAGGAACTCGGGAGTGATTCTTTACTGCACTTTGGGGGATAATCATATGATCCAAGTATGTCACTGTTGGGAAATTGCACTAGCGAAAGTATGGACCCTAGGCCTCATTTTTAAGCATTGCAATACCGTTTTTGTGCCCGTTTAGTATTTGTTACCTTGCTGTTTTATTTATTCAGATTATGAAAATATATTTCTACCATCAATATTACACTTTTATCACCATCTCTTCGCCGAACTAGTGCACCTATACAATTTTCCATTGTATTGGGTGTGTTGGGGACACAAGAGATTTCTTGTATTTGGTTGCAGGGACGTTTGAGAGAGACCATCTTCATCCTACACCTCCCACAGATTGATAAACCTTAGGTCATCCACTTGAGGGAAAATTGCTACTGTCCTACAAAACTCTGCGCTTGGAGGCCCAACACGAGTCTACAAGAATAAAGTTGCGTAGTAGACATCAAGCTCTTTTCTGGCGCCTTTGCCAGGGAGGTGAGTGCTTGAAGGTATATATTTTGATCTTGCAATCGAATATTTTAGTTTCTTCTTTATCACTTGTTTGGTTTATAAAATAAAACTACATAAAAATGGAATTGAGGTTGCATCATATTATTGATCATCTTTATAATATCTTTCTTGAAAATGATGGTTTGTAAAATTGTCCTCAATTGATAGAAGAAGAATTCAATAAAATGTTTGGCATAGAATCTTTGAAAGATGAGCATGATTGCATTGTTGTTGGTATGAATTCTTTGAATATCCATGATGCTAATGATATGCAAAGCCATAAGCTTGGGGATGCTATATTTGACGAAGATGATATTTTTACTCCCCCAAGTTTTGTTGAGAAAATTTATTATGATGATTGCTAGCCTCCTATTTATGATGATAATATTGATGAATGTGGATTTGGAGAGGTCATGACTTTATTTAATGATGAACCCACTATTTCGGAGGAGGTTGGAATTGATTATGAAAACAAAGTTGCTATCTATGATGATTATGGTGATGACATCTATGCTATAATGAATAATGATAACCATGAAACTTGTCATCATGATTTTAATTTTCAATCCCATGATAGTGATTTTGTTGAGTTTGCTCCCACTACTATTCATGAGAATAAATTTGCTTATGTGGAGAGCAATAAAATTTCTATGCTTATGCATCATGAAAATAATGCTTTATGTGATATCTATATTGTTGAATCCGTTCATGATGCTACTGAAAGTTATTATGGGAGAGGAACATGTGCTTCTACATATTGCAATAATATCAAGTTTCCTCTCTTTATGTTGAAAGTTTTCAAGTTATGCATGTTTTGCCTTCCTATGCTAGTTGAGTATTGTTCCCATAAGTTGTTTGTTCACAAAATCCCTATGCATAGGAAGTGGGTTAGGCTTAAATGTGCTAGTCATATGCGTCATGATGCTCTCTTCATGTTTCCATTCTTATCTTTTATGTGAGCATCATTGAATCATCATGCCTAGCTTAAAAGGCATTAAACAAAAGTGCTTGTTGGGAGACAACCCAATACTTTTACCTACTTTTTTTGCATGTTAACATGATTATGCTACTGCATTGATCATGGTTTATAGCTTTTGTTTCAATAAAGTTCCAAGTAAAGCCTTTGGGATCATGTTGGGTGATAGTTGATTAGACCCTGCTGAAAAACAGAAACTTTTGCACTCACGAAAATAAGTCCCATTTTTAACATAAGAGTGCTTTTGAGTTGATTATTTTTGCAGAAGTTTAATATACAAATTGCTCACGTGGTCCAATTTGTTTCATAATTTTTGGAGTACAAGAAGTATGGTAGTTATCCAGATCATTACAGACTGTTATCTTTTTGACAGATTCTGTTTTCAATGCATAGTTTGCTTGCTTTCTAGTTTCTATGGCTTATATTGCAAAATATGTATTGTGGAAATGATATGCTACAGTAGGCATTATGTGAAAAAATTATGAATCTTGCCTTTGACAGTACCAAAAGTGAAATGTTTGCTCTTTATCATACTAACCTATCTCACGAAGTTCCGTGAGTTTTGTGTGATTGATGTTTTCAAGTTTTGGGTGAGATGACGATATAAGGAGAATAAGGAGTGACAAGACCCTAAGCTTGGGGATGCCCAAGGCACCCCAAGATAATATCCAAGGAATAGACAAGCAACTAAGCTTGGGGATGCCCCGGAAGGCATCCCCTGTTTCGTCTCCAACATTATTGGTAACCTCACTCAGAGCTATGTTTTCATTCGTCACATGATATGTGTTTTACTTGGAGCATCAATTTATTTTGTTAGGATTTGCTTGATGTTATTTAGAATAATGTTTTGCATCTTTTATTTCAATAAAAGTGGCATTGATAGCCTTTGCCATGCTTATCTTGCAAGTCTACATGTTGCTGTTTCAAAACAGGAAGTTTATCAGTGTTGCAAAAATTCCCGAGGAAAGTCAGAATGTGATAAAATGTTGAAACTTTTTGCATAATAATCTCTGATAAATTCTCTACAGTTTTCTAGAATTTTATAATGTTTGGAGTTGAATAAGTATGGATACTCTTGCATTCTTTACGAACTGTACTGTTTTGGCAGATTACTGTTATATTTGCATTGTTTGCATATGTTAGCTTGTTTAATGATTCTATTTGAGGATAGGAGTAAATATGCAGAGGCATTTAGTATGCAATGTTGAATAATAATTTTAATTATTTGCTACAGTATAGAATTGTAAGGTTTTTGCATTGGTTTATACTAACTTAGCTCACAAGTTCCTGTTGAGTTTTGTGTGGATGAAGCTTTTGAGATTTAGGAAAACCGTGATATGAGAAGAATTAAGGAGATACAAAAGCTCAAGCTTGGGGATCCCCAAGGCATCCCAAGATAATATTCCAAGAAGTATCAAGCATCTAAGCTTGGGGATGCCCCGGTAGGCATCCCACCTTTCTTCTTCAACAATTATCGGTTAGTATCGGTTGAGCCTAAGTTTTTGCTTCTTCACATGATGTGTGCTATCCTTGAAATGTCATTTTGTTTTGTTTTGCTTGTTGTTTCAATAAATTACTTAGATCTGAAAGTTTTTAATAAGAGAGAGTCCTCAAATAGCTACCTATTTATTTAACTACTCGCATGATCTTCACTTATATCTTTTTGGAGTAGTTTGTCATTTACTCTTGTGCTTCACTTATATCCTATGAGTAAATTGTTGAATAAATTGAATATCATGAAGTTGAAATCATATCATGCCTAGTGGTAGCTTCACATTGGGTTTAGAAAGTGAAAACTTTTGAGGCTTGACAATCACAATATTGGTCATACAAGCAATTCACGAATAATTAGTATAAGGAAGAGAACTTTTGCATGCAAATACAATATCGTGGAAATCTTTTGTGATTGTGAGCCCCCATCAAAATATTATATGCCAAAATTGTTAACGTTGGACAAGGAAGACAACATAATGATTTATGTTTGTTCATATTCACATAGAAGTTATATTGTCATAGATCCTTTGACATGTGGTGCTTGCCCCCCATCTTTGCTAGCCAAAAATTTCGCACCAAGTAGAGATACTACTTGTGCATCCAAAAACCTTAAACCCAAATCTTATTTTCAAGAGTCCACCATACCTACCTATATGTGGTATTTGTGTCGTTCTAAGCAAATTTGTATGTGCCATCTCTAATTTTCAAAAATAAATTTCTCTCTTGTGTGCTCGTACCGCTCGTGAGGCGGTGAGGGGTGGCCAATATTTTCCATGCTAGATGTGTTATTCTCACGATGAGTGTTTATTCACTTGTCATTGCACGACAGTAAGGCAAAGGTATTAGGGATTCCCAGTCCCGAAATGAAAAATGAATTTACTTTATGTTATCAAATAATAAATTCCTTGGAAAGTGTTGGTATGGAGGGCACCCGTGGATACGGCTAGCCATGGAAAGTGAAAGTATGGTGGAAAAAGGAATAAAATCTATTTTCTGTTTGGGAATCTCCTATGATATATCTAGCATGGAAAGTGTTGGGAGCTCTAAGTCATTTTTATTGGTGGGAAAAGTATGCCTCTCTGTTTTTATCTCTCAATTTTTGCTTTGAGCTCTGGCACCTCTACAAACCCTACTTCCCTCTGCGAAGGGCCTATCTTTTACTTTTATGTATTTACTTTCATGCAAGAGTCAAAGTTTTTCACTATATTCCTTTTTATTTTTCTCTTTTGGCAAGCATCATGTGGTGAGGAAAGATATAGGCACATATGTCCAGTTCAATATGGTTAGCATGAGTTATTATTGTTGACATCACCCTTGAGGTGAATACGTTGGGAGCCAAAACAATAAGCCCCTATCTTTCTATGTGTCCGGTTGAAAAGTTTTGCTCATGAGTGTGCGGTGAGTGTTAGCAATCATAGAATACTATATGATGGTTGAGTATGTGGAGCTCTTACCTAAACTCTGTTGAATAAGTTGAATTGCAACTGCTTGGTGACTAAGAACATAGGTTGTTGAGTTTCAAGAGAGTTCATTGTTTTTACCTTAACATGTGAATTGGTTGCGGCTGTAACATGAGAAGTTTCATAAAAAAGAATTGATGTTATGATGCTAAGAGAAGTTTTTGAAATTGTCATTGATCAAACTTATGCACTTTGCTAGCATTCCCACTTCATAAATTATTTCCTTTATCATTTACCTACTCGAGGACGAGCAGGAACTAAGCTTGGGGATGCTGATACGTATCCAATGTATCTATAATTTATGAAGTATTCATGCTGTTATTTTATCATTCTTGGATGTTTTACAATCATTTTATAGCAACTCTATATCATTTTTTGGGACTAGCCTATTGACCCAGTGCCCAGTGCCACTTGCTGTTTTTTGCTTGTTTTTTACATCGCAGAAAATCAATATCAAACGGAGTCCAAACACCGCGAAACTATTTTTTGGATTTTTATGGACCAGAAGGAAACCAATGGGCCAAAGCAGCACTGGGGTGCCCGAGGGGCACAACTCACTGAGATCGCCAGCCCACTGGCGCGCCCAGGTGGGTTTTTGCCACCTCGGTGGCCTCCCGCACCCCTTCTTTGCACTATAAATTCCCAAATATTCCAAAATCCATCGGGTTCACCCTAGATCAGAAGTTGCGCCGCCGCAAGGTCTCTGTATCCATGAAAACCAATCTAGACCCCGTTCTGGCACCCTGCTGGAGGGGGGATCATCTCCGGTGGCCATCTTCATCATCCCGGCGGCCACCACGATGAGGAGGGAGTAGTCCACCCTCAGTGCAAAGGGTTTGTACCAGTAGTTATATGTTTAATCTCTCTATCTCTCTCTCTCTTGTAATCTCTATCATGGGATTTATTAATATAGTCGGATCATATGATGTTTCTACCTTCTATACTCTTGTTATGATTGATTGAATCTTTACCCTTCAAAGTTTTGTCTTGTTGGATTGAATATTCAGAGATGAGAACACATGATATATGTATTGCAATATGATACTTGAGGTGACAATTGGGGTATCTTATTGATTCACTTGATATATGTTATGGCATTCAACTCGCGGATTCCTGCGGTGATATTGGGGGTAATCTATGCATAGGGGTCGATGCACGTTTTTTCTCCGACGGAAACTTTGGGGTCTCTTTATAGTTCTTTGTGTGGATTGAGTATTATGAATATGAATTTGCTTTGGTGTTATCTTAGTACGAACTCTTGATTAGATCGATCGAAAAGAATAGCTTGTGTTATTCTAGTACAAACTCTAGGACAGATCGAACGGAAAGAATAGCTTTGAGGTGGCCTCGTACCCCACAAACAATATCTATCTTTTGTTCTCCACTAATAGGAACTCGGGAGTGATTCTTTACTGCACTTTGGGGGATAATCATATGATCAAACTATGTTAGCACTGTTGGGAGATTGCACTAGAGAAAGTACGGACCCTAGGCCTCATTTTTAAGCATTGCAATACCGTTTTTGTGCCCGTTTAATATTTTTTTACCGTGCTGTTTTTATTTATTTATATTATAAAAATATATTTCTACCATCAATATTACACTTTTATCACCATCTCTTTGCCGAACTAGTGCACCTATACAATTTGCCATTGTATTGGGTGTGTTGGGGACACAAGAGATTTCTTGTATTTGGTTGCAAGGTCGTTTGAGAGAGACCATCTTCATCCTACACCTCCCACGGATTGATAAACCTTAGGCCATCCACTTGAGGGAAAATTGCTACTGTCCTACAAAACTCTACGCTTGGAGGCCCAACACGAGTCTACAAGAATAAAGTTGCGTAGTAGACATCAGGGGCGCGCCCTGGTGGGTTGTACCCAACCAGGGGCCCCTCTCCGGTGGGTCTTGGCTCTAGAAATTCTTATTATTGATATAAAAAATCCTCGCAAAGTTTCGTTCCATTCCGAGAACTTTTATTTCTGCACAAAAACAACACCATGGTATTTCTGTTGAAAAGAGTGTCAGTCCGGGGTTAGTTACATTCAAATTATGAAAATTAGAGTCCAAAACAAGAGGAAAAGCGTGAGAAAGAGTAGATACGTTGGAGACGTATCCAAGTGCGATAAACTGCTATTTAGAGAAAACTGGAGCGCGCATGGCCTCTGTCAGTCGACGATGATTCATCACGCTCTCTACATCGGAATTCATGACGGATACGTCATCCGAATCCACTTGAGGAGGCGGGTTCAGCACTGTATCAGCCCTTGTCCTAGTTGACGAGTCTGGTGCGAGATTAGCCGACATTCAGCTAGCAGGGCGTTTTCCACGGTTTGTCGCGTGCTCTTCCTAAAATAGAGGTAGATGAGAAATTTAACAATTTGATCTCATGCTTGGGCATATATTAAAGAACATACCTCAGTGAAGGAGGAGAAGGCTCGACAGCGCTCACAGTTTCTTTTCGCTTTGAACGATCGCCCTGCGTAGGGGCCGCTCTCGCAGGAGTGCGGCTTGATGAGGGCCGATCCTACGAAATAAAGTTTAGTGCAATGGATAAGGTGCATGTAGGGATTTCTTTTTGAGGAAGCTATTTTAATACTTACAATGGAGAAGGAGTAGGGGCTGGGGTAGTCGGTTGTAATAGCCACATCCAAGTCGTCAAGGCTCGCCTGATAAAATACTCCATCATCGAACTCTATGTATATATCCGGATCCTCGCAGAACCCAGGGTCTTTGTTGCGATTGTGATCCTCTGGCTGTGGGGCAGGACAATGAACGTCCTCAATCATCTTCCTCCATGACTGTTTTAAGACAACAAAGGACAATTTGATTAGTATGCCTCGATGGCAAGGTGCAACAGCACTGATAATCAAAATCTTACCCATTCAATGGGGTTGTACATGGAAAAGCCTTCTCGGTAGTTTCAGCAGAGGAAGTCTTCTTTTTCCCCCTTATATAGATCGACCAGTATCATGGCTAGTTCGACCGGAGTGTCTGGACCCTTGCGTCGGTAACGAGATGCGTCGTCTTCTCCGTTGTAACACCATAAAGGAGTTAGTCTGGACTGAAGGGGCTGAACACATCGTTTTATTGCAATGGCCATGACTTTGATTATCAAAAGCTTGGTATGAGCTAGTAATATGACCTTGCTGAGCAACCTCTTTACTTCCGCACTGTCTTCCTCTTTGGGGCTCCGGGGATGCCAACTGAGGCGTTTCTTCAAAGGAGCGCTAGAAAATTCGAGGAGGCCGCGCCGAACTGGGTCCAGAAGTGGGACGTCATCAATGTAAAACCACTCTGAAGACCATTCTTGGGATACCTCTTTGGGAGTTCCAATAGGGTAGCTGGATCTGGCTATACACCATACTTCGGCGCCGCCCACTTCAAATATGGAGCCCCCTCGATGCGTCGGACGAAGCAGAAGAACTTTCTCCATAGTTCGAAATGGGCCTCGCAGCCTAGAAACAGTTCGCAGAGAGCGACGAAGCCTGAGATGTGTATAATCGAACCTGGGGTGAGGTGGTGCAGCTAGATTCCGTAAAACTCCAGCAGTCCCCTGAGAAAGGGATGGATCGGAAATAATAAGCGCCGCAAGAGAAAAGAAAGGAAGCACACCCTCTCCTCCTTATTGGGGTTGGTGTAAGTGCATCTAGTGCCCCTTAGTGATTTTGGTGTATTGAAGACTTATAGGTTAAGGATCTAATGTGTTTATGAGCGTACACAAGATTATAAGTCTATGAGGAGTTTGATATTTACAGAGAAAGTCGACCACTAAAAATGAAGTTCTTCGACTGAAGATTTGGTATTCTGAAGACTTTGAAAGTGAAGAAATTGGTGTAACCTTGAAGACTTGGAATTCATTCGAGGAACATGAAGCGTGAAGACTTTTTTTTCGTAGTTTCATTTTCTCTTTCTTGAGTCATAGGAAACACCGTACTGTTAAAGGGGTCGAGGAAATACTAAGGAAAAATTCCATGTGATGCTCAACTCAAATCCTACACCTACCAATCCCTTCGAGTGAAGCCATTGGAAATCTCATACAGTTCAGTCAATTTCTTCAGTGTCAGAGACGAAGTTCTTCCGGTCGCTGAGGAATTTGTTCTGACTGAGGAGTTAGGAATTCGCCAGTGCGGATTGCCTACACAGTGAGGAACATGATAGCCCTGAGGAATTTGAACCTCAAATATCCGACCGTTGCTGTGCTATGCGCCAGCTGTCCCAAAATATCTTATCCACCTAACGGTCATATCATTGAAGGGCATTTATGTTTTATCATGTCGGGCTGCTCCCTAGGCTATAAATAGCCCCCCCCCCTACAACCACTAACTGGTTGGCTGCTCCGAGAGAAACTGACACTTGTCAATTGAGAGCATCCCATCCTCCGAGGACTTTGAGCGAAAATCATCGAGTGAGGAAAAACCCAAACCCAAACACCTACAAACCCAAAGTGATTGAGCATCACTTAAGAGATTGATTCTGCGTGGATCCGACGCTTGTTACCTTTGAAGATTGTGCTTCTTCCAGACGGTTAGGCGTCATGGTCTAGAGCGTCCAAGAGGAATTGTGGATCGCCGAGTGACCGAGTTTGTGAAGGTTCGGAAGTCACCTGAAGACTTACCACGAGTGATCGGGCGAGGTCTGTGTGACCTTAGCTTAAGGGGAATACGCTGAGGACTGAGTGTCCAGGACTGGGTGTCCGGGACTGTGTGTCCTCAGGTTTAAATACCTAGCCGCCCTAACCAGATGTACAACTGAGACAGCAGTTGGAACTGGTCTACCAAATCATTGTCTCACCAAGCCAACTGGTTCTATTTCCTCAACTCTTTCATTTCCTCATTACTGTGTTGTGTGCTTGTCATATCAGTGTTTGAAGACTTTGACTGAAGATTTCTAAATTTCCTCAGTTCAATTTCTTCAGCCTGTTTGTCTTCATCTTGTGTTATCCTATGTTTAAGCTTTCAGTACTCGGTGCTTGTCTTCATTTCATCATCATGACTACGCTTGTCTTCTGTTATGTTTACTTCTGAGTACCTATTCCGCTGCAAGTAGTTGTTCGCTAAGGAATTTCCTCACCAGCAAATTCCTCAGTGAAGAATTCATAAAAATCGCCTATTCATCCCCCCCTCTAGTCGATATAACGCACTTTCAATTGGTATCAGAGCAAGGTACTCCCTTGTTCTGTGTGACTTTGGTTTAACCGTCTGGAGTTTTAGTTATGTCGACCGCAGGTATGATCAAGGTCTCTGCTGGGTGTCCTACCTTCGATGGGACGGACTACCCCTACTGGAAGAATAAGATGTGAATGCATCTTGAGGCAATTGATAACGATCTCTGGTATGTTGTGGAAAATGGTGTTCCCTCTGTCTCACCCTCACTGAACGCTACCGATGTGAAGAGATTCAAGCAACTCGATTCTCAAGCGAAGAATATCATATGTGGCCATCTGAGCGAAGGACAGTATGGAAGAGTGAGTGCTTTGGAAACTGCCAAGCTTATTTGGGATAGGCTGTCCAAAGTGAATGAAGGAGTCTCAACTCAGCGTGACTCTCGAGTTGATGTTCTTCGCAATCTCTTCAATCGCTTCAAAAGACTCGACAATGAAAATGTTCAACAAACCTTTGATCGCCTCACTGACATCTCAAATGAGCTTCAAGCGCTTGGTGCCACTGACATCACTGAACATGAGGTGGTGAAGAAATTGTTGAGATCGCTTGATTTCTCGTTTGATACTCTGGCATTGATAATACAAGAACGTGCTGATTACAAGTCACTTG
This sequence comes from Aegilops bicornis, assembly GCA_021605145.1. Classification (NCBI taxonomy): domain Eukaryota; kingdom Viridiplantae; phylum Streptophyta; class Magnoliopsida; order Poales; family Poaceae; genus Aegilops; species Aegilops bicornis. Next base: position 169,333,372 of record CM038673.1, on the reverse strand, counting down.
ATCCCGCTGATATCCTCGAGAGGCTTAATACTCATGAGTTCCAGCTTGCTGAAAAGAGAGATCTCCATGGTTCGAGCTATGGCAGATCACGTGCACTGAAGGCCAAGGCAATATTTGAGTCCGAGGATGAAGACTCTGGTAGCAGCCTTGGTGACCCTGAAGAACTGAGCCATGAGCTAGCACTGCTCGTGAAGAAATTCCAGAAGTTCTCAAGACGTGTTCGCTTTGGAAGACCCTCAAGGAGCAATGATTCCTCATCCAGTGACTACAAGAAGAGGCTTTGTCACAAGTGCAATAAACCTGGACATTACATTCAAGATTGTCCTCAGTGGGAAAAGGAATCAAAGAAGAAGAAATACAAGGATTACAGTTCTGATGATGCAAAGAAAAAGAAGAAATCCTCAAAATCTTCGTCATCAAAATCCTCAAAGTCTTCATCTCACAAGAAGGCAGCTCCAAGAAGGCTCGGGCATTCATTGGCAAGGAAATGGACTCTGAGGCTGAATCTGAAGAAAATGAGGAAGAGGAGGCATCTGAGGAGTCCGAGTCTCGCATGGCAAGCTTAGCCCTCGCCATCGTGCATTAAATCGGCAAGTCTATCTTCAACTCTGAAGAAAATGACCTCACCAACAAGGCTGATGAAGGCAATGATGACTACGCTCCCACCTATTGCTTCATGGCAAAGGGTGCCAAGGTACTCAAATATACCTCCTCTGAATCTAGTGAAAATGAATCTGATGAAAATCTTAAGCCCAACTACTCCAAACTTGCTAAGATTGTTGTTAAACAACAAAGAGCTTTTGAAAAAGTTCAAAACATGCTAGACAAAAGTGATGATATGTTGGGTGAAGAAATGGATCGCACTAAAACCATGACTGAAAATCTTCAGAGACTTCAGACCAGGTTTGACAATCTTCAAGGTCATCATAACACTCTCTTATCTGATCATGAGAAGCTTTCTTATGAATTTCTTCAAAGAAAGCAAGATATTGAAAAGCTAAGAGTGAGTTATGAAGATCTTTAGAAGCAGCGCGATTCATTACTTGCTCAACAAATCAGCGCTGCTCAGGAAGAATTTGTTCCTCCATGTTTGAAATGCATTGAACGTGAATCTGCTAATTCTTCACCTGAATGTTCAAATGCTTCTAGTGTTACAAATTCTTCACCTGCCTCTGCTATCACTAATTCCTCATCTAAGGACATTGCTAGTATCACTGACGATGCAAGGCCGAAGGAATTGTACATGACAGGCATGTACAAAAGCCTCAAAGGGCATCAGACTCTTTGTGATGTGCTTAAAAGCGGATCCTCAACAAGAATCCTAGGAAAGAGGGTATTGCCTTTGAGAGGAAACTCAATGCAGATGGTACATATTGGAAGCCTGAGCAGTACCCCAAAACCTCATGGGTTGCTGCAAAGGGACCTCCAGTTGATCCATCTAATTTATCTAGTTATACATGGGAATCTTCTCATTCATCTGATGAGTCATTTGACTCCAACTATAAACTGTTCAAAAATCAGAATGGTGAAGTATTTGCTAGATATGTTGGCACTAGCTGCAGGAACGGTTCCCCTATGAAGAAAATCTGGGTTCCCAAAAGGTGCCTTGAAAGTCTTTAGGTGAATGTCCTCATGACACCACCTGTGAAAAATAGGAATCCCAGATCAAATACTTCATATGGACCAAATTCTACATATGGATCCAAGTCCTCATACGAACCAAATACCTCACGTGGATCAAATTCCTCAAAAGGATCAAAGTCCTCATATGAACATCATCGTGCTAACAACTTTGTTTCGCAGGGAAGAGCCAAGGGCTATGAATATGAGCATTATTCTTCTAATCATTATGTTCATAAGTCCTCGAAGAATTTCTCTGCTTATTCATATGCTTACCCTAACCCCTCTTATGTGAAACGAAATGGTTTGGCCTCTATGCCACCATTCTCATATGGAGCTCGCAGAGTGATGAACTCTTTGCCACCCCTTCAGATGTGGGTGGTGAAGAAAAAGAACTAATATCTTATGCAGGGTCAGGTCTCCAGACGTGCTCAAACGTCTGAAGAATTTGCTGGAGACCTGAAAAGTGCCTGAAAGGACGCAAACTAATCATGAAGAAATGAACCTTCATTTGTCACGTCCTCATACTGCTTTATTTGTCTTATTGCTTGATGAAATTCATCTGATGAATTTGATATCATATTCTTCACTGATGAAGTATATATGAGTTCGGAAGCTGCACTAATTCATCTGCAGGATGATCAACCCAAAGCAACTGAGTGGGTCCTCGATAGTGGATGTACAAATCACATGACTGGTGACAAGAATCTATTGATGGATGCTCCCTTATCACCATCGTGATCTGAAGCATATCATCTTCACGACAAAGGCAAAAGTCAGGTATTGGGTCTAGGTAAGGTTGCGATCACAAAGGATCGACACATGGACAAAGTCATGCTTGTTGAGTCCTTAGGATACAACCTTATGCCTGTCTCAATGCTTTGTGATCTTAATATGGTTGTTGTCTTTGGCAATTATCGTTATGTTGTGGTTATGGAAGCTGACAATTCCAAAGTCTTCGAAGGCTTTAGGAGAGGAGACTTGTATATTGTTGATTTCTCTACAGGATCTCAACCAGCCGTGTGCCTACTTGCAAAAGCTTCAGAAGGCTGGCTATGGCATCGACGACTTGGTCATGCAGGCATGAGAAATTCACACACGCTTGCGAAGAAGAAGCATGTCATTGGCATTGAGAATGTCAAATTCCTCAAGGATCACCTATGCGGAGCCTGTGAAGCTGGAAAGATGACCAAGGCCAAGCATCCAGCGAAGACTATCATGACCACCACTCGACCATTTGAATTGCTTCATATGGATCTCTTCGGTCCTAATCATTACTGTAACATCCCAAAATTCTAAATTTTGGAATGTTATAAACAAATAGATAGTTTTGATTGTTGTTTGATTGTTTGAGTGAAGTGGGTGAATTCGAAACTTTTTGAAATTTAAATGAGAGGGAATAAAAGGACTTTCCCAAACTTTCATTTTTCTTTTATGATCTTCGGGAATTCAAATTCTTTTCATCACAAAACCCTGGAGAGAATATGACATGACTTCTTCCATTTATTTAAATGACAAGGGGTGTTGAAAATATTTGAATTTCATTTGAGAATATTTTCCAATTCTGAAACTTTATGCAACTCAATGATTTTCACGAGCGAAGATAAAATGACTTCTTCAAAACATATGAAATATGAGTTGGGAGTTTTAAAGAATTAAATTCAAAGCTCTTTTGAATTTATTTTTAATTTGGAGTTATTTGAGTTTTATTCAAATTATTTTTCTCCAAAAATAAAATATATGGAAAATAGGGTAACATGATTCCCTACATCGTAAAATTGGAGAGAAATTAATTTGAAGTCATTTTGGTATTTTAAAAATGATTTTTGTTGGATTTTATTGGACCAAAAGCACTCTTTGCTTTATTTAAATTTGTGTGTATTTTATTTAATGCTAGAATAATGTTCATCATGTAGGAAATATTTTTCTGAAAATTTTGATATATTATATGCCTATATAATATATTTATTTATTTGGTTTTATTATTTTTATTTCGTCTGGAAATTATTAAAAAAAAAGATCCGCAGCACCTTGGGCCAAAGGCCCAAGCCGCCAAAGCCACCGGCCGGCCGAAGGCCAAGGCCATCGCACGCACGCACCTAGGGAGCCAGGGAGCCGCAAGGTTTCCTATTCTTTTACAAATCCTAGTAGGATTTGATCCCGTTTCGTTATTCTATTTTTTATTCCTAGGATTCCTAATCCTAATCTATTTCTTGTCCCCTACCCCAAGCAAAACCCTCCCCTCCCCAATATAAATACCCAAGCACCCCCCCTCCAACACATCAAACCAACACCTCTCCTCTCCTCTCCTCTCCGCAGAAGAGCCACACCAGCGCGCCGCCCTACACCAGCCGCCACGCCGCTTGCCACCGCCGCCAAGTGCCGCCGCCGCCGCGCCGCCACGGGAGCCTCGCCTCGTCGAGGTACTAGCCTCCCCGCATCACCTTTTCTTTTCCTCGGTTCGGTTTTTCAGAATCGTTCGGTTTCCGTTCCGGTTTCTAGATCGGTTTTTCGTTTGGTTTTCTTTCCGAAACCCTAGATCGGTTTTCGCCGGTTTTCTTTCCGCTTTGTTTAGCGGCGTTACGCTCGATAGATTTTTCTTTTTATTTTAATTTCCGTCGTGGACCTATCCGTAGTGTTATTTTTTAGTCCCTAATCTTCAAACGCTCATAACTTTTTACTCGTAAGTCGGAATCCAACGAAACCAACGCCCACTTCTTCGTTATGATCCCCTCTATCCAGTAATACAACTCAAACATGTTTTTGAAAGTTTTAAAAATTGAATTCAAACTGATTTGTATTTGAACTTCGTTTGATCGTAACTTGAGTTTCAGAATCTCGATTTAGTTGATTCTTTTGCTAATCGAAGCTCTTGACCTAAACTTTCTGATAAGGCCAAATTCACATAATTTTGGTACTGTTAGAAATTGTTTTATGCTGCAAGAGTTATTTGATTTGGTTTTGACGTTCTTTAATCATACTCTTCGCTCTTTCCGATCTTTTGAGTGATTGCTTATGTGTGGTTACTATTGCTTGCTTACGATAGATTGACCGAGTGTGACGAGTAGAACTATCAAGAGTTTTGAGTGCGAATCTTCTTCATCAACATTGCAGCAAGTAACACTTGATCATACTTTTTCTACTACCGCTTTTATGCATTAGATCTATTCCTCAAACACTTGCATGATTAGGATCTAATTAAATTGTGGGTTATGGGAAGTAGATTGAGGTAGTACCTATTACCTGCTTTACTTATGAAACCTTTGGGAGTTACTTCTACGCTTGCTTATTATGCTATGCTATGCTAGTAGACGTGGATTGGGTGAGTGAATATCCATGATGTATGTGAGATTGTTATTAATGGTTTATCTAAGGTGGCAATTTAAACACACATCCGGGTGGATTGAGGCACCTGGTTTCTATCGAGGACTTGCCTGTTTTTCTTGGACCGCCACCTGTGCTCAAAGGGATCATAAGATTATTCATACTAGTAACTTACGTGTGCAGCCACAAGCCATTATGGGCTCTGGCATAGTTGACTAAGTTGTGCGAACTCTTACGTGTAGACTAGCAGATGTAGGGGAAAGTAGGTGTACCGATCAACCCACAAGTAAGGTGCTAGCGCTTCTGAAAGACTATGTCTCGGTCATCCGTCTCTCAAACACCCTGTAGTGCGAGAACCAAACGGAGGCGATCGAGTCTTGTGGGGAAAAGTGCGCAAACCTCTGCAGAGTGTACAAACTAATCATGGTTAGCCGTGTCCCCGGTTATGGACAATTTTGAGTAACTAGTTCTTGGATTATCCTGTTGATCTCATCACGTTACTTAATACAATTTGTTGGGTTTAATGAGTACTTTTAATTGGGATTGAGGATGCTGTCAACCATTCTCAATGTTTAACAACCACCATGATAGTTAAATAAATTTATTCCTTTGCGAGGGAAAAATTGGCTTTTCATAAAAACTGTAACCATAGAGCTTTCCACCAGCCATATATGCATGTAGTATAGCCTATTCTTTCATTACTCTCTATGTGTTACATTGCCAAGCATATTCCATGTCACCCGTTTCGGGCTGCAATTTTTCATGTTGCGGACTTTTCGAATTTACGAGTAAGTGATACGTTAGGGTTACGATTTCCTATACTCAACTTTGCTGTTGGTGTTGATGGGAATCCACAACCTTGTTGCTTCCGCTATATTTTGGATCGAGGTAATAGTATTTAGGTTACTTTATACATGTGATTTACCTCTGTTATAAATTCTTTGAGTACTGTGTGTGTCAAAGATACCGATCCGTGGATGACACGAAAGCACGAGAGACTTGATCCATTCGGGTCGGGTCGCTACAAGATGGTATCAGAGCACATGTTGACTGTAGGACGTGACCCTAGAAACTGACAAGCCCATAGGAAAGATTTTTCTCTACAACTTCATTTTCAAAAGGATCTTTTATCTCTCTTCTCTTCTGAGTTTATTCAAATATTCCCTTTTAGTGAGACCATATCCCTTTTCCCTTTTGACCGCTCGAAGATTTGACTGATGAGACCACTCCAAGGAGACAGATATCGGACAACTAAGACCATTTGGAATGAAGAGGATTTTACCGTGTAAATGGAAACTACAACTGTTGAAGACTCCGAAGACTTGGAGAATTTGAAGGCTTTGAAGAATTCCCGGATTTTATGACCTAGGAAGGTTACGCTTATGGAATTGAGAGATTATGGAAGTAATCAATACCCGAGATTAAGGTGTATTGGAGTAAGACCAGGATCTGGAGTATTACATCAAGGAGTTAAGATGGACCCACAAGAAGCTAAATTTTGACAAGGAAGTATTTCATGAAGAACTCAGGATCCAGAAGCTGAAAGTAGACAAGCTGAGGAGCAAAACCTTGAGACATCAAAGTTTTGTCAGGAACTGAAGGACAGTAGGACCATGGTTCATGTCAAGGAAGTTGAAACCAGAAGTTTGGAATGCAACTCCAGAAATATTACAGGACGTCGCGAGAGACTTCGCGTCAACAGAGATGATCTGGCAAAAGAACTTGAGCAGGACAAGCACGATTGGAAGAAGCCATCGGAGACATGACCAAGACTGGAAGAGTTTGATGAATTTGAAGATTCATTGACCTTTAGAAGACCAAACCCCTGTTATATACCTGCGTTAGATGTGACGATTGTGAGCTGTGATTTGTTTGATGTTTTTCCGACAGCCACAATAAAATCTGCCTTTTCAAAACTTTTGTTTGTATTGTGTGCATCCCTCTCGATCTCTCTTATCCCACCCCAAACCCATGGACCCAATAGAGGATGAATGGAGATGAGCTTGTATTGTATGGACCGATGAGTCAATTGGAGACAGACCAATGGATTCAGAACATGGAGGATCACATGAAGAATAACCCTATAGTCAGAAAGGATATGGCTCAGCATGCTCTTAAGTGTTTTGAAAGAGGTGTTGCTACTTGGTGGAGGATGTACCAAACCATCAATGGATGGCAAGGAGTAACCACTTGGAAAGGATTTAAGTTGACTTTGCCAAAGTCTCATCTTGTGTCCTAGAAGTTGAAGCCTTATGGAAAGGATATGAAGAAACCTTGTGCGTACAAGCTCTGTGGAGAAATAGGACACACCCATAACGAACACAAGGATGGATGCCCAAATTGTGAAGGAAGTCACCCAGCTGAAGAATGCCCAACTAGGCAGATCACTTGTTTCTTGTGTGAAGGGACTACCCACTACCCTGCTCGGTGTCACATTTACCCCATGGTACAAAGAACCATCCAAAGAAGAAAGAAGAAATGAAAGGAGCCCTCATGGAGATGTTAGAAGAACACCTGTGACGAAGGAAGATGTTGAGGACACACACAAAGGAAACAAAATTAAAGCCCGCACTAAGTCATGCTATTCATGTGGAGAAGAGGGACACATCTCCCAAGATTGTCTGAATGGAGATCTAGTAGAATTCCCGGTGGAGGAAGTAGAGTATGACCCACAGGAAATAGAAGCCCTGATTGGAACAGAAAGGTCCCGGAAGAGGAATAGATTGGATTCCAGGAAGGATCTGAGTCATGTCACCTGTTACAAATGCAAGGAGTCAGGGCACTACATCAACACTTGCCCAAAATGGAAGCCGAGGACCCCAGGAGGCTATATAATCACAAGGAAACCTCGATATTTGTCAGAAGTAATATGTTTCCGTTGTGATGAAGCCGGGCACTTTGCCAGAGATTGTCCGAAGGAGAAGGAGACTGATGATATACAGCTGAAGTTGTAACAAAAGAAATGGAGTAGTAGAAGTGAGAGCTTTTTCTTTTATATTGAGGTGTTAAGTTGAGACATGTAATGGAAAAGCGAGAGATTGTAATAATTTAGGAATCAATAAAGTTAGCAGTGTTGGTACTGCTTTGGATTTTATGAGTTACCCTATGAGGAAAGATGTTGACCAATTTCGAGGATATGAGAAATATGGTCTATGGAATATTGGAACATTTTAAGGGTGGTAGTACCCTGTAAGAACCATTGACCCCTGGAAAGATAAGGATACCCATCGAATGGATTTCGGACAAAAGGAATAGGAGTTTTGTCTTGATATGTTTGATACCCCAAGAGAGTGTGGGATGACGTTGGAGACCGTCATTGTTTGGACCAAATGTGATCAAGGAGTCAAGATAATGTTAAGTTGATTCGAGATAGATCAAGATAGCTCACCAGTGTAAGAGTTATGCAGACTCAAAACGCAAGGAGGTAGTCTATGAAATCGGAGATGAGCATATCTTTGTGTGCCACCTCTGCGAGGAGTTAAATGATTTGGAGTTAAGGGAAAGTTAGCCCCGAGATTTGTAGGACCATACCGAGTTTGGAACGTATGGGAGATTTGGCTAACAAGTTGGAGTCACCCGAAGTACTGTCAGGAGTTCATGATGTGTTTCATGTTTCCCAGTTGAAGAAGTGACATGCGGAGATGGCCAATACTCCCCTGTGAGGACGCTTGACCCTGGAAAGGATAAAAAAATGTTCCACGAAGTGGAGTATGGACTTCATAAGTATAAGTTTTTATCTTGGTATGTGGGATATTCCACGAGGATGAAGAGATAAATTACTATTGGATATAAAGGAGGTATGATGTTGGAAATATGGATCAATGGAAAATTCCAAGATGAGTCTGAGTAATCACGTTTTATTTCGGTGCCAATAGAAGGAAGGAAGACAGTACAATTGGATGGATTTTAAGTATGCAGGAAGTTGGAACTTGGAATAATGATCAGAAGCCCGAGGATAAGTTCAAGGACTACAAGTGATGAGATGGGCCATAACCCACAGGCCAAGGACCTGCCAAGAAGCAAGCACACTCTTGCTGAAGGAAAAACCCTGGCAGAAGTTGTGATTTTATCAACCGACGATTCTATAGGAGTTTACGCAAAACCTGAGAGTTGTTAAGGAACGATAGATGTTTGTTTGGCTTGCAGAATCAATGGATTTATCCGAACTTGGTTCGTCGACAAGAGAAAATTCTGCAATGCTCGTGAGAATGACTGAGTGTTAGAATGCGAGATTCGCTAAACCATGTACAAGGTAATGATTTGGGTGCGGGATGGATTGATCACCATACCGACTTACTCTTATTATTCGCTTTGCTATATGGGATGGTAAATCTGAGTGACTTACCTATAGTAGAGAGACGACGATCAAAACCTTGTTTAAACCTTAGAACGGTATAGGTATTTCTTTTTCCATTGTACAAGGCAGTTGTTGCCAATCGTAGGTCATACGGTGAGGTTCAGCCCAGACCCTTTCCTGCAGGACAAACCATAAATTGATGACCACCATGAGATACCGATAGTTGTTTAGAATTTGGCGCCAGACCTATCAGCTATGAAGACCCAATTTCGGAATAACCTTACCCAGAGTAAAGGACAAAAGAATTGAGGAAAATGTTATGCCACTACTGGAAGAGCCCAGAGAAGGAATTTTCCTTACGATCTGAGAAGACCGACACTATCAACGATAAGGATGGAGTATATGAGTTTTGATGGAACCGTAACAATGCTTCTAAGGGTGGTAGCACCCGAGACCCGGAGACGATCGATGGATTTTCGAGAAGACCCCCCCAAACCCTAACCTATTTCTTGCTAGCCTCTCCGAATCTCGAGGGCGAGATTCATTTTAAAGTGGTAGGTTTGTAACATCCCAAAATTCTAAATTTTGGAATGTTATACAAATAGATAGATTAGATTTTTGTTTGATTGTTTGAGTGAAGTGTGTGAATTCGAAAATTTTTGGAATTTAAATGAGAGGGAATAAAAGTACTTTCCCAAACTTTCATTTTTCTTTTATGATCTTCGAATTCAAATTCTTTTCATCACAAAACCACGGAGAGAAGATGACATGACTTCTTCCATTTATTTAAATGACAAGGGGTGTTGAAAATATTTGAATTTCATTTGAGAATATTTTCCAATTCTAAAACTTTATGCAACTCAATGATTTTCACGAGCGAAGATAAAATGACTTCTTCAAAACATATGAAATATGAGTTGAGAGTTTCAAAGAATTAAATTCAAAGCTCTTTTGAATTTATTTTTAATTTGGAGTTATTTGAGTTTTATTCAAATTATTTTTCTCCAAAAATAAAATATATGGAAAATAGGGTAACATGATTCCCTACATCAGAAAATTGGAGAGAAATTAATTTGAAGTCATTTTGGTATTTAAAAAATGATTTTTGTTGGATTTTATTGGACCGTAGCACTCTTTACTTTATTTAAATTTGTGTGTATTTTATTTAATGCTAGAATAATGTTCATCATGTAGGAAATCTTTTCTGAAAATTTTGATATATTATATGCCTATATAATATATTTATTTATTTGGTTTTATTATTTTTATTTCGTCGAAATTATTTAAAAAGATCCATGAGCCTTGGGCCAAAGGCCCGAGCCGTAAAGCCACGGCCGGTCAAGGCCGAGGCCATCGTGACGCACGCACCTAGGGAGCCAGGGAGCCGCAAGGTTTCCTATTCTTTTACAAATCCTAGTAGGATTTGATCCCGTTTCGTTATTCCGTTTTTTATTCCTAGGATTCCTAATCCTAATCTGTTTCTTGTCCCCTACCCCAAGCAAAACCCTCCCCTCCCCAATATAAATACCCAAGCACCCCCCTCCAACACATCAAACCAACACCTCTCCTCTCCTCTCCTCTCCGCAGCAGCCCACACCAGCCCCGCCGCCGCCTACACCAGCGCCACACCGCCGCTTGCCACCGCCGCCAAGTGCCGCCGCCGCCTTAACGCCGCCGCCGCCGAGCCCTCGCCTCTTCGAGGTACTAGCCCCACGCCGCGTCACCTTTTCTTTTCCTCGGTTCGGTTTTTCAGAATCGTTCGGTTTCCGTTCAGTTTTCTAGATCGGTTTTCGTTTGGTTTTCTTTCCGAAACCCTAGATCGGTTTTCTCGCCGGTTTTCTTTCCGGTTTTGTTTAGCGGCGTTAAGCTCGATAGATTTTCTTTTATTTTTAATTTCCGTCGGGGACCTATCCGTAGTGTTATTTTTTAGTCCCTAATCTTCAAACGCTCATAACTTTTTACTCGTAAGTCGGAATCCAACGAAACCAACGCCCACTTCTTCGTTATGATCCCCTCTATCCAGTAATACAACTCAAACATGTTTTTGAAAGTTTTAAAAATTGAATTCAAACTGATTTGTATTTGAACTTCGTTTGATCGTAACTTGAGTTTCGTAACTCCGATTTAGTTGATTCTTTTTGCTAATCGAAGCTCTTGACCTAAACTTTCTGATAAGGCCAAATTCACATGATTTTGGTACTGTTAGAAATTGTTTTATGCTGCAAGAGTTATTTGATTTGGTTTTGACGTTTTCCGAATCATACTCTTCGTTCTTTCCGATCTTTTGAGTGATTGCTTATGTGTGGTTACTATTGCTTGCTTACGATAGATTGACCGGAGTGTGACGAGTAGAACTATCAAGAGTTTTGAGTGAGAATCTTCTTCATCAACATTGCAGGCAAGTAACACTTGATCATACTTTTTCTACTACCCAGTTTTATGCATTAGATCTATTCCTCAAACACTTGCATGATTAGGATCTAATTAAATTGTGGGTTATGGGAAGTAGATTGAGGTAGTACCTATTACCTGTTTTACTTATGAAACCTTTGGGAGTTACTTCTACGTTTGCTTATTATGCTATGCTATGCTAGTAGACGTGGATTGGGTGAGTGAATATCCATGACAGATGTGAGATTGTTATTAATGGTTTATCTAAGGTGGCAATTTAAACACACATCTGGGTGGATTGAGGCACCTGGTTTCTATCAGGACTTGCATGTTTTTCTTTGGACCGCCACCCAGGCTCAACGGGATCATAAGATTATTCATACTAGTAACTTACGTGTGCAGCCACAAGCCATTATGGGCTCTGGCATAGTTGACTAAGTTGTGCGAACTCTTACGTGTAGACTAGCAGATGTAGGGGAAAGTAGGTGTACCGGTCTACCCACAAGTAAGGTGCTTGCGCTTCTGAAAGACTATGTCTCGGTCATCCGTCTCTCAAACACCACAGAAAAGTGCGAGAACCAAACGGAGGCGATCGAGTCTTGTGGGGAAAAGTGCGCAAACCTCTGCAGAGTGTACAAACTAATCATGGTTAGCCGTGTCCCCGGTTGTGGACAATTTTGAGTAACTAGTTCTTGGATTATCCTGTTGATCTCATCACGTTACTTAATATAATTTGTTGGGTTTAATGAGTACTTTTAATTGGGATTGAGGATGCTGTCAACCATTCTCAATGTTTAACAACCACCATGATAGTTAAATAAATTTATTCCTTTGCAGTAGGGAAAAATTGGCTTTTCGCAAAAACTGTAACCATAGAGCTTTCCACCAGCCATATATGCATGTAGTATAGCCTATTCTTTCATTACTCTCTATGTGTTACATTGCCAGCATATTCCATGTGTCTTGACCGTTTTTGCTGCAACTTTTCATGTTGCGCACTTTTCGCATTTACGACGAGTAAGTGATACATTAGGGTTACGATTTCCTATACTCAACTTTGCCGTTGGTGTTGATGGGAATCCACAACCTTGTTGCTTCCGCTATATTTTGGATCGAGTTAATAGTATTTACGTTACTTTATACATGTGATTTACCTCTGTTATAAATCCTTCGAGTACTGTGTGTGTCAGCATACCGATCCAGGGATGACACGAAAGCACAGAGACTTGATCCATTCGGGTCGGGTCACTACAATTACTCAGCAGTCACTAATGATGCATCTCTATATGGTCTTGTTATTGTTGATGATTACTCTCGTTACACATGGGTAAACATTGTTACTTACAAACATGAAGTGCAGGAAGTCTTCAAACGATTTTCCTTGAGGGCTTCAACCAACTTTGGTGTGAAGATCAAGCACATCAGAAGTGACAATGGAACTGAGTTCAAGAATTCTGGTATCGATGACTATCTTGATGAACTTGGTATTACTCATGAGTTATCTCCTCCTTATACTCCTCAGCAGAATGGCGTCGTGGAGTGCAAGAACAGAACTCTTGTTGAGATGGCTGAAAGCACAAGTGCTCCCTAGGTGGTTTTGGTAATTAATGTCAACATATCTCTTGTTGGACTAACACTTTTATCTAGTATGTTTCAGATAAGTTCAACAATGGAGTGGCATGGACTAAAGGATGTGGGAACTCCTTCAAGATCCTAAGGACAAAGGATTGGCTCAAGCTTCAAGCTCAAGACTCTTCATTTTACATTTTAGTGATCCAAGATCACATTGAGTCTATAGTAAAAGCCAATACTATCAAGAAGGGATGAGATGTTGCTTAATGAGCCTTTTGCTTCATGTGCTTAGTGATATGCTCCAAAACCCTCCACTACTTTCTCACATCCACATATGACCTAAACCCAAGTCAAACTCGGCCCTACCGATTCTTTCTATCCGGCGCCACCGAGTTCAGATGTCATAGCCACTGCCACAAACCCTAAGCAAATCGGTTTCACCGATAGGGATCTCGGTCTCACCGAGATGGGATTGTAATCTCTCTGTGTATGTCCATTACCAAAATTGGTCTCACCGAGTTTGTGCAATCGGTACTACCGAGATTACAATGCAAACTTTCTGGTTAACTTATTACCCAAATCGGTCTCACCGAGTTTGCCTGACCAACTCTCTGGTTAGCTAATTACCAAATTCGGTCTCACTTAGTTTGTGTAATCGGTCTCACCGAGATTACGTTATGCCCTAACCCTAACCATATCGGTCCTACCGAGATGCATGTCAGTCCCACCAAAAATCTACAATGAGTTCGAGCAAGAATTGCTAAAGACCATCCCGTCGAGCAAATCTACAATGATATTCAAACCGGGAGAATCACTCGCTCTAAAACTCGTTTAGCTAACTTTTGTGAAAACTATTCTTTCATCTTTAGCATTGAACCTATGAAGGTCGAAGAAGCATTGGAAGATCCGGATTGGATAAATGCTATGCATGAAGAGCTACACAACTTTGAGAGAAACCAAGTTTGGACATTGGTTGAGAAGCCCGACAACAACCACAACATCATCGGTACTAAATGGGTGTTTCGCAACAAGCAAGATGAAGATGGACAAGTAGTTCGCAATAAAGCACGTCTAAATCGCCCAAGGCTACACACAAGTCGAAGTTATGGACTATGGTGAGACTTATGCTCCCGTTGCTAGACTTGAGTCCATACGCATCTTACTTGCCTATGATAATCACCATAATATCACTTTGTACCAAATGGACATTAAAAGTGCTTCTCTAAATGGTGAAATAGAGGAGGAAGTTTATGTTAAACAACCTCCCGACTTTGTCAATCCTAAGAAACCAAATCATGTTTACAAACTTCACAAAGCCCTTTATGGTCTTAAACAAGCTCCTAGAGCTTGGTATAAATGCTTGACCAAGTTTCTTCTTGAAAAAGGCTTTGAAATTGGGAAGATTGATTCCACACTTTTTACTAAAAGGGTTAATGGAGAATTATTTGTGTGCCAAATTTATGTTGATGATATCATATTTGGATCAACTAACCCTCATTTTAGTGAAAAGTTTGGAAAGCTAATGTCGGAGAAGTTTGAGATGTCAATGATGAGTGAACTCAAATTGTTTCTTGGGTTGCAAATCAAGCAAACTAAGGAAGGAACTTTTGTCTCTCAAACAAAGTACACTAAGGACTTATTCAAGAAGTTCAATATGCAAGAATGCAAAGGTATGCCTACACCCATGCCTACTAGTGGACATCTTGACTTGACCAAAGATGGTAAACCGGTTGATCAAAAGGTTTATCGCTCTATGATTGGATCATTGTTATACCTATGTGCTTCACGTCCCGATATTATGCTAAGTGTGTGCATGTGTGCAAGATATCAAGCTGCTCCTAAAGAATGTCATCTTAAGGCCGTAAAAGGATAGTGAGATACTTAATTCATACACCAAATTTTGGCATTTGGTATCCTAAGAGGGCCTCTTTCGATCTTGTTGGCTATTCCGACTCGGACTATGCCGGAGACAAGGTTGATAGAAAGTCCACTTCGGGTACATGTCAATTTCTTGGTAGATCTCTTGTGTCTTGGTCCTCCAAGAAACAAAACTCGGTATCCTTATCTACCGCTGAAGCGGAGTACATTGTCGATGGTTCATGTTGTGCTCAATTACTTTGGATGACCCAAACTCTTAAAGATTATGGGATATATGTGAAACATGTTCCATTGCTTTGTGACAATGAAAGTGCTATCAAAATTGGTCATAATCCCGTACAACATTCTCGAACTAAGCATATTGAAGTTCGTCATCATTTCATTCGAGATCATGTTTCTAAGGGTGACATTAATCTTAAGCATGTTCGCACCGAAAAGCAATTAGCCGATATATTTACTAAACCCCTTGATGAGAAAGTGTTTTGCAGGTTGAGAGGAGAATTGAACATCATTGATTCTTCAAACTTGGAGTAGATACTCCATTGGATACATGCAAGACATGAGCTTATAACTAATCCATGATATCTCTCTTATGATGAATATATTATATCTTTGATATATTTGTATCTTGCATGTTATCTAACCCATGTAGGTACTTGGTTGAATCAAATTCCATGAGATTGTAATCTACTCACATCTTGAGCAATCTCTATATCACCAAGTCTCTACCATATGGTGGATGAATACAAGGAAGCACGGAATCATTCTAACATATCCTTTTGACAAACTCTATGATTGAGCTTCATGATAGTCATTTTCGATACACAAGTGCTCTTCCTTGCAAGAACTAACCCATGTAGGTAAATTGACTCAAATTCTAAGTGGTGCTCCCAACACTTGATGAGCTACATCAACCTTGAGCAACCCACACAAGTTCAACTACATGGACAACACCACCAACCAAGGTATGTTATTCCATCTTAGAGAAGCTTTACTCCAGGTCATGAGCTAAAGCAACTCGACAAGATGTGAATACATCAAGATGCTTAAACGAAAAATGGTAACCCCATTTCGAGCTTAAACGATGAGTATGACCCATGATCAAGTGATCTCACTTGACTCCTAAGTCAATATACTCTAACATAGGTGACTTTGTCACCGACCATCTCTAGATGAAGTTCTCACGTGTTCTTATTTGTGTTTTTGCATTTGACTCATGCATATTTGTTTCCCCTTCAAAAAAAACTTCATCTAGATATCATTCTTTTCTTTCTATTTGCTCTGCTTTTTCAGCATCCAATTCATTGCAAATCATTCAATTGATTCTTTGCAAATCTTTGTGAGACCTTTCTAGTTTAGTGAGCTGAGGTGACAAATGTTTTCTCTCATGATTTAACTCGGTTTCACCGATTTGTTGTTTTCGGTCCAACCGAATCTTTTCGGTACAACCGAAGCATACCACTCCGTGCGACCGATTTCCCAACAGGAAAAACAATTTGCCACTTATTCTGTGTTTCTTTTAATCCGGCTCCACTCAATGAATCTTGTCCTCTACAAGCATCACAATTTTATCCAGTGCTTTGTGTTGTGACTCAAGGACCAAACCCATACACAACAAATTCCAGAAGACCCTTCTTGGAAATTGATGTTAAAGGGGGAGAGAGAGATCACATCAAAGCTTATCACTTAGAGAGATCACATCAGAGAGAGTATTTAGAGGGAGAAAGAGATCTCCAGGAGGAGAGAATACTCAAGTAGAAGTATTTCTCAAGGATCCCAGATGCTTGGTGTTCAAGAGGAGAGATGCCACATGTCTTTTTGGGGGAAAGACATGTTCATATGTGCTTACTTGCTTTAAGCTCTGTTCATTTATATCTTTCAGCTCTGAATTTTTGTTCCCTATCTTCTCCCAATATCCCATGCTAGATTCAGGGGGAGCAAGAAATCTAAGGGAAAGGAATCATTCAAATTCATTGCATATCTTTACTCTTGGGGACATGTCTAATCCAATGTGGTACTCAAGACTCACTCTCTACATGTCATCCCAGTCTTGGTATTCTTGTGGTTTCTTCTGTTTGCTCTGGCTAGTAGATGTACCTGTGTTATCTAACCTTGTTTGTGCAGGTTCATTTCACCCTAAGCCAACTCAAGACTACAAGGTAAGTATATGCATCACACTCATGTGTATGAGGAATTCTTGCTGATGTACATACTGCTTTTGCAAGAAGGACTCATGAGCATGAAGGTATTTTCTTTAATATTCTTTGCTCGATGTATATGGTTAAGATACATGTAACACATTGCCTACTCTATCATGGTTATGCTCTCACATGTTTCTATATTCCATATTCACATGATTGCATACATATAGGGGAGCCTATGCTTGTTACATGTCTTTCCAAGCTTTACTTGCTATTCTTTATATCTTTATCTAAAGCTTTGATGTATGTTGCCATCAATTACCAAAGGGGGAGATTGAAAGCACAAGTGCTCCCTAGGTGGTTTTGGTAATTAATGTCAACATATCTCTTGTTGGACTAACACTTTTATCTAGTATGTTTCAGATAAGTTCAACAATGGAGTGGCATGGACTAAAGGATGCGGGAACTCCTTCAAGATGTTAAGGACAAAGGATTGGCTTAAGCTTCAAGCTCAAGACTCTTCATTTTACATTTTAGTGATCCAAGATTACATTGAGTCTATAGGAAAAGCCAATACTATCAAGAAGGGATGAGGTGTTGCCTAATGAGCCTTTTGCTTCATGTGCTTAGTGATATGCTGCAAAACCCTCCACTACTTTCTCACATCCACATATGACCTAAACCCAAGTCAAACTCGGCCCTACCGATTCTTTCTATCCGGCGCCACCGAGTTCAGATGTCATAGCCACTGCCACAAACCCTAAGCAAATCGGTTTCACCGATAGGGATCTCAGTCTCACCGAGATGGGATTGTAATCTCTCTGTGTATGTCCATTACCAAAATCTGTCTCACCGAGTTTGTGCAATCGGTACTACCGAGATTACAATGCAAACTTTTTGGTTAACTTATTACCCAAATCGGTCTCACCGAGTTTGAGTAATCGGTCTCACCGAGTTTGCCTGACCAACTCTCTGGTTAGATAATTACCAAATTCGGTCTCACCGAGTTTGTGTAATCGGTCTCACCGAGATTACGTTATGCCCTAACCCTAACCATATCGGTCCTACCGAGATGCATGTCAGTCCTACCGAAAATCCTAACGGTCACTAGGTTTACTAAATCGGTATGACCGAGTTCGATGATTCGGTCCCACCGAGTTTGGTAAATTGTGTGTAACGGTTAGATTTTGTGTGGAGGCTATATATACCCCTCCACCTCCTCTTCATTCGTGGAGAGAGCCATCAGAACAAGCCTACACTTCCAGCATCCTATTTCTGAGAGAGAACTACCTACTCATGTGTTGAGGCAAAGATATTCCATTCCAACCATATGAATCTTGATATCTAGCCTTCCCCAAGTTGCTTTCCACTCAAATCTTCTTTCCACCAAATCCAATCCTATGAGAGAGAGTTGAGTGTTGGGGAGACTATCATTTGAAGCACAAGAGCTAGGAGTTCATCATCAACACACCATTTGTTACTTTTTGGAGAGTGGTGTCTCCTAGATTGGCTAGGTGTCACTTGGGAGCCTCCGACAAGATTGTGGAGTTGAACCAAGGAGTTTGTAAGGGCAAGGAGATCGCCTACTTCGTGAAGATCTACCGCTAGTGAGGCAAGTCCTTCGTGGGCGACGGCCATGGTGGGATAGACAAGGTTGCTACTTCGTGGACCCTTCGTGGGTGGAGCCCTCCGTGGACTCGCGCAACCTTTACCCTACGTGGGTTGAAGTCTCCACCAACGTGGAAGTACGATAGCACCACCTATCGGAACCACGACAAAAACATCCGTGTCTCCAATTGCGTTTGAATCCTCCAAACCCGTCCCTTTACATTCTTGCAAATTGCATGCTTTATTCTCCAACTATAGATGTGCGGTTCGATGAAACTAATGGCTCGCAAAGAGAGCACCTACCTTCTGTGATAGATGAACCAGCACCTGAGGATTCTATCAAGTTCAAGGCTACTGAGGATGTCATTCCTACTGAAGAATCTGCTGAAGAATTCATTCCAGAACGTGAAGAACGTCGAGCTGATGTACCTGAGGAAAATGCTGAAGAAAATGGTGCTAAAGAAAATGCTGATCAAATTCCTCAATGACAACCAGCTCATCCTCGTGTTGCAAAAGAAGTGCAAGCGTAGAAGATCATCGATGACATTGAAGCACCAGGTCCTCTCACACACTCAAAAGCTTCACATTTATCTAACTTTTGTGGGCACTATGCTTTTGTCTCTATCACAGAGCCCACTAAGGTAGATGAAGCATTTCTGGAGCCTGAGTGGATTCAGGCCATGCAAGAAGAATTACATCAATTCGAGCTCAACAACGTCTGGGAACTGGTCAAACATCCAGATCCTCGCAAGCACAATATCATTGGCACAAAGTGGATCTACCGCAACAAGCAAGATGAAAATGGCCTTGTGGTGAGGAATAAGGCACGACTAGGAGCTCAAGGCTACACACAGGTTGAAGGAATTGATTTCGATGAAACTTTTGCACCTGTTGCTAGACTTGAGGCTATTCGCATATTACTTGCTTATGCTAATCATCATGATATCATCTTATATCAAATGGATGTGAAAAGTGCATTCCTCAATGGTAAGGTTGAGGAAGATGTATATGTTGCTCAACCCCCAAGTTTTGAAGATCCAAAGAATCCTGACAAAGTCTTCAGACTCAATAAGGCCCTCTATGGCCTCAAGCAGGCCCCTCGGGCGTGGTATGATACTTTGAAGGAATTCCTCATGAAGAATGGCTTCACACCCGGTTCACTCGATCCTACTCTATTTACTAAATCTTATGATGGTGAACTATTTGTGTGCCAAATATATGTTGATCATATTATCTTTGGCTGTACTGACCAACGTTATAGTGATGAATTTGCCTATATGATGAGTGAAGAATATCAAATATCTATGATGGGAGAGTTGAAATTCTTCTTAGGTCTTCAAATTCGTCAACAGCGAAATGGCATATTCATATCTCAGAGAAATACCTCAAGGATGTCTTGAGGAAATTCGGCATGCAAGATTGCAAATGCGTTAAAATTCCTATGCCCACAAATGGCCATCTATGCAATCGATGAAAATGGTATTGACTTGATCATAAGGTATACCGCTCCATGATTGGTTCTTTATTGTACTTATGTGCATCTAGGCCAGATATAATGCTTAGTGTTTGCATGTGTGCTCGATTTCAAGCTACACCGAAGGAATCACACCATAAGGCTGTGAAACATATTCTTCGATATCTAGCTCACACACCAACACTTGGATTATTGTACCCCAAGGGCTCGGCTTTTGATCTCGTTGGATACTCGGACTCTGACTATGCTGGTGACCGTGTGGACCGCAAGTCAACATCTGGTACATGTCATTTCCTCGGACAATCTTTGGTCTGTTGGTCCTCGAAGAAATGTAATCACAGATCACCGCTTCATCAAGCTGAGTACATTGCTCCTGGTTCTTGCCGTGCTCAACTGCTATGGATGAAGCAAACTCTCAAGGACTATGGTGTCAACATGAAGAATGTGCATCTCCTCTGTGACAATGAGAGTGCCATCAAGATTGCTCACAACCTAGTTCAGCACTCGAAGACAAAGCACATTCTGATTCGTCATCATTTTCTTCGCGATCATGTGTTGAAGGGCGACATTTCTATTGAGCATGTGAAGACTGAAGACCAGCTAGCCGATATCTTCACAAAGCCCTTGGATGAGAAGAGATTTAGCAAGTTGCGGTGTGAGATAAATATCTTAGAATCTTTGAATGTTCTTTGAAAAAGGACACTCATCCTAACACTTATGCAAAATTGATGACTTAGATGTGCAACACATGAAGAAACGTTTTTCTTCAATGAATGAAGAATAACACTCTAAGTGTGAAGAAATTAATGAAGTATTTGATTCTTAGACCCCTACGACTTTTGTACGCGGTGTCTGAAATCATCATTCTTATACGGTGGGTCACGCCACCACAAAAGTTGAAAATCTTCAATTTGAGTTTTTCCTCGCTTTGAAATTCCTCGCTTTTTCAAATTCTTCAACTTTTCAAAATCCTCACTATTTCCGCTATTTTTCTTCATTGGCTATATATATATATATATATATATATATATATATATATATATATATGAGTTTATGTCCTCTACATCATTCACTTATGGCTATTTCTTAAAGTTGCATTTTCTGCTAAGTGAATGTGATCGGATCCTTCCCCCTCTATGCTATACTCAACCCAATATATTCACAAATTCTTCATGTGTGTTCTATTTGAAACTCGTTCAAAATCTTCACTGTGTCCTTGTCAGCTGAAGAATTTGCAAACGGAACTTTAAAACTAATTTTATCCAAATTTTCGGTTTTGCCGCTCAAACCGTACCGCATCCCACGATATAATTTTCTATTCACCCACGATCTCCACTTCTCAGTACGTGGGTGACACATGTCATGCGAAGGAGAAGGGTCAGGGGCACGTTCGTCCAAAATCTTCGGGCAAACAGTTTTTCACTGCGACTATAAATACCCCCTCACCCCTTCCTCACTTCCTTTACTCCGCTCGATCTCCCTCTCCCGCTCGAGCTTCTCAAACCCTAGTGCCACCGTTACTCCATTGTCGCCGGTGAGGAAGAGCTTCACTGCCTCGACCTCGTCGCCGTCGTACTCGCGCCGGCCATGGAAATCTTCAGCCCGCCGCCGCCGTAGCCGTCTTCCTTCGCCGAGTTAGGGCGTGGAAGATCTGCACTGACGAACTTCACTTCTCCATCTCACTGTTCGTCGTGTTCTTCATCCAGGGTAATTAAAAGTTACTTTTACCGCCCTCTTTGATTCGAATGTTTTCTACAAAATCTTCAAAGGTGTTTTTCTTCAAATCCTCACACACTAAAACACCTCACAAGTCATCTGTTCTTGATTCATTTCTCTAAGCATCATTTTTCTTCAAGATTCCTCAATTGTGTGGATTTTCGATTTATACAACTCTGGAAGACAAAGAACGCTTAGTGAAATTCTTCAGGGCTCATCTGGTCAAATTCCTCAAACTTGTTCTTTTTGAAAAACCTTCTGAGAACGCATATGACCTCTCCAAATTCCTCACAACTATACTTTGTTCACAGGTACTCATGTCCGCTGCTGAACCACTAGGTTCTCATCAATTTAACTCATTTGCAGCATTCCTCGAAGAAAAGTTGCATACTTCTTCAGAGAATTCGATTGTTCAAATTCCTCATCTGAAGAATATGGCAATCGGTAAGAAGCCGCAGAAAGGAGGAAAGAAGCCTGAGGTCATGACTGCCTTTGAAATCCCTGATGACATTTATACAGACTATTTCACACCTGATGAGGCCAAGTTTGGTAAGGAGAACAAAAATCAGCGCAAAGTGCGCATACAGAGGATTGAACGGAGATGGGCAAGAGAATGGAGGGAGTACAGGTATGTAACTCCAAAGTATATGAATAAGTGCGCACTCAATCCTCCATGCCCAAGAGCTCCACTGGCACCTGGCCAAGTAGCAGATCCCACCAGCATCAAACGCAGTGAGGACTTTCCTGAAGAATGGGCCAAGCGCCAAGCCAAGTTGGCTAGACAAGCCAAAGAAGCAGTGAGGAAATTCAATGAAGACTCTGTTGCTGCTGCTACCACAGAGGCCTTTGTCAAGCCGAAGAAATCTATGCCAAAGAAGCCTGCGCGCAAGCCAAGTGCTTCACCAACAATGCCCTCACGGCCAAGTTCCTCAGCTATGCCCTCACGGACAGAATCTTCAAAGTCCTCAAGTCCAATTCCTCATGCTGCACCTGCTCCTCCAAAATCCTCAGCTCCTCCAAAGTCCTCAGCTGTTCCGACAAAGTCCTCAAGACTGCATGCATCCGCCACGTACAAAGGACTGCAGGCATCTCTATTGCCTCAGGTGTCTCAGCTAGTTCCTCAGCTGCACCAAATTCTTCAACGGGTCCTACTCTGCTGAAGACAAAGGCAACTGTTGGACGAGGTCCTCGCCCTAGTCCTCAGAAGAAGCAAGTCGCCTTCCAAGTTCTGTCTGAAGAAGACGAAGCTGATGATGAAGAACTTGCAGAAATCATCATAGACAGGCAAGTCAGGGCCGCTAGAGCCAAAGGCACAAATGTGCCACTGCTTTTGGATCCTAAGTTGATCCTCGATTACATTGATCTCTGGCACAAGGACCCAAACACTCCTATGCTCGATTTCAAATTGACTCCTGGTCAAAATCACATGTCAACTCATTTCATCCAAGAAGAGAAATGGAAATTTGAGAAGGCCAGCAGATCAAGAAGGCTCAGTACAGGAAAGAGAAGTTCCTGAGGAAAAATGTTGTCTCTTTGATGACTGATGAGTTTACAAAGATCCAGTCTGAAATCAAAGCCCTCAGCAATGATTTCGATGCTTATTATGCTGATTCGCAAGGAGCAAAAGTCAGGTTTGTTAAACTGACTGAGAATTTCACCAATGTTGCAGCTCCATCGCAACAAGAAGTTCCTCAGGTTGAAGCTTCTGCTCAGCCTACAGAAGAACATGCCAAGAGACCGATGACTTTCAAAGGTCAAGAAAATGTTAGTTCCAGGCTAATGACCCCATTCCAAATTACCGAAGAAATTGCTGTGGCATCCACTAGTGGTGCGCTCAAGAAAATGAAGAAGTCAGGCAACCGCATCGATTCATACCAAGAGTGGGGTGTCCAATTGAAGTCCTCAAACGGACATTTTCCTCAGCTGAAGACAAAGGCAAGGCAACTGCTGTTATAGATGAATGCATTCGTCCATTGGATGGTCAATTTCGCAAGGCTGCATCCTACTCCACCAATGATGACTCTGCCACACATGGCTCTACTGACAACACTACCAAGCAAAATCCTCAAGCCACAGCACCCAGGGTGATGACTGATCGTGAGCTTCTCCTTAGTCTTCATCAGAAGGTTGATCGCAATCACAAATGGGTCAAGCATCAGTTTGGTTCAATTCTTCACAACATGACCTCAACCCACAATGCAGTGAAGAAAAACCAATACTACCTCCATGAAACCTTCAACCGTACCTGGGTTGTTTTATCTCATGTCTACAGCGAATAAGATCTGAAGAAAATGGGTCTCAAGGAAGACTTCGACTGTTCTGCACCTCCACAGAAGAAATACAAGAAGCTCAAGGTTCCTTCCTTGGTGGCCAGCTCCTATTCTTCATCACGTGACACTGATGAACATGAAGACTTGGACGATACTGCGGTAGGCCCTACTTCAACAACCGACCCCGACAACGCCGGCGCTCCTTCATCAACTTGATTGTCTTCAGGGCGTTAGTCCTTAGTTTCGATCCTTTTGGTCATTCGATGACAAAGGGGGAGAAATTTGAGTTAGTCTTCAAGCGGGTCTATTATATGGGTGTTTTTTTGCTAAGTTACAACTCTCGCTCTTCTGAAACTTTATTGGATCGAGTTGTAAACTTAAACCCGATGGTGCTCTAATACTTTTGATGAGTTTTTCTGCATGCTTATTCCTCGTTAAACATTATTGCACGCATGCTGAATTACATCAGTCACCATATTTAATCATGCATTTCAAATTCTTCATATTATATGTCAAATGCGTGTATGAATTACAAGATATAGGGGGAGATCTCCATGATTCAACTCTTCAAGTGTGCATTGCTTCAAAAGCAAATTCCTCACTATGCACATCTTCAGGGGGAGTTCTTCTATATCTTGCAATCAAATTCCTCAATATCAGCATTTACACTTCATATGTTTATCCCCGTTGAAAACTTAACCTATATTGTCATCAATCATCAAAAAGGGGGAGATTGTAAGTGCATCTAGTGCCCCTTAGTGATTTTGGTGTATTGAAGACTTATAGGTTAAGGATCTAATGTGTTTATGAGTGTACACAGGTATATAAGTCTATGAGGAGTTTGATATTTACAGAGAAAGTCGACCCTAAAAATGAAGTTCTTCGACTGAAGACTTTGGTATTCTGAAGACTTTTTGAAGACTTTGAAAGTGAATACATTGGTGTAACCTTGAAGACTTGGAATTCATTCGAGGAACATGAAGCGTGAAGACTTTTGTTTTCGTAGTTTCATTTTGTCTTTCTTGAGTCATAGGAAACACCGTACTGTTAAAGGGGGTCGAGGAAATACTAAGGAAAAATTTCCATGTGATGCTCAACTCAAACCCTACACCTACCAATCCCTTTGAGTGAAGCCATTGGAAATCTCATACAGTTCAGTCAATTTCTTCAAAGGATGTAGACGAAGTTCTTCCGTCACGAGGAATTTGTTCTGACCGAGGAGTTAGGAATTCGCCAGTTCTAATTGCCTACACAGTGAGGAACATGATAGCCCTGAGGAATTTGAACCTCAAATATCCAACCGTTGCTGTGCTATGCGCCAGCTGTCCCAAAATATCTTATCCACCTTACGGTCATATCATTGAAGGGCATTTATGTCTTATCATGTCGGGCTACTCCCTAGGCCATAAATAGCCGCCCCCTACAACCACTAGCTGGTTGGCTGCTCCGAGAGAAACTGACACTTGTCAATTGAGAGCATCCCATCCTCCGAGGACTTTGAGCGAAAATCATCGAGTGAGGAAAACCCAAACCCAAACACCTACAAACCCAAAGTGATTGAGCATCACTAAAGAGATTGATCCTGCGTGGATCCGATGCTTGTTACCTTTGAAGACTGTGCTTCTTCCGCATAGTTAGGCGCCATGGTCTAGAGCGCCCAAGAGGAATTGTGGATCGCCGAGTGACCGAAGTTTGTGAAGGTTCTAAGTCACCAAAACTTACCACGAAAGTGATTGGGCGAGGTCTGTGTGACCTTAGCTCAAGGGGAATACGGTGAGGACCGAGTGTCCTGGATCATGTGGTCGACTCGGTGTCCGGGAGTGTGTCCTCGTGTTTAAATACCTAACCGCCTCTAACCAGATGTACAATCGAGACAAAGCAGCTTGAACTGGTCTACCAAATCATTGTCTTCACCAAGCCAACTGGTTCTATTTCCTCAACTCTTTCATTTCCTCATTCTTGTGTTGTGTGCTTGTCATATCTGTGTTTGAAGAATTTGATCAAGACTTTCTAAATTTCCTCGCCTATTTCTTCACCGCTTTGTCTTCATCTTGTGTTATCCTGTGTTTACGCTTTCAGTACTCTGTGCTTGTCTTCATTTCATCATGATGACCATACTTGTCTTCTGTTATGTTTACTTCTGAGTACTTATTCCGCTGCAAGTAGTTCTTCGCTAAGGAATTTCCTCACTGGCAAATTCCTCAGTGAAGAATTCATAAAAATCGCCAATTCACCCCCCCTCTAGTCAATATAACGCACTTTCAGTTGGGGAAATTTTCTGCTAATACATCATTGCCAATCGAAGCCAATCCCGCTCGCACAGAGACTACATCTGCGAGGGGGAGATACCCCTGCGTCTAGAGTCGACTCAACTGAAGATGAGACATTGAGCAGCTCAGCCAATCACCCTCTTGAGGGCCATGAGGGCGCGAAGAAGAGCTAGGAACACTGGCCATGTTTCAAAGTTTTCCATGGCTAGACTTGGTATTCTTTACGCGATGTGGATGGCGTTTGGGAATCTAACCTCTTTATATAGGCGCCGTCCCTGTGTGGCCAGGGCTTTTTGGTAAATAATTATTATAGACTGCTTGCATTCGCCCGGTGCATAGAAACCGAGGCGGCGATGTGGAAGGAGTCATAAAAGCGGAATGTGAAGGTCAGGATCGGACTGTCATTTGTCCGAAGTATGATGAATAACCTACCTTGCAAAGCCGAAGACACGAAGCCGGATATTGCATCGTCATTTGAAGGCAAGTTCAGGGGCTACTGAGGGAGTCCTGGATTAGAATGTCCTCGAGTGTCCAGGCTATTTGATATGGGCCGGTCTAATGGGCCGTGAAGATACAAACACAAGACTTTCCCCCGTGTCCGAGTAGGACTCCGATATGCGTGGACGGCAAGATTGGTGTCCGGTTATGTTATTTCCTTCCCCCACGAACTGACTCTGTACAACCCTAGACCCTTCCGATGTGTATATAAACAGGAGGGTTTAGTCCATAGAGGCTATCATAATTCTCATAGGCTAGATAGCTAGGGTTTAGCCGTTACGATCTCAAGGTAGACCAACTCTTTTAACCCCTATATTCATCAAATACAATCAAGGAGGACGTATGATTTTACCTCCATTAAGAGGGCCCGAACCTGGGTAAACATTGTGCCCCACTTGTCACTTGTTACCATCAATCCTCAGACGCACAGTTCGGGACCCCCTACCGAGATCTGCCGGTTTTGACACCGACACCACTTGGTTCATATGAATGGATTCCTATACTCCCACAATTTCAAAGGAAAATAAACATTAGCGTATATTCAATAGAAAAGTTCCTATGATGTGAACCAAATGACATCTCTTTTCTAATCCCTCCTCATAGGAATTGAGAATGTCATCTCTAGATTCAATAGAAAAGTTCCTATGATGTGAACCAAATGACATCTCTTTGCCAATCCCTACTCATAGGAATTGAGATACATGTCATCTCTTTCCCTACAACTTCCATGTATACATATTCTATTCCTAAATAGCTAGTACAACCCACTAGTAGCTTTTTTTCCTAGACATGCAACTATGGCACAAGAACATATCATGCATGCAAGTCATAAATCACATTATTTTTGTACTCTATGCATGCAAGCACCACATCATCAATTTGTGCATGTTACTCATAAGTTATTTCTTGCATTAGATTTTGTATTAACAATGTATGTGTTGGTCACGTGCACACATATGTAGTTCACATTCACATTTTTGTTAGAAATGTCATTCTTTTAACTGCGATTCATTTTTTTCTCTTTGTACTCCCTCCGTTAGGTGTGTAGGTCATCTTACGAAAACCAAATAATCCCAAAACACTTAGGAACGGTACATTAACTCCCTCCTTGTTTCTTGTTTCGTGACATATCAACCAATAAGAGATGTGGGCCGTGCATGCTTTCAATGGCTTGAGACTTTCAAACATGACATGCAGTGGTTAATTCATTGCATGCAATGCTATTAACTAGCAAAAAAACCTAAAATGACTTATACACCTAGACGGAGGGAGTATTACATTTTCATTTTAAGCATACATTCACGTCCCATTAGTTATAGATGTTTTTGGAGGAACTTTTATGCATTATTTTGAGTAGAGTAGCAAATTTCATGCGTCCGCTGGTATATCAAAATGCAGGGCCCATGCATCATTGCCTTTTGGTCGAACCTACGTCCACAATTTTTTTGTATGTATATCTCCATTGGTCCCCAAACACAAAATGTTGCCTCGTTCCCGTAAAACCAAGTGGACCACGCATATTAAGGCGTCGACTCGAACTCAATCCCACCCACGTTTACTACCATGTGGCCCCGCACGCCGTAGTACTCCTACAAACCCTACCGCCGCACGCATCATTGGTTTTCTTCAAGAGGACTAGGGAGATGCGGATTTGTAGTGGAGGCGCTTTCAAAAAAAGGATTTGTAGTGGAGCCTCCTACCCTAGGGTGCCCTAGGTAGCTGCCGCACGCATTATTGGTTTTCTCTTTTCTTTAGGCTTTTGCGCCCTAGAGTGAAATGATGGTTGCTTCGTCCATCCAGCTTAATGCGGGAAAGGTGCGGCTTTGTGATTTGACCCCTCATCGCTCATTTATTACTACTGTGGCGCTATGATCAGGGTGCCTCCAAGTCCAACTGCTGCTCCGAACTGTAATTTGGTGCATCGCACGTGGAACAAGACGGTGGATGAGCCACATGTCATCCAAAGGGGTCTTGTTTGGCATAATCTGTTCGAGGCAACAAGGCAGGAAGGGAAACAAGCAAATAAAGGTTGAGTGACTTAGTTTTGGGAAAATCCGATTTTACAGAGTACGTATC
The DNA here is from genome assembly GCA_021605145.1 of Aegilops bicornis. NCBI lineage: Eukaryota > Viridiplantae > Streptophyta > Magnoliopsida > Poales > Poaceae > Aegilops > Aegilops bicornis. The sequence continues at coordinate 169,304,237 of CM038673.1, read as the reverse complement.
CACTATGGAGGTAGTACCACTTACTACTCCCTCCTTTCCGGTTTATAGGGCTCATCTAAAAAAATTGTTTTTCCGTTTTATAAGTCTCAATTCTACTAGTAGTAGTACCATCACATGTTTGGATTTCGAGGTGCGTTAAATCACCCGATGCAAGCAGTGTCAAGAGAAAACTCACCAATGCATGTAGAAGTTCATGGAAATTTAGTGGTCATGCATGCATTCATTGTAATTAATGCATCGGTAAACATAACATCTTGAGAAACATGAGCGCATTTAATTACTTGTGCAAACTACGAAATTAATTCCACCACTCACCGTCTACCTTAGTTGGAGAGATTTTGAAATTGAGCCATATATAAACCAAAAAGGAGGGAGTAGTAACATAGCCTAGGGTAGCTTGCTGCAGCAAGGACTCCAAGGAAATTGTTGTAGTACTACTCCTATGTACCACTATACTACTCCTACTACTAAAAGACATATTTCAAAAAATATGATAATCTCTCTAACCAAGGTAGGGAAGAGGAGTATACGGATGGAGTTGTAAAATTTTCTCCTCGTCCTGCGAGCCACCGCGCGTGTGGGCGAGGGAGCGGGCGTAGGCGTAGTAAGCAAGCTTCTCCTCGTCCTGCGACTCATGAGCCACTGCGCCAGGCATGGGGAGACGACGACTAAGCAAGCTTCTCCTCGTTCTGCGAGTTGGCGGGACACATCAAAAGTACAGAGCATCTCCAGTGTATAGAGGCTTGCCTCTAAGGTAGGCCCCACATGGTTTGCCTCTTATCAAATGAAAAAACTAAGCGTGTGAGATGGTGAACGGAGGGAGTACATACCATTAGTATGGCAGTTCTTTTGGAAGGGTTGTAGTAGTCCCTCCCATTCACGTGTTCACATTTCAAGCTTCAATAATAATGTTGCACGCAAGGATTAAGAGAAACCTCAGCAATGCATGTACTCCCTCAATCCATATAGGGTATAAAATGCGTTTTGGAGGCTAACTTTGACCACGTGTTAGAGAAATAATATGACATCCAACTTACACAAATCTTACCATCAAATACATACGTGGTCATTATACTGCTAACACATGAATTGTTGCAATTAGTACGTAGATACAGTAGTAAACACTCACTATCCAGTAGTACTAGTAGTACTCTACACTACTACTACTATGAGGCCATCCAACTGCGTCTCGGGCTCCAGGTAGGAGACCGCGGACACCGAATATTCATTCATATTTAAATTTATTCCCACAGCGAAAAATCTCTATCTCTACTCTCTACTCTTATAAAGAAACCGAGTTGGTGATGATGGTGTGTTTGCCTTCTTGTAATATAAACCGTCCGATCTATATCTGATGGATAGAAAGAAAACTATGACAATTTTACAAAAGATACCCGCACCTCTCTCCACATTTATAGATAAGGCCTTGCCTCGTTCATCCTTATCTCCCACAACCTCATTGCTGAGCAATTAAAAAAGGAAGTCTCTGGAACAATCTAACATGGTGGCCGCTGCCGCCTACCGGCGCCGTCCATCCCCATGCCTCCGACCAGTCCGACCACCAGTCACCACCACGCCCCACTCCTCCTCACCTTATCTCTCATCTTTCTCGAGATATCATTTTTTCGATGAAATTCTCAAGATACCATTTTTCCGATAAAATTCTTGAGAGACCATTTTTTCGATAAATTTCTCGAGATATCATTAGTTTTTACACATGGGATTACTCCTACATGGGTCAATCACAATAGGTGTTTTGTAAAAAATGCATCTTGATGTTCCATGCAATGCACAGGCATCTTGTTAGTCCATGAAAACAACACATGGAAAATTTTCACGGCGAACGAGGGATTTGAAAGTGATGGGAGGGGCTGTTTGGATCTTGCCCGGGGTAGCCAAAATATTGGCGACCCTTTTGTCCACCGGTGCCTTTGCCATTGATGAACGAGGAATAGCTTGGGTGCTCATGCATCCTCCAGCGCGCGCGTTGGAGACAAGCTCACACAAACTGTGCTTTTTTTGTCCCACCACGCCGCCCGAGCCGGCCGCAGACCGACCAGCAACCCGCAAATTATGCCATCCAACCGTAGCCGCACACATTCTGACAGCAACTCAACGAACCAGACGAAATTCATGCAAATACGGTGATATTTCATATAAACAATGACAGAATTCATATAAAATACCGGATTTTCATACAAACATGACAGATTTCAATACATTCAAATCAACTAAGCGGTGCTAGTTCTCGACAGCACAAGTATGATAATACCTGGCCTAAATGGTCGCCCGCCGATCCATTTGTGTTCTCATGTCCGGCGGCACGATCGCCGGACTGCCAGGAGCCCCGGAGGTATATGCTTCAGTGCAAAGGATGGCTCGCTTCCCCACTGCCCAACTGACATCATTGGTTGATGCCCAAGATGGAGTCTGAAGGGGGCTTTCTCCGCTTCCGTGGAGCCCATGCGGGGTTGATGAAGGTCCTCGCAACAAAAGGATTCGGCAAGACACCTACTATGTATGCCAGCGTTGCCTCCATGGTGGCCTTCCTAGGACCCAAGCGGCGGCGGCCTCTCGTGTTCTACTTCTCCTCGATGATGGCGGCAGACGCGGAGGCGCTGGCCACCGACTCGTCGCTCTTCGCGCACCCGGCTTCTGTCTCTGCTTACATGGTGTGGTCGTCGGCATGGGAGTCTCGGCCACAGAAATGGGAGACGCGGTCGTAGACACGGGAGGCGCGGTATGAGGCAGCGACATGGACGGCAGCGACGACGCCCATGCTCCCTGCCGTGTCAGCGTGGAGCAGCTCGCCGCTCCTCGTCGAGCTGGCCTGGAGTGGCGAGTTGCTGAACCACGCGTCGGCTTGGGGCGGCAACTGGCTTCGTCGGGCGAGGGCGAGGTGGATCAGCGAGCTGCATAGCTCGTATCTGGCGGGCTCGGCGGGCCACCCAGCCGGCTTGGATGCGGGATAACTACTCTTCGTAAGCCATTGTAAGAGTGGAAAAAATGGTGAAGGAGGAGATAGGGGAGTGGCGGAGGTGTGCGATTCTTGGCCGACGTCTGGCCTCATTTAAATAGGAGATTAAATAGAAGGCGGACAGGAGGAGCTCCGCCGGTGTTGCGTTTAATGTCGGCCCGGTCATGAACGAATGTGTGTCCAGAGTGGGTTTCTCGGCTTCCACACGGGTTTCATGGAGGCGTTTGAATGCGGCAAGGAGGTGTGTTCAGCCGGGCGTGCAGCGTGCGGCGCCCTCGACTCCGACGTATGATACCATGTCGTTCTTCCACTGATGTGTGGGCTCTTTGGGTACCTGGCCTGCATGTCAGTGACCCAACGCAGATAGCGCATTTACGATGAGCTTTTGGTGGGCTGTATGTCAAGCGGGCATTTCATAAACCGATGATTGTTCATTGAGTGTGACGTCATCTATTTCATGTGGATAAGCCTACTATATAATGTAAGAGAATTCTAAAATTTTCATATATACGTTGATAGGCCATTCGATACGTTGTGATTCATAAAGACTGCTGCAAACATCAATGTTCTTCTTATCACAGATAAGATTGATTAATACCCATAACAATCCATGTACTTAACAAAGGGTGCATGCACATATAGGTTGAGCGCGTGTCTTGCGTCGTGTGTTGTGTGCATGCAGGCGTGCGAGTGTTGTGTGTGTGCATGTGTACGTTTCAGTGCTGCATTCATGTGTGCGTGCTTGCATGTGTTCGTGAGTGCATGTGTACGTGTCAGTGTTGCATGCCTACATGCGTGCGTGTGTTCGTGAGTGCATGTGTACGTGTTAGTGTTGCTCGCTTGCAGGCGTTCGTGTCTTCGTGCGAGTATTGCGTGCATGCATGTGTACGTGCGGGGTGAGGCTACATGTGAGTCGACTGACTTTTTCATCTCTGGTCAGTCGGTTTTCTAGTCGTTGGATACGAAATCAAGAGTGTGCAGTTGTAACATCCCAAATTTTGGAATGTTAATATAATTAATTGAATTGTTTGTTTGCTTGCTTGAGTGAATTAAACTTGAGTGAAATTTGAACCTTTTCAAAAACTTTTGAATGAGAGGGAATAAAATGACTTCCCCCTTCTCCGGTAAATTCAAATTCATCCTATTAAAATCAATGAGAGAAGATGACATGACTTCTTCAACTATAAAGAATTTGAACGGAGTTTTGCAATTTAATTCTTTCAAATATTTGCACTTGCTTCTATTTTTCTTTCGAGAAATACCCGAAAATAAATTCTTGCAAGCAAGAAAGAGCGGAGGAAAATGACCCTCCAAAATCAGGGACATTTTTGAAAATATTTGAGCCAAGAAAAACCAAAGTTTTATTTAAAAATTATTTGCAAAAAGAAATAAAGCCTTTAGGGATTTTCTGAAAAACATTTTTTAAAGTTTTTATTTTGGCCGTGGAATAATGCTCATCATCTACATTTTATTTTTCTGATAATTTTAGTATATAAAAACTCTTTATTCCGAATTGATTTGATTTCATTTTTATTGTTTTAGTTTCCTAATTTTAAAAATAGGAATGGAATCATTTTTATTAGGAAAAACCTGCTGGCCCATTAAGCACTTTCCTATTCTAGCCCAACAAGAGATCATCTCCTTCCTCTGTTTCCTCTCACGTTACAGAAGCTTTCCATATCCATGGAGACAGAAAACTCCACCTTCCCGATCTCCCTCGTCTTTCCATCCCAGCGCCTCCCGAGACCGCCTATAAAACCCCTCCCTCTCCTCGTTCCATTTTTCCCATCACCACGCCTCCCTGCCTCAGAGCCACCTCGCCACCGTCCTCCTTTTCCTGCCTAGAACGCTCACCAGAGCTCTCCTGAACCTCCCAAGCGCCGACCCCTCCTCCGCCACCCCCACCTCGCCGCGACCTCGCCTCACGAGCAGCCTCCACATCGCCATCTCCTTCCTGCCATCTCTGCCTCACGTACAGGTAACTCCCTTGTTGTTTTTTTTTTCGTTTTCAGATTTATTTCCGTAACAGATTTAGTTCCGTTCTTGTTTAGCTTATAACTTTTGATCTAGAAGTCCAATGATGCTGATTATTTTTTGCGGTAGATCACAATTTTCTTTTAGTTTCCAAAAATATATAATTTGTCTATGTTTGGATTTATAAAAATTGAGTTAGATCAGATTTGAATTAAAGCTTGTTTTGCTTATTCCGGGAGTTTAAAAATATATTTTTATTTGATTCTTTTTTCTACTGATCACTAGTGATCATATTTACCAGTGGTAAAAAGTTCAAAATTGTTTGAGTATATTAGCTTATTGTTTCATGTAAAACAAATTCTGTTTTAGTTCTATTCAATAATAGCTACTTCTTTTTCTATAGTTGTTTTTAAATTATTTTATTTTATATTTCAGAAAGTTTATGTTTGGTTTCTATTAGTTAAACAGTAGGTGTTCAACAAGTTTTTATATTTATTTTTATTTTGTTATCGTGAAATCAATTCAAGTTCGCTAATAACTTGCAATGGATTTCTACTGTTTTAACTCCCAATTGAAAATACTTTTAAAATAGCTTTATGAAAAAATACTTTATTTTTTGTCTTAACTAAATTTATATTTTATTCTCTGTTATTTTAGTGTTTTATTTTCCGTTAGACAAAACTATTTTTGTGAATGTTGTAGAAGAAGACTCCTAGTTTTATTTGAAGTTCCTTCGGATTCTTATTCGCTCTCTCTTTTGTTTTGATTGTTAGTGTGAGTGCTTATGTGAATGATATGTTTGTTATATAGATTTCATCAGAGAGTGACGAGTAGTCTATCAAGTTATTTCTTGAGAATGATAATTCTTCTTCACAACATCACCGTGCAAGTTCACTTTGATCATTGCTTTCATACCTATGTTTTTATTGCATTTAGTGGCATCCTTGCAACCACCCCTCAAGAGTGTTATTGAATCCTTGTAGTTGAGTAGTATGCATGAGGTAGGAACCCATCACCCTGTTACCAAGCCCGGACGTTATTTATTTTAATGCTACGCTATAGTAGACGGGTTTGGTATGAGTGCTCCGAGTGGTGTGAGAATGAAGGATCTACGCCAATGACGACAACACCATGATGAAAGCTGCAAGGACTGCATCTTCAAGGCCTCAAGACTTCAAGACTCGAGACAAGAATTCAATACACACTCATCGGGTGAAGGATTTGTTGACGGGCACCTGGAGAAACCAAGTGGTTGGCCGATGCATGGAGAAGCGCCATGACATCTTGCGGAAAGCTTCACCTGCACCCAAAGAGACGGAAGAATACTTCATGCCCGGAAGCTTACCTCGCAACCGCAAGTCATTATGGGCTCGCTTGGTTGACTTTAGTTGTGACTGGCTGGTACGGTACTAGCAGATGTAGAACTACGGTAGGATGGGTTGAGTACCGGACAAAGTGGTCGAGGAACTCTTTGGAAGACCATGTTTCGGTCATCTTGTTCTCAAACACCTCAAGTGCGAGAACGTAAAGAGAGGGATCGAATCTTGCGGGTAAAGTGTACAAACCTCTCGCAGAGGGTTATAACCTAATCGATTAGCCGTGTCCCGATTACGGACAATTTGAGCCTCTCGACTTGGATCTATCTCTAACTCTCAACACCGGACTGATAACTTAATTGTGGGCAACTTATGATGATTTTGGGCTATGAGACATCGGTTGGCGGAACCATGTCATGACAGAAAAACTCCATAGTACAGACTTCATTCTATTCTTTTGATGTAGGTAAAATAAAATCAGCTTTTATGCAAACAAAACTCAGATACAGAGCCACAAAGCCAAATTGCATATAGTATAGTTTAACCATCTGATTTCTCATGTTGTGATCTTGCCGGTACATTCAATGTAATCGATTTACACGGCTGCAACGTATCATGTTGCGTATATTTTCCTCGACGAGTAAGAGTTACGATACAGGTTACGGTCTACACTCAACCTCGCCGATGGCGTTGATGGGACTCCACACCCGCTTGATTGTTTTCACGAGTATTATGAGGTATATATCAGTTTTACGTTATTTATGCATGTGATTGCACTTTGATATATACATTGATGTATTGTGTGTGCCAAAGATACCGATCCGTGGATGGCATAGTAACACGTAGGCTTGACTGTTCGAGGTCGGGTCGCCATGATATGGTATCGAGCACATATTGGTCAGAGAACGTGACCCTAGAAAATGACCTAGTAATATGAAGACCCCAATAGGAATGACCTTTGTTCTGTACTACTCTCGTAACACCGATTCCTTTTATCGAACCTTCCTTATTTCACCCTATAGATGGAGAGCTACATTCTAACAAAAGAGAACACTACGAGAAGGTTCTTGGAGGCCCCTTCCTTGTGGAGCTAGTCAGCTACCGGGTTACCGATACACCGAGATCAAGGCAACTAAGAGGACGCCCAGATCGTGGGGAGTCAAGACCCAAGTTTTTGGTCGTAAAGAAGACCCCAAGACCGCAGACATCAGCTTCGAACTATAAATGGTGATCGTGATATGGGCATCAACACCGCCGTCCATGATGCCATTGCACGCTTATGCTATCGCCATCGTATGCACTAAACCCACACTTCTTTGGAAAGATTGGATGGCAGAAGTTTGATGGAGCAACTATTGCCTTGACGGAAGCGCAGAAGATGAAGTCCTCCCCACTTTTAGTGTACAATCAGGATCTGGAACAATACGTCAAGAATCTTCAGATGGACCTCCTGGAATCCCTGTTTGACAATGAAGCACTACGAGAAGAGGTCAAGACTCGTAGATCAAGGTAAACAAGCTGGAGGAGGAGAACCTCGAGATCTCGAGAATGCCTCAGGAACTGAAGAACAGCAGGACCATGTCTCATGCAAAGGACGTTGAAATCCAGAAGCTCAAGGAACAACTAAAGGACATACAGGGTCGTCATAAGAAACTCCGCGTCGACAGGGAAAATCTAGCAGAAGAACTGGAGGAGATCAAGTCCACACAGAAGAAGTTCCAGTAGGGACAATGACCAAGTTTCTAATAAATTAGCTTAGTAGTATCCCACCATGAGAGAAATAAAGATGAACGCTTCCTCAATTTAAGTATCGACCATACCAAATTATGTGGGTGGCGATATCAGAGAATTGATTGAATAAATGAATGCTTGGTTGCTATTATTTTTGTATGTTTATTGAATGGTTGGATAGATGCGATATTCGTGAGGGCTTGTATTTATTTCAACCATGAGAGACGTAAGTTACGGAAGAATGGTAGAAGGCCTTCATATGGGAACAAGATCGTGAATTGGAAACTCCCGAGCATTGAAGACCAAGAAATGAGGACTTAGAAACGAAACCATAGTAGAACGGCCCATTACAAACGATAATTTTGTTGATGAGTGGGTAATTGCCTTCTCTTTCTATCTCAACCAGACTCAAATCTTGAACCCATGGACAATCGAACACCAAACCTTTCTCGAGACAATTGCAACTTCCCATGGAGATACATCCCTTGTTCCGAGCACTCCTCTTATCCTACACATGCAGATGACAACCCTTTATGAGTCTTTCCTTAAGGGCTCAAACGATCATGACCCCGATAAGTGATCATGATTACCCAAGATCTTGAAGGACATGATGAAGCATATTCACCTTGAAGGAGATGCAGTCTACAAAGGCTACCCCTTCATGCAAAAGGGAGTGGAACTTTGGTATGTGGAAGTACACCTCCACCGTTTGAAAGGAGTTTGCCCAAAGAGGATGGGGCATTATTTTTTCATCTCACGTGTGCCACAAGCAACTTTCTTAGATGCCGTTCGTGAAGCAGCCATGGAAGCCATACGCCGGATCGGAGAAATACTTGAAGCAAGACTCCGTTATACTCAGAATACCTAAGCGAAGTGCATGCAGAGATGATGAAGGTGAAGCTCAAGACCACCATGATGAAACAGAAGATTGAAGATTTCAAGGCTCATGTCGCACAATTCCAGTGGGACTGAAGAATCCTCGAGGAGGATAAATAAATAAAGTGGAAGTAATGTCTGACCATACCAAATCATGTGGGTGGCAGCATTTGTAACAAGTACTTTTTGGAATTTGGATTTACGAAAAGGGTTAAGGATGTAATGAAAGATTGATATGAGATTAATGAGATTTTATGGATAAACTTGTGCACTTCTTTTGGTCATAGTACTCTATAAAGCCACAGGATCAATGAAGAAAGAAACGTGTTATTCATGACAGCCATAGAAGGAAGCTAGACAAAATAAGTTGGAGTTTTGTTTTGATATGATGGTATGAAGAAACATAGTACTACTGGATTTAAGGAGGTGTAACAAGAGAGTTACTCCAAGGATGAGTTAAAGCTGCACTAGTGTTGAAGTGGGCCATAACCCACAGGCCCGTGGATTTTGAGAAGGAACCGTTGTAACCTTGATAAAGGAATAAATTTGGAAGAATCTGTGATCCAATCAGCCTACGTTTCGTAGGGAGGTTACGCAAAACCCTGAGAGTGGTGAAGTAACGATAGATGTTTTGTTTGGCATGCGTAAACCATGGATTTATACGAACTCGGTTCGAGAACAAGAGAAATTCTGCAATGCTTGTGAGTATGCCCAAGTGTTAAAATACGTGATTCGATATTTACATATGTGGTAATGATTCAAGTACGGGATGGATTGGCCCCATACCGGAGACTTCTATCATGAACTATCATATGTTGATGGAAAATCGTAGAGCCTTGAAAAACTTAGAAGAGTGTCGACGCGATAAGCCATAAAACCATAAAATGGTAGGACGATGGAACCCCATTACAGTGCAACCGCTACAAACGTAGGTTATACGGTGAGGTTCAATCGAGACCCGCTTTTCTGCACGAGAAAACCATAAATTGTAGACCACCATGAGTGTTTCGATAGTTGTTTAGAATGGACACAGACCCATCACTAAGAAGATCCAGTCTGGACGAACTTCAACTTTGACGAACCGACCCAAGCTTTTGAGGAAAACTCTATGCTTCGGATGTAAGAGCTTTAATGAAGGAGCTATTGTAAGATATGTGAAGAGACATACATTGTCAGCCCTCCGGAGGAAATATCTGAGTTTATTGGAACCATGACCTTGTTTTTAAGTGAGGTAGCACCCCGACCTTTCTGACCAAGACATTTGCTAGAAGACCCCAACCCCTAACCTTTTCTTGCTAGCCTCTTCGAATCTCGAGGACGAGATTCATTTTAAGTGTGGTAGGTTTGTAATATCCCAAATTTTGGAATGTTAATATAATTAATTGAATTGTTTGTTTGCTTGCTTGAGTGAATTAAACTTGAGTGAAATTTGAACCTTTTCAAAAACTTTTGAATGAGAGGGAATAAAATGACTTTCCCCTTCTCCGTAAATTCAAATTCATCCTATTAAAATCAATGAGAGAAGATGACATGACTTCTTCAACTATAAAGAATTTGAACGGAGTTTTGCAATTTAATTCTTTCAAATATTTGCACTTGCTTCTCTATTTTTCTTCCCGAGAAATACCCGAAAAATAAATTCTTGCAAGCAAGAAAGAGCGGAGGAAAATGACCCTCCAAAATCAGGGACATTTTTGAAAATATTTGAGCCAAGAAAAACCAAAGTTTTATTTAAAAATTATTTGCAAAAGAAATAAAGCCTTTAGGGATTTTCTGAAAAACATTTTTTTAGTTTTTATTTTGGCCGTGGAATAATGCTCATCATCTACATTTTATTTTTCTGATAATTTTAGTATATAAAAACTCTTTATTCCAATTGATTTGATTTCATTTTATTGTTTTAGTTTCCTAATTTTAAAAATAGGAATGGAATCGTTTTTATTAGGAAAAACCTGCTGGCCCATTAAGCACTTTCCTATTCTAGCCCAACAAGAGATCATCTCCTTCCTCTGTTTCCTCTCACGTTACAGAAGCTTTCCATATCCATGGAGACAGGAAACTCCACCTTCCCGATCTCCCTCGTCTTTCCATCCCAGCGCCTCCCGAGACCGCCTATAAAACCCCCTCCCTCTCCTCGGTCCATTTTTCCCATCACCACGCCCCCGCCCTGCCCGTAGCCACCTCGCCACCGGCCGCCTTTTCCTGCCTAGAAACGCTCACCAGAGCTCTCCTGGAACCTCCCCAGCGCCGACCCCTCCTCCGCCACCCCCACCCTGCGGCGACCTCGCCCCTCGCCGGAGCAGCCCTCCACATCGCTGCCTCCTTCCTGCCATCTCTGCCTCACGTACAGGTAACTCCCTTGTTGTTGTTTTTTTCGTTTTCAGATTTATTTCCGTAACAGATTTAGTTCCGTTCTTGTTTAGCTTATAACTTTTGATCTAGAAGTCCAATGATGCTGATTCTTTTTGCGTTAGATCACAATTTTCTTTTAGTTTCCAAAAATATATAATTTGTCTATGTTTGGATTTATAAAAATTGAGTTAGATCAGATTTGAATTAAAGCTTGTTTTGCTTATTCCGGGAGTTTAAAAATATATTTTTATTTGATTCTTTTTCTACTGATCACTAGTGATCATATTTACCAGTGGTAAAAAGTTCAAAATTGTTTGAGTATATTAGCTTATTGTTTCATGTAAAACAAATTCTGTTTTAGTTCTATTCGAATAATAGCTACTTCTTTTTCTATAGTTGTTTTAAATTATTTTATTTTATATTTCAGAAAGTTTATGTTTGGTTTCTATTAGTTAAACAGTAGGTGTTCAACAAGTTTTTATATTTATTTTTATTTTGTTATCGTGAAATCAATTCAAGTTCGCTAATAACTTGCAATGGATTTCTACTGTTTTAACTCCCAATTGAAAATACTTTTAAAATAGCTTTATGAAAAATACTTTATTTTTTTGTCTTAACTAAATTTATATTTTATTCTCTGTTATTTTAGTGTTTTATTTTCCGTTAGACAAAACTATTTTTGTGAATGTTGTAGAAGAAGACTCCTAGTTTTATTTGAAGTTCCTTCGGATTCTTATTCGCTCTCTCTTTTGTTTTGATTGTTAGTGTGAGTGCTTATGTGAATGATATGTTTGTTATATAGATTTCATCAGAGAGTGACGAGTAGTCTATCAAGTTATTTCTTGAGAATGATAATTCTTCTTCGTCAACATCACCGTGCAAGTTCACTTTGATCATTGCTTTCATACCTATGTTTTTATTGCATTTAGTGGCATCCTTGCAACCACCCCTCAGTAGTGTTATTGAATCCTTGTAGTTGAGTAGTATGCATGAGGTAGGAACCCATCACCCTGTTACCAAGCCCGGGACGTTATTTATTTTAATGCTACGCTATAGTAGACGGGGTTTGGTATGAGTGCTCAGGAGTGGTGTGAGAATGAAGGATCTACGTCAATGACGACAACACCATGATGAAAGCTGCAAGGAATGTATCTTCAAGGCCTCAAGACTTCAAGACTCGAGACAAGAATTCAATACACACTACTGGGTGAAGGACGGTTGACGGGCACCCTGGAGAAACCAGTGGTTGGCCGGGATGCATGGAGAAGCGCCATGACATCTTGCGGAAAGCTTCACCTGCACCCAAAGAGACGGAAGAATACTTCATGCCCGAAGCTTACCCGTGCAACCGCAAGTCATTATGGGCTCGCTTGGTTGACCTTAGTTGTGACTCTGGCTGGGACGGTACTAGCAGATGTAGAACTACGGTAGGATGGGTTGAGTACCGGACAAAGGGTCGAGGAACTCTTTGGAAGACCATGTTTCGGTCATCTTGTTCTCAAACACCTGAAGTGCGAGAACGTAAAGAGAGGGATCGAATCTTGCGGGTAAAGTGTACAAACCTCTGCAGAGGGTTATAACCTAATCGATTAGCCGTGTCCCCGTTACGGACAATTTGAGCCTCTGGACTTGGATCTATCTCGGAACTCTCAACACCGGATTGATAACTTAATTGTGGGCAACTTATGATGATTTTGGGCTATGAGACATCGGTTGGCGGAACCATGTCATGACAGGAAACTCCATAGTACGACTTCATTCTATTCTTTTGATGTAGGTAAAATAAAATCAGCTTTTATGCAAACAAAACTCGACATCTGAGCCACAAAGCCAAATTGCATATAGTATAGTTTTACCATCTGTTTTCTCATGTTGTGATCTTGCCGGTACATTCAATGTAATCGACCTACACGGCTGCAACGTATCATGTTGCAGATATTTTCCTCGACGAGTAAGAGTTACGATACAGGTTACGGTCTACACTCAACTCGCCGATGGCGTTGATGGGACTCCACACCCGCTTGATTGTTTCATCTGAGTATTATGAGGTATATATCAGTTTTACGTTATTTATGCATGTGATTGCACTTTGATATATACATTGATGTACTGTGTGCCCGATACCGATCCGTGGATGGCATAGTAACACAGAGGCTTGACCGTCCGAGGTCGGGTCGCCATGCAGTTCATCTTCAACCTCCACCCTCTGAGCCGCCAATACCACCGGCGAACCGCGGCCCCGCCTCCCGCAGCGGTGCTCCCCGCCGTCTCGCCGCCCGCCGCCCGAAACCACTCGCCACTGCCGGTCCGTCGTTGGCCCGGCATCCCTCTAGCCCCCTGCTACCGAGCTTTTTTCTCTGACAATCCCCACGCCACCGCCCAATCACCGCGCGCCCCTCCACCGCTGGCGACTGCCAACCAGAGGTCTTACGACTTCAAATCCCCACCGACCATTAATTTATTACCATTTCTTTCTTTCATATACGCGTTGACGGGTGGGCCCTATGGTAATGTGCACTGCTGAATGTGGACCGTTTGACTGGTCAATTGATCGTGTCATCAAAAAATTACGGAGTTGTATGGTGAGCCAGTGACCGTATGATCACCATAGAATGTATTTTATTAACACAGTACAGACTCTACCATTTCTTTCTTTCATATAAGCGCTGACATGTGGGACCCGCGGTTACGCGCGCCGATGATGCAACACTAGTTGCACCACGTGGAACGTTTGACTGGTCAATTGATCATGTCATCAACAAAATACGGAGTTGTACGGGTGAGCCAGTGACCGTATAATCACGACATGTATATTTTTAACACGGTACAAACGCAAGCGCTCATATATACGCGCAAGCACTTACCGCTATAAACGCACACACACAGACCCTACCCCTATGAGCATCTTCGAGAGAGTGAGCCAGCATATGATCTTGAGATTTTATGAAGTCACCATAGGTGCCTCGTAGTCGAGGGGAATGTCTCCTCCCACTGAACGCACATCGCCGGAAAATACTGAAATTAATCCAGGATAAATGTGACCACCAAGACTTTAACCCTGGTGGGCTCGGGAAACCACTGTCCTCCTAACCATCCAACCACAGGTTGGTTAGCACCACAAAATGTACGTGGAGACCATGATGAGCTTATTCTGAAGTCCAGTGACCATATCGTGCTTTCGCTTCAAATACAATGCCCATAAGTGTCGTCAACAAAATACGGAGCACACATCAAATACAATGTCGGTTAGTGTCATCAAAAAAATACGGAGACATATCGTGAGCTAGATACCATATGATCACCATGACAATGTATACGGTGACCGTAATGAGCATATTCTGAAGTCCACTGACCGTATAGTGCTTTCGCTTGAAATACAGTAACCGTCACGCGTGAATGTGTCAGCGACATGCATACTTTTAGAGGGCCGAGAGATAGTTTGTGTGCGTACGTGAAAGTGGTGCAGAAAGAGGGGGTGTCCGGTGGAGACAAGGAGAGATATGCCCTTCGTTTCTCTTTCCCGTGACTAATATTTTAGGAGAAAATACAAACATTCACAATGCGTAACAATTTTTTGGATGCGCCATGCAATTAACTTTCATGTATAACATTATACTATTGTATATGCTAATTTTCTTAGTGGCCGATTGCGTGCGTGGTGTGGTGGGCACATCATTTCTAGTTGTGGTGGGCACATCATTTCTAGTTGTGGTGGGTCAACATGAGGACTCATGGGTCGGTTCCATCCTGCGCCACATAGGTTGGACCGAGACGCATTATACGAAGACCCATGTGGAGGACTCGGCGTACAAGGCGAAGCTACCAGAGTCGTGGAGGACTTTATCCCCACTGATGATAAGCCGACTATGTATGATTTGTAACCCTAGACCCTGAGTATGTTATAGAAGCCCAGGGGCTAGTTCGTCGATAGTATACACACACGCACAATGCCTGGTATTCACGTGTACTTTGCACACACCCCTATCACTAATATACAGTACCAGGAGTAGGCTTTTTCCTCAACTGCAAGGGCCTGAACTTGGGTAAAACTTTGCTTCGTATTACCATCCAACCTAACAGTCAGGGATATCCTACCGAATGATCTGATGGAATCATATCTGCCAACTACTAAGAGAGAGGTGTGTCTGTGGGGGGTGCAATGTGTGCGAGAGAGGCTTAAAGATAATGTGCGTGTGGAAGACACGTAGGCACATATATGTGCGTATAGAGGGCCAGTAGAGACCGTGCGTGTGTATATATGCATGTGAGAGAAATAGTGTTTTCCAACTGAGATTAGTGAAAGGAGTGGTACATAGTAGTCAGAAAGAGAGAGGGAGATATATAGAGTGTCTGCGTGAGACACCCCAACACCCCGGGAGAGATTGTGAGCATGTGTGAAAGAGAAATGTCGATGTATATAAAGTGTGTGGACTTATGCGTTAGATAGAGAGATATATTGCGCGTGTGTGAGAACGGGCCGAGGCATAGTGCATCTACGTGTAAAAGGTGGTTCTACGCAATAAATTAAAATATAAATGGCATTATTATTTTTGGATGAGATCATGATTTTGCAATTTGCGTATGAACAAAAATCGGTCTATCAGACACCCATACTCTATTGAATTCTAGCATGTGTTTATTTCATATTATCAATCCATAGAATGAGAGCGGTTTGAAATACAGACAATGCATTGCTTTTGCAATTCATATATAAACATTAATTAGTGCACTCCATGTTTTTAGTGTGAAGCACTTTATACATTTGTCACTTACATGTATACATTCCAAATTTCTAGCTACGAAATAGAATACATGTTGAATTCAACATAAAGGGGGTTTCGAAGATTCGAATTCATAGGAAGTGCAGTCATCTATTTGAATCCGAGATAATGGCATTTTTAAATCAGATCTAAAAGGGAGCATCAATATTTGTTGTGCGTTTGAACATGCTATATATTCATATGCATGTCTAACTATTTTTTTGCAACCAAGGAGATTATATCTGGAACCATGCATGAACTGGGGTAAGTTGCATATTTTTTAATATATACTCGTGTACAATGTATATTCAAATGTACCCCCTCCATTCCAAAATAATCGTAGTTTTGGGATTTTCAGGAGTCAAGATTTGTGAAGTTTGACAAATCCTGAAAGTTCAATTCAAGGGAACCGAAAACGTTAATGCTTCTGCTCCCAAATATTGAACGAAGCGCCAAATAAGCCTCTGGTCACCCGAATCCGTGCGAGACTAATGTTTGGTGGTAGGAAATTACTGTCCTAACTTCGCCCGTAGCCTATCGGCCCGATGTCCAAAGGTCTAAACCGGGGTAGGTTTGTAACTTCACCAAGATGCCAGTCTCAACTGCCTCCAAGAAGCATTCATACGCTGTGGGCGCCTAAACACCCATGCGCTCAGCCGAAATCTATCCCGCCCACCATTTGGGACACCTGAGATTACTATCCTACCCCCAACCCGCAATATGTCCGAAATTTTAGATGGGGGCAAAGTATGTAACTTCCAAAAATTTCAAACAGCGCGTCCCAAACCGAAACATTGTTCCCCCTTAGTTCTCCCCTTCCCTCTGTTTCCCCATTCATACTCCATGGGCGCCAAAAAACCCTCTCCACCAGCCGCAAAACCTCAGCCTCCTCCGTTCTCCACCCCATCGCGCCCAATCCACCGCCACCCTCCTCCATCACGCTGGAGCCGGTACCCTGACGTCGTCGTCCAACGCAACCGCAACCGCAACGCCCTCAAGGACTTAGCAGCTGAAGCCGAGGCAGAGCTGCCTCCACGACACCGACGCCGACATTCGCTGTACCAGAACCACTTCGACCATGCTGTCCTGCGCCTCACCGCTACCGCTCCACTGTCGCAACCATCCACCGCACCGGAGTTGTTCCCGCTACGCCGTCGTTCGCCGCCTCGGATCTGGTTCCTCGCCTCCGATAGATGGCCACCGCCCCACACTCAACAACTTGGCCATGGGTTTGTCCAAGGCTCCAACGTCCTCCACAACTTCTCATTTCCAGCGAGCCACAAGAAGATCGTTGGAAAAACAGAAGGAGGACACAATAGTGCCAGCTAAAAGAGGTACTCCTCTTCCCTTATTCATGCAAATCTTACGTCTCTGCTCAAACCCTATTCATCCCACGAAAGAAACTAGTTGAGCGCTTCTTACTGCATCTTCTTTGTGATACTAAATGCACAAGGTTTCCACCCATTTACTATTTCACCTTGGCTAGAGGTCAGTAGCCCGCCTGGATTTATATTCAGGGTCAGTTGAATCGCAATTAAAATAAGCAGCACCCGCTTAGGTGCGTGGAGCACCTAGTCCGCCTATTCACCAGGGAAGCGGCACATCAGTGTCTATCATATTGGTGTGGGCGCAGGAGCTGCTTGCGCCCGATCTAGAGATCGGCGGGGCGTGAAGGGATGGCCGAGGGCGATGCCACGCACGGCGGTGCGGTGAGGTCGAGGGGAGGGCGGAGGCAGGGGACTGGCCGGTGGTTCATGACCCACAAGTATAGGGATCAGTTGTAGCTTTTTTCGATAAGTAAGAGTGTTGAACCCAACCAGGAGCAGAAGGAAATGACATGTAGTTTTCAATAAGGTAATGTCTGCAAGTGCTGAAACTGTAAGTAGCAGAATAGTTTGACAGCAAGATAATTTGTAATGAGCAAGTAACGATAATAGTAGCAAGTATGCAGCAAGGTAGCCCAATCCTTTTGAGGCCACGGACAGGCCAATGGTCTCTTATGATAAGCAAAGTGTTCTTGAGGGTACACGGGAATTTCATCTAGTCACTTTCATCATGTTGGTTTGATTTGTGTTCGCTACTTTGATAATTTGGTATGTGGATGGACCGGTGCTTAGGTGATTCTCTTACTTGAACAAACCTCCTACTTATGCTTAACCCTCCCGCAAGCATCCGCAACTACGAGAAAAGTATTAAGCATAAATTATAACCATAGCATTAAACTTATGGATCCAATTGGTCCCTTACGGAATAGCGCATAAACTGGGGTTTAAGCTTCTGTCACTCTTGCAGTCAATCATCTAATTGCTACTCCACAATGCATTCCCTTAGGCCCAAATATGGTGAAGTGTCATGTAGTCGACGTTCACATGACACCACTAAAGGAATAACAACATACATACTATCAAAATATCGAACACATATCAAGTTCACATGATTACTTGCAACATGATTTCTCCCGTGACCTCAAGAACAAAAGTAACTACTCACAAATGATAAACATGCTCATGATCAGAGGAGTATTAAATAGCATATTGGATCTGAACATATAATCTTCCACCAAATAAACCATACAGTAATCAACTACAAGATGTAATCAACACTACTAGTCACCCACAAGCACCAATCATAGTTCCGGTAACAAGATTGAATACAAGAGATGAACTAGGGTTTGAGATGAGATGGTGATGTTGAAGATGTTGATGGAGATTGCCCTTCCCAAGATGGGAGAGTTGTTGGTGATGATGAGGACGATGATTTCCCCCTCCGGGAGGGAAGTTCCCCTGACGGAATCGCTCCACCGAAGGGAAAAAGTGCTCCTGCCCAATTTCCGCCTCGAGACGGCGGCGCGCTGTCCCGAAAGCCTTCTCCTTATTTTTTAAGTCAAAATGACTTATGTACCAGAAGATGGGCACCGGAGGTGGGCCGAGGAGGCCACAACCCACCAGGGCGCGCCAGGTGGGTTGTGTCCACCTAGTGGCCCCCTTTGGTAGTTATTGGCTCCAATATTACATAAATATTCCATAAAAAATCCCCGTCAAGTTTTAGCTCATTTGGAGTTGTGCAGAATAGGTAGCCCATGTAGCTTTTTCAGTCCAGATTTCAAGTCACGAATTCTCCCTCTTTGTGTGTACCTTGTAAATTATGAGAGAAAAGGCATTAGAATTACTCCAGAAAGCATTACTATGGATAAAAAAAATTATAAATAACAATAAGAAAACATGATGCAAAATGGACGTATCAACTCCCCCAAGCTTAGACCTCGCTTGTCCTCAAGCGAAAACCGAAATCGAAAAACATGTCCACGTGCTTTGAGAGAGAGGTGTCGATAAAAACAAAATACGAACATAGAAGCATCATGTTGATTACTATAACAGCAACAAAATTAAACACATGACTTTTATCATAGAACTTTATCATATACTTCTCATGAATAAGTAATAGTTCATCACATAATCGAAGTATAAAGCAAAAACTCTATTAGAAACCAACAACTATGTTCTTAGTCAACTTTGCAACTACAATTCATCATTTTTTCTGGAAGGGTCACGTGTCGGAGCCTTTAGGAAAGTCCACATACTCAACCATCATATAGTCTGCTATGATTGCTAACACTCACCTTGTACCCATGAGCAAAACGTTTCAATCAGACACATAGAAAGATAGGGCTTATAGTTTCGCCTCCCAACATACTCACCTCAAGGGTGATGTCAACAATAATAACTCATGCCATCTATATTCAACTGGACGTATGTGCCTAGATCTTTCCTCACCACTGATGCTTGCCAAAAGAGAAAATAAAAAGGAATGCAAGGAAAACTTTGACTCTTTGCATAAAAGTAAATACATAAAAGTAAAAAGATAGGCCCTTCGCAGAGGGAAGCAGAGGTTGCCATGCACTTATTTGTTTGCATGCTCAATCCCTTAGTGCAAGAGAACGTCACGTTGTATTGCCCTCAAGATGACAACCTTTATTATGCAGTCCATCGCTTTTATTCTTTGTCATCCAAGTTCGTACAACGCTCAATTTTCTCTTACACTAAATGATCTCACATATTTGGAAGCAATTTTTATTGCCTTTTTGCACCGATGACAACTTATTTGAGGGACCTTGCTCAATCCTTAGGTAGGTATGGTGGACCTTGCTCAATCCCTTATTAATTCTTTCATGAGTTGCATCATTGACTAATGCTATGTTTGTCAATCTCTAATAAAATTTTCTACTTATACTTTTCCTTATGTGGTCTATCACCTACCATAGGATTAGTATATGATTTTGTTGATTTATTTCCTTTCCTTTATTTATTTCCTTTCTCTTTTTCTTTCTTTATTTATTTTCTTTATTTTCAACATGAAAGTAAAGAAAGCAAAAACTCAAACTAAACTTTATTATATAACTTGCACACGGTTACAATGATAGATCACTAAGAAAACTCTCAAAGAAGAAAGGATCGAACTAAACTTTACTTCATCTAAAGAAAAAAGATCGAACTAAGATAAGTAAAAGCAAAAGGATAGTGGGATGATACGATACCGGGGCACCTCCCCCAAGCTTGGCGGAAGCCAAGGGGAGTGCCCATACCCGATACTCAGTTCTCCTTTGGTGGTGAAGAAGATGGTGGTGGTGAAGAAGATGGTGGTGGTGAAGAAGAAGAGGTCTTGTCCTCGGATTTCCATGGCAGTGGTCCACCATCATAAGAGGAAGAGTGAGTCTCACGGGTCCTACAACTAGCAGCCAAACTCATACCTTTAAACCTCGCCTCATATTAAAGACTTGGTTCTGGAGGTCATAGATCTGGCTTTGGAGGAAGTTGATTTGCTCGTGGAAGGTGAAGACGATGTCCTTCATGGGCTTGCCATCCACCTTGAGATCACGGGAGAGGTCCGTGATCATGAGGTGATTGGCATGGAGTCCACGCTCCACCATCCCCTTGCACCGGAAGACATCTTGCTCCATAGCTTCAAGCCTAGCCTCCACGATTCCCGTCCCCTTGGGGCAGGGCACATCGTGAAGGTGAAGAGCCCCCTCATGCATCTCAATGACCTAAGGGTGCTGCACCACCTCCTGTAGATATGGGTTGATGACGTTCTTCAAGAATTTTTCCTTGGAGGAGCTTGAAGCAGCCATGGTAGATGGGATCTGATAGAAAACAACAAGGGAAAAAGAGAACAGAGGATTTCTCTGTGATACGGTGGTTAACAGGTTCGGGAAGTATATATAGATTTTTTATCTTGGAGGACAAGTACACGGAATAAAAACGGAGTACGGAAGGTGTCCCAGGTGGACACAACCCACCTGGGCGCGCCAAGCAAGCCTGGCGCGCCTTGGTGTCTTGTGCCCACCAGGGGACGCTTCCTGGAAGTTTCTTTATTTCCAAAATTCTTAAATATTCCAAAACTGATAAAAAATATTTTTGCGGATTTTTCGGAGTCTTTTTACTTACCGTATCATGTACCACCTTATTTTCACGATTCTGGAGTGCTCCGGAAGGACTCTTTTATGTGTTCTTACGGTGTCAAAGTTTGGATAATATTACTTTCAACATTAATAGGCATACCTGAGATATAATGCTTTATTCATTGTCCATTGACAACCTTCGGGTTAGTACCTTCAGAATTATTTATTTTGATGGCTCCAGACCGGTAAACCTCCTCGATGACATATGGGCCTTCCCATTTTGAGAGGAGCTTTCCTGCAAAAAAATCTAAAACGAGAGTTGTACAAAAGAACATATTCTACGACTTTAAACTCATGCTGTTGGATTCTATTGTCATGCCATCTTTTAACTTTCTCTTTGAATAGTTTTTGCATTTTCATAAGCTTGGGTTCTCTATTCATCTAATG
The DNA here is from genome assembly GCA_021605145.1 of Aegilops bicornis. Lineage (NCBI taxonomy): Eukaryota > Viridiplantae > Streptophyta > Magnoliopsida > Poales > Poaceae > Aegilops > Aegilops bicornis. Next base: position 169,282,406 of record CM038673.1, on the reverse strand, counting down.
AGCTTATATCAAATAACCTCTTTTCACCAGCAAGTTTGAAATCATAGTTGAGCTCTTTCACTGCCCAAAATGCTTTATGTTCTAAATCAAGAGGCAAATGACAAGCTTTTCCATAAACCATTTTATAAGGAGACATACCCATAGGATTTTTATATGCTATTCTATAAGCCCAAAGTGCATCATCTAATTTCTTAGACCAATTCTTCCTGGACCTATTGACAGTCTTTTGCAAAATTAACTTTATTTCTCTATTTCTAAGTTCAACTTGACCACTAGACTGAGGATGATAGGGTGATGCAATTCTATGGTTAACATCATACTTGGCAAGCATTTTACGAAACGCACCAAGAATAAAGTGTGAACCACCATGAGTCATTAAATATCTAGGGACTCCAAATCTTGGGAAAATAACTTCCTTAAGCATTTTAATAGAGGTGTTGTGATCAGCACTACTGGTTGGAATAGCTTCTACCCACTTAGTAACATAATCAACAACAACCAAAATATGTGTATACCCATTAGAGGAAGGAAAAGGTCCCATGTAATCAAGTCCCCAAACATCAAATGGTTCAACAGCAAGTGAATAATTCATAGGCATTTCTTGACGCTTACCGATATTACCTATTCTTTGACATTCATCGCAAGATGAGACAAACTTACGGGTATCCTTGAAGAGAGTAGGCAAATAGAATCCAGATTGCAATACCTTGTGAGCAGTTCTATCTCCAGCATGATGCCCTCCATAAGCCTCGGAGTGACATTTCTGTAGGATTTGTCCCTGTGCATGCTCAGGTACACGACGTCTAATAATACCATCTACTCCTTCTTTATAAAGATGTGGGTCATCCCAAAAGTAGTGTCTTAAATCATAGAAGATTTTTTTCTTTTGTTGGTATGTAAAGCTAGGAGGCAAATATTTAGCAACAATGTAATTAGCATAATCAGCATACTAAGGAGTACTATGAGAAACATTTATTGTAGCTAACTGCTCATCAGGAAAACTATCATCAATAGGAAGTGGGTCATCAAGCACATTTTCAAGCCTAGACAAGTTATCAGCTATGGGGTTCTCAGCTCCTTTTCTATCAGTGATATGTAAATCAAATTGTTGTAACAAGAGAACCCAACGAATAAGTCTAGGTTTAGCATATTTCTTTTCCATAAGATATTTAATAGCAGCATGGTCTATGTGAACAGCTACTTTGGAATCAACAATATAAGGTCTAAATTTATCACAAGCAAACACCACTGCTAAGAATTCTTTTTCAGTAATAGCATAGTTTCGTTGAGCACTGTCTAGAGTTTTACTAGCATAATGGATAACATTCAATTTATTATCAACTCTTTGTCCTAGAACAGCACCAACAACATAACTAGCATCACACATAATTTCAAAAGGCAAGTTCCAATCAGGTGGTTGAACAATAGGTGCAGTAATTAAGGCTTTCTTGAGTGTTTCAAAGGCTTCACGACAATCATCATCAAAAACAAAAGGAATATCCTTTTGCAAGAGACTAGTGAGAGGCCTAAATTTTTTAGAAAAGTCTTTGATAAATCTCCTATAGAAACCAGCATGACCTAGGAAACTAAGAATACCTTTGATGTCCTTCGGACATGGCATTTTCTCAGTTGCATCAAACTTAGCTTGATCCACTTCAATACCTCTTTCAGAGATTTTATGACCCAAGACAATGCCTTCATTAATCATAAAGTGGCACTTCTCCCAATTCAAGACAAGATTTGTTTGTTCACATCTCTACAGAACTCAGTCAAGATTGCTTAAACAATCATCAAAATACTTCCCATAAACAGAAAAGTCATCCATGAAAAGCTCAACAATCTTTTCACAAAAGTCAGAGAATATAGCAGTCATACATGAAAGGTAGCACGTGCATTACATAAACCAAAAGGCATACGTCTATAAGCATAGGTTCCAAAAGGACAAGTAAAAGTGGTATTTTCTTGATCAGGTTGAGGAACAGGTATTTGTGAAAATCCAGAGTATCCATCAAGGAAGCAAAAGTGTGTGTGCATAGATAATATTTCAAGCATTTGATCAATAGAAGGCAGAGGGTAATGATCTTTTCCAGTTGCTTTGTTTAATTTTCTAAAAGCAATTACCATTCTATAGCCTGTAACAATTCTTTGTGGAATAAGTTCATTCTTATCATTAGGAACAACAGTAATACCTCCTTTCTTAGGGACACAATGAACATGACTTACCCATCTACTATCAGCTATAGGATAGATTATACCTGCTTCCAGAAGTTTTAATATTTCCGTTCTTACCACCTCTTTCATCTTAGGATTTAACCGATGTTGGTGATCAACAACGGGTTTAGCATCAGGTTCCATATTAATTTTGTGCTGACATAGAGTGGGACTAATGCCCTTTAAATCATCAAGAGTATATCCTATAGCAGCCCGGTGCTTCCTTAGAACTTTCAATAATCTTTTTCTTCATGTTCTGAAAGGTTAGCACTGATAATAACAGGATATATCTTCTTTTCATCAAGATAAGCATATTTCAAAGTGTCTGGCAATTGTTTTAATTCAAACACATGATCACCTTTAGGTCGAGGTGGAACTCCTAGAGTTTCAATAGGAAAATTGTGTTTAAGTAGAGGACGTTGTTCAAAGAAAATCTTATCTATTTCATTTCTTTCATGCATATGTAAATCATTTCATGGTCTAGCAAATATTGTTCTAAGGGATCAATAGGTGGCACAACAATAGAAGCAAGACGAATTAATTCATCCTTACTAGGCAATTATTTTTCATGAAGATTTCTACTAAACTTGGAAAAATTAAACTCATGAGACTCATCACCAAAGCTAACACCAACAATTTGTTTCTTGCAATCTATCTTAGCATTAACTGTGTTCAAGAAAGGTCTACCAAAGATAATGGCACATAAGTCATCTTGTGGGGAACCAAGAACAAGAAAATCAGTAGGGTATTTTATTTTCCCACACAAGACTTCAACATCTCTAACAATCCCAATTGGTGATATGGTGTCTCTATTAGCAAGTTTAATAGTAACATCTATTTCTTCTATCTCAGCAGGTGCTATGTCTTTCATAATTTCTTGATATAAAGTGTAAGGAATAGCACTCACACTAGCACCCATGTCACATAAACCATGATAACAGTGATCTCCTATTTTAACTGAAATAATAGGCATGCCAACAACAGGTCTATGTTTATCTTTTCTATCAGGTTTAGCAATTCTAGCAGCTTCTTCACAAAAGTAAATAACATGCCCATCAATATCTTCTTTCAAGAGATCTTTAACCATAGCAATGCTAGGTTCTACTTTAATTTGTTCATCAGGTTTAGGTGTTCTAATATAGCTTTTGTTAACCACAGTTGAAACTTTAGCATGTTCCTTTATCCTAACAGGAAAAGGTGGTTTCTCAATATAAGCAGAAGGAACAACTGGATCAACATTATAATGTATAGTTTCTTCTTTAACTGGTACCGGTTCTTTAATTTCATCTTTAACAGGTGGGTGATATTTAAACCACTTCTGTTTAGGGAGTTCAACATGAGTAGCAAATGATTCACAAAAGGAGGCTACTATCTCAGAATCAAGTCCATATTTAGTGCTAAACTTTTGAAAAGTATCGGTATTCATAAAAGATTTAACACAATCATACTTAAGTTTAATACCTGACTCTTTACCTTCGTCGAGTTCCAAATCTTCAGAGTTGCGTTTAATTCTTTCCAAAGATCCCACCGAAATTCAATGGTCTTCTTCATAAAAGAACCAGCCCCTGAAGTATCAAGCATGGTTTGATCATTACGAGAAAGCCGAGCATAAAAGTTCTGGATAATAATTTCTCTTGAGAGCTCATGATTGGGGCATCAATAGAACATTGACTTAAGCCTCCCCCAAGCTAGAGCGATACTGTCTCCTTCACGAGGCCAAACATTATATATATATAATTCCGATTACGATGAACTAGATGCATAGGATAAATTTGTTGGTGGAACTCCAATTTCAAACGATTCCAATTCCATGACCCAATTCATCGCATAGCCTATACCATGCCAATTCTTTTCCCCTCAAAGATAAAGGGAAAACCTTTTTCATCACCTCATCTCCGGGTAAACCTGCAAGCTTAAACAATCCACAAATTTGTTCCACATATATCAAGTGCATATCAGGATGTTCAGTTCCATCTCCCGCATAAGGATTAGCTAGTAGTTGTTCTATCATACCAAGGAATTTCATATTCAATATTTTCAGAGGGTGCAGTAGGTTGAGGGTAGCTAATTGTGGTTCCGTACGAGGTGAAGACACCCCGAACAAACCCCTCAAATGATTGTTTTCCATAGTAACAAGTGACAACAAATTTCAGCACACTATATAAATGTTTCCTTACCAAATTCCACTTACCAAAGGCGCTTCACTCCCCGGCAACGGCGCCAGAAAATAGCCTTGATGACCCACAAGTATAGGGGACCAATTGTAGCTCTTTTCGATAAGTAAGAGTGTCGAACCCAACGGGGAGCAGAAGGAAATGACAAGTAGTTTTCAGTAAGGTAATGTCTGCAAGTGCTGAAATTGTAAACAACGGAGTAGTTTGATAGCAAGATAATTTGTAACGAGCAAGTCACGATAATAGTAACAAGTATGCAGCAGTAGCCCAATCCTTTTGAGGCAAAGGACATGCCAAAACGGTCTCTTATGATAAGCAAAGCGTTCTTGAGGGTACGCGGGAATTTCATCTAGTCACTTTCATCATGTTGGTTTGATTTGTGTTCGCTACTTTGATAATTTGATATGTGGGTGGACCGGTGCTTAGGTGCTGTTCTTACTTGAACAAACCTCCTACTTATGATTAACCCTCCCGCAAGCATCCGCAACTACGAGAAAAGTATTAAGAATAAATTCTAACCATAGCATTAAACTTATGGATCTAATCGGTCCCTTGCGGAATAGCGCATAAACTAGGGTTCAAGCTTCTGTCACTCTCGCAACCCATCATCTAATTTCTACTCCACAATGCATTCCCTTAGGCCCAAACATGGTGAAGTGTCATGTAGTCTACGTTCACATGACACCACTAAGGGAATAACAACATACATACTATCAAAATATCGAACACATATCAAGTTCACATGATTACTTGCAACATGATTTCTCTGGTGACCTCAAGAACAAAAGTAACTACTCACAAATGATAAACATGCTCATGATCAGAGGATTATTAAATAGCATATTGGCTCTGAATATATAATCGTCCACCAAATAGACCATACAGTAATCAACTACACGTTGTAATCAACACTACTAGTCACCCACAAGCACCAATCTATAGTTCCGCAACAAGATTGAATACAAGAGATGAACTAGGGTTTGAGATGAGATGGTGATGTTGAAGATTTTGATGGAGATTGCCCTCCCAAGATGGGAGAGTTGTTGGTGATGATGAGGACGATGATTTCCTCCGGGAGGAAGTTCCCCGTGAATCGCTCCACCGGAGGGCAAAAGTGCTCCCGCCCAAGTTCCGCCTCGAGATGGCGGCGCTCCATCCAGAAAGCCTTCTCCTTATTTTTTCTAGTTCAAAATGACTTATGTACCAGAAGATGGGCACCGGAGGTGGGCCGAGTAGGCCACAACCCACCAGAGAGCGCCAGGGGGCCCTGGCGCGCCCAGGTGGATTGTGTCCACCTGGTGCCCCCCCTCTAGTAGTTATTGGCTCCAATATTTCTTAAATATTCCATAAAAAATCCCCGTTAAGTTTCAGCTCATTTAGAGTTGTGCAGAATAGGTAGCTTGACGTAGCTTTTTCAGGTCCAGATTTCCAGCTGCCGGAATTCTCCCTCTTTGTGTGTACCTTGTAAATTATGAGAGAAAAGGCATTAGAATTATTCCAAAAAGCATTATTATGGATAAAAACATTATAAATAACAGTAAGAAAACATGATGCACAATGGACGTATCAGTGGTCGCTGGCGTTTCGAGGAAGATCGTCAACATTGACTGGCTGGAGGTAGATGAAGGCAATCTGCCCGTTCTTTGTACATCGGACGGTGCAGAAAAAATGGACTGGCCTATTTGTTTTCAGTCGACTGTTATTTTCATAGGACCACACCTTGTGGTGTGCTGGAGGAGCATCTGCATTTCCCAGCCATCCCTGTGCTCATATTTCAAAATCCTAGAATCTAGTAATTTTGTGTGTCATGCATGTTGTAGAGCTATCATATGTCTCCTGTCATTTATTTCTCACCGACCTGCTATCTGCTACTTTTACATTGTACTACTTGTGCACACACTTCACCCATACTCACACTATTGTTTTTTATGCATGGGTATTTCAGACTACAAGCAGGTTGATGAATACACAAAAGAAAAGATAGAAGTCGCTCCAGTGTAATTCGAAGATAAGCACTAAGCGTTTCAGCGCTCTAAAGGGTGTAGTGTCAGTAGATGGAGACATTAAACGTAGCTCTCCAGTTGATGATCTCAAATGCCACACACAACCATCCTAGGTGCTTGCTTTAACTTCGCGCTGTAAAATGTGGTTGCATGTTGCATATGGTGTCTAGCTTGTATTGCTTCCAATTTGGTTAAATTGCATATGCTTACTTTACACATTATACCTTTGATAATGACATGCCTTCCTGTTTTCGATACATACTACATATGTCTATTAACCATGTTCGTACATCAAACTAATGCTCTTTTGTATCCCTCACCAATCACTTAAGATGAGACAGTCACCCCAGTGGGTTACTGTGAGACGCGCTACTCTTTTAAAGAGTGCAGTGTCATCCTCCCCACATGATTCTCAAGAAACAGCAAGGCTAAATGAAGATGGTCAACATAGCTCTCTAGTTGATGACCGCAATTCCCCTACACCACCATCGCAGGTGCTTGCTCTTACTTGGTAGTGTGATATGTGGTTTCATGTTGCATATGGTGTCTACCTTGTAATGCTTCTAATTAGGGTAAATTGCATATGCTTAGTTAACACATTATACCTGTGAATATGACATGCCTTCCTGTTTTTGGTACATACTACGTCTTTCTATTAACCATGTTCTTACATCAAACTACTTTTCTTGTGTATCCCTCATCAATCACTTCTGACGAGACACCTTCAAGTTGATAGTGTAATATTGGTTGCATCTTGCATATCATTTCAAACATGTATTGCCTCTAATTTGTTGAAGTTCCACTTGTAATGAGACACATCTAATTTGGTAGAGTGATTTTGGTTGGATCTTTCATATGGTGTCTAGATTGCATTGCTTCCAATTTTATGAAAGGCCTTCTGCTTAGCGTTTTTCGTACATATTCCATCCTCCTACAATGTGTGTTTACTTGACAAGGCAAAATCTAAAAGGACGAAGGCACAGAATGATGGTGGTCCTCTGGAGCAACCGAAACAGATGATCTCTGCAGATTCTCCTGCTACTCCTACTGCAGTGCAAGTTCCAAATCTCATCTCCCCTACTCCACAACCCCAGGTGCTTGCTCTAACATGGCAGTGTGATATCTGGTTGCATGTTGCATATGGTTGCTAGCTTGTATTGATCCTAATTTGTATAATTTCATCTCCTTAGCTTACACATTATACATGTGAATATGACATGCCTTCTTGTTTTTGGTACATACTACATCTTCCTATCACACCATGTTCTTACATCAAACTATTATTCTTGTGTATCATGCATCTATCGCTTATGATGTGACAGTCACGCACGTGGGTTAGTATGAGACGCGCTACTCTTACAAAGAGTGCAGTTTCATCCTCCCCATGTGATTCTCAAGAAACAGCAAGCCTAAATGAAGATATTGAATGTAGCTCTGTACTTGAAGACCGCATTTCCCCTACACCACCATCGCAGGTGCTTGCTCTAACTTCGCAGTGTGATATGTGGTTGCATGTTGCATATGGTGTCTAGCTTGTAATGCTTCTAATTAGTGTAAATTGCATCTGCTTAGTTTACACATTATACCTATGAATATGACATGCCTTCCTGTTTTTGGTACATACTACATCTATATGTTAACCATGTTCTTACATGAAACTACCTCTCTTCTGTATCCTGCATCAATCACTTACGATGAGACACCTTTATTCGTTGTGTATTGCATATTATTTCTAGCATGTTGCCATGTATTGCTCCTAATTTGGTCAAATACATTTATGAGGCCACCCTTTTAATTTGGTAGAGTGATATTGGTTTCATATTTCATATGGTGTCTAGCTTGCATTGCTTCTAACTAGTTCAAACACCTTGTGCTTAGTTTACACTTTATACATCATACATGTCAATATGTCATGTTGTCCTGTTTTTCACACATATTCCATCCTCCTATCATGCGGCTGCCTGACATGAAAGTAGTGTCCGTTAGTATCATGCATCAATGAGTTCTGAAGAGCAAATTTTATTCCTTTTTCTTGTGGGTTTGACTTGACAAGGCAAAATCAAAAAAGAGGAAGGAAAAGAGTAAGGAAGGCGATGATGGTGGTCCTCTGCAGCAACGTAAATGGAGCATTTGTATGGATTCTCCTCGTACTGCTAGTGCATTACAAGTTCCAAGTCTCCGCTCCCCTACTCCACCATCCAAGGTGCTTGCTCTAACTTGGCAGTGTGATATCTGGTTGCATGTTGCTTATGGTGTCTAGCTTGTGTTGCTTCTAATTAGTGTAAACTGCATCTTCTTAGCTTACACATGATACATGTGAAATGACACGCCTTCCTGTTTTTGGTACATACTATATATGTCTATCACACCATGTTCTTACATGAAACTACTCTTCTTATGTATCTTGCATCAGTCACTTATGATGGGACACCTTTAAGTTGACAGTGTGATATTGGTTTGCATCTTGAATATGATTTCTAGCATGTAGTGCTTCTAGTTTGATGAAGCCACCTATGACGAGACAGTTTTAACTTGGCAGAGTGATATTGATTGCACCTTCCATATGGTGTCTAGCTTGCAGTGCTTCTAATTTGTTGAAGTGCCTTCTGCTTAGTTACCACATCATAGGTGTGAATATTTCAAGTCATCTAGTTTTTTGTACATATATATTCCATCCTCGTATCATGACTTTGCCTTTCATCAGAGTAGTGTTCGTCAGTATCATGTATGAATGAGTTCTGAAGATCGAATTTTATTCCTTTTCTTGTCGGTTTGACCTCACAATGCAAAATCAATAAAGCGGAAGGAAATTGGTAAGGCATTGGATGATGGTGGTCCTTCCGAGCAACTGAAACGGAGGGTCTCTACAGATTCTACTCTGCCATCCTCCCAACAAGATTCGCAAGACAACCCAAGGCTAGACAATCAACATAGCTGTGTAGATGATGAGCACATCTCCCCAACTCCACCATCACAGGTGTTTGCTCTAACTTGGCACTATTATATGTGGTTGCATGTTGCGTATGATGTCTAGCTTGTATTGATTCTAACTTTGTCGAATTGCATCTGCTTACTTTACACATAATGCTTGTGAATATGACATGTGTTCCTGTTTCTAGAACATACTATATCTGATCACACCATGTTCTTACATCAGACTATTGTTCTTGCATATCCCGCATCAGTCACTTATGATAAGGCACCTTTAAGTCGCCACTGTGATATTGGTTGTGTCTTGCATATGATTTCTAGTATGTACTACTTCTAATTTGTTGAAACACCAGACAGTTTGAACTTGGCAAAGTGATATTGGTTGCATCTTTCATATGGTGTCTAGCTTGCAGTGCTTCTAATTTGTTGAAATGTCTTATGCTTAGTTACCACATCATAGGTGTGAATATGTCACGCCGTCCTGTTTTTCGTACATATTCCATCCTCGTATCATGTGTTTGCCTTTCATCCGAGTAGTGTTCATCAGTATCTTGCATGAATGAGTTCTGAAGAGCGAATTTTATTCCTTTTTCTTATTGGTTTGACTTCACAATGCAAAATCAATACAGCTAAAGGAAATTAGTAAGGCAGTGGATGATGGTGGTCCTTCGGAGCAACTCAAACAGAGGGTCTCTACAGATTCTACTCCACCATCCTCCCAACAAGATTCACAAGACAACACAAGGTTGGACAGTCAACATAGCTGTGTAGATGATGAGCACATCTCCCCTACTCCACCATCACAGGTGCTTGCTCTAACTTGGAACTGTTATATGTGGTTGCGTGTTCCGTATGTTGTCTAGTTTGTTTTGTTTCTGTTTTTGTTGAATTGCATCTGCGTAGCTTACAACTTATACCTACAACAATCACTTACCCATAAGACACATTTAACTTGGGAGTGTGATGTAGGTTGCATCTTGCATTGTCTTCTAGCTTGTACTGCTTAAAATTTCTTGAAATGGCACTTACAACAAGACACTTTTTACCTGATAGTGATATTGGTTGCATGTTCATATGGTGCCTAGCTTTCATTTCTCCTGATTTTGTTGAAATGCCTTCTGCTTACTGTTTTCATACATATTCCATCCTCCTATCGTACGTGTGAATAATATGCAATGTTGTCTTCTTTTTGTATATATTCCATCCTCCTATCATGCGCTTGCCTTAGATCAAAGTAGTGTTCGTCTGTATCATGCATCAACCAGTTATGCAGAGCTAATTTTATTCATCTTCTTGTGGTTTTTACTTCATAAGGCAATATTAGAAAATAGGAAGGAAGAGAGTAAGTTAGGGGATGTTGGTGGTCCTCCGGACCGATGCAAACAGAGACTCTTTAGATTTGCCACTGCTACTGCTAATGCAGTTGAAGTCCCAAGTCTACATAATGAGTTCATCTCCCGTACTCCACCATCGCATGTGCTTGCTCTAAGTTGACAGTGTGATAATTGGTTTCATGTTGCATATGTTGTCTAGCCTGTATTTCTTCTATTTTGATTAAATTGCACCTGCTGAGTTTATATGTTATACATGTGCATATGACATGCATTTATGTGTCTAGAATACACTACATCTATCTATCTTACCATGTTCTTACATCAAAGTACTACTATTGTGTATCCCGCATCAGTCACTCATGATTGGACGCTTTTAACATGGCAGTTTGATAGTGGTTGCATCTTGCATTGATTTCTACGTTGTACTGCTTCTAATTTTTTGAAATGCCACTTATGACAAGACACTTTTAACTTGGCAGAGTGATATTGGTTGCATCTTTCATATGGTGTCTAGCTTGCATTACTTCTATTTTCTTGAAAATCCTTCTACTTAGTTTACACATCGTAGCTGTGAATATGCCACGCCGTCCTGTTTTTCTTACATATTCCATCCTCATACGGGTTGTCTTACATCAAAGTATTGCTTGTCTGTATCATGCATCAATGAGTTCTGAAGAGCGATTTTATTCTTTTGTGTTGTGGGTACGGCTTGACATGGAAAGTCAAAAAAGAGCAAGGAAAAGAATATAGTAGGGAATGGTGTTACTCGTCGGGTGAAACGGAAAAGGATCTCGCCTCGAGATTCTCTGGTACTTATAGTGCAAGAGAAGGTCCAAGTCCACCGCCAAATCTACAAACACAAGTATCACTGCTCCACCAAACCGCAGATCCGCTTCAACTGCATTCAAAGATCTCAATGAGTTACTCATTCGTTTGCTCCGGAACTGGCCGGTTCCCAAGCTGCCTTCGCACCTAACACTACTTCCGAAGCACTGCTGACACAACAGGACTTGGCAAGATTAGATGAACCTCATGAGCACCAACACCAAGATGGTACCTGACTAAGTCAAGTTGCAGTTGCATGCGCCTTTATATGTACTCTCACAGTTTGATGTGCACTAACACTTTCCATATTTGTTGTTGAACTAGCACCACGGCGCAAGCGGAAATAGACATCAGGGATAATGCTTGACAGATTAACAAAATCTAAAGGAGGAAGAAGGGAGATCCATTTTGAGGCAGGTTTAAAAAGGCCACGTTCAACCAAGTTAGTATCAGAGGCAGCCGTTCCGTTAGGTGTCATGCACGTATCCTCCCAACATGGATCCAGTACAGGAATGAGAAAGACAATACCTAGTTTAACACCTTCCTTGACCATTTATCCGTAAGTAATGTTATTCATTGCAATTTGTAATATTTTCTTGCTCTGTCCCATACTTTGTAGCTTCCTCCTAATAAGACTCACATTCTTTTTTCAACAGATGAGGTTCAAGTTGGATAGGAAAGATGATGCAACTAAACAAGCATGCACTCATGTTTTTCAGTCTGCTCTGCGACAGTATCGGTAACACCTTAGAAAAGCTCACTTTGAAGGCAAGGCTAACAATGAAATCGCCCAAACATCTCCAGTGGAATATATTATAGATGAAGACTGGACAGCCCTTGTTAAAGACTGGTCTAATCCAAAGTATCAGGTAGGGTATATGTATTTGATCAGACCACATATTGAACTTGTATTTATGTATGTGCCTTACAAGTGTATCTTCTTCTAGGCTAACTGTTTGAAGAACAAGACCAACCATTCTAAAGTGAAATTCCAACGGACAACATGATCTCGTAGCTATATTGCACACTGTGAGGCTCTTGTAAATAGTTGCTAGTTCCTTCTTTTTTCTGTGCCATATTATCGTATCTATATTGACTTGTTCCAAATACAGAGGAAAGCCCGTGCGGACCAAAAAGAAACTGAACCGAATGCATTGCAAATCTTCAAGGATTGCCACACCTACAAGATGAAGGGCATGAGCACACCAATTCAAGTCGTTGTTGTAAGTCCTTACTCCTCCTGCCTTTCAATTGATTGGTATTGTGATGTGTTCATTTAACTGCTTGGTTTGCAGCTAATGTCAGTTACTCTGTTCACTTTTATACACAGTTGTCTTAATGTATCATTTCACTTTACATGGTTTAAAAGAGATGAAGGATATTCTTTGGTCTTGATCTGTAATCTTGTTGTGATGTTCACGTGCGCACACAATGATACAATAGCTTGTTTGTTTTATATTGGTTTGCCCATGATATGAATGATGTCATACTATGTTCATCCTACTTTAAACCATGTCTCTTTATCCTTGTATATCAACGAATGTGAGGAAATAGACAATACAGTAGGCATGCTACATGGACATATGTTTCGAAAGTGATTTTATTATGTAGTTGGCACTACAATACATGCTAATGTATTACAGTAGTTCACCAAAATAAGTTATGTATAAACGTGAAACCTACTTTGTTTGTTTTTGTCTCATTAGTAACTTATCTGGTACACTAATCTACAAGTTCAAACTTTCAGCAAGCTATGGAACAAATGATTCAACAGCCACAACCACCTGAAGGTGACGAGGCTACCACAGGCACAATGTCACCTCTTGCTGCGCCATCAAGATCTCTCCACTACCAAAGGCAAAAAGCACCTTCCTGCGTAATTTTGGGTTGGTTGTCAAGGTAACCTCGTCCAAATCGCCTACTGAACAAAATCTTCCTGCTAGACAAAGTGATATATCTATGCTCCAGACACAAGTCCAATCCCTAAGACATCATTTTGGAAACAAGAATAGTGGTTGACAAATGTCGTCAAGATATGAATGGTTTTGAAACCAGACTATTAGACATTTGCTTCATTGTTCCAGAGCAATGGCGGAAAAAAGGGGAAGATCATGCTGCTCCAACAGATTCTACAGCCTGAAACATTAGCACTCAGGTCAAATGATCTTGCTTCTATACATCTGATGGTGCTTTTATCTGCAAGGACTGTAAACTTTATGCCAACAGGCCTTTTGTTGTATGGTTGAATTTATTTTGTTGTGATACAGCATTTATGATGCTGCCAAAGGCTGTAGTAATTACGACACTAGTTTTGTATAGTGTAGGTTTATCTTAGTAATGTATTCGTCCGAAAGCTTCGTAGGAGCCCAACGTGCCAACATTCCTCGGGCCCATTCCAATTGGGCTAAAAACGATTATGGGCCGTAATTTGCATGTAGCCCACTAAAAATAACTGGGCCTAAATCAGCATAAGCTTTCATATTTTTTTGGTCGGCATGTGCCCACAGTGGGCCTTTAACAGGCTTAAACATAATTTGGGCCCTCAGTAACAATAGGCCATTTCTAGGTGTAAATATCTCGAGCCCATAAAAAACATGGGCCTTTAATAGGCCAAAAGTGAGGTTGGGCCCTGATTGTGCCAAATAACCCACTGGTCATTAGCATGCCAAAATGGTGGCCCATTTACAATGCGGATCGTTCATAGGCCAAAATTCAGACGGGCCGTAAATGTGCCAACCTACTACATGGGCCTCTAACAGGCCAGAAGTTCGGTCGGGCTTGATTAGTGTCAGTTTTATATGGGATGTTAATAGGCCCGATGTGACATTGGGCCACATATGGCCCATGGATTTTGTCCGACGTTAATAAGCCGAAAATCACAACAGGCTGAAAGTGGCCCAAATCTATAGTGGGCCTCTAACAGGCCGAATGTCAGACATGGCCGAATATGACCCAAATCCTTCATGGTCGTTTATGGGTCGAAAGTTTCAATGGCCTATAAATGGGCCCAAATGAAGCAAGACCTTTAACAGGCCGGAAACACACCGGGCCGTAATTCGGCCCAGATACTTAGCAGACTGTTAATGGGTCAGAAGTGACCACGGGCAGCGATGATGACAAGTTTAGGACGGGTCGTTGACGGGCTGATTTGACACTGGCCGCACGGGCCTTAACTGCGAATGGGCCGTCTGCAAGCAGGCCGTTAATGGGTCGGCCCGCTAATTTTGACGGGGCCAGCCTTTTTAACCTAAATGGGCCGCTGTTGGGCCTTGCCACGTGTCGACGTATCATAGGCGCTCCTGTCCATTGGGCGGTTGACATCTGTCCTTTGGTGGTGCTGACACGTGGTTGCTATAGCCAATGATAATTTTACACGTGGAAAATCCTCATTGGTCCAAGCTGTTAACGGGTTATCGGATCCAAACTAGAACCCCATAGCTTAATGGCAACCCGTTATGGTGGATGCCATGTGTCGGTTACCCTTAACGAAAGCACTTCTATGACTATCGTCATGGAAGTGGACACTTCCGTGATGATAATTTTGGTAATGTCATGGAACACTTCTATGACATCACAGGTATGACTATCTTGATTCTGTCATAAAATCGTCATGGATGTACATGCATGACAAAAACATGACCTACTATAACAAACACGTATCATCACGGAAGTGTATTTTTTCTATAGTGACCCCACCCCACCACTACCCACTAAGATTGATTAGCGGTCGGGCAACGCGCACGTGACCCTCGCGACTGCAACCCATCCGCAGCTCTGTGCCGAGTTCTTGATGCTCGGGGCGAGGGGGGCATCGGTTGGCTGCACCCCTGGCTCCCCTCCGCTCCCAGGCTCCTCCAGACATCTTTGGTAGGCATCAAGCGACCATCTCGGATGAAGGAATTCCCCTAAGGTATTTTTGCTTTTTTTTATTTCTTGCGAGCTAGGGCTTGTTGTGATGGAATATGTTCTATTATGTAAAAGAGTTGACGTGATTCTACACTACAAAAAAATACACTTTCGTGATGATACGTGTTTGTCACAGTAGGTCGCGTTTTTTGTCATGCATGTACATCCATGACAAATTTATGACAGAATCAAGATAGTCATACATGTCTTTGTCGTAGAAGTGTTCCATGACATTACCAAAATTATCATCACGGAAGTGTCCACTTCCATGACGATAAATTGCGCATCACGTAAGTGCTTTTCGTCAAGGGTGACCGACACGTGGCATCCACCGTAACGGAACGCCGTTAAGCTATCGGGTCGGATTTTGGATCCGATAACCCGTTAATGTACCACGACCAATACCAATTTTCCACGTGTAAAATTCTCATTGGCCTTTAGTCGGGCCGCCCATTATGGTCTGCAGAATCTTGTGGGCCTTTAGTCGACCGCCCAAAAGTGGCCCCACAAAGTTTAAATGGGCCGCCCAACCAAGGGCCATAAGATTTAGCGGACCATAATGGGCTGGCCCAAATAAAGGCCCACAAAATTTAGCGGACCATAATGGGTCAAGCTAGCTAAAGGCCCACAAGATTTTATGGACCACAATGGGCGGCCCAGCTAAAGGCCCACAAGATTCGCAGACCATAATGGGCCGACCCATAAAGGCCCAACATTCTCTATCAAATCGGCCCGTCAACGGCCTGGTCTAAACTTGTCATCAATGCGGCCCATGGTCACTTCGGCCCGTTAACGGATCCGCTAAGTAATTGGGCGAATTACGGCACGGTGTATTTCCGGCCTTTTAAAGGTCCGGCTTCATTTGGGCCCATTTACATGCCATCAAAACTTTTGGCCCATAAACGACCGTGAAGGATTTGGGTCATATTCGGCCATGTCTGTCATTCGGCCTGTTAGAGGACCACTAAACATTTGGGCCACTTTCGGCCTGTTGTCATTTTCGGGCTGTTAACGCCGGACGTAAACCATGGGCCATATGTGGCCCAACGTCATATCGGGCCCAATAACGGCCCATATAAAAATGACGATATTCTAGCCCGACCGAATCTCCGGCCTGTTAAAGGCCCGTGTATTAGGTCGGCGCATTTACGGCCCATCCGAATTTCGGCCTGTCAAATATCCGCATCGTAAATGGGCCACCATTTCGGCCTGCTAAGTCCAGTGGGTTATTTGGCACAACCAGGGCCCAATCTCACTTTCGGTCTATTAAAGGCCCATGTTTTTATGGGCTCGAGATATTTACACCAGAAGCGGCCTATTTTTACCGAGGGCCCAAATATGTTTAGGCTGTTAAAGGCCCACCATGGGCACAGCCTACCAGAAAAATTTGAAAGCTTATGCTAATTTAAGCCCAGATATTTTTAGTGGGATACATGCCAATTTCGCCCAGAATCGTTTTAGCCCAATTGGAATGGGCCCACGAATATTGGCATGTTGGGCTCCTCAAGCTTTCGGCCGAATACATTACTAAGATAAACCTACACTATACAAAAATAGCATCAGAATTATCGCTGCTGTGGCAAGATCATAAATGTTGTATCACAACAAAATAAATTCCAATCATACAACAAAAGGCCTGTTGGCATAAAGTTTACAAATCCTTCCGGATAAAAGCACCATCGGATGTATAGAAGCACGCATCATTTGGCACGAGTGCTAATGTTTCAGTCAGAGAACTGATGGAGCAAAGACGATCTCCACCTTTTTTCCGCCATTGCTCTTCAACAACGAAGCGAATGTCTGATAGTCTAGTTTCCAACCATTCATATCTTGACGACATTTCTCAACCACTATTCTTGTTGTAGATCCCGCACCCGGCAGCGCGGGGAGAAGCGGCGACCCCGCCGCCACCGGATCCCAGGAACCCGTAGAATCTCGAGTGGACCGCATCAGCAATCTCCCCGACGCCATCCTTGGGGAGATCATCTCGCTTCTCCCCACCAAGGATTGCTGCCGCACCCAAGTCCTCTCAATTCGGTTGTGCCCTCTATGGCGCGCCGTGCCCCTTAATCTCGACTGTCGTCAGCTATCTCTCTTTAATGATTTTGAAATCCCCAGAGCCATCATCTCCTCCCACCAGGTCTGCTCAAAGCCTCTTGCATCTCACACGCTACTCGAGCAAGCATACCATGCCCTCGCACGGTGGATGCCCGGCTGAAATCCTCGAATTCACGTAACTACGGCTGCTTGAGTTCTACTATTCCCCGAAATCACATACCACATACCGAACGCCATGAACTTGTGCCCTCGACCGATGTCCATCTCGCGGTTTTCCTCCTCTCTCCACACCGCCACCTTTGCGCTGTGCTACCTACCGCATAAACTCGTACTAAACCTTCGACTCCCATTTCTCAAGAAACTTTCACTTGTGAGGGTTCAGATATTGAGGTCCTCATTGCACTGACATCATCCACTCCAGCTTGCCTGCTACCGAGTGCTTGGTGCTTGTTTTGATAGCTAGAATCGGTTGTCTCCAAATAAAGTCGCCTAACCTTGTAAGAATTGGAATTTCTTTTGACGGAAGGCAGCTCATCATCCAAGATGCCCCTTCACTTCAAAGGTTGATCCTTGATTCTAGTTATTCACTGTTGCAAATAACCGTCCTCTCTGCGCCTAAACTGGAGACCTTGGGTGTAATGCATGATCTCTGTGCTCATTTCAATATGGTGTTTGGCTCCATCGTTCTTCAGGTACTTTATATTATCATCTACACTTGTAACCATAAGCTGCATTTTAAATTTCTGCGCATAATTTATATGTCATCTTGGAGTACACATTTTGTACTAATATTATGTTCTATGCTCGGTGAAGAGTTTCTCCATGGATGGCCTATCAATGGTGTTGGATTCTGTCAAGATCTTATATATCCAAATGAATAGTTTTGATCTGAACAAGATTATTGGCTTGCTGCAGTGCTTTCCATGTCTGGAGAAGTTGTATATAAAGGTGATAATTTCACGCACATTGGAAGCCCGCATATAGTGTACTAGAATTGACTGCTCAAATTGTTGCTCTTTCGACACTCTTCTTTTAGACCTTAACTGTTTTCAATCTTCATGTCTATTTAGGCAACAAGACGGGGTAAGAAAGTTATAACCAATCGGTGGATTTGTAAGCATCGGGATTTTCTCACTTCTCATGAGATTTGTTTGAAGACAATAATGCTAGAACGATATGTAGCCAACCGTGCAAACACAAGATTTGTCACATTCTTCCCTTTGAATGCGAGGTTACTATTGTCCATCGGGCTTAAGTTTATCAAGCATGGTTTTGACGGATGGGTATGTCGAAGAGCAAAAAAGGAGTTTCTGTGGGCAAAAGAGCTTCTGAACGTGCAGGGATTCTATTTACAACATATAGTGGTCATAATCCAGTAAATTTTACGACCCAGGATGTTCATTCTATTGACTTGACCGATCCATTTGACTATGACTGCCGAAAACAGTGCTGGAGTTAGATGTTGTTGCCCTTTTCAATCTTTGTTTTTTTTGTAAACCTGATGAACAATCAACCCTCGTGCTTTTGTATAGTTTGTAAGCTGGAATTAGATGTTCCTGCCCTTTTCAACTCGGCTGTGACTGTCATATTTTCTTTGAAACAAGGCAAATGGCTTGCCATTCGTTTAATTTAGAGTGAAATATTGTAACAAATCACAACCAAGGGAAATAACATCACTCACGCCGCTGCTTGAGCTCACTGTGCATTACAGAAGCCAAGTGATTAGCCCCCACCAAAGCACCCACAAACTTATTTCAACTAGCACATCAAATGGGCTGTAAATTTTCATAGGAACGGTGCATGACCGTGATGTATTTGGATTCGACATTTGGGACCCACGAGGAAATAGCCTATCCAAGGTGTTGTCGACTTACTAGCCAGTCAACAAATGATTCTGCCTACCAACCGTTGGATTGACATCCAACATCTGTCGTGTATCTTCTATCTCTTGTCTTCTTCTTCCTCTAGCCGCCCAAACCAGACCACCCCATCGGCTCCGCCTGCTCCCGCCTCCCATGGCTGGTTGCGCCTCCGCCGCCCTACCGTACGTACCCTCCAACGTTGGCCAGTCCCTCCCTCTATTCCCCCACACGCCCTGTTATTCTCCGGTGATGTCAGCCCCAACAAGCACCCGTGCCCAAATCAGCCAACCCTCGTACTCCCCTCCGCCTGCGACTGGACTGGCGCATCTTCAACGGCTCATGTTCGCTCTGGCCCGAGGCCTCGCTGTTGCCCTCCGCCTTGCGGCCTTGGTTCGCTTCGCTGCACGGTGCGCCGCTTCTTATGCGTTGTCAACGCTGCCAACAACCGAGAGGAACAAGGAGATGATCAGACGTGGAGAGGATGACAGTAGGGACCCACCAGCGTCATGGCAGTACGCAATCAAGTGCCTCTATAGTACAAGCCCAAAATTATGGTTCCTCCTAATGGTTGGACATCTGGGGCTCACGCCATTGTCAACATAGTCAATAAACGAGAGAATTACACTACGGCAAATGACACGAGGACCCAAAGAAGTCGCGCAATTTTTTTTTTGAGAAACAAGCAGTAGTTATTTATACTAGTTTTAGCGACGGATCAGGGTCTCAACGGGGCTGTGCTGGGGCTGTGGCCCATCTAGCCATGGTTTTATTTATGTTTACCACATCATGGGCCCAGTTGTGTTTTTTTCTTGCTGAAAATGGCTAGCCCGGTTCTATTCTTTAAAAGAAATACCCAAACAAGGCCTACTTGCTTTATCGGTTCTCATTGGGTCAGCAAATCTTTCAAGATGATGAGACTTTCATTCGGTTTGCCCGTAAATGGCTCAACTTTTTTAAACACATCAAACCGGGAATTAGTTTCAATTTTTTTTCATTACAAGATCTTAAATTCCATTGATTTTTATGCGTCGACAATTATTTGGATTTTATATTTATATAAAAAAAATTCAAAATAGTTTGAATGTGAATCGATATTTCTGGATTAAAAACAGTTGACCGCCCCGAAATATGCAAAATTTCATATACTTTTTAACCGTGGCCACAATATGGGGTGTAATTCTAACAAAAAGAAGATGGGCTCCAAAAAAACCTTAAGAATTAGCAAATTGGCTGCACATTATTAGAAATAACGGCAGATGGGTTGTATGCTGTTTTCCACAGATTTGAGGCTGACTTGTGCGCCTACTACAGGTTGACGCGTATGCTTTCATAAAAAAATGTTGACGCACATGCAACGCCCTATCAACTTAGTCAACACACGAGAGCAAAGGATCGTTGGATGTCCATCCAACGGCTGTCGTCTTATTCAATCTCTCGCTCTTCATGCTCCGGCCGCTCAAACAAGCGCCAAGGGACTGCTCGCTTCTCCTCCTCCCGCTGCCGGCTATAAGCCCACAAGAGCCTCACGGCCCCACCGTACTCCCATCGCTGGCCTAGCCATCCCTCTACTCACCCACACATGCTGTTATTCTCCGTGACGGCAGACGAACCAAGAACCTCAGATTACTCCGTGTGGGAAACAATCACGAGTATTCCCTGGCTCCGTGTCATTCCCTTCCTAGGCCTCGCCGTCGTCCACCGCCCTGGTGCTCTCGGCGCGGCCTGGTCAACGTGGTCAATGAACGACATCCATAGGAAGTGGACAGTATGTGGAGAGGCTGACAGCTGGGTCCATGGCCGCACGCAAGGAAATGCCTTCTTATTACGCGCAAAATAATGATTCCTCCACCTAAAAGCTAGGACCCACAAGAAGGGCCTCTCAGATTTTGAAAAAATGTTCCCCACGATGTGTCGGACCCACCAGCCTATATCTTCGCACGCAAGGAAGTGCCTCCTTATTACGCCCAAAAAATGAATACCCCCGCTAGCTAGGACCCACCATATTGTTGGGCTGACTCAGGCCTACTAAGTTGACGGGGACGGAGGGCTTTGTCAACTTAGTCAATACTCCAGTGATCGTACGATGTCCATCCAACGGCCATAGTGCTTCTTCAACCTCTGGTCTTCTAGCTCCAGCTGCCCAAAGCAGCGCCGGTCGAGCCGCCTGCTCCTGCCTCCTATGGCCGGCTGTGCTACCGCCTGCTCCTGCCTCCCGTGGCCCGGCTCCGTGTCTTCCCCTTCCTAGGCCTCGTCGTCATCCACCGCCGTGGTGCTCTCGGCGTGGCGTGGTCAATGTGGTCAACGACTGACTTCCATCAAGAGTATCAGACGTGGAGAGGCCGATACCGGGTCCACGGCAGCCGCAAGGAAGTGCCTCCTTATTATGCGTAAAATAATTATTCCTCCACCGACAATGAGGGACCCATCAGACGGGCCAACAGTATTTTGCGAAAAAGCGTTTCCCCGATCATTGGGACCCACCGGACGGGCCACCGTATTTCGCAAAAAAGACGTTCCTCATTGTCACTCGGACCCACCGGAAGTGCCTCCTTATTACGCACAAAAAATGAATACTCCCCCGGCTAGCTGGGATCCACCTTGGTGGGAGGCTGTCTTGTGTGCCTACTAAGTTGACGGGGACGAAGGGCTTTCTCAACTTAGTCAATATGAACGATTCTAGCTCCAGTGACCGTACGATGTCCATCCAACGGTTGTAGTGCTTCTTCAACCTCTGGTCTTCTTGCTCCAAATTACCAAAGCAGCGCCGGTCGTGCCTGCATGCTCCTGCCTCCCGTGGCGGTTGTGCCGCGGAGGCCTCACCGCCCTACTATTCCCACCGCTGGCCAGTTCAAGGGCGACGGCAGCCTCACACCGCAGCCGAACCAGCGAACCCTCGTACTCCTCTCCGCGCGGGCTTCCACTGCCGCGTCTTCCCCGCCTCCGCGTCGTCCCCTTCCTAGGCCTCGTCGTCGTCCACCGCCGTGGTGCTCTACGCGCGGCGTGGTCAACTGTCACAGCCCTAGATCTGATTGTAATTAGGTTCATCAGCATCCATGCATCATGTCTAAACTTATTTGAAAATTGAAATGGGGATGTTCAAACCCTAGCACCAAATGGAATTCAACCAGGCTCAACTTAAAATCCTTTTCAAAGAACCCAGAATGCCCTTTGAAAATGTTCATGATTTCTGATAAAGGTGAAAACCTCTGCCGAAAATGATGAGCATATTTCTTGGCCATTTATGGATTTTTGAATTAACAAAAAAATATTTGAATTGGAGCCATTTAAATGCTATATATATATTTTTTAAATGTTCCAAATATTCTGAAGTTATTTGTGGAGCTCTGAAATAATTCAATTAACCTCTAAGATAATTTTCAGAATTTATTTAAATGATTTAGTGCCTAAACTAAATCAGAACAGAGTAAAGAAAACTAGAAAATGTAAACAATTAGTAAAAGAGAGAGAGAAGGCCATCGGGCCACCTACACAGACCTACAGCTGGCCCAGCCTCTGCAGCCCATCTGCTGACCAGCAGCGGCCAGTCATCTCCTAGCTCGCGCCAGGAGGACGAGCGCGTGGCTAGCGCGCGCGAGCACGCGCCCCGGCCACCTCATGCCTGCTTGCATGCGTGGACGCCGCGGAAGACCTCACCGCAGACGTCTGGATCGAGCCGACACCGCTCACTGTCCCTCGCCTCTCCTCGCTTTCTCTCTCCCAAAGCCGAACGCCGTCAGAAGTCACCGACGCCGTTCGTCAGAGCCACCGTGCTCCTCACGGCCACCCGGTGCCCAGGAAATCCGCCTCGACCACCTCTTTCTCCTCACCGAGAAGCGCGTGGAGTTTCGCAACGCCGCCACCGCCGCTGTCTTCAACCTCCAAAGGTTCGAGATCGCTTGCAACGCTACGTCACCGTCCGGCCTTCCCCGAGCTCGCTGACGCCTCCAAACGACGCGGGGTGAGTCCTTCTTCGTTTCGCCCCCAACCCCGTTGCCCCGCACGTCCTTTAGCACTAGCACCGCCGTGCCCGAAGCTCGCCGCCGGCCTTGACGCCGTCGTGGTCACAGCCGCTGCAGCTCACAGGCGAGCACCCCAGCGTGCTCAGCGTTTCTCCATGAGCCCGTAGAGCACCTCAGCTCGCCTCCCCATGCCCCCTAGTGGTTGCTCACATCACCACCGAACTCGGCCGCCGCCGCGAGCTTGTCTCCGGCAAGTTCAGGCCACCCCAGCCGCTGTCGCTTGCCCAGTTGGATGCGACGCACCTTTAGCTACCGTAGACACAAACCACGCGCAAAACCGAGCGTCGTAGCGGTTTTCCGGCAAGCTTCCGCCACGGCTTGAGGTCGCCGTCGGCCAAACGCCAGCGAGCTGACGTGGCCGTATCATTAGCTTCTAATGACCACTCTAAACACCCCCTTGAGCCACTGCCATGTGGGCCCCTGAGCCTAATTAGGTTAGTCTAATTTTTCTGTTAGATTAGTGCTAATGCCGTGGACCCCACGTGTCGCCTCCGACCATGGCCTAGTCGGCGTTGGCCGGGCCCACATCATCCACCCAACCAGCCACGAGACAGCGATGTGTGGGTCCCAGCCGTCGAGTTTGACCTGGATCTGGCGTTGTTGACCTCTTGACGTCGTCGTAAATCATCATGTCGACGCATGAGTCATTTCATCGGATTTTGTTTAATTCTAAATAATCCGGAAATTCCGTAAAATGTTCAAAACTTCTAAAATCATAGAAATTCAACCGTAACTCCAAATGAAATAAATTATATATGAAAAATGATCAGAAAAATCCAATCTATCCATCTGTACCATTTTCATGCATCTTAGAACAACTTTTGTTCACTGTTTAATTTAAATCAATTAAATGGCATTTGAATAATCACATATGGAGTTTGAATTTGAATCTTGTATTCAAACCAACTTCATTTAATCTGTTGCTAGTTGCATTAGCTCAAATCACATCATATTGCCATGTCATGATCATGCATCATATTGTACACTGCATTGATTGTGTTTCTTCTTTGTTTGTCGGTGCTTGTCCCCTCTCAGTAGACGACGTACCGATCATGAGTTCGATGACACCGATGAAGAACTATATTATCTTCAGAAGTGCCAGGCAAGCAAAAACCCCTTGTTCATTCCGATACAATCCCACTCTCTCGCTTCTGCTCTCTTTTACTGCATTAGGACAACCACGATACATGTGTTACATGCTCATGTAGTTGAACCCTTTCCTCTGCATGACCTGTCATTGCCACAAGAATAGATGAAACCCACTAGCATGAGTAGGAGTTGTTTGAACCCTGATGTGCCTACTCATTCATGCTTGTTTGTCATGCCTGCTATTGCTTAGAGTTGTGTCAGGTCTGATTCATCGGGAATGAATTGGGAAGTGGTGAACATGTCCTACTGTGTGAGCTAAGTGTGTGAACACGATTTGGTAAAGGTAGCGGTGAGAGGCCATGTAGGAGTACATGGTGGGTTGTCTCATTGAAACCGTCCTCGTGAACCGAAGTTCTGTATTTGTGATCCATGAACATATACTACCACACATTGGGTTCCTAGAATCGACCCCTCTCGACTTATTAATCAACATGATCTCTCCCCAGAGTTGCAACTAGTTTCGGTGTTTGTAGGTAGTGTTAGTAGTCTACCAAGTGGCACCCGGTACAGGTGGGCTTGGGGCAGACTAGGCACCGTGGCATGGTGTACCAAGCGTAGATCCACCCGTCGAGGTGGGCTTGGGAACCCTGCACACATCGTTTGGGGCCGTGAGTGACACCCCGGCCGGATCTCCTTGGGGATGGAACCCGAATAGGCGATAAACCTAGACGAGAGACTTGTGTGGTTAGTCAGGTCGTGGCCGACTCCTCGCCAAAGCTTCCGCTTGAAGGTTGCCGAGATACACGAGGTGTACATGGCGGTAAGTGGCGAGAGTGTATGTGAAGAAGTACACCTGCAGGGTTAATATGATCTATTCAATAGCCGTGTCCGCGAAAAGGACTTCGGGTTGCCTATAACAGTTCATAGACAAGTGAAAGTGGATACTCTAAAATGCGCAAGATAAGCGTGAGTGCTATGGATGGCGTTCTCGTAGGGAAGACGGGAGCGGATCCATAGTGGTGTATTGATATGGTGAATATGTGGACTCGTGCGCCACCTCAAAAGAGTTACTTGCAAATGTAGTTTAGGATGGCCACCGAGTCAAAGCTGGCTTGTCGGTCAAACTCCACCACCCCTTTGTTGATAATGATGCATATGTAGTTAGTTCTCGATGTAAGTCTTGCTGAGTACATTTGTACTCACGCTTGCTTATTTTATGTTTTGCGTAGAGACGTCGGTCTTGCTAGTAGTTCCGCTGTGGACTTTGACGTTTAGCTTGTTACCTCAGCCACGATCTTGTGCCCTCGGCAGATCTGGTAGATAGTCGCTTCTCAAATTTTTTCATTTGTAGATGTCTATACTCAGACATGTTAAGCTTCCGCATGTGCTTTGACTTGTATGCTCTGAATGCTGGGTCGAGAGACCCATGTTTGTAATATCTCGCTCCTCGGAGCCTAATGAATAAATACTTGAGTCGTAGAGTTGTGTTGTGATGCCATGTTGTATTTGCACATATCGAGCATATTGTGTGTATGTTTGTAATGCTTGGTATGTGTGGGATCCGAAAATCTAGTTGTTTATCCTTGGCAGCCTCTCTTAAGGGGAAATGTAGTCTAGTGCTTCCTTGAGCCATAGTAGTCCGCTACAGCCCGGTTCACCGGAGTCTTGCTAGCCCAGCACTACTGCTCAAGACGCTTGATCGGCCGGGCATGTGTTTCACTTTGTTTACGTGGTTCTGTCCTTCGGGAAATGCCACGCGGTGACTCGAGTCCCGCTTAGCTCACATACAGCCCGGGTTCCTGAGTGTGTTAGCCCACTACAGCCCGGATTCACACGCCTGTCAATCGACATGCTCGAAGTTGATTCATGTATGCCTGTCCCCATGGGTTAGTGCCGCTTTGGGTTCACGACTAGCCATGTCGGCTGTGTTCTCTGTCATATGGATGCTAGCGACACTATCATATACGTGAGCCAAAAGGCGCAAACGGTCCCGGGCCATGGTAAGGCGACACCCGTGGGAATACCGTGCGTGAGGCCGCAAAGTGATATGAGGTGTTACCGGCTAGATCGATGTGACTTGGAATCGGGGTCCTAACAGCGTTGGTATCGTCGAGCCTTTGTTGCTGTAGGATTACCAAGCCAAACCGGTTGAAGTTGTGTCTAGAAATGCTTTAGTTATGTAAGGGAATTTATTGTGGAAGGGAACGTAAGGCTCTTTTTACTCCTTATACCTCATGGCCTTTTGATCTGAGTCAACCTCTTCTTTTCTACAGGGTTTAAGAACTAGGCTTCTCATCTATCTATTAGGATGACGTGTTACTAATCCATAGACTTATAGAATTGATAGTTTCAAATCTCAGTTCAGTTTCTACTACTTCCGTGTGTTCATAGTTGGTCTTGGAACCTTGATATTGGGCTTCTGAGTGGTTATGCCACCATTTTTGCAGGATGCCTCAAATCATTTTGAGCATTTACAGCCGTTATGCTGTTCGAGTCATCCCAGGTTTCTAAATAGTCTGATGCATTTGCAAATCCCTTCTCTCCATTTCTAATGTTCATTTGGGCCAGATTAATCACACAATTAGCGTGTCGAGGTACTCCGCTGCCTCGGCATATATGTTGGAGCTATTATTATGAACCTAGGTGTTTTAGGGAGTCACCTAGTAAACTAGCCATGTTTTGTGTTCCCCGTGTGATGATTCTGGCCATCATTGTCGAAAGCATCCCATGATGCAATTTAGTTAGTAGGTACTCTATTCCTGGGTTTTGAACCCGAGATTCACCCTACTTACTTCATGTTGGTAGTGTTTGCTCGTTCCTTTAGGTTATTAGTAACCTTTGCATTAGTCCTCGAGGTCCGTGATATTTCCTTCTTCCAAATACTATGAACCACTTATGGCAGAAGTTTGTTGGATCAAAAGATCACAACATGAGTGCCCTCGATGAGTTCTCCATTCATAATTGTAATTCTACCAGTTCTACCTCTCTGCATGCATTACCTGGAAGAAACTTGTTGAACTTGGTTCGACATGCTAATCCATGCATCCACAACTCAGAAATCATATATTCTTTTGAGTTGTCCCATTTTAGTTGTATTCTGACCCCGTCTATCAATTGATAGTCAGGAGTAGTCGCGCACTCGTGTTATCGATGCCCAAATTACCCCTGTGGTCCATCAAGCCACTCTAATCGGAATGACTAGGAGACACAAACTCCAGTACCTCGTCCATATCCAGGATTGGGTGAAAGCAATTGTATTCCGCAGATCATAATGCCAATCCAACTTCTGCTCTGCTCTACCTTGGAGTGTTACCATATTTATGTCAAGAGTGTCATGAGAATTGCACCACCTCTTATGAATTATTGACGCAGTAATACTTCTTGCCATCATTGTTCATTCCTCAGTTTCCATGTTATTGTAACCGGAATGCCGACAAGTGTACCGTGATGTGCGAAATCAATACTCCTAGCAACTTTGTTGCTTGGTAGTTAATGGACAATACTCTCATTCTTAGCGTGCTGGTTATTGAATTATCATTCTAAGACTGATCGTGCTACCTAGTCCATTTTTCCTGGTGCACCCTTCAATCAAGAGTTAGGATTGTTTCAATCCCTCTCTTGTTTGGTCACATCGTCTTGCCCTGAAAAGCAAGATTGTTCTCGAGCTTAGTAACATATCGGTGGTTCGTGATGTTCCGAAAATCTTCTCGGAAGTGTTACCAGGTTGTCACCTGACCGCTATGTTGAGTTCGTGATCATATTGGTTTTCCTCTAAACCACCCATTCTCCAAGAATCTGTGTTGGATGTCCCTAAGCTAGTTGGTTGAGCTAGACAACAACTTGGAGAGTTGGAAGATAAAGCTTTGCTTAACTTAGTTCATCTCTAAGGGATATCTTATGTGTGTGTGTGTGTTGAAGAAAGATGATATCTCCATTGATTGGTCCTCGTGATCAGTTGTTGGATCTATTGCCTTGTCAAACTTTGACTTGAGTATGGGCTATTGTCAAGTCAAATCAGAACCAACGATGTTCTTAATGTTGTCTTACTCGTGGTTGATCCCTCGAGCATACACCATTACATCTTTGGTCTGATCAATGCTATCACTGTGTTCACATGATGGTGGAAGTCCAGTGATATGGAAATTCCGATGAGTTGTTGTTGAGCCCATCAGCAGCATTTTGTCTCCCCCATGACTCATGTTGAACATCAACCTAGTGTTAGAAACTTTTATTAGCATTATCTTCATGTCCCATTCATGAAGAATATGTTGGATGAAAGAAGTGAATTTCTCTGATTCACGTGCATTTGATGCAAGTTGCCGCCGTGAATTCAAGGAAGTTAGTTTTGCTTCCTCTGGAATCATTCCAAGTTAGTCATGCATATGTGCGAAGTATTCTGTGGTCTGGAGACTTGCAACCTTCATTCCATATGTATTCCCTAGCACACCAAGCCACTGATTGATTTGTTCAAAGAAAAGGAGTTCATGCGCTAATCCTGAAGGGCCCGGACGGATATGCACAAGACTTCGTTATCTCAATGATGGTTCCCAATCAGAACTCGGTAGTGTTGCGTTGTAAGACTACTATATGGTCATACTTGTCTTGGACAACGTGTTCACATGTATGTAGCAGAACCAGCTCATGTTTTGGAGCTTGCTATCGTAGTTCATATCCCGAGAATCTCACAACGTCATCTCGTCGATTTGTGTTGCAAACTTCCCTTTCGGACATGCTAAGTCTGAAGTATCCTGTTACTAATCAGATCTGAATCTCAGGCAGATATGATGGTTGGAACATTCCAACATTTGCATTTTGTCCCTTGCTTGCATCGTCTTTGTGCCATTTCACTATGGGCTACCTTCTTAGTAATTCTTGTCTAGTATCATCTTCAAAAGTGGTCCTGTCATGGGTCCCATCCATTTCCGGGGATAAGCAAAAGTCATCCATTGCGTTGTCCTCAATAAGGTAGTCCACATCATCCATCCTAGTCCGAGTATGCCATTTCTTCGAGCTCTTTCAATCGATCAATTGTAAATTGCCTTAAGCTGATATGAAGGGTTTCAATGAACTCTGAATCAAAAGTAATTCTTTTTGCCACTTAAGGGGATATTTCTACGAGTCACCTTCCCTAAGGTGCCCTGTTATGGTATCATGGCAACCCAACTCCTCGCTACGTCGACAACGGTTCACCACCTTCTTAAGTGTGGCATTGTTGCCTACCTTCTGAACCTTCGTCATCCGTCTTACACCATCACTCTAGTTTTATGCTCCGTGTCTCAGCTTGAGAGATGTTTCCATGTCTCAATCCATGAGTTGATCCTAAGTTGTTCGATCTTCGAGGAGATCGATCCTTCTAGAGTTTTCCTTTTCTTCTTGTCATCATGTTGAATGAAGATCTCGAAAGCAAAGACGTCAAGATCGATTTGAAGCAATGAGTCAACATCTTCAGGAAGGGCAAATGGATCATGAAGATTGTGATAGTTTTGTGACCCCCCCTTCCTCTTACCTCACGTCTTGAATCTCGGGGCGAGATTCTTGTTTAGTGGGGGTGAGTTGTCACAGCCCTAGATCTGATTGTAATTAGGTTCATCAGCATCCATGCATCATGTCTAAACTTATTTGAAAATTGAAATGGGGATGTTCAAACCCTAGCACCAAATGGAATTCAACCAGGCTCAACTTAAAATCCTTTTCAAAGAACCCGTAATGCCCTTTGAAAATGTTCATGATTTCGATAAAGGTGAAAACCTCTCAAAAATGATGAGCATATTTCTTGGCCATTTATGGATTTTTAATTAACAACAAAAATATTTGAATTGGAGCCATTTAAATGCTATATATATTTTAAATGTTCCAAATATTCTGAAGTTATTTGTGGAGCTACAAATAATTCAGCTTAACCTCTAAGATAATTTTCAGAATTTATTTAAATGATTTAGTGCCTATACTAAATTAGAACAGAGTACGTAAAACTAGAAAATGTAAACAATTAGTAAAGAGAGAGAGAAGGCCATCGGGCCACCTACAGACCTACAGGCTGGCCCGGCTCTGTGCAGCCCATCTGCCCAGCCCAGCGGCCGCCAGTCATCTCCTAGCTCGCGCCCGGGAGAGGGCAGCGTGGCTAGTGCGCGCGAGCACGCGCCCCGGCCACCTCCTGCCTGCCTGCCTACGTGGACGCTGCGGAAGACCTCACCGCAGACGACTGGATCGAGCCGACGCCGCTCACTTTCCCCTCGCCCTCTCCCTCGCTTTCTCTCTCCCAAAGCCGAACACCGTCGTAGTCACCGACGCCGTTCGTCGTAGCCACCGTGCTCCTAACGGCCACCCGAAGTGCCCAGGAAATCCGCCTCGACCACCTCTTTCTCCTCACCGAGAAGCGCGCCGCGGGAGCCCCTGCAACGCCGCCACCGCCGTCGTCTTCAACCTCCAGCGTCGGCGATCGCCTGCAACGCCACGTCACCGTCCGGCCTTCCCCGAGCTCGCTGACGCCTCCAAACGACGCAGGGTGAGTCCTTCTTTGTTTCGCCCCCAACCCCGTCGCCCCGCACGTCCTTTAGCACTAGCGCCGCCGTGCCCGAAGCTCGCCTCCGGCCTTGACGCCATCATGGTCACAGCCGATGCGGCTCACAGGCGAGCACCACCAGCGTGCTCAGCGTTTCTCCATGAGCCCGTAGAGCACCTCAGCTCGCCTCCCCATGCCCCCTAGTGGTCGCTCACATCACCACCGAACTCAGGCCGCCACCGCGAGCTTGTCTCCAGCCGAAGTTCAGTTACCCCCATTGCCGCCGCTGTTTCCGCTTGGATGCGGCGCACCTTCAGCTACCCGTAGACGCAAACCACGCGCAAAACCGAGCCCCGTAGCGGTTTTCTAGCAAGCTTCCACCGCGGCTTGAGGTCGCCGCCGGCCAAACGCGAGCGAGCTGACGTGGCCGTCTCATTAGCTGCTAATGACCACTCTAAACACCCCCTTGAGCCACTGCCATGTGGGCCCCTGAGCCTAATAAGGTTAGTCTAATTTTTCTGTTAGATTAGTGCTAATGCCGTGGACCCCACGAGTCAGCTCTGACCATGGCCTAGTCAGCGTTGACCGGGCCCACCTGTCATCCACCCAACCAGCCCTGAGACACTGATGTGTGGGTCCCAGCCTTCAGGTTTGACCTGGACTGGCGTTGTTGACCTCATCGACGTCAGGTAGTCATCATGTCGACGTTAAAGAATCATTTCATCGGATTTTGTTTAATTCTAAATAATCCAGGAAATTCCAGAAAATGTTCAAAACTTCTAAAAATCATAGAAATTCAACCGTAACTCCAAATGAAATAAATTATATATGAAAAATGATCAGAAAAATCCAATCTATCCATCTGTACCATTTTCATGCATCTTAGAACAACTTTTGTTCACTGTTTAATTTAAATCAATTAAATGGCATTTGAATAATCACATATGGAGTTTGAATTTGAATCTTGTATTCAAACCAACTTCATTTAATCTGTTGCTAGTTGAATTAGCTCAAATCACAGCATATTTCCATGTCATGATCATGCATCATATTGTGCACTGCATTGATTGTGTTTCTTCTTTGTTTGTCGGTGCTTGTCCCCTCTCAGTAGACGACGTACCGACGATGAGTTCGATGACACCGATGAAGAACTATATTATCTTCAGAAGTGCCAGGCAAGCAAAAACCCCTTGTTCATTCCGATACAATCCCACTCTCTTGCTTCTGCTCTCTTTTACTACATTAGGGCAACCACAATACATGTGTTACATGCTGCGGTAGTTGAACCCCTTTCCTCTGCATGACCTGTCATTGCCACAGTAAATAGATGAAACCCACTAGCATGAGTAGGAGTTGTTTGAACCCTGATGTGCCTACTCATTCATGCTTGTTTGTCATGCCTGCTATTGCTTAGAGTTGTGTCAGGTCTGATTCATCGGGAATGAATTGGGAAGTGGTGAACATGTCCCACTGTGTGAGCTAAGTGTGTGAACACGATTTGGTAAAGGTAGCGGTGAGAGGCCATGTAGGAGTACATGGTGGGTTGTCTCATTGAAACCGGCCCTCGTGAACTGAGTTCTGTGTTTGTGATCCATGAACAGTTACTACCACACATTGGGTTCCGGTATCTCACCCCTCTCGACTTATTAATCAAGATGATCTCTGTCCCGTGAGTTGCAACTAGTTTCTGGTGTTTGTAGGTAGTGTTAGTAGTCTACCAAGTGGCACCCGGTACAGGTGGGCTTGGGACAGACTAGGCACCGTGGCAAGGTGTACCAAGCGTAGATCCACCCGTCGAGGTGGGCTTGGGAACCCTGCACACATCGCTTGGGGCCGTGAGCGACACCCCGGCCGGATCTCCTTGCGGATGGAACCCGAATAGGCGATAAACCCGGACGAGAGACTTGTGTGGTTAGTTAGGTCGTGGCCGACTCCTCGCCAAAGCTTCCGCTTGAAGGTTGCCGAGATACACGATGTGTACATGGCGGTAAGTGGCGAGAGCGTATGTGAAGAAGTACGCCTGCAGGTTAATATGATCTATTCGAATAGCCGTGTCCGCGGAAAAGGACTTCAGGTTGCCTATAACAGTTCATAGACAAGTGAAAGTGGATACTCTAAAATGCGCAAGATAAGCGTGAGTGCTATGGATGGCGTTCGTAGGAAGACGGGAGCGGATCCATAGTGGTGTATTGATATGGTGAATATGTGGACTCGTGCGCCACCTCAAAAGAGTTACTTGCAATGTAGTTTAGGATGGCCACCGAGTCAAAGTCGGCTTGCCGCAGCCAAACTCCACCACCCCTTTGTTGATAATGATGCATATGTAGTTAGTTCTGATGTAAGTCTTGCTGAGTACATTTGTACTCACGTTTGCTTATTTTATGTTTTGCAGAGAGACATCAGTCTCGCTAGTAGTTCCGCGTGGACTTCGACGTTTAGCTTGTTACCTCAGCTACGATCTTGTGCCCTCGGCAGGATCTGGTAGATAGTCAGGCTTGTCAGCCCTTTTCATTTGTAGATGTCTATACTCAGACATGTTAAGCTTCCGCATGTGCTTTGACTTGTATGCTCTGAATGCTGGGTCGAGAGACCCATGTTTGTAATATCTTGCTCCTCGGAGCCTAATGAATAAATACTTGAGTCGTAGAGTTGTGTTGTGATGCCATGTTGTATTTGCACATATCAAGCATATTGTGTGTATGTTTGTAATGCTTGGTATGTGTGGGATCCAACAATCTAGTTGCTTATCCTTGGCAGCCTCTCTTATGGGGAAATGTAGTCTAGTGCTTCCTTGAGCCATAGTAGTCCGCTACAGCCCGGTTCACCGAGTCCTGCTAGCCCAAAGACTACCGCCAGACGCTTGACTGGCCGGGCATGTGTTTCACTTTGTTCCTGTGTTTGTCCCTTCGAGGAAATGTCACGCGGTGACTCGGTCCTCGCCTAGCTCGCTACAGCCCGGGTTCCCGAGTCCTGTTAGCCCAAGCTACAGCCCGGATTCACACGCTGTTGACCGACATGCTCGGTTGATTCATGTATGCTCGTCCCCATGGGTTAGTGCCGCTTTGGGTTCACGGCTAGCCATGTCGGCCCGGGTTCTCTGTCATATGGATGCTAGCGACACTATCATATACGTGAGCCAAAAGGCGCAAACGGTCCCGGGCCATGGTAAGGTGACACCCGTGGGAATACCGTGCGTGAGGCCGCAAAGTGATATGAGGTGTTACCGGCTAGATCGATGTGACTTGGAATCGGGGTCCTGACATCAACGTGGTCAAGGAAAGACTTCCATTGGAAGAGTACTATACGTGGAGAGGATGACAGTTGGGTCCACGGCCACAGCCCAGTTTTTCTGTGATTTGCCAAGTAAGTCGCTTTGTCAGGCCTGTTGGGCTGCAAATCTTTCAAGACGAGGAGAGCTTTCATTCGGCTGGCCGAGAAAATGGCCCATCAGTAATGAGAAATGGGATGTACATTTTTAAAACACATCAAACCGGCAATTAGTTTCAAATATATTATTTTCATTTCAAGATTTCAAATTACATTAATTTTTATGCATGGAGAATTTGTTGGATTTTATATTGATATACATTTATTTTTAAAATCAGTTTGAATGTGAGTCGAAATTTCGGGATTAAAAACAGTTCGGACCGCACCGTAATATGCAAAACTTCGTATAATTTTTTAACCGTGGCCACAATATGGGATGTAATGCTAACAAAAAGAATATGGGCTTCAAAAAAACCTTAAGAATTAGCAAATGGGTTGTAAATTATTAGAAATAATGGCAGATGGGTTGTATGTTGTTTTCCACAGATTTGAGGCTATCCTGAAAAAAGGTTGACGACAAGCGTTGACGGTTGGATGTCCATCCAACGGCCGTCGTCTTCTTCAATCTCTGCTCTTCCTGCTCCACCGCTAAAACAAGCGCCCGGACTGCTCGCTTCCCTCCTCCCAACAAGCCGGCTGTCTTTGCCACAGCCTCACCGCCCACCGTACTCCCATCGCTGGCCTAGCCATCCCTCTACTCACCCACACCTGCCGTTATTCTCCGTGACGGCAGACGAACCAAGAACCTCAGATAGTCGTATTCTCCCGGGCGGGAAACAACTGCCGAGTCTTCCCTGCCTCCGTGTCTTCCCGTTCTTAGGCCTCGCCGCCATCCACCGCCATGGTGCTCTCGGCGCGGCGGCGTCAATGTGGTCAACGACCGACTTCCATCAGAAGAGCATCAGGCGGAGAGGTCGATACCGGGTCCATGGCCGCAGCAAGGAAGTGCCTCCTTATTTCGCGCAAAATAATTGTTCCTCCACCTGACAGTGGGGACCCACCGGACGGGCCACTGTATTTCGCGAAAAAACATTTCCCCCTGACTACTGGGACCCACCAGCTACACCTTCGCACGCAAGGAAGTGCGTCCGGGCAAAAAAAACGATTCGCCCCCCTAACTGCTGGGACCCACCAGCTACATCTTCACACGCAAGGAAGTGCGTCCGGGCAAAAAAAATGATTCGCTCCCTGACTGCTAGGACCCACCAGCTACATCTTCGCAGGCAAGGAAGTGCCTGACAATCGGGACCCACCTGGTCGAAGCGTACGTAGCGTTGTCATTCTGGTCGCGAACGTGTAATGCATATATATCTTGGTGGATGTAGAGGCGCGACGCAGTCGTGGTAGAGGCGCACACGTAGCATGTACACGTACGTACAGCGGCCAGGGTGCAAGAAAGAAAATACGGCCACGTATGTGTACATACGGGCGGGGCCTCGAACGCCTACTCGCGCATACGTACGGCGAGGGCTCGTGTACATGGCTGGGTCGGAACGGAGAAACAGCATCGTCGTCGTGTTCATGGGGAGGCAACACAATGCATCGTGTTCATCGGGAGGCAACGAAATGCGTGGGAGCCAACCGGCTGGGTCGGAACGGAATGCGTGGTCGTCTTCATCGGGAGGGATTGGACGGAACAGGCGATGGAAACGAGGCCTGGTGTACCGCAGAACGGAGGAAACGGACCTCCTACGTTCGGAACGGGGTCCTGTTGATCGGGAGGGGTGTGGCGTACCGCAAAACGGAGGAAACGGACCTCCTACGGTCGAAACAGGGGTCCTGTTGATCGGGAGGGGTGTGGCGTACCGCAAAACGGAGGAAACGGGGTCCTGTTGATCGGGAGGGTGTGGCGTGCCGCAAAACGGATTTAAACGGACCTCCTACGGTCAAACAGGGTCCTGTTCATTGGGAGGGTGTGGCGTACATCGCAAAACGGGACTCCATGGGATATTGTTCATCTCCACCGTCGACCTCCTCCAGCCTCCACGGGCTACCGTCGACCTCCTCCAGCCTCCACGGGCTCCTATTCATCCAGCCTCCACCGCGTGCTACTCCACCGCCATCGCTCAACCACCTCCACGGGCACCCCTCCGCCGTCTCACTGCTCATGCAGCCCTCCACACCACGGGTCCTGTTCAACCACCCTCCACCGCTTCATCGCTCATCTAGCCCTCCACACCACGGGTCATGTTCATCCAGTAGGCAACGCCACCGGCCATCGCTCATCCAACCCCCTCCCCCGCAACGCTCATTGTTCATCCAATCGGTCGGCTTCAGTTAGCAACAGCAGCGAAGGAATCGCTCCATCGGGTTCAGTTAATAGTCATCGATCGATCGCTCGGGTTCAATAACGCGTAGCCTGCAATGCAAACGCTCGGGTTCAGTTAGAGCCCAACGCCTCGCTCGGGTTCAGTTAGAGCCAACGCCTCACACACACGCGCGTATGTACGAGAGAAACGCGCATCGCTCGGCCTCTGACCTCCCACCGTAACCGGCAACTCCCCGAAATGTTCCTCCCCCTCGCTTCTACCACGGTTTTTTCCGTCATGGACGGCCCAAAGAATGTCATGCAGCTGCGTCTCTCCGCCTGTGACGAAAAGCCCATTTTCTGTCATGATTTTTTGTCATAGAAGTAGGAGCCGACCACATCTATGATGATACCGGGTTTTGTCACAATTATCGTCATAGAAGTGTCATATGTATGACACAAACAAAATTCGTTCGGCCCAAAATGTCACGGATGTGTCTTTTTTTTGTAGTGCTATCTCATATGATGATTCCTCCTCCGAGGAAGAAAATTAGTGGGATGAAGATGAAGACATTTTCAAGATCATGTTGATTGGCATGGAGAAGAACAAGTGGCCAAAACATAGCAATTTCATTGTCAACCGTAAGGTATTTCGTAGGAGGAGGCTAGACCACCATAATAGGCTTATGTTTGATTTCATCTATGCAAACCAGGTGTATCCATACTGATGCTTTCGAAGCTGGTTCCTATGTCTCCGGATTATTTCCTCCACATTGCCAGCTTCGTCAAAGAGCATGATCAATTCTTCGTGCAGATCCAAGTCCAGGCCAGATCACATCCGACCTTTGAAGTCTGATCACATACGACTATTGAAGTCGGATCCAGCCTCACAAGTTCCTTTACTTATACGCACGACCCCTGAGGTTCTCGTCCACTTGGTTGCAAGTCGGATCGCATCTAGCTCGTCTAGTCGGTAGCGGCTTCTAGCAAAATGCACCAACTCCAAGTGTCTGCTGAAGCTGGTTCAGCGAACTTGTACAACCTATCTAGTTCATGTTCCTTTTGCCTCACGATATATGTAAGGCGAATATGCCATCCTTGTTCCAGCCCGACCTCTTTCTCGTATCGTGATCCCGACTGCCGAAACTGGACTATCTCATAATCCCTGGACCATCATCATGCTTAGTCCAGTCACATCACATGAGGGTCTCAAGAGTGTGCCTCTAGTCGGAGGGGGAAATCCCATCTTACTCGGCCATGTATCACGACATGGATCTAGACAAGCCTTAAGCTAACCTTTATAGCAACCCATTTATGGAGTAGCGTTTGATCAACCCAAAGTAGGTCGGTCACCATCCTGAATCTATGTGCCAGCCCCAGGTCTAGGACACGGAACACATGTCGTACTAGAGACTAGCAAATGACATGGCGCCGCGTCTCATGGTCGGGTCTATCCGACTCGGGCCTTATTTGAACTCGGATTCAACTATGTTGAATCCGACTCCAGATCTTTCTGGTCCATCCACCTTGTCAAATGCTAGTCTAGTCGGTTGCGAGTCCACACAATCCTTTCTACTAGGGACCATTTAGAACAATCAACATACAATGCATAGTCTCACAGACAAGTCACATGTTGACACACATCATTGACAATGTCCGCGAACTATATATTAATCCATAAAAACATAGGAGATGTCATCATACATGAGTGCTCCTAGGGCATATATCTCTAACAGTGAAGGATGTCACCATCATTCTTGAAGTCGTTGCAGACCAAGAGACATGGTTTTTACACGCCTATTTTGGAATGTTTGGAGTTTGCAATGACATCAATGTGCTCCACCAATCACCACTCTTTGCACGGTTAACCAGTGAGGAATCACCACCGATGGAGTTTCAAACAAATAGTCACACATACAATATGGATTACCACCTAGGGATGGGATTTATCCAAAGTGGGCAACCTTTGTGAAGCTAATTATCAACCCCAAAGTAAGAAACAACTTCATTCCCATAATGCTCAAGCAGCTTCTAGGAAGGATGTGGAAAAGTCATTTGGGATTTTGCAAGCCCATTTTGCTATTGTGCGAGGACCGGATCGGTTTCGGGACCAACATATCCATTAGTACATCATGATTGTCATCGTGATCTTGCATAATATGATCATCGAAAATGAGTGTGGATAAAAGTTGGATTACTCCAACTATGACTACATAGGACGGGCGGCGCATCCGTATAGGAGAGGAGACCGCATCCCACACTTTCTTCAAATTCACCAAGAAATATGAGTTGTGAATACTTATGAAAGTCTTCAACAAGATCTCGTCGAGGGTTGGCGGATATGGAATGGGTAACAAGACACTGGCTTGCTACTTCTTGAGCCTGCGTTGGTTTTTCCCTTGAAGAGGAAAGGGTGCTGCAGCAAAGTAGAGATAAGTATTTCCCTCAGCTAAGAACCAAGGTATCAATCCAGTAGGAGAAGAACGCGCAAATTACCAATACCTGCACAAACAATCAAACACTTGCACCCAATGCGATAAAGGGGATGTAAATCCCTTCACAATCACTTGCAAAAGTGAGATATGATAGAGATAGATAAAACTAAACAAAAGATAAAGTTAATATTTTTGGGTTGTTTGGTTTATAGATCTGAAAATAAATGATTGCAAAATAGTAGATCGGAAACTAATGTGATGGAAAATAGACCCGGGGCCATAGATTTCACTAGAGGCTTCTCTCTTCAAGGCAAATAATACGGTGGGTGAACAAATTACTGTCGAGAAGTTGGTAAAAAGCGCAAAGTTATGACGATATCCAAGGCAATGATTATGTAATATAGGCATCATGTCCGTGTCAAGTAGACCGACTCCTGCCTGCGCCTACTACTATTACTCCACACATCGACCGACTCCTGCATGCATCTAGAGTATTAAGTTCATGAAGAACAGAGTAACGCTTTAAGTAAGATGACATGATGTAGGGGAATAAACTCAAGCAATATGATGTAAACCCCATCTTTTTATCCTTGATGGCAACAATACAATACGTGCCTCGCTACCCCTTCTTTGTCACTGGGTGAGGACACCGCAAGATTGAACCCAAAGCTAAGCACCTATCCCATTGCAAGAAGAACCAATCTAGTTGGCCAAACTAAACTGATAGTTCAAAGAGAAATACAAAGATATCAAATCATGCATATAAGAATTCAGAGAAGATTAAAATAATATTCATAGATAAGCTGATCATAAATCCACAATTCATCGGACATCGACAAACACACCACAAAAGAAGATTACATCGAATAGATCTCCAGGAACATCTAGGAGAACATGGTATTGAGAATCAAAGAAAGAGAAGAAGCCATCTAGCTACTAGCTATGGACCCATAGGTCTGAGGTAAACTACTCACGCTTCATCGGAATGGCAATAGAGTTGATGTAGATGCCCTCCGTGATCGAATCCCCCTCCGGCAAGATGCCGGAAAAGGCCCCAAGATGGATCTCACGGGAACAGGAGGTTGCGGCAGTGGAAAAGTGTTTTCGTGGATGCTTCTGGTGGTTTGGGGATATATGTGAATATATACGAGGCATAACTCGGTCAGGGGGGTCACGAGGGACCCACAAGGTAGGGGCGCGCCCTCCACCCTTGTCACTGCCTCGTGGCTCTTCTGACTTGAACTCCAAGTCTCCTGGGTGTCTTCTGGTCCAAGAAAAATCATCATGAAAGTTTTATTCTGTTTGGACTCCGTTTGGTATTCCTTTTCTGCGAAGCTCAAAAACAAGGAAAAAACAGAAACTAGCACTGGGCTCTAGATTAATAGGTTAGTCCCAAAAATAATATAAAATAGCATATTAATGCATATAAAACATCCAAAACATATAATATCATAGCATGGAACAATAAAAAATTATAGATACGTTGGAGACGTATCAAGCATCCCCAAGCTTAATGATAAAAACAAATTTTTTGATGTGGAATGCTACCTAAGATATTTATCCATGTAATTTTCTTTATTGTGGCATGAATGTTCAGATCCATAAGATTCAAAAAAAGTTTAATATTGACATAAAAATGATAATACTTCAAACATACTAACAAAGCAATCATGTCTTCTCAAAATAACATGGCCAAAGAAAGCTATCCCTACAAAATCATATAGTCTGGCTATGCTCCATCTTCATCACACAAAATATTCAAATCATGCACAGCCCCGATGATAAGCTAAGCAATTGTTTCATACTTTTGGTGTTCTCAGGCTTTTTCAACTTTCACGCAATACATGAGCGGGAGCCTTGGACATACACTATAGGTGGAATAGAATGTGGTGGTTGTGGAGAAGACAAAAGGAAGGATATAGTCTCAAATCAACTAGGTGTGTCAACGGGCTATGGAGATGCCCATCAATAAGTATCAATGTGAGTGAGTAGGGATTGCCATGCAACAGATGCACTAGAGCTATAAGTTTATGAAAGCTCAAAAAGAAACTAAGTGGGTGTGCGT
Organism: Aegilops bicornis; assembly: GCA_021605145.1. Taxonomy (NCBI): domain Eukaryota; kingdom Viridiplantae; phylum Streptophyta; class Magnoliopsida; order Poales; family Poaceae; genus Aegilops; species Aegilops bicornis. Next base: position 169,241,417 of record CM038673.1, on the reverse strand, counting down.
CCAACTCGCTTGCTCACGAAGACCTAGGGCAATTTGAGGAAGACCATCAGTGGAATATACAAACCAAGTTCTATAATGAAATTTTCCACTGGTATATGAAAGTGGCAACATAACGAGACTCTCTATCATGAAGATCATGGTGCTATTTTGAAGCACGAGTGTGGAAAAAGGGTAGTAACATTGCCCCTTCTCTCTTTTCTCTCATTTTTTGTGTGGGTTTCTTTGGCCTCTTTTTTCTTTTCTTTTTTTATTTTTTGTCTGGAGTCTCATCCTGACTTGTGGGGGAATCATAGTCTCCATCATCCTTTCCTCACATGGGACAATGCTCTAATAATGATGATCATCACACTTTTATTTACTTACAACTCAAGAATTACAACTCGATACTTAGAACAAAATATGACTCTATATGAATGCCTCCGGCGGTATACCGGATGTGCAATGACTCAAGAGTGACATGTATAAAAATGGTGAATGGTGGCTTTGCCACAATTACGATGTCAACTACATGATCATGCAAAAAGCAATATGACAATGATGAGACGTGTCATAATAAACGAAACGGTGGAAATTTGCATGGAAATTTATCTCAGAATGGCTATGGAAATGCCATAATAGGTACCTATGGTGGCTGCTTTGAGGAAGGTATATGGTGGGTGTATGGTACCGGCCAAAGTTGCGCGGCACTAGAGAGGCTAGCAATGGTGGAAGGGTGAGAGTGCGTATAATCCATGGACTCAACATTAGTCATAAAGAACTCACATACTTATTGCAAAAATCTATTAGTCATCGAAATAAAGTTCTACGCGCATGCTCCTAGGGGGATAGATTGGTAGGAAAAGACCATCGCTCATCCCCGACCGCCACTCATAAGAAAGACAATCAATAAATAAATCATGCTCCGACTTCATCACATAACGGTTCACCATACGTGCATGCTACGGGAATCACAAACTTTAACACAAGTATTTCTACAGTCCACAATTTCTCACTAGCATGACTCTAATATCACCATCCTCATATCTCAAACAATTATAAAGAATCAAACTTCTCATAGTATTCAATGCACTTTATATGAAAGTTTATAGTATATCCCTCTTGGATGTCTATCATATTAGGACTAAATTCATAACCAAAGAAAATTACCATGTTATTTAGAAAGACTCTCAAAATAATATAAGTGAAGCAAGAGAGTTCAATAATTTCTATGAAATAAAACCACCGTCAGGTTTCTAAAAGATATAAGTGAAGCACTAGAGCAAAATTGCCTAGCTCCAAAGATATAAGTGAAGCACATAGAGTATTCTAATAAATCACGATTCATGCTTGTCCCTCTAAAAAGGTGTGTACAGCAAGGATGATTGTGGCAAACTAAAAATTAAAGACTCATATCATACAAGACACTCCAAGCAAAACACATATCATGTGGTGAATAAAAATATAGCCTCAAGTAAAGTTAGCGATAGACGAAGACCAAAGAGGGGATGCCTTCCGGGGCATCCCCAAGCTTAGGCTCTTGGTTGTCCTTGTATATTACCTTGGGGTGCCTTGAGAATCCCCAAGCTTAGTCTCTTGCCACTCCTTATTCCATAGTCCATCAAATCCTTACCCAAAACTTGAAAACTTCACAACACAAAACTCAACAGAAAATCTCATGAGATCCGGTAGTATAAGAAAATAAATCACCACTTATGGTACTGTTGTAAACTCATTCTTTATTTATATTGGTGTAATATCTACTGTATTCAAACTTCTCCATGGTTCATACCCCCCGATAATACCCATAGATTCATCAAAATAAGCAAACAACACATAGAAAACAGAATCTGTCAAAGACAGAACAGTCTGTAGTAATATGTAACTCTCGAATACTTCTGCAACTCCAAAAATTCTGAAAAATTAGGACAACAAAGGCAATTTGTATCTTAATATTCTGCAAAAAGAACCAGTATTTTATCGTGCTTCTGTATAATTCTGGGATTGGGCGCAAAAGTTTCTGTTTTTCAGCAAGATCAAATCAACTATCACCGTAAGCTATCCCAAAGGTCTTACTTGGCACAAGCACTAATTAAAACACAAAAACACATCAAAACAGAGGCTAGATGAATTATTTATTTAAAAACAGCAAGGAAAATATTGGGTTGTCTCCCAAAAAGTGCTTTTCTTTAAAGCCTTTTAGCTAGGCATTGATAATTTTAATGATGCTCGCATGAAAGACAAGAATCGAAGCACAAAGAGAGCATCAAATAGCATGTGAAAAACAAGTTTAAGTCTAACATACTTCCTATCCATAGGTATTTTATAATCAAACAAATTATCGAAACAAGCAAAACCTAGCGTATGCAAGGAAGAATAAAGAAACAATAGCAATCTCAACACAACGGGAGGTAATTTAGTAACATGAAAATTTGTCCAACCATATTTTCCTCTCTCATGATAATTACATGTGGGATCATATTCAAATTCAACAATATAACTATCACATAAAATATTCTCAACATGATCCACATGGATGGAAAGTTGACACTCTTCCAAAATAGTGGAATTATCATCAAATAAAGTCACGACCTCTCCAAGCCCAGTTTTATCAAAAATTTCATAAGACTTATCAATCTCCAAAGTAGTGGGATCACTATTACTAAAGTTGACACTCTTCCAAACCCACTTTTAATATTATAGCAAACATATTCATCATGAGGCTTAAATAAATTTTCAAGATCATAAGAAGCATTATCACCCCAATCATGATCATTGCAGTAAGTAGCGGACATAGCAAAACTAGCATCCCCAAGCTTGTTTTGCATATCATTAGCATAATTGACATTAATATAATTTATAATAACATCATTGCAGTCATGCTTTTGATTCAAGGAACTATCAAGTATGGGTGCAATAGCAACAATCTCATGTTTAACATAAGGAACTATAGCAAATTCATCCCCATAAGTATTGGCACCATGGCCATAAGAATAGCAAGCATCATGTTCATCAAGGGATATTTCAATCAAATCATCGGAATCATAATTATCTATAGATTCATGCATATCATTATTTCTTCCAAAGCAACGGTCATTCTCTCAATAAATTATTTGACATAGACATTATGAGCATAGTTTTCATAGCAATATTTAAGTATGTAATTTTCAGATTTCTAGAGAATAATATCATACTTTTCAATCAAAGAAGCAACTTCATAAGCACCCTTAAAAGCAAAAAATTCTTCAATTTTTTCGATATCATAGTAACTGTAAACACCCTTTTCATGAGAAGATAAGATTTCATTGTCATTAAACTCACATAGGTAGGGAAGGTGTTAGGGTTCTTGGAGCAACAAGTATAATCACATATTTCACAAAGATTCCAAGCATAGCATAGAAAACAATTTATTTTATTCCATAAGAGCTTCCCTTTTTCAGACAAATGATGACGCACAAAATGAGCATGCTCATCTAAAGATTTTCCCTCAACTAAACTAGTTGGGGTTTCAGCACGAGCAGATATGCATCGAAGATGATCCAGGTAGAAAACTTTGAGTGGATCCATATCAATAGATTCTTAGCAAGCAAAGATGCAAGCAAAATAGAAGGCACATGGAAACACAAGCAAAATAGAAGGGTAAATAAAAAGGCAAATCTTTTCGAAAATCATTTTAGAAGTGGGGAGAGGAAAACGAGAGGCACATAGCGAATAATGTAATGCAAGAGATGAGAGTTTTATGATGGGTACTTCGTACGCTTGACTTGGCGTAGATCTCCCCGGAAACAATGCCAGAAATTCTTCCTGCTACTTCATGAGCTTGCGTTGGTTTTTCCCTTGAAGAGGAAAGGATGATGCAGCAAAGTAGAGATAAGTATTTCCCTCAGTTAAGAAGCAAGGTGTCAATCTAGTAGGAGAAGAACACGCAAATCACCAATACCTGCACAAACAATCAAACACTTGCACCCAACGCAATAAAGGGGTTGTCAATCCCTTCACGGTCACTTGCAAAAGTGAGATCTGATAGAGATAGATAACACTAAACAAAAGATAAAGTAAATATTTTTGGGGTTTTTGGTTTATAGATCTGAAAATAAAAGATTGCAAAATAGTAGATCAGAAACTAATATGATGGAAAATAGACCTGGGGGCCATAGGTTTCTCTAGAGGCTTCTCTCTTGAAGGCAAATAATACAGTGGGTGAACAAATTACTGTCGAGCACTTGATAGAAAAGCGCAAAGTTATGACGATATCCAAGGCAATGATTATGTAACGTAGGCATCACATCCGTGTCAAGTAGACTGACTCCTGCCTACATCTACTACTATTACTCCACACATCGACCGACTCCTGCCTGCATCTAGAGTATTAAGTTCATGAAGAACAGAGTAATGCTTTAAGTAAGATGACATGATGTAGAGGAATAAACTCAAGCAATATGATGTAAAACCCATCTTTTTATCCTCGATGGCAACAATACAATACGTGCCTCACTACCCCTACTTTGTCACTGGGTGAGGACACCACAAGATTGAACCCAAAGCTAAGCACTTCTCCCATTGCAAGAAGAACCAATCTAGTTGGCCAAACTAAACCGATAGTTCAAAGAGAAATACAAAGATATCAAATCATGCATATAAGAATTCAGAGAAGATTCAAATAATACTCATAGATAAGCTAATCATAAATCCACAATTCATCGGATCTCGACAAACACATCGCAAAATAAGATTACATCGGATAGATCTCCTAGAACATCGAGGAGAACATGGTATTGAGAATCATAGAGAGAGAGGAGAAGCCATCTAGCTACTAGTTATGGACCCGTAGGTCTTAGGTACACTACTCACGCTTCATCGAAAGGGCAATAGAGTTGATGTAGATGCCCTCCGTGATCGAATCCCCCTCCGACAGGATGCCGGAAAAGGCTCCAAGATGGGATCTCACGGAAACAGAAGGTGATGGCGGTGGAAAAGTGTTTTGTGGATGCTTCTGGTGGTTTGGGAATATATGTGAATATTTAGGAAGCAGAACTAGGTCAGGGGGGTCACGAGGGTCCCATGAGGTAGGGGGCGCGCCCTACCCCCCTGGGCGCGCCCTCCACCCTTGTCGCCGCCTCGTGGCTCTTCTGACTTGAACTCCAAGTCTCCTGGGTGGCTTCTAGTCCAAGAAAAATCATCGCGAAAGCTTTATTCTGTTTGGTATTCCTTTTCTGCGAAGCTCAAAAACAAGGAAAAAATAGAAACTGGCACTGGGCTCTAGGTTAATAGGTTAGTCCAAAAAATAATATAAAATGGCATATTAATGCATATAAACATCCAAAACAGATAGTATAATAGCATGGAACAATCAAAAATTATAGATACGTTGGAGACGTACCATGGCTCTACTTCTATGTTCTGTGTTATGTTTGATGCGCTTTGTGTTATGTTTGATGGAAATGTGTGTTAAATTTTGGGTTGTGGATTGATGAACTATGTAATAATTAAGTAATATTTGTGATTTATTTGTGTGAGATTTATTTGACTTATGCATAAGCTGAAATTTAGGCATCTAGTTTTAGGTCTGATGTAAAGGCATAATTGTATTGCCTACATAAATCTTCTCTCTCCTCACCTAAAGCTGGATTTAGATAGCCAAACTTTTGGTCTACTGTTGTAGATTCTCTAAGAAAATGAATTGCTCTCCAATAGTTAGCTCCTGCAAGCCTCCCAAGTACAGCCCACATGTCAGAAAATTTGTAACTTCTTTTACTTACTTGACCATAGGTGGAAATGAAAGGGGATATGGATACTATAAACTGTTGGGTGCGGTTGGGCTGCTGAAATTTGGGCCCACTAGCAAGTTGGCTCCGATGTTAGTGACCCTACTGCACGGTACAGTATGTTAGAGGAATTGAGTCTACAACGATGGCATCTAAGTGAATTTTAGCACCACATGTTGCAGTGGATTAGCATCAAGTTTAGACCAACATTAATCATGTCCTAAACACATTACCAAGCATTAATTGAAGATGAACTCATTAAAGGACAAACGCAGTGCATAGAAGCTCCCACACAAGGTGGGGTCTCGGGAGGGATTATAGAAACCTAGTCTTACCCTTGCAATGTGCAATGCAGAGAGACTGGTTCGAACCCAAGACCTCTTAGCACAAGTGGGGAGGACTTCACCACTGTGCTAGGCCTGCCCTCTGAAGATGAACTCATTGTTATTTAAAATTTGCACTAGCTTGTATTTGTTCTTCCATGTCGTCGAGCAATGCAAATTTTATGAATATTGTGTATAACTTGTATACAATGAATTATATGGTTCATTTTTTTTGTAACTTGTTTATTTTTATTTTTCTATAAAGGTAGGTCAAGTCCACTAATTCTATCTATTATAGATAAAATTGTATCTCTTCTAAAAAATAGATATAATTTGTTTCAACAAATATGTGCTCATCGTCTTATTATGTAGGTTGTCTTTTTATGATTTTGGGTTAGCTTCGTATGCATGCTATGAATGAAAAAAATCCATTTTTTGTACATGGTATAGTTAAATCGCTCACACACGAGCATACACTCACCCATATAAACGCACGCACGCAGACCCTACCCCTATGAGCACCTCCGAGAGACTAAGTCGGCATATCATCTTGAGATTGACAAAGTTGCCACCGACACCTTCATTGTCGATAGGAACTTCTCCTCCCACTGAACGCACATCGCTAAAATACCTAAAATAAACTCAGGAAATTTGAGCACCAATGTCAAGTCTAGGACTTCAACTCTGGTGTGGTGGTGATACCATTATCCTCCTAACTATTGGTATTTTTTAAGTCTTAGCTCCCCTAGCTCGCGGTTAGGGTTTCTCTCCTCGCTGGTGATTCTGTCGCCTACGAGTCTGCTACTCCCGATCGATCCAGTCCGTTTTCAAGTGCGCTACCTCCTGATTGATCTTCCTGATCTAAAAACAAAGACCGACTCCCCTAGCAATTCCCTTCCCTCATAGGGTTTGCGCTTCGAGACTCGTCTTGGTTCCCTCGCTCCCCTGGGTAAGATGGTGTTCGGGTGGATGCTCAGTCTGGAACCAGCGGCGGCGGTGGCGCCGCCATAAAAGCTGATCTTGATGATTTTATCGAGCAACTCAATCTGGGCGACGAATCCTTTGATGATCTGGTCATTGACGGGGACAACCCTGAGATCAACGAACGTGTGAGATGGTTAGCCCTTGCTAGGGTTCATACGAACAAAATCTTCAGGCAGGCAGCGTTCTATCGTGATGTGCGTGCAGCATGGAATCCAGCGAAGCATGTTCAATTCCGGCCGGTCGGCCCTAACATTTTTGTGGTTCAGGCATCTTGCTTGGGTGACTATGAGAGGATGATGGATCAAGGGCCATGGCTGTTTAGGAATTGGGCGATACTAATGTGTTCTTATGATGGTTTTACCAAGGCAGAAGATGTGGCCGATGTTTTCATGCCGATTTGGCTCCAAATCCACAAGTTTTCAGATGGTTTTTGCAAGAAAGGAATTGTGGAATGGCTGCTAAATAACTCAAGACAGATAGTAGATATGAGGCTTAACGGTAACACCAGAGGTGATTATGTCAGAATCAAAGTCCGCCATGATGTTCGACAACCCCTAACCAAGTTTGTGAGTACTATTAGAGGGAAAGAATGTTAGGTGTACCTTGTTCACTATGAGAAACTTGCTCGCTTTTGTAGTGTGTGTGGCCTTATTGGACATGATTGTAAGGAATGTGGCACTGGGGTTGCATGAAGAAAATAGCAAAAACTATGGTCCTTGGTTGTACGCTGACACACCAAATAAATTTGGTCTTGTTGAGAAGTTTGGAAGTGCTGGAGGGTCCCAGCCGAAAGGTGCATCAGGGAAAGGCTTAGCTGATCGTGAGGTGTTGGATACAGCAACATGTCAATCCAAACTGGGCGTTTTCCCCATGATGATGGATTCATCGATCAGAAAGAGGCTTGCCTTGGAGGTACAAAACAAGGAGAAGGGGCAGGATGATTTGTCGGCACATGTGGGTACTTTGGTCTTAACACAAGGTAATGGTGAGGATGGTGTGGAAAATAAATCGCCAAGTAGAAGTATGAGCAGCAAGCATGCACGGATTGGCCTTGAGGGTGTTTCTGGAGATGTATCGGTCGCCTCCCTAGAGGAGGACCGCCGGACGCAATGAGTTACTTAATTTGGAACTGCCGGGGGGTGGGGAACCGCCGGACAGTTCGTGAGGTTTTGGCCCTCTCTAAAGCCAATTCCCCGGGGCTCATTTTTTTATGTGCAACTAGACAAGCCTCAAGTAAGATGGAGAAACTTAAATGGAGACTAGGATTGAAGGGTTTTGCGGGTGTTTCCAGTGATGGTCTTAGTGGAGGTATGGCACTCTTTTGGAATGAAAATCTCCAAGTGACGGTTTTCGATTCATGTGCACGGTATATTGACGTGCGAGTGGTGGATAATGCAAAGGATATTTCATGGAGATCAACGTTTGTATACAGAGAGCCGCGTGTGGAGAATCAACATAGTATGTGGGAACATCTAATTAATCTACGGTCATTCTCTACTGAACCATGGATAGTTTGTGGTGATTTCAATGAGGCGATGTGGCAACATGAGCACTTTTCAAGAGTGTAACGAGCTGAAAACCAAATGTTGTTGTTCCGTGACTGTCTGATTTCATGCGAGCTCATGGACCTTGGCTTCTAGGGTGTCCCGTTCACGTATGACAACGGGCAGCAAGGGAATAGGAATGTACGAGTCTGGCTGGACAGAGCTTGTGCGGATGAAGCATGGAGGGATTTGTTTCTGGCAGCGCAGGTGGCGCATCTCGCGTCCTCCTGTTCGGATCATTGTCTAGTTCTGATTCATCTAACTCAAGTGGAGCCACGGCGAGCTAGGCCAGCGCCAAGGTGCAAGATTATGTGGGAACGCCATCCGGCGTTGGCAGCTGTGGTTGAGGACACATGGGTGAAGCGGAAACCTACTGGTGATCATGGGTCCGTTCGTGATGCTTTGAAGGAAATGATGTCAAAACTAAGATCGTGAAGCCATGAAAATTTCGGCCATGTAACACGTGAAATAGAAAAGTTGAGGTCTGAAATGGCTGATTTACAGTTAATGGATGGTGATCGTGCTACTATCAAACGGAAAATCTTTCAGCTAGATGAATTATTGTACCCTGAGGAGATGTTGTCGTTGCAGCCCTTGAGGATTATGTGGCTTAAGGAGGGGGAGAGAAACACCTCCTATCTCCACCGCCGTGCAGTATGGCGGGTAAGAAGGAACTATATTCAGAGGCTTCGATGAACAGATGGGACGTGGTGCAATGTACCATATGATATGTGTAAGTGCATCTAGTGCCCCTTAGTGATTTTGGTGTATTGAAGACCTATAGGTTAAGGGACTAATGTGTTTATGAGTGTACACAGGTCTATAAGTCAATGAGGAGTTTGATATTTACAGAGAATGTCGACCCCTAAAAATGAAGTTCTTCGACTGAAGACTTTGGATTTCTGAAGACTTTCTGAAGACTTTCAAAGTGAAGAAATTGGTGTGACCTTGAAGACTTGGCATTCATTCAAGGAACATGAAGCATGAAGAGTTTTGTTTTCGTAGTTTCATTTTCTCTTTCTTGAGTCATAGGAAACACCGTACTGTTAAAGGGGGTCGAGGAAATACTAAGGAAAAGTTTCCATGTGATGCTCAACTCAAAATCCTACACCTACCAATCCCTTCGAGTGAAGCCATTGGAAATCTCATACAGTTCACCATATTCTTCAAAGGATGTGAGACGAAGTTATTATGGTCTCTGAGGAATTTGTTCTGACTGAGGAGTTAGGAATTCACCAGTGTGGATTGCCTACACAGTGAGGAACATGATAGCCCTAAGGAATTTGAGCCTCAAATTACCAACCATTGTTGTGCTATGCGCCAGCTGTCCCAAAATATCTACCCACCTAACGGTCATATCATTGAAGGGCATTTATGTCTTATCATGTCGGGCTGCTCCCTAGGCTATAAATAGCCGCCCCCTACAACCACTAGCTGGTTGGCTGCTCCGAGAGAAACTAACACTTGTCATTTGAGAGCATCCCATCCTCCGAGGACTTTGAGCGAAAATCATCGAGTGAGGAAAACCCAAACCCAAACACCTACAAACCCAAAGTGATTGAGCATCACTGAAGAGATTGATCCTGAGTGGATCCGACGCTTGTTACCTTTGAAGACTGTGCTTCTTCCAGACGGTTAGGCGTCATGGTCTAGAGCATCCAAGAGGAATTGTGGATCACCAAGTGACCGAGTTTGTGAAGGTTCGGAAGTCACCTGAAGACTTACCACGAGTGATTGGGCGAGGTCTTTGTGACCTTAGTTCAAGGAGAATACGGTGAGGACTAAGTGTCCTGGACTGTGTTTTCAGGACTGGGTGTCCGGGACTGTGTGTCCTCAGGTTTAAATACCTAGCCGCTCCGACCAGATGTACAACCAGGACAAAGCAGCTTGGAACTGGTCTACCAGATCGTTGTCTTCACCAAGCTAACTGGTTATATTTCAACAAGTCTTTCATTACCTCATTACTGTGTTGTGCGATTGTTCATATCTTTTTTTGAAGACTTTGATCAAGACTTTCTCAATTTCCTCAGTTCAATTTCTTCACCGCTTTGTCTTCATCCTATGTTATCATGTGTTTACGCTTTCAGACTGTGCTTGTCTTCATTTCATCATGATGACCATGCTTGTGTTCTGCTATGCATACTTTTGAGTACTTATTCCGCTGCAAGTAGTTCTTCGCTAAGGAATTTCCTCACCGGCAAATTCCTCAGTGAAGAATTCATAAAAATCGCCTATTCACCCCCCCTCTAGTCGATATAACGCACTTTCAATTGGTATCAGAGCAAGGTACTCCCTGGTTCTGTGTGATTTTGGTTTAACCGCCTGGAGTTTTAGTTATGTCGACCACAGGAATGAAGACTGTGTCATGCCCCATCTTTGACGATCATGAGTATCCCAAGTGGAAGGCCATGATGAAGAAGCACCTCATGGCGATGAACAGCGAGTTGTGGACCGTCACTGAAATTTTTCTGACCGATCTGTGCAAGATGGCGGAAGCTGATGACATTCGCAAGTACACTCTTCTCAACCTCACGGCGAAGGACGTCATCTCGCCTCGCTCTGTCTCAAAATCAGTTCAGGAACATCATGCATCTTGATCATGCGAAGCTTATTTGGGACAGTCTCTCTGAGGTCTATGAAGGTCATCGAACCCGTCATGATCCTTGGTTTGAGGACTTCAATGAATCTCTCAAAGCGATGATATTCGAACCAGAATCATCATCTTCTGCATCATGCCTTATGGAAAAAGATGCTAAGGTAACTGAATGCTATCTATCTGAATCCAGTGATGATGAATCTGGTGATGAATTTGGACCCAGCTATGTCAAACTTGCTTCCCTTGCCACTAAACAACAAAGATCTTTGGAAAAAGTTCAATACATGCTAAGTAAGAGTGATGATATGTTGGGTGAAGAAATGGATCAGTCAAAAGCTTTGGCTGAGAGTCTTCAGAGACTTCAGTCTAAGTTTGACACCCTTCAAGGTCATCATAACACTCTTTTTATCTGATCATGAGAAGCTTTCTTATGAATTTCTTCAAAGAAAGCAAGATCTTGAAAAGCTAAGAGTGAGTTATGAAGATATTCAGAAGGAGCGCGATTCATTACTTGCTCAACAAATCAGCGCTTCTCGGGAAGAATTTGTTCCTCCATGTTTGAAATGCATTGAACGTGAATCTGCTAATTCTTCACCGAATGTTCAAATGCTTCTAATGCTACAAATTCTTCAACTGTCTCGATATCACTAATTCCTCATCCGAGGACATTGCTAGTATCACCGACGATGTGGTTGAAGGAATTGTACATGATGTGCATGTACAAAATCCTCAAAGGGCATCAGACTCTTTTGATGTGCTTAAAAGCAGATCCTCAACAGAACCCTAGGGAAGAGGGTATTGCCTTTGAGAGGAAACTTAATGTCGATGGTACATATTGGAAGCCCGAAAAGACCCCAAAACCTCATGGGTTGTTGCAAAGGGACCTCCAGTTGATCCATCTAATTTATCTGGCTTTACTTGTGAATCTCCTCATTCTTCTGATGAGTCATTTGACTCCAACTATAAACTGTTCAAAAATCAGAATGGTGAAGTATTTGTTAGATATGTTGGCACTAATCGCAGGAACGGTTCCCCTATGAAGAAAATCTGGGTTCCAAAAGGTGCCTTGAAAGTCTTCGTGTGAATGTCCTCATGACACCACCTGTGAAGAATAGGAACCCCAGATCAAATTCTTCATATGGACCAAATTCTTCATATGGATCCAAGTCCTCATACGGACAAAATTCTTCACGTGGATCAAATTCCTCAAAAGGATCAAAGTCCTCATATGAATATCATCGTGCAAACAACTCTGTTTCGCAGGGAAGAGCTAAGGGCTGTGAATATGAGCATTATTCTTCTAATCATTATGTTCATAAGCCCTAGAAGAATTTCTCTGCTTATTCATATGATTACCCTAACTACTCTCATGTGAAACGAAATGGATTGGTTTCTATGCCACCTTTCTCGTATGGAGCTCGCAGAGTGATGAACTCTTTGCCACCCCTTCAGATGTGGGTGGTGAAGAAAAAGAACTAATCTCTTATGCAGGGTCAGGTCTCCAGACATGCGTAAACGTCTGAAGAATTTGCTGGAGACCTGAAGAATGCCTGAAAGGACACAGGCTAATCATGAAGAAATGAACTTTCATTTCTCACGCCCTCATACTGCTTTATCTGTTGCATTGCTTGATGAAATTGATCTGATGAATTGTGATGTCATATTCTTCACTGGTGAAGTATATGAAGTTCGTAAGTTGCACTAATTTATCTGCAGGATGATCAACCCAAAGCCACTGAGTGGGTCCTCGATAGTGGATGTACAAATCACATGACTGGTGACAAGAATCTATTGATGGATGCTCCCTTATCTCCATCTCATCTGAAGCATATCATCTTCGCTGACAAAGGAAAAAGTCAGGTATTGGTCTAGGTAAGGTTGAGATCTCACAGGATCGACACATGGACAAAGTCATGCTTGTCGAGTCCTTAGGATACAACCTCATGTCTGTCTCAATGCTTTGTGATCTTGATATGGTTGTTGTCTTTGGCAAGTATCATTGTGTTGTGGTCATGGAAGCTGACAATTCCAAAGTCTTCGAAGGCTTTAGGAGAGGAGACTTGTATATTGTTGATTTCTCTACAGGACCACAACAAGTCGTGTGCCTACTTGCAAAAACTTCAGAAGGCTGGCTATGGCATCGAAGACTTGGTCATGCAGGCATGAGGAATTTGCACGCGCTTGCAAAGAAGAAGCATATCATTGGCATTGAGAATGTCAAATTCCTCAAGGATCACTTATGCGCAGCCTGTGAAGCTGGAAAGATGACCAAGGCTAAGCATCCAGCGAAGACTATCATGACTACTACTCGTCCATTTGAATTGCTTCATATGGATCTCTTCGATCCTAACCATTATTCTGCAGTTTCAGATGATGCATCTCAATATGGCTTTGTTATTGTTGATGATTACTCTCGATACACATGGGTACACATTGTTACTTACAAACATGAAGTGCAGGAAGTCTTCAAAAGATTTTCCTCGAGGGCTTCAACCAACTTTGGTGTGAAGATCAAGCACATCAGAAGTGACAATGGAACTGAGTTCAAGAATTCTGGACTTGATGACTATCTTGATGAACTTGGTATTACTCATGAGTTATTTGCTCCTTATACTCCTCGTGAGAATGGCGTCGTGGAGCGCAAGAACAGGACTCTTGCTGAGATGGCTCGCACTATGCTTGATGAATACAAAACGCCTCATCGTTTCTGGATTGATGCAATTGATACTGCGTGCAACATCATCAACAGAGTATATCTTCACAAATTCTTCAAGAAGACTGCCTATGAACTCCTCACTGACAAGAAACCCAATGTGAGTTATTTCAAAGTCTTCGGTGCTAAATGCTGGATTAGAGGTCCTCATCACAACTCAAAATTTGCACCGAAAGCACATGAAGGTTTCATGCTTGGTTACGGAAAGGACTCGCACACCTACAGAGTCTTCAAAAACGTTCTTCACAAGGTTGTTGAAACTATAGATGTGCGGTTCGATGAAACTAACGGCTCGCAAAGAGAGCACCTACCTTGTATGATAGATGAACCAGCACCTGAGGAATCTATCAAGTTCAAGGCTACTGAGGATGCCATTCCGACCGAGGAATCTGCTGAAGAATTAATTCCAGAACGTGAAGAACGTCGAGCTAATGCACTTGAAGAAAATGCTGAAGAAAATGGTGCTGAAGAAAATGCTGATCAAATTCCTCGACGACAACCAGCTCATCCTCGCGTTGCAAAAGAAGTGCAAGTTGAAAAGATCATCGATGACATTGAAGCACCAGGTCCTCTCACACGCTCAAGAGCTTCACATTTATCTAAATTTTATGGGCACTATGCTTTTGTCTCTATCACAGAGCCCACTAAGGTAGATGAAGCATTTCTGCAGCTTGAGTGGATTCAGGCCATGCAAGAAGAATTACATCAATTCGAGCTCAACAACGTCTGGGAACTGGTCAAACATCCAGATCCTTGCAAGCACAATATCATTGGCACAAAGTGGATCTACCGCAACAAGCAAGATGAAAATGGCCTTGTGGTGAGGAATAAGGCACGGCTAGTAGCTCAAGGCTACACACAGGTTGAAGGAATTGATTTCGATGAAACTTTTGCACATGTTGCTAGACTTGAGGCTATTCGCATATTACTTGCTTATGCTAACCATCATGATATCACTTTATATCAAATGGATGTGAAAAGTGCATTCCTCAATGGTAATCTTGAGGAAGAAGTATATGCTGCTCAACCCCCAGGTTTTGAAGATCCAAAGAATCCTGACAAAGTCTTCAAGACTCAATAAGGCCCTCTCTGGCCTCAAGCAGGCCCCTCGGGCGTGGTATGATACTTTGAAGGAATTCCTCATGAAGAAAGGCTTCAAACCTGGTTCACTCAACCCTACTCTTTTCACTAAATCTTATGATGGTGAACTGTTTGTTTGCCAAATATTTGTTGATGATATTATCTTTGGCTGTACTGACCAACGTTATAGTGATGAATTTGCCTATATGATGAGTGAAGAATATCAAATCTCTATGATGGGAGAATTGAAATTCTTCTTAGGTCTTCAAATTCGTCAACAAGCGCAATGGCATATTCATATCTCAGAGAAATACCTCAAGGATGTCTTGAGGAAATTCGGCATGCAAGATTGCAAAGGCGTCAAAATTCCTATGCCCACAAATGGCCATCTGTACCTTGATGAAAATGGTATTGACTTGATCATAAGGTATACCGCTCCATGATTGGTTCTTTATTGTACTTATGTGCATCTAGGCGGATATAATGCTTAGTGTTTGCATGTGTGCCCGATTTCAAGCTACACCGAAGGAATCACACCATAAGGCTGTGAAGCATATTCTTCGATATCTAGCTCACACACCAACACTTGGGTTATGGTATCCCAAGGGCTCGGCTTTTGATCTCATAGGATATTCTGACTCTGACTATGCTGGTGATCGTGTGGACCGCAAGTCAAGATCTGGCACATGTCATTTCCTCGGGCGATCTTTGGTCTGTTGGTCCTCGAAGAAACAGAATTGTGTATCACTTTCTACTGCTGAAGCTGAGTACATTGTTGCTAGTTCTTGATGTGCTCAATTGCTGTGGATGAAGCAAACTCTCAAGGACTACGACGTCAGCGTGAATAATGTGTCTCTCTTCTGTGACAATGAGAGTGCCATCAAGATTGCTCACAACCCAGTTCAGCACTCGAAGACAAAGCACATTCAGATTCGTCATCATTTTCTTCGTGAACATGTGTTGAAGGGCGACATTTCTATTGAGCATGTTGTCGGGGATATACCCCGCGGCGTAAACCGGCCGGAAGTATAACCCGGCCGGACTTGGCGATTTACCTGAAGAACCCGCTGACACTTGGCGGTTCACTGGCGACCAATGGTTTATGGTTCATTGGTAATCCGGCGGTAGTCGAGGAGCGGCAAGACCGGTGGCTTTGTTGGCGGTTCATGAAGGCCGGTTCAACTACGGTGGGCGGTTTAAGAGGAAAAGCGTGAGGAATATTTGTCTTACAAGGAGCTAAGACATGGACTTGTATCCGACTTGTAATACAAGATAGGCTAGTCCTAGTCCTAATAGGACTCCACATATAACCCGCCCTTTCAACATATATAAGGAGGCAGGGCTCCCCAAAGGGGAGAGGCGACAAGCAAACAACAATATCTAGGGCTAGACACAACTAGAGGAGAGCCGGTTTCTGGCGACTCCCTCATGATCATAATGAGACCTAGCCTCAAAGCAAGACGTAGGGCTATTCGGATGATGTTTCCGGGGCCCGAAGCTGTCTAAACCCTTGTCTTGCGTGTTGATCCGCCTGCGTCTCGATTCCGCTCAACCCCTCTCAAGCTACCACATAGGTGCGTTGGCCTCGCGACTAAGTCCTCGACACTAAGGACATCTGGCGTGTTAATTCCACGACGGTTGGCGCCCACCGTGGGGCCTGCGCCTTTGTGGTGATGAGTTCTTGAAGGATCTTTCCGAGGATGGAGAAGGTCGCGTTTGGTTGGACGAAGATGAGCCGGCTGGGATGACAATTCAGATACTAGTTTCAAGACAAGGCGTCTCGCCTTTGGGAGGTCTCAAAAGCGTCGTTCAACTGAATTTGGGCTACGGCCGATTCGATCGTGTTGAAGATAACAAGGCAAAGCGCCATTACAGGAAGGGACCGGCTCGGCGATTTCTGTTGTTTCGTCGTTAAAAAAAACTCGAACCTGAAGCCTTGAGCGTGACGTTTCTAAAAGGCAAGTTCATCGATTGATGCACGGTGTACAAAAAGGAAATAGGACTACCCAGGCTGATTGAACCGACGGTGATCACCGCTCTGTAAGGACTACCGACGTGTTCAAATATCTGAAGATTAAAAGAAATCAGGGCTGCCTGAGCGCAAGAGCCGATCGGTGGCCGTGTCCGATTGCTACTGTGTACTCAGGCAATGATCCAATCCGCCAGGCTGTTGCTACTCAGAATAGAGAACTCCCAAGTTACGAGTCCAGAAGGATTAATGGTTGCTCCTATTACTTTAAGCGTGGAGGCCAAATCAAGGCTAAAATATTCCCAATAGTACGCAATGGAGATTAATACTATTGGACTATTGAATCAGTTTTCCAATTGACTGGTTGGTCGGCGATTTTGCTCAACGACTTCGACACGGATAGTCCACGAGCTTGGGCCTGTCTTACGACGGTCTCGTTGACCCACGGCGCCTCATTGTCACGGGATCGCGTTCCAAACCGCGGCGCTGCAGCGAGCCGCCGTTCCCACGATCTTGCTTTTGTTGTGTGCCGCGGCGTAACTCCTGCTCATCCGCCTCGGTTCACTTGCACCGCCACCGTCCCTCGAGCTGATGAACGCCTCCTGCTGCTCCAAAGTGTCGGCGGCGCCCGTCCGGCGCCTCCGCCCTTGTTGCTGCTTTGAGTCGCCACCCTCGCTTGGGTGCCCCTGCAGCCGGACCTCGCCGGGGAGTTTGAGTCGCCGCCCTCGTCTACCAAAGCTAGCAAGGTCTGCAAAAGTCCTCCGGTCTGCCGTGGCCGCCGGGTCAAACGGCCGTTTCAGACCGGCCTGACCTCCATACTGAGCGCCGCCTTTTCCACTGCAGCGCACCTACATCGACCTCTCCTCCGGCAAGATAGTGTGCCGGCCCCGAACCTCCTCTCACGTCCGTGAGCCACCAGCGCCTGCTGCCTCCACGGTCCGTGAGACCCGCGGCCTTTGAGTTGCTAGCTTGAGCCGTTGCGTTAACACGCCGTGGTTTCTCCTTGCCATTATTGGGTCTCTCCTTGGCCTCAGATCAGTAACGGAGGATTTTGAAGGAATGAAAGAAGAATTGTGTAAGCAGTCCTCCTTAATCAGTGAGGCAGAAATTGAAGTGTCAAGAGGAGATTGTACAGCTGCCTTGCAAGACAAATCTTGAGTACGTGATGGTTTGTGATCAGCGAAAGATGAGGTTGAAACGCGGAGGATATATCTGCCGACTACAAGAGAGATGCGAGTGCAAAATATGGGTTTGCCAAAGGAGACTCATTCACCTCATGTGAGGATTAAAAGAAAGGAGAAGAGAAGGGTCACCCCACGTGAAGCATCAGACTGTATAATAGCAGTTGATGCGCGCAGACAAACAAGCATGGTGCTGCTCGTCAGTGGCACAGCCAATAAAAAACCAGGTGATATCCATCCAATTTTATTAAATATAATTGTTTTTCATCAAAAAACAATTACTCCGGTATGTGGTATTTTTTCGCAGGACCATTATTCATTACAAAGGGGTGGCAAAGGGGCAAGCCAGCAGTATTTTTCACTAAGCGCTCTTCTATGCCTAAATGCTCGACGGGTACATGTGCAAACCGCCCCCGCTACATCAAACATGACGTGGTTGACTCGCCCGTTCGCGCTGGTTTACAAATGTTGTGGCTGATTCACCCGTCCGCACCGGTTTACAACGTCGCGGCCGTCTACCGCGGCTGACCCACCGGACAATTATTCATTATAAACATGGTTTATACCATGGGTACGGGCACGCTACCGGCAACGCCCCTGCCGGTGTTCGTCCGTGCCACATTACACGGTGAATGGACGCGTGCAAGATGCCGCCCTTACGGCCCGGTTTACATCAGCTTGCCGGGACCGTGCATGCGTTTGACTCGCCCGTCCGAACCGGTTTACAACACCGTGGCCGGTTCATCTATCCAAGCCACCTCTAATATTGTGGATGTCTCTACCGTCCATTTATTGCGGCCTGGTCTACATCAACATACCAGGCCGCACTGTCTACATGAGCTGTTTATTGAGTATGAGCAAGTCACAGCTTGGGTAGCCCGGTTTTCTTTCAACAAAAGGAGGCAAATTATCATATACTATCAACCGCCGTTTGCATGGACGGCTCAATGGGCAGGCGCACAAGTCGCCGCCACTACAGTTTCGTTAACTTCAAATCGCCAGTTGGAAGGAACCATTGGCCGAGTTGCTGACACGGCTCATACGGGATCATTTATAACCCGCCGCAGTCACCTCAACCTTCTGTGGATTTACATTGTGCTATCAACACCAATGATATACAAGTCATGTCGGTTTATATCATGGTCAAATATGAAGAGTTTCAAGCGAACTCCTCGAGTCACCTTGAGACTCGGGGGCTACGATGACATGACTCAAGAAATCTTGCTAGTTTCAAAGAAATTTAAGAACCCGGAGACGATGGAGGAAAGATAACCCGATCCAGGAGGCTCTTTGTTACTTGAAGACCGTCAGAAAATTTCCAGCTTAGAAAGTATATGACAGTTACAAAATCCGGCTCAATGAAGAAGATCCGGGTCATCAGAAAGGATTCCGGTTTAAAATCCGGCTCAAGGGAAGTCGATCGACTGAAGCTCTCAAATATCCGGTTCTACAATCCGCTTAAGGGAAATCTGTTCTCCCACAAAGCTTTGAAGCGCTCAAATCCGGTTTAAAAATGCCGGTTCAAAAAGAAACTAAACTTCTACGCAAGTTCGAGTTTAAAGGCCGTCGAGAAAATTTCCGGCTTAAAAAGAAGGATTCCGATTTAATATCCGGCTCAAGGGAAGATGTCTCCCACAAAGCTTGGAAGCTCTCAATATCCGGTTTAAGAATTTCCGGTTCAAGAAGAATTTATCTCTTGCAAAAGTTAAAAGTTGCGAAGAGGACCTGTTGCCATGATGCGCGGTTCAAACATAGGTATCCTGCCTTATGGGCTCATCTTCATATGATCACTTGGGGGCTTCCTATTCAAACATAGGTGTATTCACCAAAGAGAACATGGCGTTACTACCCTCTTGCTGCGGCTATCAAGGCAATATTATCATCAGGGGCCAAAGAGAGTTTGTTGCACAAGACAACTCAAAACATAGGCACCCGTGAGCACAGCTCGAAATATATCACATGGGGGCTTCGCTTGCAAAGCGGAGTCCATTAATCCGCTATCACGCGAGAACAAAGCTTGGGAGCTTCACACCCAAGGGGCCAAAGAGAGTCTTGTTGCTAAGCACAACTCAAACATAGGCACCCATTGAGCACAGCTCACAAAGTTACTTGGGGCTCTTTGTGTCAAATACCAAAGAGTTTGAAAGGAGCCTTGTAACTGGTATCGACCCACGGCTTGGAAGCCCGGTGTATTCACCTAAAACCCCGTGTTAACCTGCCTTCATCAAGTAAGCCACTCCTATCCGTAATCCTGGCATGACCCGCCGAACGTTTGGATTACTCTCACCGAGACCCTGAACTTGTCAAAGTTAAAACGACGATTGGTTAGTTGGAGGCCCATCTTAAAAGGCTTTGTCAAATGGTTTAACTCAGCGGCTGGCAGCCCATGAAAAGCCTCGAATTTGGGCTGGCAGCCCTTGAAAAGCCTCGACTACACGGTTTTATTTGCCTTTGTCAAGATTTTGTTCTCTTTTGATAAATTTTATGTTGAACTAGCGTCTCTCGACCCGGCATGACTAACAGTCATCAAATTAACCCGGTGTTCTTTAACCCGGCTCGACTTTCAACTACAAGTTGTTAGTACATAATCACTTATAATCGGGTGTTTATTTACCCGGCCTGGCTTTCGGCTATAAGTCGCCAGTATATATTTGGATTGCGCCATTGGAATCATGCGCTTATAAATCATTGGATATATTATTCAAATAGCCAACATGGCTGGATTTTTTTTGGTTATCAATAACCGATTATTATGATTAAGGTTTTCAAAGTCGCGTTAAGCGCAATGACTATCATATTGTCAATGGATATGATTTATTCTACAATTGAAGGAATAGTCCCGAGTCGCCGCAGCTTACGACCCGGCACTTGGGGGCTACATTATTCAAGTTGAGATTACATCAAATATGCAAGTCTCATGTCGCCGCAAGCATGCACCATGACACTTGGGGGCTAATGCAAAGTAATTTTTGCTCATATTATTGAAGACCCGACTCATCATATTATAATGAGTCGACCCTTGGGGCTACCAATTGCTCCTGTCAATTATTCAAGGTACAACGCTTTTTATCCATTATATTGAAGGGACCACCGCTCGGTTGGTAAAGCACAAAGCTCTTAACCTTGTGGGCATGGATTCAAGCCCCATGATGGGGGCTACACGTTGTCGTTCAAAGTTTACAAGATTATATTTACAAAGTCCCTGCTCATTATTGCATAATGACCCGGCCCTTGGGGGCTACATTGGTTGAAGTTTTTATGAGCATCAATTACAAGTCCCAAGTTGCTGCAAGCATGACAACCCGGCACTTGGGGGCTACATATGTGGAATACTCAATTCTGACTAGTGATTGAGATGAACAACCTGGATTTCTTCAAGAGAGTGGCAGTATTTATATTGAAGCAAAGTCTTAAGCCACCACTTTGTTCTGCTCAAAGACTTGGGGGCTACAGGTATTATATTATTATCGAAGAAATATTTTCAAATTCTCTGATTGAGCAAACTAGGTTGACCCAAGGCCACCAATCATTATGACCTGTGGCTGCAACCCGGCGTCATTAATAATCATGAACGGCGTTGGCAACAATCACGAACCGGTGTTCGCAACAATTATGAGCCAGCGTTGGTAACAATTATGACTCGGTGCCATCCATATCTACAAACCGGCAATTTTGGCAATGACAAACCAGCAAGTTCTACATTTTCAAACCGGTGGTATCGGTGAAATATTTGAAGACCAATATTTTTGTCAAATCTGAGCATTGAAGGCTGGCTCAAGTGGATTATTCTTCACAAATTTTCTCTCGTGAGAAATCAATGTCGACAAATTGAGTATGAAGCTGGCCTGTTAAACCGGATTTTCTAGAAGGAGGAAATGACAAGGATTTAAGGATGATCCGATGCGGTTTACAAGAATTCTTAACCCGGAGCATATTCATCAAGTTTGTTCTTGTGTTTATTTCACGTGATCAGTTTAACGAGGATAAATCCAAATTAAACTGAGGGCTAATGTCGGGATATACCCCTTGGCGTAAACCGCCGGAAGTATAACCCGGCGGACTTGGCGATTTACGAAGAACTCAGACACTTGGCGGTTCACCGGGCGACCGGCGGTTTATGGTTCATTGGTAATCCGCAGCGGGTCGAGGAGCGGCAAGACCGGTGGCTCGACAGGCGGTTCATGAAGGCCGGTTCAACTACGGTGGGCCGGTTTAAGAGGAAAGGCGTGAGGAATATTTGTCTTACAAGGAGCTAAGACATGGACTTGTATCCGACTTGTAATACAAGATAGGCTAGTCCTAGTCCTAATAGGACTCCACATATAACCCGCCCTTTCAACATATATAAGGAGGGGCAGGGCTCCCCAAAGGGGGAGAGGCGACAAGCAAACAACAATATCTAGGGCTAGACACAACTAGAGGAGAGCCGGTTTACGGCGACTCCCTCATGATCATAATGAGACCTAGCCTCAAACAAGACGTAGGGCTATTCTTTGGATGATGTTTCCCGGGGCCCGAAGCTGTCTAAACCCTTGTCTTGCGTGTTGATCCGCCCTGCATCTCTCGATTCCGCTCAACCCCTCTCAAGCTACCACATAGGTGCGTTGGCCTCGCGACTAAGTCCTGACACTAAGGACATCTGGCGTGTTAATTCCACGACAGTTGGCGCCCACCGTGGGGCCTGCGCACTGTGGTGATGAGTTCTTGAAGGATCTTTCCTGTGATGGAGAAGGTCGCGTTTGGTTGGACGAAGATGAGCCGCTGGGATGACAATTCAGATACTAGTTTCAAGACAAGGCGTCTCGCCTTTGGGAGGTCTCAAAAGCGATACGTTCAACTGAATTTGGGCTACGGCCGATTCGATCGTGTTGAAGATAACAAGGCAAAGCGCCATTACAGGAAGGGACCGGCTCGGCGATTTCTGTTGTTTCGTCGTTAAAAAAAAACTCGAACCTGAAGCCTTGAGCGTGACGTTTCTAAAAGGCAAGTTCATCGATTGATGCACGGTGTACAAAAAGGAAATAGGACTACCCAGGCTGATTGAACCGACGGTGATCACCGCTCTGTAAGGACTACCGACGTGTTCAAAGATCTGAAGATTAAAAGAAATCAGGGCTGCCTGAGCGCAAGAGCCGATCGGTGGCCGTGTCCGATTGCTACTGTGTACTCAGGCAATGATCCAATCCGCCAGGCTGTTGCTACTCAGAATAGAGAACGACCAAGTTACGAGTCCAGAAGGATTAATGGTTGCTCCTATTACTTTAAGCGTGGAGGCCAAATCAAGGCTAAAATATTCCCAATAGTACGCAATGGAGATTAATACTATTGGACTATTGAATCAGTTTTCCAATTGACTGGTTGGTCAAGCGATTTTGCTCAACAACTCAGACACGGATAGTCCACAGGCTTGGGCCTGTCTTACCTCTACATCGATGATACGGTAGTACCTGGGTATTTGATACTGGTTCTGTTGCTAATATTTGCAACTCGAAACAGGAACTACGGATTAAGCGAAGATTGGCTAAGGACGAGGTGACGATGCGCGTTGGAAATGGTTCCAAAGTCGATGTGATCGCGATCGGCACGCTACCTCTACATCTACCTTCGGGATTAGTTTTAGACCTAAATAATTGTTATTTGGTGCCGCGTTGAGCATGAACATTATATCTGGATCTTGTTTATTGCGTAGACGGTTATTCATTTAAATCGAGAATAATGGTTGTTCTATTTATATGAGTAATATCTTTTATGGTCATGCACCCTTGAAGAATGGTCTATTCTTGTTGAATCTCGGCGGTAGTGATACACATATTCATAATGTTGAAGCCAAAAGATGCAGAGTTGATAATGATAGTGCAACTTATTTGTGGCAATCGCCGTTTAGGTCATATCGGTGTAAAACGCATGAAGAAACTCCATCTTGATGGGCTTCGGAATCACTTGATTATGAATCACTTGGTACTTGCGAACCGTGCCTCATGGGCAAGATGACAAAACGCCGTTCTCCGGAACTATGGAGCGTGCAACTGATTTGTTGGAAATCATACATACCGATGTTTGTGGTCCAATGAATGTTGAAGCACGCCGGGTATCGTTATTTTCTCACCTTCACAGATGATTTGAGCAGATATGGGTATATCTACTTAATGAAACACAAATCTGAAACATTTGAAAAGTTCAAAGAATTTCAGAGTGAAGTGGAAAATCATCGTAACAAGAAAATAAAGTTTCTACGATCTGATCGTGGAGGAGAATATTTGAGTTACGAGTTTGGTTTACATTTGAAACAATGTGGAATAGTTTCACAACTCACGCCACCGGAACACCACAGAGAAATGGTGTGTCCGAACGTCGTAATCGTACTTTACTAGATATGGTGCGATCTATGATGTCTATTTCCGATTTACCGCTATCGCTTTTGGGGTTATGCTTTAGAGACGGCCGCATTCACGTTGAATAGGACACCGTCAAAATCCGTTGAGACGACGCCTTATGAACTATGGTTTGGCAAGAAACCAAAGTTGTCGCTTTCTTAAAGTTTGGGGCTGCGATGCTTATGTAAAGAAACTTCAACCGGATAAGCTCGAACCCAAATCGGAAAAATGTGTCTTCATAGGATACCCAAAGGAGATCATTGGGTACACCTTCTATCACAGATCTGAAGGCAAGATTTTCGTTGCTAAATTCGGGTCCTTTCTAGAGAAGGAGTTTCTCTCGAAAGAAGTGAGTGGGAGGAAAGTAGAACTTGATGAGATAATCAGATTCTGCTCCCTTATTGGAAAGTAGTTCATCACAAGAAATGGTTCCTGTGACAACTACACCAATTAGTGAAGAAACTAATGATGATGATCATGTAGTTTCGCATCAAGTTACTCTTGAACCTCGTAGGTCAACCAGAGTAAAATACGCACTGTGAGTGGTACGGTAATCCTATTCGGAAGTCTTGTTACTTGACCATGGCGAACCTACGAACTATGAAGAAGCGATGGTGAGCCCAGATTCCGCAAAAGGGCTGGAAGCCATGAAATCTGAGATGGGATCCATGTATGAGAACAAAGTATGGACTTTGGTTGACTTGCCCGATGATCGGCAAGCCATTGAAAATAAATGGATCTTTAAGAAGAAGACTGACGCCGATGGTAATGTAACTGTCTACAAAGCTCGACTTGTTGCAAAAGGTTTTCGACAAGTTCAAGGGGTTGACTACGATGAGACTTTCTCACCCGTAGCGATGCTTAAGTCTGTCCGAATCATGTTAGCAATTGCCGCATTTTATGATTATGAAATTTGGCAAATGGATGTAAAAACCGCATTCTTGAATGGATTTCTAGAAGAAGAGTTGTATATGATGCAACCAGAAGGTTTTGTCGATCCAAAGGGTGCTAACAAAGTGTGCAAGCTCCAAAGATCAAAAAATCGTCTGTTGAAAGCCTCTAGGAGATGGAATAAACCCTTTGAAAGTGGGATCAAATCATATGGGTTTGTAAAGACTTTTGGAGAATCCTGTATTTACAAGAAAGTGAGTGGGAGCTCTGCAACATTTCTGATAAGTATATGTGAATGACATATTGTTAATCGGAAATAATGTAGAATTATTCTCGCAAAGCATAAAGGAGTATTTGAAAGGAGTTTTTCAAAGAAGGACCTCAGTGAAGCTGCTTACATATTGAGCATCAAGATCTATAGAGATAGATCAAGACGCTTGATAAGTTTTTCAATAAGTACATACCTTGTCAAGATTTTGAAGTAGTTCAAAATGGAACAGTCAAAAGAAAAGTTCTTGCCTGTGTTGCAAAACGTATGAAATTGAGTAAGACTCAAATCCCGACCACGGCAGAAAATTGAAAAGAGAATGAAAGTCATTCCCTATGCCTCGATCATAGGTTCTATGAAGTATGCTATGCTATGTACCGGACCTATTGTATACCTTGCTCAATTTGGCAAGGAGTACAATAGTGATCTAGGAGTAGATCATCGGACATTGGTCAAGAACATCCTTAGTGAGGACTAAGGAAATATTTCTCGATTATGGAGGTGATAAAAGAGCCCGTCGTAAAGAGTTACATCGATGCAAGCTTTTTACACAGATCCGGATGACTCTAAGACTCAATCTGGATACATATTGAAAGTGGGAGCAATTAGCTAGAGTAGCTCCGCAAGAGCATTGTAGACATAGAGTATTTGCAAAATACATACGGCTCTGAATGTGATGCAGACCCGTTGACTAAGCTTCTCTCACGAGCAAAACATGATCATCCCTTAGTACTCTTTGGGTGTTAATCACATAGCGATGTGAACTAGATTATCGACTCTAGTAAACCCTTTGGGTGTTGATCACATGTCGATGTGAACTATGGGTGTTAACCACATATAGATGTGAACTATTGATGTTAAATCACATGACGATGTGAACTAGATTATTGACTCTAGTGCAAGTGGGAGACTGAAGGAAATATGCCCTAGAGGCAATAATAAAGTTATTATTTATTTCCTTATATCATGATAAATATTTATTATTCATGCTAGAATTGTATTAACCGGAAACATAATACATGTGTGAATACATAGACAAACAGAGTGTCACTAGTATGCCTCTACTTGACTAGCTCGTTAATCAAAGATGGTTATGTTTCCTAACCATAGACATGAGTTGTCATTTGATTAACGGGATCACATCATTAGGAGAATGATCTGATTGACATGACCCATTCCGTTAGCTTAACACTTGATCGTTTAGTATGTTGTTAATGCTTTCTTCATGACCCATACATGTTCCTGTAACTATGAGATTATGCAACTCCTGCCACGGAGGAACACTTTGGGTACTACCAAACGTCACAACGTAATCGGGTGATTATAAAGGAGTACTACAGGTGTCTCCAAAGGTACTTGTTGGGTTGGCGTATTTCGAGATTAGGTTTTGTCACTCCGATTGTCGGAGAGGTATCTCTAGGCCTTCTCGGTAATACACATCACTTAAGCCTTGCAAGCATTACAACTAATGAGTTAGTTGTGAGATGATGTATTACGGAACGAGTAAAGAGACTTACCGTAACGAGATTGAACTAGGTATTGGATACCGACGATCGAATCTCGGGTAAGTAACATACCGATGACAAAGGGAACAAAGTATGTTGTTATGCGGTTTGACCGATAAAGATCTTCGTAGAATATGTAGGAACCAATATGGGCATCCAGGTTCCGCTATTGGTTATTGACCGAGAATGGTTCTAGGTCATGTCTACATAGTTCTCGAACCCGTAGGGTCCGCACGCTTAACGCTTCGATGTGTTCATAATGAGTTTATTAGTTTTTATGCACCGATGGTTGTTCTGAGTCGCGGTTGTGTTCACGTTCATGACGAGGAGTCTCGAAATGGTCGAGACATAAAGATTGATATTTTGGAAGCCTATGTTTGGACTTGAATGGTTCCGAGTGAAAGCAGGATGTTCTTGAACACCGGGTTACCGGAACCCCCCGTGGGGTATATGGGCCCTCATGGGCCTTGAGGGAGAATGAGAAGGGCCGGCCAGGTGGCCTGCGCGCCCCCCTCCCCCTTCCTGTCCGAATAGGACAAGGAGAGGGGCGGCGCCTTCCCCTTTCCCTCCCCAATCCTACTCCAACTAGGAGAAGGGGGAGTCCTACTCCCTGGGAGTAGGACTCCTCCTTGGTGCGCCTCCTCTAGGGCCGCCACCTCCCCTTGTCTCCTTTATATCACGGGGCAGGGGGCACCCCAAGACACACAAGTTGATCTACGGATCTTTCCTTAGCCGTGTGCGGTGCCCCTTCCACCATATTCCACTTCGTCATATCGTCATGAGCTTAGGCGAAGCCCGCGCCGGAGAAGTCATATCGTCATGAGCTTAGGCAAAGCCCTGCGTCGGTGGAGCATCAACATCGCCACCACGCCGTCGTCTGACGGAACTCATCCCGACACTTTCTTTGGATCGAGTCCGGGATCGCCATCGAGCTGAACGTGTGCGAGAACTTCGGAGGTGCCGTATGCTCGGTGCTTGGATCGGTCGGATCGTGAAGACGTCTGACTACATCAACCGCGTTGTTATAACGCTTCCGCTTTCGGGTTCACGAGGGTACGTGGACGGACACTCTCCCTCTCGTTGCTATGCCATCACCATGGTCTTGCGTGATCGTAGGAAAATTTTTGAAATTACTGCGTTCCCCAACAAAGGCATCCGAGCCTGGTTTTATGCGTTGATGTCATATGCACGATTAGAACACAAGTGAGTTGTGGGCGATACAAGTCATACTGCCTACCAAAGATGTCATACTTTGGTTCAGCGGTATTGTGAGATGAAGCGGCCCGGACCGACATTACGCCAGACGCTTACGCGAGACTGGTTTCACCGCTCCGAGCACTCGTTGCTTAAAGGTGACCGGCGGTGTCTGTCTCTCTCACTTTAGTTGAACTGAAAAGGCTACGCCCGGTCCTTGAGAAGGTTAAACGGAGTCTATTTGACAAACTATCGTTGTGGTTTTGATGCGTAGGTAAGAACGGTTCTTGCTCAGCCCGTAGCAGCCACGTAAAACTTGCAACAACAAAGTAGAGGACGTCTAACTTGTTTTTGCAGGGCATGTTGTGATGTGATATGGTCAAGACGTGATGCTATATTTTATTGTATGAGATGATCATGTTTTGTAACCGAAGTTATCGGCAATCGGCAGGAGCCATATGGTTGTCGCTTTATTGTATGAAATGCAAACGCCATGTAATTGCTTTACTTTATCACTAAGCGGTAGCGATAGTCGTGGAAGCAATAGTTGGCGAGACGACAACGATGCTACGATGGAGATCAAGGTGTCGCGCGGTGACGATGGTGATCATGACGGTGCTTGGAGATGGAGATCACAAGCACAAGATGATGATGACCATATCATATCACTTATATTGATTGCATGTGATGTTTATCCTTTATGCATCTTATCTTGCTTTGATTGACGGTAGCATTATAAGATGATCTCTCACTAAAAATTATCAAGAAGTGTTCTCCCGAGTATGCACCGCTATGAAAGTTCTTCGTCTTTGAGACACCACGTGATGATCGGGTGTGATAGGCTCTACGTTCAAATACAACGGGTGCAAAACAGTTGCGCCTTGGAATACTCGAGTTAAACTTGACGAGCCTAGCATATAACAGATATGGCCTCGGAACACGGAGACCGAAAGGTCGAACGTGAATCATATAGTAGATATGATCAACATAGTGATGTTCACCATTGAAACTACTCCGTCTCACGTGATGATCGGACACGGTTTAGTTGATATGGATCACGTGATCACTTAGATGACTAGAGAGATGTCTGCCTAAGTGGGAGTTTTTTAATATGATTAATTGAACTTAAATTAATCATGAACTTAGTACTGATAGTATTTTTGCTTGTCTATGTTTATCGTAGATAGATGGCTCGTCTTTGTTGTTCCGTTGAATTTTAATGCGTTCCTTGAGAAAGCAAAGTTGAAAGATGATGGTAGCAATTACACGGATCGGGTCCGTAACTTGAGGATTATCCTCATTGCTGCACGTAAAATTACGCCCCGGAAGCACCGCTGGGTGACAGCCTTGCCGCAGATCTTGGCCGGAAGTTGTGAACGTCTGCAAAGCAGTGATGACTACTCTATAGTTCGATTGTGCCATGCTTTACGGCTTAGAACCGGGTCTTCAACGACGTTTTGAGCGTCATGGAGCATATGAGATGTTCCAGAGTTGAAGTTAATATTTCAAGCAAATGCCCGGATTGAGAGATATGAAGTCTCCAATAAGTTCTATAGCTGCAAGATGGAGGAGAATAGTTCACAAGGAGCACATACTCAAAATGTCCGGGTATAACAATCACTTAATTCAGCTGGGAGTTAATCTTCCGGATGATAGTGTCATTGATGTAATTCTCCAATCATCGCCACCAAGCTACAAGAGCTTCGTGATGAACTATAATATGCAAGGGATGACTAAGACAATTCACGAGCTCTTCGCGATGCTAAAAGCTGCGGAGGTAGAAATCAAGAAAGAGCATCAAGTGTTGATGATCAACAAGACCACTAGTTTCAAGAAAAGGGCAAAGGGAAGAAGAAGGAAACTTCAAAAGAACAGCAAGAAAGTTGCTGATCAAGAGAAGAAACCCAAGTCTGGACCTAAGCCCACCGAGTGTTTTTATTGCAAGCGTACCGACACCTTTGGAAGCGGAACTGCCCCAAGTATTTGGCGGATAAAAAGGATGGCAAGGTGAACAAAGGTATATATGATATACATGTTATTGATGTGTACCTTACTAATACTGCATGATAGTACACAGGTATTTGATACCTGGTTACATTGCTAATATTTGCAACTCGAAACAGGAACTACGGATTAAGCGAAGATTGGCTAAGGGCGAGGTGACGATGCGCGTTGGAAATGGTTCCAAAGTCGATGTGATCGCAATCGGCACGCTACCTCTACATCTACCTTCGGGATTAGTTTTAGACCTAAATAATTGTTATTTGGTGCCGCGTTGAGCATGAACATTATATCTGGATCTTGTTTATTGCGAGACGGTTATTCATTTAAATCGTAGAATAATGGTTGTTCTATTTATATGAGTAATATCTTTTATGGTCATGCACCCTTGAAGAATGGTCTATTCTTGTTGAATCTCGACGGTAGTGATACACATATTCATAATGTTGAAGCCAAAAGATGCAGAGTTGATAATGATAGTGCAACTTATTTGTGGCACTGCCGCTTAGGTCATATCGGTGTAAAACGCATGAAGAAACTCCATCTTGATGGGCTTCGGAATCACTTGATTATGAATCACTTGGTACTTGCGAACCGTGCCTCATGGGCAAGATGACAAAACGCCGTTCTCCGGAACTATGGAGCGTGCAACTGATTTGTTGGAAATCATACATACCGATGTTTGTGGTCCAATGAATGTTGAAGCACGCCAAGCGGTATCGTTATTTTCTCACCTTCACAGATGATTTGAGCAGATATGGGTATATCTACTTAATGAAACACAAATCTGAAACATTTGAAAAGTTCAAAGAATTTCAGAGTGAAGTGGAAAATCATCGTAACAAGAAAATAAAGTTTCTACGATCTGATCGTGGAGGAGAATATTTGAGTTACGAGTTTGGTTTACATTTGAAACAATGTGGAATAGTTTCACAACTCACGCCACCCGAACACACCACGGAGAAATGGTGTGTCCGAGCGTCGTAATCGTGCTTTACTAGATATGGTGCGATCTATGATGTCTATTTCCGATTTACCGCTATCGCTTTGGGGTTATGCTTTAGAGACGGCCGCATTCACGTTGAATAGGACACCGTCAAAATCCGTTGAGACGACGCCTTATGAACTATGGTTTGGCAAGAAACCAAAGTTGTCGTTTCTTAAAGTTTGGGGCTGCGATGCTTATGTAAAGAAACTTCAACCGGATAAGCTCGAACCCAAATCGGAAAAATGTGTCTTCATAGGATACCCAAAGGAGACTGTTGGGTACACCTTCTATCACAGATCTGAAGGCAAGATTTTCGTTGCTAAATTCGGGTCCTTTCTAGAGAAGGAGTTTCTCTCGAAAGAAGTGAGTGGGAGGAAAGTAGAACTTGATGAGATAATCAGATCTGCTCCCTTATTGGAAAGTAGTTCATCACAAGAAATGGTTCCTGTGACAACTACACCAATTAGTGAAGAAACTAATGATGATGATCATGTAGTTTGAGATCAAGTTACTCTTGAACCTCGTAGGTCAACCAGAGTAAAATACGCACTGTGAGTGGTACGGTAATCCTATTCGAAGTCTTGTTACTTGACCATGGCGAACCCTACGAACTATGAAGAAGCGATGGTGAGCCCAGATTCGCAAAATGGCTGGAAGCCATGAAATCTGAGATGGGATCCATGTATGAGAACAAAGTATGGACTTTGGTTGACTTGCCGATGATCGGCAAGCCATTGAAAATAAATGGATCTTTAAGAAGAAGAAGGCGCCGATGGTAATGTAATCGTCTACAAAGCTTGACTTGTTGCTAAAGGTTTTCGGCAAGTTCAAGGGGTTGACTACGATGAGACTTTCTCACCCGTTGCGATGCTTAAGTCTGTCCGAATCATGTTAGCAATTGCCGCATTTTATGATTATGAAATTTGGCAAATGGATGTAAAAACCGCATTCTTGAATGGATTTCTAGAAGAAGAGTTGTATATGATGCAACCAGAAGGTTTTGTCGATCCAAAGGGTGCTAACAAAGTGTGCAAGCTCCAACGATCAATTTATGGTCTGGTGCAAGCCTCTCGGAGTTGGAATAAACGCTTTGATAGTGTGATCAAAGCATATGGGTTTGTACAGACTTTTGGAGAAGCCTGTATTTACAAGAAAGTGAGTGGGAGCTCTGCAACATTTCTGATAAGTATATGTGAATGACATATTGTTAATCGGAAATAATGTAGAATTATTCTGCAAAGCATAAAGGAGTATTTGAAAGGAGTTTTTCAAAGAAGGACCTCAGTGAAGCTGCTTACATATTGAGCATCAAGATCTATAGAGATAGATCAAGACGCTTGATAAGTTTTTCAATAAGTACATACCTTGTCAAGATTTTGAAGTAGTTCAAAATGGAACAGTCAAAGAAAAGTTCTTTTTGTGTTGCAAAAGCGTATGAAATTGAGTAAGACTCAAATCCCGACCACGGCAGAAAATAGAAAAGAGAATGAAAGTCATTCCCTATGCCTCGATCATAGGTTCTATGAAGTATGCTATGCTATGTACCAGACCTATTGTATACCTTGCTCTGAATTTGGCAAGGGAGTACAATAGTGATCTAGGAGTAGATCCTTTGGACATTGGTCAAGAACATCCTTAGTGAGGACTAAGGAAATATTTCTCGATTATGGAGGTGATAAAAGAGCCCGTCGTAAAGAGTTACATCGATGCAAGCTTTTTACAGATCCAGATGACTCTAAGACTCAATCTGGATACATATTGAAAGTGGGAGCAATTAGCTAGAGTAGCTCCGTGCGAGCATTGTAGACATAGAGTATTTGCAAAATACATACATTTCTGAATGTGATGAGACCCGTTGACTAAGCTTCTCTCACGAGCAAAACATGATCATCCCTTAGTACTCTTTGGGTGTTAATCACATAGCGATGTGAACTAGATTATCGACTCTAGTAAACCCTTTGGGTGTTGATCACATGTCGATGTGAACTATGGGTGTTAACCACATATAGATGTGAACTATTGATGTTAAATCACATGACGATGTGAACTAGATTATTGACTCTAGTGCAAGTGGGAGACTCAAGGAAATATGCCCTAGAGGCAATAATAAAGTTATTATTTATTTCCTTATATCATGATAAATATTTATTATTCATGCTAGAATTGTATTAACCGGAAACATAATACATGTGTGAATACATAGACAAAGCAGTGTCACTAGTATGCCTCTACTTGACTAGCTCGTTAATCAAAGATGGTTATGTTTCCTAACCATAGACATGAGTTGTCATTTGATTAACGGGATCACATCATTAGGAGAATGATCGATTGACATGACCCATTCCGTTAGCTTAACACTTGATCGTTTAGTATGTTGTTAATGCTTTCTTCATGACCCATACATGTTCACTGTAACTATGAGATTATGCAACTCCCGTTTACGGAGGAACACTTTGGGTACTACCAAAGCGTCACTGGCAATCGGGTGATTATAAAGGAGTACTACAGGTGTCTCCAAAGGTACTTGTTGGGTTGGCGTATTTCGAGATTAGGTTTTGTCACTCCGATTGTGGGAGAGGTATCTCTAGGCCTTCTCGGTAATACACATCACTTAAGCCTTGCAAGCATTACAACTAATGAGTTAGTTGTGAGATGATGTATTACGGAACGAGTAAAGAGACTTACCGTAACGAGATTGAACTAGGTATTGGATACCGACGATCGAATCTCGGGTAAGTAACATACCGATGACAAAGGGAACAAAGTATGTTGTTATGCGGTTTGACCGATAAAGATCTTAAGTAGAATATGTAGGAACCAATATGGGCATCCAGGTTCCGCTTATTGGTTATTGACCGAGAATGGTTCTAGGTCATGTCTACATAGTTCTCGAACCCGTAGGGTCCGCACGCTTAACGCTTCGATGGACAGTTCATAATGAGTTTATAAGTATTGATGCACGAAGGTTGTTCGAGTCCCGGATGTGATCACGGACATGACGAGGAGTCTCGAAATGGTCGAGACATAAAGATTGATATATTGGAAGCCTATGTTTGGACTTGGAATGGTTCCGAGTGAAAGCGAGGATATTCTGGAACACCGGGGTTACTGGAACCCCGGGGTATATGGGCCCTCATGGGCCTTGAGGGAGAAGGAGAAGGGCCGGCCGGGTGGGCTGCGCCCCCTCCCCTTCCAGTCCGAATAGGACAAGGAGAGGCGGCGCCCTTCCCCTTTCCCCTCCCAATCCTACTCCAACTAGGAGAAGGGAGTCCTACTCCCGGTGGGAGTAGGACTCCTCCTTAGTGCGCCTCCTCTAGGGCCGCCACCTCCCCTTGTCTCCTTTATATCACAGGCAGGGGCACCCCAAGACACACAAGTTGATCTCTGGATCTTTCCTTAGCCGTGTCGGTGCCCCTTCCACCATATTCCACTTCGTCATATCGTCATGAGCTTAGGCGAAGCCTGCGCCGGAGAAGTCATATCGTCGGAGCTTAGGCAAAGCCCTGCGTCGGTGGAGCATCAACATCGTCCTGCGCCGTCGTCTTGTGGAACTCATCCCGACACTTTGCTGGATCGAGTCCGGGATCGTCATCGAGCTGAGCGTGTGCGTAACTCGGGCGCCCGTGCGTTCGGTGCTTGGATCGGTCGGATCGTGAAGACGTCTGACTACATCAACCGCGTTGTTATAACGCTTCCGCTTTCGGTCTACGAGGGTACGTGGACAGACACTCTCCCCTCTCGTTGCTATGCCATCACCATGGTCTTGCGTGATCGTAGGAAAATTTTTGAAATTACTGCGTTCCCCAACACTTGATTCATTTCTCTAAGCTATATTTTTCTTCAAGATTCCTCAATTGTGTGGATTTTTTATCTATACAACTCTGGAACCTAAGACAAAGAACGCTTAGTGAAATTCTTCAAGACTCGTCTGGTCAAATTCCTCAAACTTGTTATTTTTACAAAACCTTATGAGAACGCATATGACCTCTCCAAATTCCTCGCAACTATACTATGTTCACAGGTACTCATGTCCACTGCTGAATCACTAGGTTCTCATCAACTTAACTCATTTGCAGCGTTCCTCAAAGAAAAGTTGCATGCTTCTTCAGAGAATTCTATTGTTCAAATTCCTCATCTGAAGAAAATGGCTGATGGAAAGAAGCCACAGAAAGGAGGAAAGAGGCCTGAGGTCAACACTGCGTTTGAAATCCCTGAGGACATCTATGCTAGGTACTGCACACCCCCTGAGGAAGATAAAAATCAGCGCAAAGGCGCATTCTAAGATAGAGAGGAGATGGGCAAGAGAGTGGAGGGAGTACAGATATGTTACTTCAAAATACATGAAGAAATTCGCTGTTACCCCTCCATGCTCAAGACCTCCATTGGCACCTGGCCAAATAGCTGATCCCACCAGCCTCAAGCACGGTGAGGACTATCCTGAAGAATGGGCCAAGCGCCAGGCCAAATTGGCCAAACAGGCAAAAGAAGCAGTGAGGAAGTTCAACGAAGACTCTGCTGCTACTGCTGCTGCTGAGGCCTCTGTCAAGCCTAAGAAGGCCATGTCAAAGAAGCCTGCTCACAAGCCAAGTGCTTCTTCTTCAATGCCCTCACGGCCAAGCACCTCAGCAATGCCCTCACGGCCAGAATCCTCAAAGCCCTCACGGCCAATTCCTCACGCTGCTCCTGCTCCTCCAAAATCCGCAGCTCCTCCGCTCAAGTCCTCAGCTGCTCCGACCAAATCCTCAGCACCTGTGCATCTTGCCATGTGCCAAAGGACTACATGCATCTCTATTTCCTCAGGAGCTTCTGCTAGTTCCTCAGCTGCACCAAATTCTTCAACGGGACCCTCTCTGCTGAAGACAAAGGCCACTGCTGGACGAGGTTCTCGCCCAAGTCCACTAGTGGTGCGCCTGAAGAAAATGAAGAGGTCAGGACAACTGCATCAGTTGTGCCTGAAGAAACTCAACCAAATTCCTCTGCTCCTCATGCGCCTACCCCAACCCCGATCCTTCCATCTGCTTCAGATGTGAAGAACACTAAGGCTGCAGAGCGTGCAGTAGTGAAGAAAAGGAAGGCATCATCTTCATCAGATTCTTCAGCTCCGAAGAAGATGAAGTCTCTGACCAGCTCATTTGCAAACCCCATTGATGTTGTTCCTATCTCAACCATGCCATCAAAGAACCTTGTTCCTTATGATGAAGAATATGTGATTCCTAGCGAATCCGATGAAGAAAATCATACCTGCTTCGTCGGTAGCTTGGATGAAGAAATTGAAGTGGATGCAATCCCTTCAACACCGATTGTCTCCTCGCCTATGCCTCAGTTCTTCTTTGAAGAAGGCGGCGTTGAAGAAATGGAAGATGAAGATGTGGACATTGGTTGTACCACACCGTGCTAAATGATGACTTTTGGGAAAGTCGGCACCCCAACTCTCCACTCTTCACACCATTGTAACAAATTCCTCGGTCCCGGTAACTACAGTTCAAATGGGATCGATGAACCACATGCCAAACCGTCATCCATGAAGAAATTCTAGCCACTAGTCTTTGAAGAAAATGTAAATGCAGAATTGAAGACCCAGTCACATCCTTTGGAGAAGAAGCTGAAATTCCTCACCTGAAGAACACGAGATTGCGATTCACGAGGTGATAATGCAATTGGTGACACTCCTCATTAAGCCAAAGGATCCATTCTCAAAGAAGAAGAAATTCAAGGATGATGATTTCTTGGCGAGCACGTGTTCTTCATCGACTACAATCCCTACGATTACGCTGCGTCTTAGAAGGAAGCGCTTACGGACCGCCACCAAAGCCAACTTCTATTCTTCTTTGCTCTTCAACAAGGACAAAGTCTTCGACCACGAGCATATTCCTCATGTGGACATGGAATCACCGCCATGCTTCACACACTGTCCTCGGTGTGCTTCATGACACGAGCCTCCTCAACTTTTGCACAGACATAGTTGATTGGAATGAAGAGCTCATTCTTCAATTCTACGCAACACTGCACATCACAGGAGATGCTGATGATGTGAACTCCTGGGTTTTGGACTGGATGACCGAAAACACTCACTACAAAGCACCGGCCTCTGAATTACTTCATGCCCTGCCCATGAGTCCTCCACCTGAAGGAGCTCGTTGCATGTACCAAGAGCCTGAGCTTACTGATCACTATATGCAAGTGCTGATGAAGCCATTGAAACCTGGTCAAGCCTCAAGGACAAAATTCCTCGTGAAGGAATTGCAGTATGTACCAAGGACAGTCTATCGCATTCTGACAAAGACTATGAGTCCAATCAAAGGCCACGATTCCTTCGATGAGGAAATTGTCGGCATCATGAAGAATCTGGTTTTCAACATCATTCATGGCATTCCTGTCAATTATCACATTTCTTCATGAGGACTCTGGCAAATGTTGCACTTTCTCCGTTTGAGCTGAAGCCTTATGCACCTTGGATTATGAGATTCCTCAGGACAAGGTCTTCACTCAACTACACGGCTGATTTTCAGAATCGCCTCAGCTACTTGCCCCTGATTGAAGTCCTCAAGCGGACCTATTCCTCAGCTGACGAAAAGGGCAAGGCACCAGTTGTTATAGATGAAGGCATTCATCCATTGGATGGTCAATTTCACAAGGCTGCATCTTATTCCACCAATGATGACTCTGCCACTCATGATTCTGCTGCCCATGCATCCAAGCCAAATCCTCAAGCCACTGCTCCTCGTGTGATGGTGACCGTGAGCTTACGCTAAGTCTTCACCAGAAGGTGGATCGAAACCATAAATGGGTTAAGCGTCAGTTTGGTTCAATTCTTCACAACATGACTACTACACATAATGCAGTGAAGAAAAACCATTACTACCTTCATGAAGTCTTCGATCGCACCTGGGCTATTCTGTCACATGTATATGGTGAATAAGATCTGAAGAACATGGGTCTCAAGGAGGACTTTGGTGATACGCACCTCCACCAAAGAAATACAAGAAGGTCAAGGTTCCTTCCTTGGTGGCCAGCTCCTATTCTTCATCGCGCGACACCGACGAGCATGAAGACTTGGACGACACTGCGGCAAGCCCTACTACAACACACGACCCCAACAACGCTGGAGCTCCTTCATCAACTTGATATTCTTCAGGGGCGTTCGTCCTCATTTTTTATCCTTTTGGTCATTCAATGACAAAGGGGGAGAAATTTGAGTTAGTCTTCAAGCGGGTCTATCTTATATGGGCGTTTTTTTCTTAAGTTACAACTCTCGTTCTTATGATTACTTTCTTTGGATCGAGTTGTAAACTTAAACTCTATGGTGGCTTTGATACTTTTCTTTGTGATTTTCCGCATGCTTATTCCTTGCTAATGTTAATGCACACATGCTGAATTACATCAGTCACCATATTTCATCATGCATTTCAAATTCTTCATATTATATGTCAAATGCGTGTATGAATTACAAGATATAGGGGGAGATCTCCATGATTCTACTCTTCAAGTGTGCATTACTTCAAAAGCAAATTCCTCACTATGCACATCTTCAGGGGCAGTTCTTCTATATCTTGCAATCAAATTCCTCAATATCAGTATTTACACTTCATATGTTTTTCCCCGTTGAAAACTTAACCTATATTGTCATCAATCACCAAAAGGGGAGATTGTAAGTGCATCTAGTGCCCCTTAGTGATTTTGGTGTATTGAAGACCTATAGGTTAAGGGACTAACGATGTTTATGAGTATACAGGTCTATAAGTCAATGAGGAGTTTGATATTTACGAGAGAATGTCGACCCCTAAAATGAAGTTCTTCGATGAAGACTTTGGATTTCAAGACTTTGAAAGTGAAGAAATTGGTGTGACCTCGAAGACTTGGTATTCATTCGAGGAACATGAAGCGTGAAGACTTTTGTTTTCGTAGTTTCATTTTCTCTTTCTTGAGTCATAGGAAACAAATGCTTTGTTAAAGGGGGTCGAGGAAATACTAAGGAAAAAATTTCTATGTGATGCTCAACTCAAAATCCTACACCTACCAATCCCTTCGAGTGAAGCCATTGGAAATCTCATACAGTTCAGTCATATTCTTCAGTGACGGAGACGAAGTTCTTCTAGTCTCTGAGGAATTTGTTCTGACTGAGGAGTTAGGAATTCGCTAGTGCGGATTGCCTACACAGTGAGGAACATGATAGCCCTGAGGAATTTGAGCCTCAAATTTCCAACCGTTGATGTACTATGCTTGACTGTCCCAAAATATCTACCCACCTAACGGTCATATCATTGAAGGGCATTTATGTCTTATCATGTCGGGCTGCTCCCTAGGCTATAAATAGCCGCCCCCCTACAACCACTAGCTGGTTGGCTGCTCCGAGAGAAACTGACACTTGTCATTTGAGAGCATCTCATCCTCCGAGGACTTTGAACGAAAATCATCGAGTGAGGAAAACCCAAACCCAAACACCTACAAAACCAAAGTGATTGAGCATCACTGAAGAGATTGATCCTGAGTGGATCCGACGCTTGTTACCTTTGAAGACTGTGCTTCTTCCAGACGGTTGGGCGTCATGATCTAGAGCATCCAGGAGGAATTGTGGATCGCCGAGTGACCGAGTTTGTGAAGGTTCGGAAGTCACCTGAAGACTTACCACGAGTGATTGGGCGAGGTCTGTGTGACCTTAGTTCAAGGAGAATACGATGAGGACTAAGTGTTACGGATCGTGTGTTCGGGATCGGGTGTCCGGACTGTGTCCTCGTGTTTAAATACCTAGCCGCTCCAACCGGATGTACAAGCCCAGATGCGGTTGGAACTGGTCTTCCAAATCATTGTCTTCACCAAGCTAACTGGTTCTATTTCCTCAACTCTTTCATTTCCTCATTACTGTGTTGTGCGCTTGTTCATATCTGTGTTTGAAGATTTTGACTGAAGACTTTCTCAATTTCCTCAGTTCAATTTCTTTAGTCTGTTTGTCTTCATCCTGTATTATCCTGTGTTTACGCTTTCTGTACTCTGTGCTTGTCTTCATTTCATCATGATGATCATGCTTGTGTTCTGCTATGCATACTTTTGAGTACTTATTCCGCTGCAAGTAGTTCTTCGCTAAGGAATTTCCTCACCGGCAAATTCCTCAGTGAAGAATTCATAAAAATCGCCTATTCACCCCCCCCCCCCTCTAGTCGATATAACGCACTTTCAATATGAAGCGTATGGCCACCTCATATTTCAAGGAGGTTTACACGAAGGACCGACTCTAACCTCGGAAGTGGTTCTCGGGTGTATTACGTCCAAAGTTACTAGAGGTATGAATGATGTCTTATGTGCACTGTTCTCCGTACAGGAAGTACCCGATGCTCTGTTTCACATTGGTCCTTTAAAGGCGCCTGGCACAGATGGTTTTCCTGCTAGGTTCTATCAACGCAATTGGGCGGTACTCAAATATGAAATTATTGCAGCTGTCTTGGAAATTTTTAAGTCAGGTGTTATGCCTGAGGTAGTTAATGATACCGCTATTGTTTTGATCCCGAAAGTTCCCTTCCCAAAGGAACTAAAGGATTTTAGGCCAATAAGCTTATGCAATGTTATTTACAAGATCGTTTCGAAGTGTTTGGTTAACCGGCTAAGGCCGTTGTTAATGGAGCTTATTTCTGAGAACCAAAGTGCCTTTATCCCAGGGCGGCTTATTTCTGAAAATATTTCCCTAATGGGAATTTGTTGGATACAGTATTTCCTAGCAGCTCTTCGGTGGTATGGAAAGGTGTTGTTCATGGACTTGAATTGTTGAAGAAGGCCATTATCTGGCGGGTTGGTAATGGTACACTAATTAGAACCTGGCGGGACCCTTGGATTCCGTGGGGTTATGATCTAAGACCAGTCACACCAAAAAGGAATTGTCGGTACAATTGGGTAGCGGACTTTCTGGATGAACATGGAGCATGGGATGTGCAGAGATTAAGAGAACACTCTGGGACATGGATGTTAATGAAATTCTGGAAATTAGGACTTCGCCAAGGAATAGACAAGATTTTCTTGCATGGTTCCCGGAGAAGTCCAGATGTTTCTCGGTCCGAAGTGCATATCGCCTAGCTACAGCTGAACATAACAGCCCGGTGGCGGGTGGGGCATCAAGTACTATTCCTAGTGGTGTACGACCCATTTGGCAATCTATTTGGGGTTCCAAGGTGCCTTTGAAAATGCGAATATTGGCCTGGAAGGTCGCATATGGTGCTCTAGCTACTAATGAGTTCAAGAAGTACAGGCACTTATCAAGACATGATGCGTGTCCCCTGTGTGGAAAGGAAAAATAAACTACATTTCATGCATTGATCACATGCGATCATGCACGCATGCTTTGGGATCACATGCGTATAGTGTGGACACTCCCTGATCAAAATTCTTTAATTGATACAGGGAAGGATTGGTTACTAAATGTTCTTGCAAACTGTCGTCACGGTGAGCGTGATCGTATGATTATGTTAGTTTGGAGGATTTGGATGCTACGGTCTGACTTGGCACATGGCAAGAACGTGTCGTCTCCTTCTGTTTCTGCTGATTATCTCCAGAGTTATATGTGTTCACTTGATCTGTCCAGGAGATACATCACGGAGGAAATTTTGAAGGGGAAGATGTCGCTAATGGAGGACGGCTCGGCTACTCATGTTGTAGTGGTTTCCAGCGCACTGCCATGGTCACCACCGCCGACAAATCGGGTTGCACTATCTGTTGATGGGGCCTTTTCTTCTGTGGATTGCTTAGCGGCAGCCGGCATGATCTTGAGAAGACATGATGGAAGTGTGATTTTTTCTGCGTATCGCTGCCTGTTTAATTGCAACGACGCACTAGAGGCTAAGTTGCATCCACTGATGCAAGGTATGGCACTGGCGGCTCAATACAGTGATGTTCCTATAATAGTCCAATCGGACTCCTCGGAGGCATTGACGTCCCTGGACGGTGATAACCTGTCCCGGTCGGCATATGGACATTTGGTAGCCGAGATCAAGCATCTTATGGTACTTCGTGAGTTTATTCCACAGAAAATTAAGCATGAGGGTAGCAGATCGATTGGCTTTGTATAGTCGTATTGAGGGTGTGACTACAGTATGGCTACATCGTGGACCATCGTGCATAGAGGAACTTTTGCCTCTCGATTGTAACCCTATTCTTATGGAATAAAACTCTTACCCTCACAAAAAAAACATCAAACCATTGGTTGGTTTGCAAAAAAAAACAAGGAAATTTTGATTGATAAAGTTAGAAAAGATGCTAATTCCATTGCCCCCAATGTAGCCATATTTTGTAAGAATGTGTCTTTTTTGTGAGTGCTTATTGGCGTAATTCGTCCTTGAGTGTTGGAGCTGGTAAAAAAATTGTAAAAGCTTGATTTAATACTAAAATGAAAAGAACAATATAGCATTTGTCATATGCAAATCCAATAGCTAGACTAAAAGTGACTAGGTTTTAAAAGATCGGGTAACTTTTTTTGGACTTCGGCGACTTTATTAAATTAATAATCATACCATTTATAATAAGCGGAATAAGGAAATCAAGGGGTTTATCACGCCACACTCTTGACTACTGACCCCAAAAAACTAAAACGAGCAATAGTATGAGCACACTCGTCTACCTCACGCACACAATGATTTATCATCGCTTTGTGGCCCATTGTACGTCTCCTTGTCTAAAAAAAAACTTGGTACCCCACTCCGTTTCTGAAAAGAACAACTATAAATGGACTTGTGGCCCATTGTACGTCTGCTATGACCCGCGCTGCTAAACAGATTTGCGGCCCATTGCACGTTTGCTCACTTTCAACTCTCGAGTATGCTTCTTTCTCACATAATTAAATAATTAAATTAAGGGGAAAAAAGCAAAAATAATTAAATAATTCTGAACTTTTGTGTGATTAACATGTTTTATCTGCGTGAAAAGTTTCATGAAGAAATAATCATTTATAACGCTATGTGCAACAATAACATATTGGATGCTCCAAAAAATTGTTTCTGAAAACATTTTTATTTTGTTCTTTTTTGCTAGACTGCTACGAATGCCATTACATCACAAAAATTTGCACATGGAAAAAATGAATAGTTTGCCATCTTTGTGGATTTTACTATTCATGGTAGGAGCATTTGAGCTTGGGAATAGTGTTGCACGGGATCATATCATGTGGAGAACTGAACTAAGCTCGTAGCCTTTCGACAAAATAGATTCACATACCAGCTGACAGATACCGAATGTGCAAGGAGCTGCCCATACACGCAGCAAATCCTGTGTAGACATCGCTTGGGAACTTGATTAAATTTCCTTCGGAAGAAAGCCCATAAAGAACTGTAAATCAGCAGAAAATATCACAGAAATATCTAGTCCAGATTATCAGCACATACATAAACCGTCTAAAAGAGAGCAGATGGGAGTGACAGAGATGGAATCAACATATATGAAGAATCAAAGGGTGCCCAGCTCGGATCAGATACACAGTTGAATGAAACAGGCCAAAAGAATGTTGTATAGTACAATGTCGTTACAGCCTCAGCAGGGGCGCACTAACCAACACGCTCCAATCACAGAAAGCAATACAACGAATGGGTGATCACCATTACACGGATGCAGCTGGATTAGCCAACCAAATCAACACGTAAATCCCTTCCTCTGTGTTGAGAGGAGCGTTGGTCAGAAAAATCAAGTCAGTTTTTGTACAAACATCTCCTCTCTGTCTTCCTAGCTACAAAGGAGGAGCATCATGCCTTTGGATGGTCTCCAAAATCAGCTCCCTACGAAAAAGGCTTGCTTCGTTCCAGTGATATGTCGGAACGAGCAGGAACTACAAACCTAATAATCTCTGGGGATCCCAATGCTGATGCTGACAGGAGAGACTGGGTGCAGGTTACAAAGGATCGAGCTTGCCAGTAGGCCGAAGGTTGCATCGTAGGATACCTGGCCTGCACAAATCACCAAACATCTAGTCAGAAATGACCCAACTAGTTTCCTATAACTAAGTTGTGAAGCAGCATACAAAGATGACATCATATTTCAGAATGGTTCCCAACTATTCTGCTTGTTATTTTTCAGTCACTTGCACACACAAGTGTTAAATACTGTGCCAGCTACTATAACTGCTTTAACTGTGCACTTGTCATCTGAATTTTGAAAGGATGCCAAAGCCAGTTCCCAGTTAATTTCTGTCCACTCCATAATTTTAAATGGAAAGCCGTAACTTTTTCAATAGAGCCAAACCAAAGCAGAAATGTATGGCAATATATGATTATATATGCAAGGACATCCCACAAATTATACTGCTGAACTAACACTCGTGGGATAAAAAGGACATGCTAGCCTGA
This sequence comes from Aegilops bicornis, assembly GCA_021605145.1. NCBI lineage: Eukaryota > Viridiplantae > Streptophyta > Magnoliopsida > Poales > Poaceae > Aegilops > Aegilops bicornis. Next base: position 169,196,752 of record CM038673.1, on the reverse strand, counting down.
CGAGTTATTTGTAAAAGCAGCATCAACACTCGAGCACAAACAGCTTACTCTGCTACATGCAGTACGTACAGGCCTACAGGGGTGCCTGACTACCTAAGGATAGAACTGACCTATTGGATTCTAGTGCCACCAAATCTTCTGATGCTACCAAAAAGTTATTGAAAGTTCTATTTTATTTTAGATTGTAGTATTAATTTGTAACATAATCTAGCATGCTACAAAAATTAAAAATAAAAAGGGCAGCCGCACGTAGCTCCCACTTGCGCAGGGTGCGGGGAAGGGTCCGACCACTTTTGGTCTTTTGTATGCAGCCTTTCCCTGCATTTCTGCAAGAGACTGTTTCCAGGACTCAACCTGTGACCTCATGGTAACAAGGAACAGCTTCACAAAGGCTACAAAAATCAAACTCAAACAAAATACATGTAACAAGCAACATAAAGTTGAAATTCTGCTGTGAATAGTACTCCCTCCCTCACTCTCCAGGATACTGTCATTTGAGTTGCATAACCATGAGTTTGATCCTTTAGGTAAGGAATCATACAGAGATAAGAAAAGTAGGAACTTAGTCACTAATCTTCATATAGGTATAGGCCAACTCTCTTCGTGTGTTTACTGTGCCATTGACAATAAAAAAAAAGCACACCTAGACAGGCGTTTAATGTGTGCATAATTGCGCTCAAGACGCATGCCTAGTGCCTTTTCCCACTTAAACTCACACAACTTTCATGCAGAGTCGCTCGCTGATGCAGCCAACATAGAATGTTCTCTCTCTTAATAATCAAGTACTAGCACATTTCTATTTTCTAAGTAGTTGGTCAAAATACTACTGTACCTGTTTTGGTCTTAACCCACAACAGAGAGTAATCAGGACTATGCTTACTGTCATCAGAAACCCAACAACAGAGAGTAATCATGACTATGCTTACTACCATCAGAAACCCTAGGCCCTGGCTATTGCTCAAAATTTCTTCTCACCGCTGACAAACATTAGGGCACAATAATCCAGGCGCCCTTAGTTTAAAAGCAGGCTGTGACGCATAACAACACATAAAACTCCCAATATAAAGTTTCTACCCTACGACATGTAGTGCAAAGTCAACATAAGATTATTTACTACAGTTGGGTATCCTTGTCCGACTTTCAGGTAACCAAAACAGACATGCGCTGCATTGCCTAGAACAAACTGGTGTGGGCTCAATCTCATTTGATTATGTTCAGTTTAAATGAAACTCCAAAGCAAGTAAGGAACTGATAGCCAGCAGCAACTATCACAAATGAAACATTTTAACATACCTCAAGATTCCACAAACTGGAGATCCACCGTCAAACTGAAATGATCATAGATCCCTTCTCCCACACTCCAGCTCGCCATAATGCAACTCCATTCTGGGCACTGCACTTCTTCCACCAACCATATTAAATCTGGGGCAGTTCCTGTGGGTTATCCATTGATGCCCTCAATATCATCCCAGCCCTCCGCTTCCGGTCATCCTTTTGTTCCTCCTTCAAAAACGACGGGTCCTCCCTCAGATCCATGGAATTTGAATTGAGGGCCACTGCCAGGGGCTTCTTGTTTACTCCAATCTTCAGGTGCACTGGTGCCCTCACCTTTGGAACAATGCTCTTTTGGTTCTGATTCTGGTCCCAACCTGTCCCAGAATCAAGCTCCATAGCATTTGCACCCTGAATTGCTGGTGCAAATGCATCAAGGACAGAAAGTTTCTTCCGCTCAGAAGGGATATCAACCTCTGACACCTCCTTGTCTCCATGCGGCAAAGCAGGCTCAAGAAAAGGATTTCTCTTGCTCCCAGCTGGTTGTATCTCCTTCCCTTTGGCTACACTATCCTCAGAAACCGCTGGCCGAAACCCATCAGCGCCCGCAAGGGCCAATCGTTGCTGCAAACTGAGCAGCGACTTCTCGGCCTTCCTCCGCTGCCGCACCTGTTCGACCATGTCCACCCTGTCCTTGGCCGCCTGCTCACTCCACACCTCTGTCCTGACGTAGGTGTGTGGGTCCGGAAAGGCCGGTAGCCACTCGGGAACATGCCTCATCCCAGTCTCCCTCTCAGCCACAGCAAAGCTGGGCGTGGGCTGCGGAGCGCGGGGTATAGGGAACTTGGGCAACGGACGCGTGAATGGCACCTCGTCCTTGGAGTCGACGAAGGCCATGAGATCCTTGACGACGCCTGAGCCGACGAGGCAGCGGCCTGAGGTGCCGGCCCCGGTGAAGCCATCAAAGTCGGTGCCGATTTCCTCGAGGGACTGGATGATGTCGTACTCGTTGGCGAGCGCGCGGCCGGCGAGGTTGGCGTGGAAGGCCGCGGCCCTCCCGAGGTGCGTGAGGTAGCGGAGGAGGACGTCGACGAGCGCGTCCACGGCCGAGCGGTGAGTGCAGTCAAAGCCCGCGGCCTCGAGCGCCTGCGCGACCGCCGCCCGCGCCACGGCCCTCCCGAACTCGTCCCCGCTGCCGCTGCCGCTGCTGCCCGCGCGGTCACTCATACTGCTCCCTCTTGTCCTCCCGCCGCTCCCGACCGGTCATACCGTCGAGCACCTGGCGGGCGTGGCGGTCCCAGATCCGGAGCTAGGGTTAGATCTCTCCTCGGGCCACGCCGTCCACGCCACCATCCAGGGCGAGCCGGGGGCAGCTAGACACAGCCGCGCGCCGGAATTGCGCGCCCGACCGCCCTCCCGCCCGCCTCGAGCTCGCGCCCCCGGCGGGATTCGAATTCGGTCGGCGCGAGACGGCGCGGCGGGATCGCGCGGTGGCGGGGAGCCGGGATTGGGCGGGAAATCGAGGGCGGGATGGGTTTGATGGGGGTTTGGAAGCAGGAGACCGTTGGGGATTTAGGGTTTGGGGGAGCACGCGCGGGTTCGGGTGGGCTCTGATCCGAGCACGCGGGCGAGGGGAGGTGGAGACGAAGGCCTTGGGGAGAAGGGAAGAACGCGTCCGCTTGACTTTATAGAGGAGGGCGTGTGGAAATCCGGTGTGCGCGAGCCGGGTGCGCGGAGCTCGGCGGGGACACGTGGCACCGGACGGTTGGTTTCGCCTCGTGGAGTCTTTCCAGCGTGGACGCCGTGTTCTCCACGACGGGGTTCTGTTCCTCGGGCCTCCGCAGAGGAAGGCGGCCCAACTGGCCCAGTTACAAGTGAAATATGCCAAAGGACAACACTAATACAGACATTTGCCTCAAAAAAACTAAAATAGTACATACATTTGCCTCAAAAAATAGTACAGACATAAACTGGTAAAATGAAAACTAGATTCCTCTGTTCTGTTATCCATGGTTGCAATGAACAAGACGGTATGAGAAAGAACAAAATTTTCATGGCTGAACAGCCAGTGATACAGCATTGGCATGCTTCATGCCAACATGACTACAACCCATAACAGGATGAACTGAACAGAGGAACCGGACCGATCACCGGCATCCGTGCCGCTGGGAACATGTGGCAATGCAGCATCTGGCACGTCGATTTAGGTCTGTTTGCCCCGTCAGTGGTTACGCTTGTGGACCTCCACGCTGCCTGCTGACGCCAGGTTCGCGGCTCGGTTGCTGCCAAAGTTCTTGCGGTTTGATTCCTTGCTATTCTCGAACCAAACTGCACAAAGCATCAGATGGAATGGAAGTGAAGACACATGAGTTTCCAGCACAAGAGTGCTCAGGCATATTGTATGTGCGGACAATCGAAATACAGCTGAGCAAGATTATAATGCAACAGTTATATAATCGTTGTTTTTAAGCAGAGACAGATCCATAAAAGGTTTAAACAGTGACATCGGGCCCTCGATTCACACAATTAACTTGCTCTCTTGTTGCCTACTGTAACTTTTTAACACACAACACTACAACTATTCTACTGAAGGAAACAAATGGTTATAAATTATGTACCTGGATTGCTCGCTTTGGCAGAAAAGCAGCTTCTTGTAGACCCAGCAGCTTTGCAACCTGCAGCATTGTCACATTACTGAATCAGCAAAAGGGGGTGGAGAACAGAACATAGTGTGTAACAACTTAAATATAGATAGAGTTCAGAAAAACAAAATGCAAACCTCTCTCAGAATCTTCTTATCACCCTTCCCCACAGGTTCATCAAGTTTAGCGATATCCCATAGTGGAATTTCCAACAATGTTCTGATCACACTCTCATCAAGAAATGGAAAACGAGCCTGTCGTGGGCACATGGGTACACATCAGCCACTAAAAGCCTATAGCCAAAGCTGAACTAAAAAAGCATGACGAAGATTACCTCCTTGCCATGGTCAGAAATGCACCTATCATCTCTTCCCATGTTTCTTTTCCAAATTCTTTGCACATCTAGTCTCATTTCCTCGTCCAGTGAAACCCATCTAAATAGGGGTACAAAACATGAATTTAATTTGTTTTTGCAACATCTGCAAAAATATCTCAAACGACAGTCACATTATTTAGCATGCAGTACACTAAATCAATGCATACATACCCTCCAACTCTATATTTAGTACGATGTCTACCATAACCAGCACACTGCTCATCAGCTCCAGAACCGACTAAAAGGACTCTAGATGTTGACTTGTGCTTGTAGCGATCACCATCTTGCCCATTCACCCAACCATCCCCGCTAGCAGCTAACCATAGGGCTATACCAATGTTCAAATCCTGTGCAAAAGATCCAGCATTTTAACTCAAATAAATCTAACAGGAGCAAAAGAGCATAGTAAAAATTTACCAACAGTCCATCATATTTTCAAATTAAACAGATATGTGTGAATGAATAGAGCAGCAGTGCTAAATATTATCTTCTATTGTCCAGTACGTGGTGCGCACACACATGAAGACGATTGTGTCATATGACGGAACTATGGTGAACTGTGGTCTCAAGGATGCCAAAGGGTGTTCAAATTTCTACTCCCACCAGTCCACCACTAATCTTACAGCAGCCTCTTACACATAATCTCCCACAGAACCACTAGGAAGATGCAACCACCATAACGAACGCACATAATAACCAGGTATTTTTATAAGTAAATATAAACTTGGTTAGAAGGGATGGGGAATTCGGGGGGTCGGGAGTTGATGGGCATGCGGATGTAAGTGAGATGGATACTGGAAGTTTAACGGTGCAAATGTGCATCGTTGCTCAAAGAATGTTTAATAAATCTTAGGGTTTCATCATAAATTGGGATGTCTTAAAACTACAAATCAAATTCCTCAAGAGTTTCTCGTCTCTTGCAAAACAGGGGACCAGGACTAAAAGCAAACACCCATGTCAAATCCTACCTTAAAACTTCCTCCTCTAAACTCCATCTCTCAATTATTAACAAACAGGTCTAGTACATTAGACCGGTACTAAACTCTTATCTTTTATTATATGCCAAATGTGATCCCAAAAGAAAAGATGGTCTTGAGTCTTGACAGACTTTTTTTGTATTGTCATATGCAAAAAAAAAAAAGAAGAAGAAGAAGAAGAAGATGCATGATTCGAAGTTTACAACACATTCCAAAATCCAAATCCAAGATGAATTAAATCGAGTGACACTGCATCGATGACTCGATTGTTCATATGTTGTTTGGCCTTCAGCCTTGTAAACCAAGGAAACTAACCTAATGAAGCATTAGTAGGATATAAGAAGATACACACCATATAGGTATTTGAAGGGTATATCAGTGACATCACGTGTTCACTTTCCTCTTTCAAGTTGGCCAAATTACTGTCAATCTCAACAAGGCGCCATCTGCAAATAAGACAGTGAAATGAATATCATAGTGAACACTTCATTTAGTATTAATCTGACACTCTGATACAAATTTCTTTTACATGGCCAGACCAATGCATGAGCATAATATTGGCTAGCATGGTAAAACAAAAATGCAGGACAAAAAAAGTTAATCGATAAGTGAACGATGCATCACAAGGATAGAGTATCAATCACTCCAATTAAAGCAACAGAACATTTACAGTGAATGTTGGGCATGAACAAGGAACTAAGAAAGCACAACCGTAAAATAATGCAAGACACAGATGACAGATTATGCACATTAGAGCATATTGATCATCTGATGGATAGAAGGCTTGCAAAATAAACATCATAAGGTTCATCATGTATGAGGAATTCATTAGGCTATAACACAAGTGCCAGAATTTGAGCCCAGAATTCATTTTGCACAGAAACATGATGGAAGTACTGTCTGTCTTTTGATATGTGCAAACCAGCATCAATACAAAATCATCTATGTTCAGCACCAGATACAAGCCGTCAAGGCAAAGAATATCAAAAGTTCAGGTCAAATCACCTCCGCAGAGGGGAGATTCTCTGAAGCTCCTTCAGTCCTGCCAGTGAAGAAACTCTATCTGGAGCTAGCTGCCCATCAAAACTGACATTCAGCAAATCAATTGTCCCTACATAAAATCTTAGTTAGTTTTCCTCAAAAACCAAAGTTTGTGGTGTACTATGAAGCAGCTAACTTCCTTGCTATTATGTTAAAAAGATGATAGTGATGAATAAAATGTAGTAGCAACACACTTGAACATACATTTGGAATCAAGGCACTGGTCTAGTAATGCTGCAAGTATCATGGAGTCCAAGCCACCAGAGAAAAGGATTGCTATCGGGGCCAACTCCGCTTCCTTGAGTTTATTCAGATCACCCTGTCACAGCAAGGACTCTGTAAAGTTGGCCTGATAGACTAGTAACAGAAAATGCAACATGAAAAAGGTAGAAGCATTTTCCTTCCAAGAAAGAAGATAGAACCATTTCAATGAAGGTCTCAAATTATTATTACACTGGTTGAGTTGTAAAAAAAGAAGGCAATATTACGAATATGTTGGTTACTCACCTGATACAGTATGTTCACATTGGTTCGCAGCATTACAGATTCCCTTAGTGCAATTAATACTCTATGTGCTGAAACATGATAGAAAAGTATCAGCATTAGTAACTTCGTAAAGTTAAATTATCTTGGGTAATTTTTAGCAAACATCTGATGCACCTGACTGTATACCTGGAGATAAGCAAATATCTGATGGGAGATCTCTTTTCTCAAACCCATTACTTGTACTGTCTTCAGCTTCTCTGAAACACGAAGACAAGTGATGGTTCCCTTTGTCAACAGAACCCATGGCCGAAATCAAGCCATCCACAGTAGGAACTGTCGATTTTCTCTCCCATCGTATTAACGTATGCAAAGAAGAATCCGTCCAATCATGTTTTCTAACTTCGACGACACATCCTTCCTTCATACATGCGGCATTATTATCAAGGTCTTTCAGGTGAATGCTGTATATCCCACAAGGAAGCTCTTCCCAGTAGCTAACTTTGGTATGGTCAGAAAAATCAGGGTCTGCTCCTGCCTCCAAACCATTTACTTCTGTTGCTGCAGGAGCGAAGAGGAGTATATATGAGAATGGACATGCATAATTAGATATGAGTTACAACATTGAAAGCATGTACAAATTCAGAAACATCACAGTTTATTTTCAGTTCAGGAATGTTTTCACCTTTTGAAAAAGATGATGAACAAACCATTGATAAGATTCTAAGATAGATACATGAATTCACGCTTATCTTACCAGAGTTATTCCTTGAAAACGAAGGGGGTGATACTGATGATAATATAAAGCGTGAATCATCAGGAGTGGGCCAATGTACCAACAGGCTTCTTCTCCCAAATGCATCCCGGCCAAACCACAATGTTTTTGAGTCTTTCTGGAAGTTCAATGTGACATTGATGTTAGGAAACAGAGTCTACAATGAAATGAAAACAAGCCAAACATCACAATTACCTGCCTGCCAGTATATCAAAGCCCATGGTCCTTTAATACTGGAGAGGATCTGTGGAACTGATTTCCCTACGCTCTCACGGCAAGGGTATGCTTCATCTCTATCAGCAACATGGAGGTCACAGCAACAGCAAGATTCCAGTGAAGACAAGAGTGATTGTGTGTCATTCTGATCATTGGCAATGTTAATTCCTCCATATATCTCACCTTATAATGAAATAACAAGAGCAGTGTGAATTTTCATGTAACGTAATCACTCAAGTCCTTAGATACTTAGATAAAAGGAAAGCAACAATAATATGCCATTGATACATCAATGTGTGATTTTAACTGAACCATCAGAAGCATTTCCTGTGTACTGAAGTCAGATATATGTGCATCATGCAAAAGGGATTACGGTTGCTGTTGAATGCAAATCTGATCAACAAATCATTTAAGAAACATAATCAACTAAATATGTAACTGAATATGGTGGAACTTGTTATAAGCAATACCAAAAATGTGGATGTTCCAGTATACAACAGCATGTATGAAACATATCAGAAGACATCGATTTGTAAAGAAAAATAAAATAAAAACAATACCATCTTTTTAGTTTAACAGCATTACCATTATACACTAGAACACTTCCTGATTGCGCCACCAATGGCTGCGAAACCAGCTCAGCTCCCCTGAGCTGCAGTGTTGCGCCAATGAAGCATAACTCCGTGGCACCAACACCACCACCAACCCCGTCTCCACCGTCACAATCTACACCATCTGCAACATACAACAGTCGTCATAAGGGATGGCCAAAGCGACCAAAACTCCAAAGGTGGAGCCTATGGCACCACCTTTAGTGAGGGAACCGCCACCTGTAGCACCTACGATGGTGCCGTCCGCCGCGCAAAGGTGGAGCCTATGGCATCCAAGGCTGTCCGGGCCTCGCCGCCGCAGGGCCTCCTTGAGCTCACCCACGGATACGCCCTTCCCCTACACTCACATGTACAGCTTGGCTCGATTAGGGTTTAGGGTCTGGGAAACAACGATGGGGAGGGGTTTAACTCTGCTTTGGTTGGTTGTACGGATGCTAGTAATAGTACCTCGTCGGAGAACGGTGTTCCGGATGCAGCGGCTTCGGCGGCGGCGGCGGCGGCGGCGGTGGAGGGGGCGACGACTAGGCAGTCGCCGGATAGGACGAGGGCTATGCCGCACATCGCTGACTTCGGGACCCGCTTGCCAGTGGGGCGCAATCGCACGCTCCGGCGCCGAGCATAACCTTTTTTTTCTTTTTCTTTTAGGGTACCTCTTTTTTTCTTTTTGATTGAGAGAAGACGGCGACGTGCATAACCGGTTTCGCAGCACGAGGCCTTGGGTTTGGTTGGGGGCTTGGGCCCAACAAAGTGTGTGTTCGGTTTCTTTTTTACTCACCAAGCATAAGGACATACCCCTCAAAAAAAAAACCAAGCATAAGGACATCTTCAAGGTTGACTCTTAAATCACACACCGTATCCGTCCGTGAATGAGTAGGGACCAGTCTGTGACAATGATGCGAGAGCTGGCCATTTCGTTACATTTCGAACGATTTAAAAAAACAAATCTATGCAAATTTAAACAAATTGCGTGAATTCCATTCAAACTTGAATAAATTTAACATAAAACAGGATGATTTTTGACATACTTGAGTTGACCCCTATTCTAACCTAGTCTAATTGATCGTTGGCCGGCCATGAGCCCCAAAAACTGAAACTCCGCCTCCGCGAAGCGCCCAAGCGACTAATCGATCGACGATGATGAGCGTGTCAAGCTTAGCTTCAACGAGGAGGGGAGGGGTGGTGGCGCCTTCGTGGGGCCCAAGCACTCGTGGCCTCTCATGCTCTACTCTTCCTCCTTTGTTGGCGGCGTTCGGCGGGCGTCTTAGCCCATTGTTAATGGCATCGAGATGTGGCTCGTCTGAAGGCTGGAGAGCGTTGTCCGTCTTGTTGTAAAACTCCGCCGCCGCCTCACTTATCTTCGTGAAGGCGGCTTCTTTCTTCACCTGCAGGACGTGGTGCCGCCTTCTTGAGTGCCAGGGACAAGATTGTTTTTGTGTTTTGTGTGCATGTACAAGTGAATTTGTTTGTTGTAATAACTCCTTCCGATTCGATAAACCTTGATTCTTTATTGAGGAAAATACTTATTGCCAGGCTACTTCACCCTTATACTTGGAGTATACCCAACCACTCTTATGAGAGCAGCAAGCAAGATTTACGACACCGTTGTCAGGGAGTTTCTGTTGGGGAACGGTAATTTCAAAAAAAATCCTACGCACACGCAGGATCATGGTGATGCATAGCAACGAGAAGGAGAGTGTTGTCCACGTATCCCCATAGACCGAAAGCGGAAGCGTTAGCACAACGCGGTTGATGTAGTCGTACGTCTTCACAATCCGACCGATCCAAGTACCGAACGTACGGCACCTCCAAGTTCAAAGACACGTTCACTCGATGGCGTCCGCGAACTCCGATCCAGCAGAGCTTCACGGGAGAGTTCCACAAGACGACGGTGTGATGACGGTGATGATGTTACTACCGATGCGAGGCTTCGCCTAAGCACCGCTTCTGATATGACCGAGGTGGAATATGGTGGAGGGCACCGAGGGAGTTCCGGACTAGGGGTGTCCGGATAGCGAACTATCATCATCGGCGGACTCCAAGACTATGAAGATACAAGATTGAAGACTTCGTCCGTGTCCGAATGGACTTTCCTTGGCGTGGAAGGCAAGCTTGGCGATACGGATATGTAGATCTCCTACCATTGTAACCGACTACGTGTAACCCTAACCCTATCCGGTGTCTATATAAACCGGAGGGTTTTAGTCCGTAGGGACGAACAACAATCATACCATAGGCTAGCTTACGGGGTTTAGCCTCTTTGATCTCGTGGTAGATCCACTCTTGTAACACACATCATCAATATTAATCTAGTAGGACGTAGGGTTTTACCTCCATCAAGAGGGCGAACCTTGGTAAAACATCGTGTCCCTTGTCTCCTGTTACCATCCGCCTAGACGCAGATTCGGGACCCCTACCGAGATCCGCCGGTTTGACACCGACATTGGTGCTTTCATTGAGAGTCCCTACGTATGCGTCACCGATAGGCTGATGGCTCCTTCGATCATCAACAACGACGCGGTCCGGGTGAGACTTTTCTCCACTGGGCCGGATCTTTGTGTTGGCGGCTTTACCTTTGCGGGCAATTAAACAGCCATCTGGAAGCAGATCGAAAGCTACGCCCTGGCCGTCGAGTCGATTTGGAAGTTTAAACTATACGGCCGATATCCGCGGAGACTGGATCTTGACCGGGTTCGAGCAGCCAAAGCGCGCCGCACTATCTCGATGGGCATGATCTAGCTCTGCGGCCGAGCGGTGCCACAGGGCCGCACCGAGAATCCGCTCCGCCCTTAATCCGGGCGGATTTCCGATCGAGGGCGAGTGGTTGGACACCGCCTCGGGGCTTCAATCTCTACGGCGATCGAGCCGAACTCCATCCTGTCCTTTGCAAAGACCTTGACTCAGGAAGCCGGACTCCTTTCCGGACTCCGAACCCTCCAGCGCCCTTGCCAATCGAATCCGATTGGGCGCCGTTATGGAGTTCACGGCGCGGACACCTTTCAAAGACTCGCCCTTTGGCGACATCCTGAATACACTAAAGTCTCTCTCTTTACCCGGAGAGCCCTGGCCGGATGCGGTCGGGGCGGTTGGGATGCAGACGACGAAGAAATTCAAAGCCCACCCACCACCCACTTCATAGCCCGTCGAAAGCTTACACGGCGTGCTCGATTTCGACTTGAAGACATCGGCGGTATGGGCGGCGATGTAGGAGACAACAATGAACCGGCACCTATAGGATCTTTGGACAAACTCACCCATGATGTATACATGGTGGATACACCTAAAGCAAATGAAGGCGAGGAGCAGCGGGGCGCTCTGAAGGATAAATCCCTCGGCGATCAAAGCGGCAACATAAACGCCCGAACAAAGTCCCGCCTCAACAAAGACCCAGCCATAGAGCGAGGCGAACCGGTGGACAACGAACAAGCTATCGAGCAATTGTCCGAACAAGGCAACTTGGATAAACAATCTGTCCCCGGCGAAGACAACAGTCCGGACGACCTCACGCCGGACAAACCATTGGAGCAAGATGACCTCCAGAAAAGGCTCGTCGCCACTGCGTGTAGCCTGAAAAAGCAGAAGCGAAAGCTCAAAACAGCGGAAGATGCACTCAGGATTAGATGGAGCAAAGTATTCGATCAACAGAACAAATACGACGATCGCCGAACAAAGAGCTACCCGAAAAGAAAGCTACTGCCCGAATTCGACGAGGAGGCCTTAGAGCCCCCACGATTAAAAAGCAATAAGGCCACTCGGTCGGATGGACGACCTCATGGCAAAAAGAGAGCGGCGAATGGCGCCGCACACAAGCCAATATGCGATCCGCATAAGGATTCACATCAAGAGGATGGCCCAGTTAGGTCCATCTATGGGCCAAGAAAGCAGGCTCGTCAAAGCAATGCAATACGCCAAAATTCCGAAGATCATGGCACACCCAAATACAGGGGCGCCGCACACCCCCTATGTTTCACTGATGAGGTGCTGGATCATGAATTTCCAGCGGGATTCAAACCCGTAAACATAGAGGTGAAGGAAATATGCCCTAGAGGCAATAATAAAGTTATTATTTATTTCCTTATATCATGATAAATGTTTATTATTCATGCTAGAATTGTATTAACCGGAAACATAATACATGTGTGAATACATAGACAAGCAGTGTCACTAGTATGCCTCTACTTGACTAGCTCGTTAATCAAAGATGGTTATGTTTCCTAACCATAGACATGAGTTGTCTTTTGATTAACGGGATCACATCATTAGGAGAATGATCTGATTGACATGACCCATTCCGTTAGCCTAGCACTTGATCGTTTAGTATGTTGCTATTGCTTTCTTCATGACTTATACATGTTCCTGTAACTATGAGATTATGCAACTCCGTTTACGGAGGAACACTTTGGGTGCTACCAAACGTCACAACGTAATCGGGTGATTATAAAGGAGTACTACAGGTGTCTCCAAAGGTACATGTTGGGTTGGCGTATTTCGAGATTAGGTTTTGTCACTCCGATTGTCGGAGAGGTATCTCTGAGCCCTCTCGGTAATGCACATCATTATAAGCCTTGCAAGCAATGTGACCAATGAGTTGGTTACGGGATGATGCATTACTGAGCGAGTAAAGAGACTTGCCCGGTGTGAGATTGAATTAGGTATTGGATACCGACGATCGAATCTCGGGCAAGTAACCGATGACAAAGGGAACAACGTATGTTGTTATGCGGTTTGACCGATAAAAGATCTTCGTAGAATATGTAGGAGCCAATATGGGCATCCAGGTCCCGCTATTGGTTATTGACCGAGAATAGTTCTAGGTCATGTCTACATAGTTCTCGAACCCGTAGGTCCGCACGCAACAAGGTTTCGATGTGATTATATTATGAGTTTATGAGTTTTGATGTACCGAAGGAGTTCGGAGTCCCGGATGAGATCAGGGACATGACGAGGAGTCTCGAAATGGTCGAGACGTAAAGATCGATATATTGGACGACTATATTCGGAGTTCGGAAAGGTTCCGAGTGATTCGGTATTTTTGAGTCTGGGAGAGTTACGGGAATACGTATTGGGCCTTATTGGGCCATACGGGAAAGAAGGAAAAGGGCCTCAAGGGTGGCCGCACCCCTTCCCTTGGTCTGGTCCGAATTGGACTAGGGAAGGCGCCCCTTCCTTCCTTCTCCTTTTCCCTTCCCTTTCCTTCTCTCCTACTCCTACTACATGGAAGGTTTCCTAGTTGGACTAGGAAAGAGAATCCTACTCGGTGGGAGTAGGACACCCCCTTGGTGCGCCTCCTCCTAGGCCGGCCACCCCTCCCTTGCTCCTTTATATCTGAGGCAGGGGCACCCTAGAACACACAAGTTGATCTACGGATCGTTCCTTAGCCGTGTGCGGTGCCCCTCCACCATATTCCACTTGGTCATATCGTCGCGGAGCTTAGGCGAAGCCTGCGCCGGCGAAGTCATATCGTCATGAGCTTAAGCGAAGCCCTGCCGGTGAAGTCATATCGTCAGCGGAGCTTAGGCGAAGCCCTGCGTCGGTGGAGCATCATCATCGTCACCACGCCGTCGTCTTGACAGAACTCATCCCGACACTTTCTTTGGATCGGTCCGGGGATCGTCATCGAGTTGAGCGTGTGCGTAACTTCGGAGGTGCCGTCGTTCGGTACTTGGATCGGTCGGATCGTGAAGGCGTCTGACTACATCAACCGCGTTGTTATAACGCTTCGCTTCTGGTCTCACGAGTGCGTGGACATACACTCTCCCCTCTCGTTGCTATGCATCACCATGATCTTGCGTGTGCGTAGGAAATTTTTTGAAATTACTACGTTCCCCAACGGTGGCATCCGAGCCTAGGTTTTTATGGTTTGATGTTTTGCACGAGTAGAACACAAGTGAGTTGTGGGCGATACAAGTCATACTGCCTACCGGCATGTCATACTTTGGTTCAGCGGTATTGTGAGATGAAGCGGCCGGACCGACATTACGCGTGACGCTTACGCGAGACTGGTTTCACCGTTCACGAGCACTCGTGCTTAAAGGTGGTGGCGGGTGTCTGTCTCTCTCACTTTAGTTGAACCAAGTGTGACTACGCCCGGTCCTTGCGAAGGTTAAAGCGGAGTCTATTTGACAAACTATCGTTGTGGTTTTGATGCGTAGGTGAGAACGGTTCTTGCTAAGCCCGTAGCAGCCACGTAAAATTTGCAACAACAAAGTAGAGGACGTCTAACTTGTTTTTGCAGGGCATGTTGTGATGTGATATGGTCAAGACGTGATGCTATATTTTATTGTATGAGATGATCATGTTTTGTAACCGAAGTTATCGGCAATCGGCTGGAGCCATATGGTTGTCGCTTTATTGTATGAAATGCAAGCATACGTAATTGCTTTACTTTATCACTAAGCGGTAGCGATAGTCGAGAAGCAATAGATGGCGTGGCGACAACGATGCTACGATGGAGATCAAGGTGTCGCGCCCGGTGACGATGGTGATCACGACGGTGCCGGAGATGGAGATCACAAGCACAAGATGATGATGGCCATATCATATCACTTATATTGATTGCATGTGATGTTTATCCTTTATGCATCTTATTTTGCTTTGATTGACGGTAGCATTTTAAGATGATCTCTCACTAAAATTATCAAGAAGTGTTCTCCACAGTATGCACCGTTGCCAAAGTTAAATCGTGCCCGGACACCACGTGATGATCGGGTGTGATAAGCTCTCGTCCATCTACAACGGGTGCAAGCCAGTTTTGCACACGCCGAATACTCGAGTTAAACTTGACGAGCCTAGCATATGCAGATATGGCCTCGGAACACGGAGACCGAAAGGTCGGCGTGAATCATATAGTAGATATGATCAACATAAGATGTTCACCATTGAAAACTACTCCATCTCACGTGATGATCGGTTATGGTTTAGTTGATTTGGATCACGTGATCACTTAGATGACTAGAGAGATGTCTATCTAAGTGGGAGTTCTTAAGTAATATGATTAATTGAACTTTAATTTATCATGAACTTAGTCCTGGTAGTATTTTGCAAATTATGTTGTAGATCAATAGCTCGCGTTGTTGCTTCCCTATGTTTTTATATGTGTTCCTAGAGAAAATTGTATTGAAAAATGTTAGTAGCAATGATGCGGATTGGATCCGTGATCTGAGGTTTATCCTCATTGCCGCCTGGAAGAATTATGTCCTTAATGCACCGCTAGGTAGATGACCTATTGCAGGAGCAAATGTAGGCGTTATGAGCGTTTGGCTAGCTCAATATGATGACTACTTGATAGTTTAGTGCACCATACTTAACAGCTTAGAATCGGGACTTCAAAGGCGTTTTGAGCGTCATGGACCATATGAGATGTTCCAGGAATTGAAGTTAATATTTCAAGCAAATACCCGAGTTGAGAGATATGAAATCTCCAACAAAGTTCTATAGCTAAAAGATGGAAGAGAATCGCTCAACTAGTGAGCATGTTCTCAGATTGTCAGGTACTTCAATCGCTTGAATCAAGTGGGAGTTAATCTTCCGGATAAGATAGTGATTGACATAATTCTCTAGTCACCAACACTAAGTTACTAGAACTTCGTGATGAACTATAGTATGCAAGGGATGACGAAAACGATTCCCGAGCTCTTCGTGATGTTGAAATCGACGAAGGTAGAAATCAAGAAAGAGCATCAAGTGTTGATGATTGACAAGACCACTAGTCTCAAGGAAAAGGGCAAAGGGAAGAAGGGGAACTTCAAGAAGAACGGCAAGCAAGTTGTCGCTCGAGTGAAGAAGCCCAAGTCTGGACCTAAGCACGAGACTAAGTGCTTTTGCTGCAATGGAACTGGTCACTAGAAGCGGAACTACCCCAAGTGATTGGTGGATAAGAAGGATGGCAAAGTGAACATAAGTATATTTGATATACATGTTATTGATGTGTACTTTACTAGTGTTCATAGCAACCCCTCAGTATGTGGTACTAGTTCAGTTGCTAAGATTAGTAACTCGAAAAGAGAGTTGCAGAATGAACAGAGACTAGTTAAGGGTGAAGTGACGATGAGAGTTGGAAGTGGTTCCAAGATTGATATGATCATCATCGCACACTCCCTATACTTTCGGGATTAGTGTGGAACCTAAATAAGTGTTATTTGGTGTTGAGCATAAATATGATTTGATCATGTTTATTGCAATACGGTTATTCATTTAAGTAAGAGAATAAATTGTTGTTACATTTACATGAATAAAACCTTATATGGTTACACACCCAATGAAAATGGTTCATTGGATCACGATCATAGTGATACACATATTCAAAATATTGAAACCAAAAGATGCAAAGTTAATAATGATAGTGCAACTTATTTGTGGCACTTTGCCGTTTAGGTCATATTGGTGTAAAGCGCTTGAAGAAAACTCCATCTTGATGGACTTTTGGAATCACTTGATTATGAATCATTTGATGCTTACGAACCGTGCCTTTTGGGCAAGATGACTAAAACTCCGTTCTCGTAACAATGGAACAAACTCTTGACTTATTGGAAATAATACATACCGATGTATGCGATCCAATGAGTGTTGATGCTCGTGGCAAGTATCGTTATTTTCTCGACCTTCACAAGATGATTTGAGCAGATATGGGTATATCTACTTGATGAAACATAAGTCTGAAACATTTGAAAAGTTCAAAGAATTTGAGTGAAGTTGAAAATCATCGTAATAAGAAAATAAAGTTTCTACGATCTGATCGTGGAGGCGAATATTTGAGTTACGAGTTTGGTCTACATTTGAAACAATGCGGAATAGTTTACGCAACTCACGCCTCCGGAACACCACAGCGCAATGGTGTGTCCGAGCGTCGTAATCGCACTTTACTAGATATGGTGCGATCTAAGATGTTTCTTACCGATTTACCGTTATAGTTTTGGGGCTATGCATTAGAGACAGCTGCATTCACGTTAAAAAGGGCACCATCTAAATCCGTTGAGGCGACACCGTATGAACTGTGGTATGGCAAGAAACCAAATTTGTAGTTTCTTAAAATTTTGGAGATGTGATGCTTATGTGAAAAAGTTTTCACATGATAAGCTAAAAACCAAATCGGAGAATGCGTCTTCATAGAATACCCAAAGGTAACTATTGGGTACACCTTCTATCCACAGATCCGAAGGCAAGTTTTTCGTTGCTAAGATGGATCCTTTCTAGAGAAGAAGTTTCTCTCGAAAGAAGTGAGTGGGAGGAAAGTAGAACTTGATGAGGTAATTGTACCTTCTCCCTTATTTGAAAGTAGTTCATCACAGGAATCAGTTCCGATTGATTCCTACACCAATTAGTGAGGAAGTTAATGATGATGATCATGAAACTTGAGATCAAGTTGCTACCAAACCTCGTGGGTCTTCCAGAGTAAGATCCGCACTTGTGGTACGGTAATCTTATTCTAGAAGTCATGTTACTAGACCATGATGAACCTACAAACTATGAAGAAGCGATGGTGAGCCCAGATTCCGCTAAATGGCTAGAAGCCATGAAATGCGAGATGGGATCCATGTATGAAAACAAAGTGTGGACTTTGGTTGACTTGCCCGAGGGTCGGCAAGCAATAGAAAATAAATGGATCTTCAAGAGGAAGGCGGGACGTTGATAGTAGTGTTACTATCTACAAAGCTCGACTTATGCATAAAAAAGTTTTTGACAAGTTCAAGGTGTTAACTACAATGAGATTTTCTCAAGCTGTAGCGATGCTTAAGTCTGTCCGAATCATGTTAGCAATTGCCACAATTTATGAAATTTGGCAAATGGATGTAAAAACTGCATTCCTGAATGGGTTTCTGGAGGAAGAGTTGTATATGATGCAACCAGAAGGTTTTATCGATCCAAAGGGAGCTAACAATGTGTGCAACCTCCAGCGATCCGTCTATGGACTGGTGCAAGCATCTCGGAGTTGGAATATACGCTTTGATAAGTTGATCAAAGCATATAGTTTATCTGAGACTTACAAGTGAAGCCTGTATTTACTAGAAAGTGAGTGGGAGCACTACGGCATTTACGATAAGTATATGTGAATGACATATTGTAGATCGGAAATAATGTAGAATTATTACGCAAAGCATAAAGGAGTGTTTGAAAGGAGTTTTTCAAACAAAGACCTCGGTGAAGCTGCTTACATATTGAGCATCAAGATCTATAGAGATAGATCAAAGGCGGCTTGATAAGTTTTTCAATGAGTACATACCTTGACAAGATTTTGAAGTAGTTCAAAATGGAGCAGTCAAAGAAAGAGTTCTTGCACTGTGTTACAAGGTGTCAAATTGAGTAAGACTCAAAACCCGACCACGGCGAGAAGATAGAAAGAGAATGAAAGTCATTCCCTATGCCTTGGCCATAGGTTCTATAAAGTATGCCATGCTGTGTACCAGATCTATTGTATACCCTACACTGAGTTTGGCAAGGGAGTACAATAGTGATCTAGGAGTAGATCCTTTGGACAGCGGTCAAAATTATCCTTAGTGGAATAAGGATATGTTTCTCGATTATGGAAGTGACAAAGGTTAGTCGTAAAGGGTTACGTCGATGCAAGTTTTGACACCGATTTGGATGACTCTAAGTCTCGATCTAGATACATATTGAAAGTGGGAGCAATTAGCTAGAATAGCTCCTTGCGAACATTGTTGACATAGAAATTAGCAAAATACTTACGGATCTGAATGTGACGGACCGTTGACTAAAAATATCTCACAAGCAAAACATGATCACACCTTAGTACTCTTTGGGTGTTAATCACATAGCGATGTGAACTAGATTCTTGACTCTAGTAAACCCTTTGGGTGTTGATCACATGTCGATGTGAACAATGGGTGTTAATCACATGGTGATGTGAACTATTCTTTGTTAAATCACATGGCAATGTGAACTAGATTATTGACTCTAGTGCAAGTGGGAGACTGAAGGAAATATGCCCTAGAGGCAATAATAAAGTTATTATTTATTTCCTTATATCATGATAAATGTTTATTATTCATGCTAGAATTGTATTAACCGGAAACATAATACATGTGTGAATACATAGACAAGCAGTGTCACTAGTATGCCTCTACTTGACTAGCTCGTTAATCAAAGATGGTTATGTTTCCTAACCATAGACATGAGTTGTCATTTGATTAACGGGATCACATCATTAGGAGAATGATCTGATTGACATGACCCATTCCGTTAGCCTAGCACTTGATCGTTTAGTATGTTGCTATTGCTTTCTTCATGACTTATACATGTTCACTGTAACTATGAGATTATGCAACTCCGTTTCTGGGAGGAACACTTTAGGTGCTACCAAAGCGTCCTAGCGTAGCTGGGTGATTATAAAGGAGTACTACAGGTGTCTCCAAAGGTACATGTTGGGTTGGCGTATTTGAGATTAGGTTTTGTCACTCCGATTGTCGGAGAGGTATCTCTGGGCCCTCTCGGTAATGCACATCATTATAAGCCTTGCAAGCAATGTGACCAATGAGTTGGTTACGGGATGATGCATTACAGAGCGAGTAAAGAGACTTGCCGGTGTGAGATTGAACTAGGTATTGGATACCGACGATCGAATCTCGGGCAAGTAACATACCGATGACAAAGGGAACAACGTATGTTGTTATGCGGTTTGACCGATAAAAGATCTTCGTAGAATATGTAGGAGCCAATATGGGCATCCAGGTCCCGCTATTGGTTATTGACCGAGAATAGTTCTAGGTCATGTCTACATAGTTCTCGAACCCGTAGGGTCCGCACGCTTAAGGTTTCGATGGCGGTTATATTATGAGTTTATGAGTTTTGATGTACCGAAGGAGTTGAGTCCCGGATGAGATCAGGGACATGACGAGGAGTCTCGAAATGGTCGAGGCGTAAAGATCGATATATTGGACGACTATATTCGGAGTTCGGAAAGGTTCCGAGTGATTGGGTATTTTTGAATCTGGGAGAGTTACGAGGAATACGTATTGGGCCTTATTGGGCCATACAGGAAAAGAAGGAAAAGGGCCTCAAGGGTGGCGCACTCTTCCCTTGGTCTGGTCCGGGTGGACTAGGGAAGGCGCCCCTTCCTTCCTTCTCCTTTTCCTTCCCTTTCCTTCTCTCCTACTCCTACTACATGGAAGGTTTCCTAGTTGGACTAGGAAGAGGGAATCCTACTCCGGTGGGAGTAGGACACCCCCTGGTGCGCCTCCTCCTGGGCGGCCACCCCTCCCTTGCTCCTTTATATCACGGGGCAGGGGGGCACCCTAGAACACACAAGTTGATCTACGGATCGTTCCTTAGCCGTGTGCGGTGCCCCCCTCCACCATATTCCACTTCGGTCATATCGTCGCGGAGCTTAGGCGAAGCCCTGCGCCGGCGAAGTCATATCGTCATGAGCTTAAGCGAAACCCTCGCGCGATGAAGTCATATCGTCGCGGAGCTTAGGCGAAGCCTGCGTCGGTGGAGCATCATCATCGTCCTGCGCCGTCGTCTTGTGAACTCATCCCGACACTTTCTTTGGATCGAGTCAGGGATGCGTCATCGAGCTGAGCGTGTGCGAGAACTCGGAGGTGCCGTGTTCGGTACTTGGATCGGTCGGATCGTGAAGGCGTGCGACTACATCAACAGCGTTGTTATAACGCTTCGCTTCTGGTCTCACGAGTGCGTGGACATACACTCTCCCCTCTCGTTGCTATGCATCACCATGATCTTGCGTGTGCGTAGGAAATTTTTTGAAATTACTACGTTCCCCAACAAGAGGCATACGACGGAACAACAGACCCTGGAGTCTGGATCAAGGACTACATCCTCCACATACACATGGCTAGAGGAGACGATCTCCGCGCCATAAAATACTTACCCCTTAAACTCAAAGGGCCAGCTCGGCATTGGCTTAAAAGCCTCCTCGAAAATACCATTGGAAGCTGGGAAGAGCTCGAGGACGCATTCCGGGCAAATGTTCAGGGGACTTATGACCGCCCTCCGGATGCAGACGATCTAAGTCACATAACTCAACAGCCGGAGAGTCAGCTCGAAGTGCAGAACAGGTTCCTTACTAAAAAGAACCAAATAGTCGATTGTCCAGGACGCAGAAGCCTTAGCAGCTTTCAAACACAACGTCCAGGGACGAATGGCTCGCCAGACACCTCGGCCAAGAAAAGCCAAGAACAATGGCCGCATTAACAAGCCTCATGACCCGCTTTTTGCGGGAGAGGACAATGGCTGGCTAGATGCGATACCGGCGACCGAGTACATCTGAAACCGAGGATGGAAATGGAAATCACGGCCTTGAAAAGATCGGCGCCGGAATAAAGAAAATGGCCCAAATAATGCGGCGGTCGGCGCCGATTCAAAATCT
Organism: Aegilops bicornis; assembly: GCA_021605145.1. Classification (NCBI taxonomy): domain Eukaryota; kingdom Viridiplantae; phylum Streptophyta; class Magnoliopsida; order Poales; family Poaceae; genus Aegilops; species Aegilops bicornis. Next base: position 169,175,020 of record CM038673.1, on the reverse strand, counting down.
CTCGGCGAACAACAAAACACTGCCCCTAAAGGATAACTTGGTGACGAGCTATCCAACCTAAACAAGATTACGGACAGACTATGTCAAATACATGGTACCTCCGGAAGCACGCAAACCATACCCACGGAGATTGTTGGGTCTTCAAGCAGTCCGGCCGACTTAATGCGAACACAAGGGCTCGACACACCAAGGGAAAATGATGACGAGCACCACAAGCGAGCCCCGAAAACAAAAGAATTTCCCACAAAAGGTTAAAACAGTAAACTCACTTCACGTGATCAAATGGAAAAAGCAGGCGGCGCCCACTAAAAGCGCGCCGCATTGGTTATCAAAACCAATCACCTTCGACCATCGGGACTATTCCGATAATATCCGGACGCAGGATGGACTGCCTTGATATTGGATCCTATAATCGACGGATTCCAATTTACACATGTCCTCATGGATGGCGGCGATGACATAAACCTGATATATCGAGGACACAATCTGCAGGATGGGGATAAACCCAACCAAAATTCGCCATAGCAACACCTCCTTTAAAGGAGTCTTGCCAGCCCATACGCCCTTTACACGGGCTCCATCTGCTAGAAGTTGTGTTTGGTTCATCGACAACTTCCGTCGCGAAAGGTTACTCTTCCATGTCGCCCGTTTAAAAGTAGCCATCAAGCACTATTGGGACGTGAAGCTTTCGCCCGCTTTAACGCATAATACCGCATTATGCATCTCTAACACTTAAAATGCGGCCAGCGGCATCATCTCGTGAAAAGGAAGTATTAAGTGTTACTCGGCGGCGGAAGAAGGGAAGCGCATCGACAGCTCCACGCCTATCCGCTCCACTAGGCAAAGAACACGCAATAGGTCATTCAAGTCCCGGATACGGCTAGACGAGTCCGGCGCCAACTAGCGGCATACCCCCATACAAGGGGCTGCATGCATGTATAACAAGAGACAATAAAGCTCAAATTTTATTCACTTCTTCGAACCGTACTTTGTTTATTTAAATATTAAGTACATCTTTCGCATGATCCTTTTTCTTTTAAACTAAGTTCCTCTCTTTTCTGAGATGAACAACGTCTGCACCTGTCCGGGATACGGCTGCGCGGAGACCTGTTGTGAGCGTGCGGTAAAGGGACCCGTTGCAAGGATTCTTTTGATTAAGACCACATGTAAACCTTATGTCACTGTCTCTTGTTGATACACGTCCCCTCGGTTCCTTAATATAACCGAGGAGGAGGCTGGTGCTTTGGCATTGGCCGCACCAGAATTTTTGCGCGTACCTGGACACAAAGGGCTTAGGGCCTTATTTTGCCCACTTTTCATAAAGACCGAATACCTTAGGAAGTATCCGGCGTCTCGAGTTAGGCCTTATATGCATCAGCTCCGAATCATGTCTTTGGTCAAATGTTGGGTTGCCCGGCTCCTGTGTTTTGCTGCCTTACGTTCCGTTTTCACGGCTAATGCGGCACCAGGAGAACTCTGCGATTGTGCCCAGTTCGGCCGGGCGAGCACCTCAAGAGAGAAAGCCGAAAACCATTTGTCATGATATAGCGAGGTAGTCAACCACTCGATGACTCACAGGAATGTTTAGAATTCCTCCGCATTAACGAAGGACGGTTTTCGGTCGAGCACATACGCACCGAATTCGGGAGAGTGCGGTGCCCCGAGGCTATATAGTAGCCCCACCCTCGAACTCCTATGGCTAAGTGAAAGTGATAAAAGCATTATAGTCCGGTTGCACGGTTCGCTACGCTATCACCTCCTTAACAGGACCAAGGCGTTGGATTAAGTGTGAAAAAGCGCTTTTTGCAAACACCCCGCACTATGTGCGTGGGGGCTGAAACCAAGGACTGCCATCTTTCGAGTTATATACACATATACATAAGCGGCCGCACAGGGAGTAGTTTACTACTTGAGCATACAAGTATAAAAAGCACTCTTATTACATTGAAACATTGTTTTCACAAATCATTCTAACATAATATCCTTCTAGCTGCGTCTCTATTAAGCAGCGCCCGTGAGACTTCTTCAAAGTAGTGCTCGGCGGTACTAAACTTACATGCGAGTCTTGGGATGCAACGTCGATTACCTTCATCTCTTGCCCGGTATGTCTTGACACGGGCAAGAGCCATCAGCGCTCCCTCAATACATGTCGATCGCTTCATCGGCGTCGTCTGGCAGCACCGCTCAAGAAACTGCTGCACTACACCAAAATAGCTCTTGGTGGGGTCCATCCGGCCACAAGTGAGTCAAGACATGCTTCATGGCCAATCCGGACAATCGATTCAGCTCGGCCCACTCGGCCAACCGATCGGTCGTGGCGAGAGGATGCTCCGGACTATGGAATTGCGACCGATATAGCTCTTCCCTTTTGTGCCCCTTCGGCCGGAAGTGCTCAACCGCGTCCACTGGCGCTTCGCCGCCAAGTCCATATAAGCATCCTCTAAACTCCATAATTTATCCAACGGAGCATACTTTGGATCTGTATATTTCCTCCAGCGTAAGCGGTTTTCCGGCCGCAATTGCCACGGCGACTCAGCTCCTCCTTGGCAGCTCTCAAAGCCGATTGGGCATTATTGGTTTCAGCGGCGGCCTTCTTTAGGCCCTCCTGTTCCTCTTGATGCTCTTTTTCAAGAACCTCGCAGCGATCGGTAGCATTCCTTAACCTTTTGGCCATCTCGGCCATCTCCTCTTTCTTGGCGATGAGCAGCCTGTTCAGCTTCTAGCTCTTGGCCGCCTTTAAAGCAGCGCATTACTACTCTGGCTTGCTCTTTCGCTCGAGCAAGTTACGCCCGCAGCTCCTCAACGGCAGCGGCACCATCTGCATTAAAGCATACACACGATGAACATGGGCGTCAAGCTCCCTTAACAGGTGTCCGCATAGAAGTCGCATACCTTGTGACTCGTCAAACCGTTTATTGACCGGTAGCGATGTCCGCATACGCCTCGTCAAGTTGCCGCTTCAGTTCGGCATATTCATCGATCCGGTGGCCTCCGGACGCCCGCCACCTGTTTAGGAGCGGCGATATGTTAAAGCGAAATTTGATCCTCGACACGTCATCAATTTTGACAACATACCGAATCTCGGGGCTACTATCTATACATGGCGCATTTATATGCATAATTGTCGTGAGTACATCATTTTTTGCGTACCTCAAACCCCGTCAGTAAGCTTCTAACGGCTTCGTGCAATCCGCTCTCTGCGGATGCAATTCTTTCAATCACCGTACCCATTAGAGCACGGTGATCTTCTGAGATAGACGCTCACTCGAGCAAATCCCTCAGCTCCTCTGACCGCACACCACTTGGCGCTGGACCTTCCGCTCCCGCCGGACTTGGGGGAACCCTCTGCGACGACACCTCCGGGTCGTCCGCTTCACATGAGGGTGCGACAGGTGGAGGCGTTTCGCTCTCCATCATCTCTGGAAGAAGATCCCCCGAAGACGAGCTCTACTGAGAAGGGCTGAGGTCCGAACTACAAGGTACAATTTCGGTTATCTTCATAAATAAATGCAAGGATGCTCCTTATTTACAATACCCCTTCTTTCTACTTACGGCTCGCTGGAGGGCTGATCCCCTTGGGGAAGCAGTCTTGGTGGGTTACTTCCCAGTAGCCGGACTCTCCGACGAAGATTCCCTTCCTTTCTTTGAGGCCTTGACCTCCAGATCTTCTGAAGCGGTCCTCTTCTCCCCTCGGAAGGTGGGACTCTTAATCCCTCCTTCCTTGATAGCCTCCTTCGCAGAGGCAGTTGCTCCCCCGCTCCTCCCTTCGCCTTCTTTAAAAGGTGCGACCTTCAACATCTTGGTCAACATGGGATCCGGCATGGTCTTTGGGAGGGGAGCCGGACACCTTATCAACTTTGCCTTGGCTATCCACTCCTGTTCAAGAAACGGCTCCTTTAAAGGGCATATATGTATAATAAATGAATGAACAGCTTGTCCGGTTCTGAGGACTACTTACTTGAGTATCTGGGTGATTGCAGCTTAGTCCCGCGTCCTCGGTCAAGTCCGGACACTTCTCTTGTGATCCGAAGAACAGTTTATACATCTCCATGGGCGTCATGCCCATAAAGTTTTGGAGAGCTCGTGGTCCCTCCGGATTGAATTCCCACAGGCGGAGGCGGCGTTCTTGAGGCTGAAGATGCCGGATCACAATAACCTACGCCCATCGCAACCAGATTGATCCCTCTTTCACAGAGATCTTGAATACGGCCTACTGGCGAGAGGAACGTCCTTGGGCGACCCCAGTCGAGCCTTGTTGACCCATGGCGCCGGCCCGGCTGTGGTGGACTGGCCGGAAGGCGAGGCGCCGCCCATTTGGTGCCCACAGGAGCGGTGATATAAAACCACTCCGTTGCCACAAACCAAGCTCCTCTTGAAAGGAGCCCTCGGGCCTGAGCATCGGCACATTTGCTTATGACCGCCCCTCCCTCACTTTCTGCTTGCTGCCCCTTGATCGTCTTTGGCTCCACCTTGAAGGTTTTGAGCCACGATCCAAAGTGGGGGGTAATATGGAGGAAGGCCTCACATACAACAATGAATGACGAGATATGGAGGATGGACTCCGGATTCAAGTCATGGAAATCAAGCCCATAATAAAACATGAGCCCCCTTGCGAAGGGGTCCATCGGGAAGCCTAAACCCCGACGGAAGTGAGACACGAACACCACGTTCTCACCGGGCTCAGGAGTGGGAATAACCTGCCCTGGAGCAGGCAGCCTATGCGAGATCTCGCCGGTTAGATACATGGCGTCTCGCAGCTTTAGCACGTCTTCTTATGTGACGGAGGAAGACATCCATCGGCCATGTTGGTCGGTGCCTGACATCGTCGAGAGTCCGAAGCGCCTGAATCTGAAGCTTTGGGTGTTGGAACTCGAAACACGAGGCGAACTCGATAGAGGGTGTAAAAAGGAGAGGGCCTTGGTCTCGTTATAAAGAGGTTGGATACCAAGAGCCCACCCCATGGTCGATTAGGACTCGCCTTTGATAGAAAAGGCGAGCCAACGGGCACGGTTGGGTTACCCACGTCCGTATTGATGAGAATCCCGGAATAAGGGGGCACGATCTACGCTTTGATAAGACGTGCCAGGGAAACCGCCTCGCTAAACACGCTGAGGTGGAACAATAAAAAACTATTCATATAAAGGCACGGCCGTGGTGTGATGTCACGCCCGCGGAATACGTCAGCAGATCTGTGCAAAACTATTCTCTCTACGGTGGTATGTGGAATTTATTTTTGCGAGCGGACACTATCCTGGTGTTCACAATCTTCTATGAATTATTGAAGGAAGAACCCGCCTTGCAATGCCGAAGACAACATGCGCGCGGACTCGTCGTCATTGAAGCCTGGTTCGAGAGCTCTTGAGGAGTTACGGACTAGGGGTGTCCGGATAGCGAACTATCATCATCGGCGGACTCCAAGACTATGAAGATACAAGATTGAAGACTTCGTCCGTGTCCGGATGGGACTTTCCTTGGCGTGGAAGGCAAGCTTGGCGATCTGGATATGTAGATCTCCTACCATTGTAACCCGACTACTGTGTAACCCTAACCCTATCCGGTGTCTATATAAACCGGAGGGTTTTAGTCCGTGGGACGAACAACAATCATACCATAGGCTAGCTTCTAGGGTTTAGCCTCTTTCATCTCGTGGTAGATCCACTCTTGTAACACACATCATCAATATTAATCTAGCGGGGCGTGAGGTTTTACCTCCATCAAGAGGGCCCGAACCTAGGTAAAACATCGTGTCCCTTGTCTCCTGTTACCATCCGCCTAGACGCACAGTTCGGGACCCCCTACCCGAGATCCGCCGGTTTGACACCGGCAGTGCACCAGTACAGTGGAATAGATCAACAGATCAACTTGTGTGTCTAGAGGTGCCCCTGCCCCGTATATAAAGGAGCAAGGGGGGAGGCGGCCGGCCAGGAGGAGGGCGCGCCAAGGGGGGAGTCCTACTCCCACCGGGAGTAGGACTCCTCCTTTTCCTTGTTGGAGTAGGAGAGGGAAGGAAGGGAGGGAGAAGGAGAAGGAAAAAGGGCCCGCCCCCTCCTTGTCCAATTCGGACTAGAGGGGGAGGGGGGCGCGGCTGCCCTGGCCGCCCCTCCTCTTCTCCCACTAAGGCTCATGAGGCCCAATTAACTCCCCGGGGGGTTTCGGTAACCCCGCGGCACTCCGGTTTTCTCCGAATCCACTCGGAACACTTCTCGTGTCCAAATATACTCGTCCAATATATTGATCTTTACGTCTCGGCCATTTCGAGACTCCTCGTCATGTCCGTGATCATATCCGGAACTCCAAACTACCTTCGGTACATCAAAACACAAAAACTCATAATACTGATCGTCACCAAACTTTAAGCGTGCGGACCGTACGGGTTCGAGAACTATGTAGACATGACCGAGACACGTCTCCGGTAAATAACCAATAAGCGGAACACGGATGCTCATATTGGCTCCCACATATTATACGAAGATCTTTATCGGTCAAACCGCATAACAACATACGTTGTTCCCTTTGTCATCGGTATGTTACTTGCACGAGATTTGATCGTTGGTATCTCAATACCTAGTTCAATCTCGTTACCGAGAATCTCTTTACTCGTTCGTAATACATCATCCTGCAACTAACTCATTAGTTACAATGCTTGCCGGGCTTATAGTGATGTGCATTACCGAGAGGGCCGGAGATACCCCTCAGAGCAATCGGAGTGACAATCCTAATCTCGAAATCGCCAACTCAACAAGTACCTTCGGAGACACCTATAGAGCACCTTTATAATCACCCGATTCGTTGTGACGTTTGGTAGCACACAAAGTGTTCCTCTGGTAAATGGGAGTTGCATAATCTCATGGTCATAGGAACATGTATAAGTCATGAAGAAAGCAATAGCAACATACTAAACGATCAAGTCCTAAGCTAACGGAATGGGTCAAGTCAATCACATCATTCTCCTAATGATGTGATCCCGTTAATCAAATGACAACTCATGTCCATGGCTAGGAAACTCAACCATCTTCGATTAACGAGCTAGTCAAGTAGAGGCATACTAGTGACACTATGTTTGTCTATGTATTCACACATGTATCATGTTTCCGGTTAATACAATTCTAGCATGAATAATAAATATTTAAAAGGATATAAGGAAATAAATAATAACTTTATTATTGCCTCTAGGGCATATTTCCTTCAGTCTCCCACTTGCACTAGAGTCAATAATTTAGATTACACATAATGATTCTAACACCCATGGAGCCTTGGTGCTGATCATGTTTTGCTCGTGGAAGAGGCTTAGTCAACGAGTCTGCAACATTCAGATTCGTATGTATCTTGCAAATCTCTATGTCTCCCACCTGGACTTGGTCCGGATGGAATTGAAGCGTCTCTTGGCGTGCTTGGTCCTCTTGTGAAATCTGGATTCCTTTGCCAAGGCAATTGCACCGATATTGTCACAAAGATTTTCATTGGACCCGATGCACTAGGTATGACACCTAGATCGGATATGAACTCCTTCATCCGGACTCCTTCATTTGCTTTATGCAAGCAGCTATGTACTCCGCTTCACACGTAGATCCCGCCACGGCGCTTTGTTTAGAAGCGCACCAACCGACGGCTCCACCTTTCAATGTAAACACGTATCCGGTTTGCGATTTAGAATCATCCGGATCGATGTCAAAGCTTGCATCGACGTAACCATTTACGACTAGCTCTTTGTCACCTCCATAAACGAGAAACATATCCTTAGTCCTTTTCAGGTATTTCAGGATGTTCTTGACCATTGTCCAGTGATCCACTCCTGGATTACTTGGGTACCTCCCTGCTAAACTAATAGCAAGGCATACATTAGGTCTGGTACACAATATTGCATACATGATAGAGCCTATGGCTGAAGCATAGGGAACATCTTTCATTTTCTCTCTATCTTCTGCAGTGGTCGGGCATTGAGTCTTACTCAACTTCACACCTTGTAACACAGGCAGGAACCCTTTCTTTGCCTGGTCCATTTTGAACTTCTTCAAAACTTTGTCAAGGTATGTGCTTTGTGAAAGTCCAATCAAGAGTCTTGATCTATCTCTATAGATCTTGATGCCCAATATGTAAGTGCTACCTCTTGAGCACTGTGTTGGATTTCCTTGAAGAGGAAAGGATGATGCAGCAAAGTAGCGTAAGTATTTCCCTCAGTTTTTAAGAACCAAGGTATCAATCCAGTAGGAGGCTACGCGCGAGTCCCTCGTACCTACACAAAGCAAATAACTCCTCGCAACCAACGCGATAAGGGGTTGTCAATCCCTTCACGGTCACTTACGAGAGTGAGATCTGATAGAGATGATAGGATAATATTTTTGGTATTTTTGTGATAAAGATGCAAAGTAAAATAAAAGCAAAGTAAAAAGCAAAGGCAATAATAAAGTGATGGAAGATTAATATGATGAAGATAGAGTCGGGGCCATAGATTTCACTATTGGCTTCTCTCAAGAGCATAAGTATTCTACGGTGGGTGAGCGAATTCTTGTTGAGCAATTGATGTAATTGAGCATAGTTATGAGAATATCTAGGTATGATCATGTATATAGGCATCACGTCCGAGACAAGTAGACCGACTCACACTTTTGCATCTACTACTATCACTCCACTCATCGACCGCTATCCGGCATGCATCTAGAGTATTAAGTTCAAGAAAAGCGAGTAGCATGCCTTAAGCAAGATGACATGATGTAGAGGGATAAATTCATGCAATATGATAAAAACCCCATCTTGTTATCCTCGATGGCAACAATACAATACGTGCCTTGCTGCCCCTCATCCTTTGGGAAAGGACACCGCAAGATTGAACCCAAAGCTAAGCACTTCTCCCATTGCAAGAAAAACCAATCTAGTAGGCCAAACCAAACTGATAATTGAAAGAGACTTGCAAAGATAACCAATCATACATAAAATAATTCAGAGAAGATTCAAATATTGTTCATAGATAATCTTGATCATAAACCCACAATTCATCCGCCTCAACAAACACACCGCAAAAAGAAGATTACATCGAATAGATCTCCATGAGAGAGGGGGAGAACATTGTATTGAGATCCAAAAAGAGAGAAGAATCAATATAGCTAATAACTATGGAACCGAAGTTACGAGGTAAACTACTCACACTTCATCGAAGGGGCTATGGTGATGATGTAGAAGCCCTCCGTGATGGATGCCCCCTCCGTGAACTCGGAACAGGCCCCAAGATGGGATCTCGTGGAGTCTGAGAAGGTTGCGGCGGTGGAATTAGGTTTTGGCTCCGTGTCACAGTGGTTTGAAGTGCGTGGGTATATATAGGAGGAAGGAGTACATCGGTGGAGCAGCGGGGGCCACGAGGGTGAAGCGCGTCCCCTACCTCGTGCCCTCCTCCTTCCTTTCTTGATGTAGGGTCCAAGTCTCCACGGATCTTGTTCGTGAGAAAATCACGTTCGAAGGTTTCATTCCGTTTGGTCTCCGTTTGATATTACATTTCTTGAAACTACAAATAGGCAAAAAAACAATTACAGGCTGGGCCTCCGGTTAATAGGTTAGTCCCAAAAATAATATAAAAGTGGATAATAAAGCCCAATAATGTCCAAAACAGTAGATAATATAGCATGGAGCAATCAAAAATTATAGATACGTTGGAGACGTATCGGGCATCTAAGCTTAATTCACCTTTCGTCCTCGGTAGGTAAATGATAAAACAGAATTTTTGATGCGAGTGCTACTTGGCATGATTTCAATGTAATTCTTCTTAATTGTGGTATGAATATTTAGATCCGAAGATTCAAGACAAAAGTTCATATTGACATAAAAATAATAATACTTCAAGCATACTAACAAAGCAATCATGTCTTCTCAAAATAACATGACCAAAGAAAGTTATCCCTACAAAATCATATAGTCCGGCTATGCTCTATCTTCACCACACAAAGTATTTAAATCATGCACAACCCCGATGACAAGCCAAGCAATTGTTTCATACTTTTGACATTCTCAAAACTTTTTCAATCTTCACGCAATACATGAGCACGAGCCATGGATCTCTACTCCTAGTATAGCAGTTGGTGAATAGTCCGCCGGTTATTTTTCGCTGGTTTTATTTCGCCTCACCACTTTCGTTGGTTTTATTTCGCTGGTTTTATTTCGTCTCCCTCCCATCTGCCTTTTCGCTTCACCACCCACATAAACCCATCAAATTAGTTACCATATAAAAATAAATCACAATCAATCAAGTATTGATGATCCGATTAGTTACCATAATCGCAATCAATCAAGTATTGATGGGATATTTCCTTATATTGATGTGATTTTCCCTTTCTTATCATCAATCATCTCTATTGCCTAAAACATGCGTAGCTTTCCTTTTCCTGCCAACCGAACGCGTCCCGTCTCCCTACATCCGTTGGTTTTATTTCGCCTCACCACTTTCGTTGGTTTTATTTCTTTGGTTTTTTTTAGTCTACCTCCCACTTTACTTTTCGCTTCACCACCCACATAAACCCATCAGATTAGTTACCATATAAAAATAAATCACAATCAATCAAGTATTGATGATCAGATTAGTTACCATATAAAAAAATAAATCGCAATCAATCAAGTATTGATGGGATATTTCCTTATATTTATGTGATTTTCCCTTTCTTATCATCAATCATCTCTACTGCCTAAAAAATGCGTAGCTTTCCTTTTCACCTTAACCGACCGCATCCCGTCTCCCTACATCCGCCCTCGTTGCTCTGCCTCCCTTTTGAAAAAACCCTCTCGTTTGACCTCCCCAAACCCCATACGATGGAAAAACCAGTGATGCTTCCCTCCTCTCGACCGCTCCATACTCCGGATCGCGGCCCCATCCCCATCCTCCTCTCACGTCCACGGTGGCCGGACTGCCGCCACCACCCTTCTACTCTCTACGCCGCTGTCCTCCCGCTCGCTTTCGCCGCCGCCCGTCGCCACCAATCCCGTGAAAGGCGTCGTTCTTCTATGTCGCCTCCTTTCCCCATCCAAGCACGACCATGGCAACGGGCGCCTCTCATGTGTCCCGCGATGAGGTTTGGGGAGGCGCGACCACAATCGATGAGGGATCTCACCGCGGACCCGTCCCTGGGATGGTGTTGCCTACATTGCGAATGGGATCGAAGGAGGGACTACTTCGTCGTCAAGGTCGGCGAGGCGGCCGATTAGAACTGGTTGTGAACATGGGAGTTCGTCCCCATGGAGGCGGCCGTGGAGATTGGATGTGAAGCAACCCCACTTGCGGTGGTGGAGGCTTGCCGTCCATGTGATCCTTTCTTCTCCGGTATCCCCATTCCTTGCCTCCCATTACAAAAGCGAGCATGAATGAGAGCAGGGGCTGATTTTCATCAATTCATTTCTCATATTTTTAGTTGCTTTTTTGAGATTATACAAGATGCTCCCGATCTGTTTTGTCAAATTAATTGGATCGTCTTATGGAATTGACAACCATTGTATTTTTCACCTCATGTTATTTCTTAATCCTTGTCCCACTAGGCATCCACTACATGTTTGGTAATGACGTGATGTTGAGGCGGCTAGGAGAAGCTCAGCAGCCGGATCAAGGGCTATCGAGATGGATCCGGGAGCCAAGCGATAGTTCTTCTGTTAAATTTTGGTTATTATCTTTTCTATTGTTACGATTGTGGGATGGTTGATTTTGACTCGGTGTAACATTTGCATTTGTTTCCCCAGCTTGTTGGCGTGAATGCGTGTACTGCGGCAACTAATCAAGAGCGAGGCGGTGCACATCGAAAGCTACGCTGAATGTAGTGCACATAGGTAGGTCAACATATTTTGTAGCTCTTTCGGATGTAAAAGCATATGTTGCATAGTAAATTATTATCTTCCAAGCATACTCACATTTCACTAACAAATAGGGGAGGTTCAGACTTGAGCAATGATAAAAGGTATGTTCCTCACTCTTTTGTTGGAATTTTAGTTCCAAGTTAACATGATTTCTTATCCGCTTCATAAGTCATGCATTTGCTTAATTAGGTGATAAGTAGAGCAAACAAAAAATTGATCATGTTATTGTGGGGTTTGTTTAAACTCCAGCATAAGGAATTCTGGTTTAAAAAAAGACTTTTGACTTCTTTAATTACAAATTGATTGCAACATCGTGTTAGTATGTGATTTCTCACATCTTGTTATAATATTTGTGAAGACGTGCATTGCACGTGCACTTGAAGCGGGCCCGTGGCCTCTGTAGAGACAGCCGGCAATGACCGGGCCACCTCCTCCGTGTATTCTTGGAGCTGTGGCTGGCCGATTTACATGAAATCAATTCCCTCAGTTCTGGTGGCAAATATAATACACATAATCCATATTGTTATGCGTTAGCGCGTGTGTGTCTGGTTTAAATGGATTATGGTCCCGTACCCAATAAGATGGATATGTGTGTGTGTTAGAGAGAGGGAGAGGGAGAGAGAGAGTGAGGACGAGGGAGGGAGAGTGTGTGTGAGAGGATTTGATGGTAAAAAAGGTCGCCAATGTCGTAATATTGAACTCTTAAAGTTAATGTGGCCCCGTTGAAACGCACGGGCGTTCTTCTAGTATAGCATTGTATGTGGAATAGAATGGTGGTTGTGGACAAGACCAAAAAAGGGGAAAGATAGTCTCACATCAACTAGGCGTATCAACGGGCTATGGAGATGCCCATCAATAGATATCAATGTGAGTGAGTAGGGATTGCCATGCAACGGGTGCACTAGAGCTATAAGTATATGAAAGCTCAACAAAAAGGAACTAAGTGGGTGTGCATCCAACTCGCTTGCTCACGAAGACCTAGGGCATTTTGAGGAAGCCCATCATTGGAATATACAAGCCAAGTTCTATAATGAAAAATTCCCACTAGTATATGAAAGTGACAAAATGAGAGACTCTCTATCATGAAGATCGTGGTGCTACTTTGAAGCACAAGTGTGGTAAAAGGATAGTAACATTGTCCCTTCTCTCTTTTTCTCTCTTTTTTTTATTTGGGCCTTTTCTATTTTTTTATGGCCTCTTTTTTCGTCTGGAGTCTCATCCCGACTTGTGGATTCCATCATCCTTTTCCTCACTTGGGATAATGCTCTAAAAATTGATGATCATCACACTTTTATTTTCTTATAACTCAACATTTACAACTCGATTCTTAGAACAAGATATGAATCTATATGAATGCCTCCGGCGGTGTACCAGGATATGCAATGAATCAAGAGTGACATGTATGAAATAATTATGAATGGTAGCTTTGCCACAAATACAATGTCAGCTACATGATCATGCTAGCAATATGACAATGATGGATCATGTTGTAATAAACGGAACGGTGGAAAGTTGCATAACAATATATCTCGGAATGTCTATGAAAATGCCATGATAGGTAGGTATGGTGGCTGTTTTGAGGAAGTTATATGGTGAGTGTATGATACCGGCGAAAAGTGCGCGGTATTAGAGAGGCTAGCATTGGTGGAAGGAAGAAAAGTGCGTATAATCATGGACTCAACATTAGTCATGAAGAACTCATATACTTATTGCAAAGATCTACAAGTTATCAAAGCAAAGTATTACGCGCATGCTCCTAGGGTGATAGATTGGTAGGAAAATACCATCGCTCGTCCCCGACCGCCACTCATAAGGAAGACAATAAATAAATAAATCATGCTCCGACTTCATCACATAACGGTTCACCATACGTGCATGCTACGGGAATCACAAACTTTAACACAAGTATTTCTCAAATTCACAACTACTCAACTAGCATGACTCTAATATCACCATCTTCATATCTCAAAACAATTATCAAGCATCAAACTTTTCTTAGTATTCAACGCACTCAAAAGAAAGTTTTACAAATCTTGAATACCAAGCATATTAAGATTTTTTAAGAAAATTACCATGGTATTTAAGACTCTCAAAATAATCTAAGTGAAGCATGAGAGATCAAAATTTTCTATAAAACAAATCCACCTCGTGCTCTAAAAAATATAAGTGAAGTACTAGAGCAAAACTATATAACTCAAAAGATATAAGTGAAGCACATAGAGTATTCTAACAAATTCCAAATCATGTATGGCTCTCTCAAAATGTGTGTACAACAAGTATGATTGTGGTAAACTAAAAAGCAAAGACTTAAATCATACAAGACGCTCCAAGCAAAGCACATATCATGTGGTGAATAAAAATAAAGCTCCAAGTAAAGTTACCGATGGAAGTAGACGAAAGAGGGGATGCCTTCCGGGGCATCCCCAAGCTTTGACTTTTTGGTGTCTTTAGATTATCTTGGGGGTGCCATGGGAATCCCCAAGCTTAGGCTCTTGCCACTCCTTTTTCCATAATCCATCAAAAGATTTCACCCAAAACTTGAAAACTTCACAACACAAAACTAAACAGAAATCTCGCGAGCTCCATTAGCGGAAGAAAATAAAAGACCACTTCAAGGTACTGTAATGAACTCATTCTTTATTTATATTGGTGTTAAACCTACTGTATTCCAACTTCTCTATAGTTTATAAACTATTTTAGTAGCCATAGATTCATCAAAATAAGCAAACAACACACGAAAAACAGAATCTGTCAAAAACAGAACAGTCTGTAGTAATCTGTAACTAACACAAACTTTTGGAACTCAAAAAAATCAGAAAAAATAGGAAAACCTAGACAATTTGTTTGTTTATCAGCAGCAATTGGAATCACTATTTTATCACGTTCTGGTGATTTTTAACAATTGTTTTCGTGAACAGAAAGTTTCTGGAAATTACAGCAAGATCAAATAACTATCATCCAAGAAGATCCTATAGGTTTAACTTGGCACAAACACTAATTAAAACATAAAAACACATCTAACCAGGGGCTAGATCAAAGATTTATTCCTAAATAGAAGAAAAAGCAAAAAAAACTAAAAATAAAATTGGGTTGCCTCCAAACAAGCGCTATCGTTTAACGCCCCTAGCTAGGCATAAAAGCAAGGGTAGATCTAGGTATTGCCATAATAGTGGTACGACAAATCATGAAAACTTCTCTCATATTCTCTATGTTCAGCAACAAGTTATCTTTTAGGCAAGAAAAAATAATCAAAAGGGCTAAATTTAATAGGACAAAAGTCCCCAAGATCAATCTCGGGGGATATGGGTTCCTCCCTAGGCCCTTTGTATTGCACAACCAATTCATCATTAAGAGCATTCTTTTGGCAAAAAGTCACAAGCCTTCGTTCAAGAGGAAAACCTAGTCCATTATTCTGAATAGCAAAATCATCATTAAGCTCGGAAATTCTATCAACTAGAACATCGGTAGGAACCATTTTCCTAAGATTTTCATTATAAGCAATATGATCTAAAGATTGTAAGCGCATCATGTCTTCTTGATTAAAAAGGATAGCTTCAATGGGAGGATGACTAGCATCTACCCTATAATGCGCAAAGATTTTTTTGGCCTCTTTTATTATAAATCTAAACTCATGAGCCAAAAGATAGTGGCGGCGCGCTTAACAGAAGAATGCTCAGTATTAGAAAATTCTAAGAAAATTCTTTGTATGCAAGGATGCATATGCATAAATTGCCTTTCAAGTTCAACTATAAGCATGGCAATAGCGTCCGCAAGACTACTAGTTCTATGAAGAATAGAACTGCCCATAGAAGGCAAAGCACCAACACAAATAAACAAATCTTGAATAACTCCTTTTCCAATAATATTACCACTACCAATTCGAAATCTTTTTGTATGCAAGGTAGGGGGTCCTTCAGCAGGAGCATCATAATTTTCCATGATATTATTATTGTCCATATTGGCAATAATTTCCCCAAATTCAGACATAACGACAAGCAAGCGAGAAAGAGGCAAACAGAAAAAGAGAGGGCGAATAAAACGGCAAGGGTGAAGTGGGGGAGAGGAAAACGAGAGGCAAATGGCAAATAATGTAATGCGGGAGATAAGGGATTGTGATGGGTACTTGGTATGTTGACTTTTGTGTAGACTCCCGACAGCGGCCTTAAATTCTTCTTGCTACCTCTTGAGCACTGCGTTGGATTTCCTTGAAGAGGAAAGGATGATGCAACAAAGTAGCGTAAGTATTTCCCTCAGTTTTTGAGAACCAAGATATCAATCCAGTAGGAGGCTACGTGTGAGTCCCTCGTACCTGCACAAAGCAAATAACTCCTCGCAGCCAACGCGATAAGGGGTTGTCAATCCCTTCACGGTCACTTACGAGAGTGAGATCTAATAGAGATGATAGACAATATTTTTTGGTATTTTTGTGATAAATATGCAAAGTAAAATAAAAGCAAAGTAAAAAAGCAAAGGCAATAATAAAGTGATGGAAGATTAATATGATGAAGATAGACCCGGGGCCATAGATTTCACTAGTGGCTTCTCTCAAGAGCATAAGTATTCTACGGTGGGTGAACAAATTACTGTTGAGCAATTGACAGGATTGAGCATAGTTATGAGAATATCTAGGTATGATCATGTATATAGGCATCACGTCCGAGACAAGTAGATCGACTCCTGCGTGCATCTACTACTATTACTCCACTCATTGACCGCTATCTAGCATGCATCTAGAGTATTAAGTTCAAGAAAACAGAGTAACGCCTTAAGCAAGATGACATGATGTAGAGGGATAAATTCATGCAATATGATAAAAAACCATCTTGTTATCCTCGATGGCAACAATACAATACGTGCCTTGCTACCCCTCATCACTTTGGGAAAGGACACCATAAGATTGAACCCAAAGCTAAGCACTTCTCCCATTGCAAGAAAAACCAATCTAGTAGGCCAAACCAAACTGATAATTCGAAGAGACTTGCAAAGATAACCAATCATACATAAAAGAATTCAGACAAGATTCAAATATTGTTCATAGATAATCTTGATCATATACCCACAATTCATCGGTCTCAACAAACACACCGCAAATAGAAGATTACATCGAATAGATCTCCACGAGAGGGGGAGAACATTGTATTGAGATCCAAAAAGAGAGAAGAAGCCATCTAGCTACTAATTATGGACCCGAAGGTCTGAGGTAAACTACTCACACTTCATCGAAGAGGCTATGGTGTTGATGTAGAAGCCCTCCATGATGGATGCCCCCTCCGGTGGAGCTCCGGAACAGGCCCCAAGATGGGATCTCATGGGTACAGAAGGTTGCGGCGGTGGAATTAGGTTTTTGGCTCCGTATCTGATCGTTTGGGGGCAATGCGTGGGTATATATAGGAGGAAGAAATGCTGTTGGTGGAGCAACGGGGGGCCCACGAGGGTGAAGCGCGCCCCTACCTCGTGCCCTCCTCAAGCTTCCTTGGCGTGAGGTTCCAAGTCTCCTGGATGTTGTTCGTGAGAAAATCACGTTCCCGAAGAAGGTTTCATTCCGTTTGGACTCCGTTTGATATTACATTTCTTGAAACTACGAAATAGGCAAAAAAACGACAATTACAATTTGGGCCTCCGGTTAATAGGTTAGTCCCAAAAATAATATAAAAGTGGATAATAAAGCCCAATAATGTCCAAAACAGTAGATAATATAGCATGGAGCAATAAAAAATTATAGATACGTTGGAGACGTATCAGTAAGCAGCTTCACCGAGGTCCTTCATTAAAAAACTCTTATTCAAGTATCCTTTTATGCTATCCAGAAATTCTATATCATTTCCAATCAGCAATATGCCATCCACATATAATATTAGAAATGCTACAGAGCTCCCACTCACTTTCTTGTAAATACAAGCTTTTCCAAAAGTCTGTATAAAACCATAGGCTTTGATCACACTATCAAAACGTTTATTCCAACTCCGAGAGGCTTGCACCAGTCCATAAATGGATCGCTGGAGCTTGCACACTTTGTTAGCTCCCTTTGGATCGAAAAATCTTCTGGTTGCATCATATACAATTCTTCTTCTAGAAATCCATTCAGGAATGCAGTTTTGACATCCATTTGCCAAATTTAAAAATCATAAAATGCGGCATTTGCTAACATGATTCGGATAGACTTAGGCATCGCTACGGGTGAGAAAGTCTCATCGTAGTCAATCCCTTGAACTTGTCAAAAAACTTTTGAAACAAGTCGAGCTTTATAGACAGTAACATTACCGTGAGCGTCAGTCTTCTTCTTAAAGATCCGTTTATTCTTAATGGCTTGCCGATCATCGGGCAAGTCAACCAAAGTCCACACTTTGTTCTTATACATGGATCCCATCTTAGATTTCATGGCCTCAAGCCATTTTGCGGAATCTGGGCTCACCATCGCTTCTTCATAGTTCGTAGGTTCGCTTTGGTCAAGTAACATGACCTCCAGAATAGGATTACCGTACCACTCTGGTGCGGATCTTACTCTGGTTGACCTACGAGGTTCAAGAGTAACTTGATCTGAAGTTTCGGATCGGTATCATTAGCTTCCTCACTAATTGGTATAGGTGTCACAGAACCGGTTTATGTGATGAACTACTTTCCAATAAGGGAGCAGTCCAGTTACCTCATCAAGTTCTACTTTCCTCCCACTCACTTCCTTGAGAGAAACTCCTTCTCTAGAAAGGATCCATTCTTAACAACGAATGTCTTGCCTTCGGATGTGTGATAGAAGGTGTACCCAACAGTTTCCTTTGGGTATCCTATGAAGACACATTTCTCCGATTTGGGTTCGAGCTTATCGGGTTGAAGCTTTTTCACATAAGCATCGCAGCCCCAAACTTTAAGAAAGCGACAACTTTGGTTTCTTGCCAAACCCACGATTCATAAGGCGTCACCTCAACGGATTTTGATGGTGCCCTATTTAACGTGAATGCAGCCGTCTCTAAAGCATAACCCCAAAAGCGATAGCGGTAAATCAGTAAGAGACATCATATATCGCACCATATCTAGTAAAATCACGATTATGACGTTCGGACACACCATTACGTTGTGGTGTTCCGGTTGCGTGAGTTGCGAAACTATTCCGCATTGTTTCAAATGTAGACCAAACTCGTAACTCAAATATTCTCCTCCACGATCAGATCGTAGAAACTTTATTTTCTTGTTATGATGATTTTCCACTTCACTCTAAAATTCTTTGAACTTTTCAAATATTTTAGACTTATGTTTCATTAAGTAGATATACCCATATCTGCTCAAATCATCTGTGAAGGTGAGAAAATAATGATACCCGCCGCGAGCCTCAATATTCATCGGACCACATACATCAGTATGTATGATTTCCAACAAATTTGTTGCTTGCTCCATTGTTCCAGATAACGGCGTTTTAGTCATCTTACCCATAAGGCATGGTTCGCAGGCACCAAGTGATTCATAATCAAGTGATTCCAAAAGTCCATCAGTATGGAGTTTCTTCATGCGCTTTACACCAATATGACCCAAACGGCAGTTGATAACCCACAAGTATAGGGGATCGCAACAGTTTTCGAGGGTAGAGTATTCAACCCAAATTTATTGATTCAACACAAGGGGAGCCAAAGAATATTCTCAAGTATTAGCAGCTGAGTTGTCAATTCAACCACACCTGGAAACTTAGTATCTGCAGCAAAGTGTTTAGTAGCAAAGTAATATGATAGTGGTGGTAACGGTAACAAAAGAGTAAAGCAAGTAATAGTAAATATTTTTGGTAATTTTTAGTGATTGTAACAGTAGCAACGGGAAAGTAAATAAGCGAGAACCAGTATATGGAAAACTCGTAGGCACCGGATCAGTGATGGATAATTATGCTGGATCACGGTTCATCATGTATGATCATAACATAGGGTGACACAGAACTAGCTCCAATTAAATCAATGTAATGTAGGCATGTATTCGAATATAGTCATACGTGCTTATGGAAAAGAACTTGCATGACATCTTTTGTCCCTACCGTCCCGTGGCAGCGGGTCCTACTCGGAAACTAAGGGATATTAATTTGAAAGGACATGCGGTGCCCCCATGTGTGGTTTTGGTAATTGATGACATTCTCTATGGACTAATGGTTGCATTGAGTTATATTTGAAGGATTTGTCCATAGGCATTTCTTGAAGTCCATGTGTTGGTTTCAAGGAGTTTAAGTGTTGACCAAGGTGCTATTAAGGAATTATCCAAAGATTGGTCATGTGAGTGTTGAGCTTATTGCAAGCATGTCTTGAATAAGAAGATTGTGTGATCATTCATGTTTACCTTCAAGACATCATCCAAACAAAGAGAGTTGGAAAGATTCAAGGTTGATCAAGACTAAGTCAAGAGTGAATCAAGTTGATCAACTCACAAAGCGTAGAAGATGTACCGAGAGGGATCAAGTGATCCCATGGATTGGTAAGCTATCCATTGCACTCTGTGTACTAACCCATGGTCTATGTGAGAGTCTATGTGGGGTTAGGTACGTGTCCATGGGCTTGCGTCAAGAGGAAGATATCATACAACCCATGGAAAGGATGACATCAAGTGGTGATCGTCATCAAGATTGCCGTGTGCAAGTTCAAGTGGAGCATCACGAAGAGATCAAGTGCTTGAAGCTTGCCATCCATTGTGGTTTCAATGGACTTGTGAAGATGTGTCAAGAGTGGCTCACCCATAGTGGAGTATGGGGAGCAATCATCTAGTCTCCATCGACCCAACGCAATCAAGAAAGGTGGTCCATCTTGAGGAGGACAAGATCGTCATCATCTAGCTCAAGTGGATCATGTGCAAGGCAAAGGTTTGCCCTTGATAGGTTTTCTATTTTACCGGTCTCATGGTGGTAGTTGGGAGACCGGGTTATAGGATCGATAGCCGTACTATCAAGGGGGCTCTCAAGTGAGTAGCTTGATCGTATCGTTAAATCGAGAGCTCAAACCATTGCATCCTTGCATCATGTTTCTTGGTTCTTGTTTGGTTCTCTTTGTGAGTCTTAGAGCTTATGGTCATCTTTATGACAAGCTTGAGTTCATCGAAACGGAGTTTGCATGCGTCTTCTATGATGTTTTCCGTGTTGGAGGTTTTACCGGTCTTTTCCGAGGAAGGGTTCTCACCATTTTCTTTTGGGCCTTTTCTCATTTGCTTATTATTGGTATTTCTCTTAAGATTGTGTTAGCCCTTGTTTCTAGCTTTCCAACAAACTTGGTTTCGTTGAATTGAGTCCGTTTGCAAAAGTTATGGCTGTTTTGGTAAAGGTCTGCGGTACTACCGCGACTAGAGCGGATGTAATTTTTATTACCGCTCGGAGCAGTACTACAGCGGCTCTGAGCGTAGTACCGCCCCAGAGCAAGTACTACGGCTCCTAAGCGGTAGTACCGCTCCGGACCAAAATCTCGTGTTTTGCTCGGTGAAGTAAACCTGAAGTATTTTTTAGTACCGCTTCATAGCGGTAGTACCGCTACCATTTTGCGGTAGTACCGTGAGGTCGAGCGGTAGTACCGTGAAGGACGAGCGGTACTACCGCTCGAAGGTTCTTTTGGCCTTTTGCCTCCCTGTTGTTGTGTTTCTAAGGGTTCTACCGCCCTAAGCGGTAATCTTGCTCCTTGAGCGGTAGTACCGCTCTGTCTTGCTGTGAACATAACGGTTGGATTAAGAGCTCCTATAAAAGCGGGTCTACTTCCCCATTCATCCTCATCCTTATTAGCTCGTGTTCTTCCCCCATTGTTGACCTTCTTCGAGCTTGCTAACTCTCAATCCCTCCAATGATTCTTGCTAGTTCTTGAGGGAAAAGAGAGAGGAGATCTAGATCCACGTTTCCACCAATCACTTTCTCCTCTAAGTGAGGGAACCCCTTGGATCTAGATCTTGGAGTTCTTCGTGTTCTTCTTTCGTTCTTCCTCTCATTTCCCTTCCTAGCATTAGTTGCTTTGGTGGGATTTGGGAGAGAAGGACTTGGGCACTCCGTGTGCCCTTGCCATTGCATTTGGTGCATCGGTTTGAGTTCTCCACGGTGATACGTGGAAGTGAAGTTTGAGAAGCTTATTACTCTTGGGTGTTTGGGCACCCTAGAGTTTGTTCCTCTTAGGTGCCTTGGCGCCCTAGGCAGTTAGTGGTGTTAGAGCTTAATCATTGTGGTGTAAAGCTCCGGGCAAGCGTCGAGGTCTCTAATTAGGTTGTGGAGATCGCCCGAGCAATTTGATCTGCAGTGACCGCCCCAAGGGTTGCCAAAGTGTACGGGTTCGGTGACCGCCCCAAGGGTTGCCATTTATGCGGGTTCGATGACCGCCTCAAGGGTCCCTTAGTGGAATCACGGCATCTTGCATTGTGCTTGGCGTGAGGAGATTACTGATGGCCCTAGTGGCTTCTTGGGGAGCATTGTGCCTCCACACCGCTCCAAGCGGAGACTAGCATCCGCAAGGGTGTGAACTTCGGGATACATCGTCGTCTCCGCGTGCCTCGGTTATCTCTTACCCGAGCCCTTTACTTATGCACGTTACTTTGTGATAGCCATATTGTTCTTGTCATATATCTTGCTATCACATAGTTGCTTATCTTGCTTAGCATTAGTTGTTGGTGCACATAGGTGAGCCTAGTTGTTGTAGGTTTTGTGCTTGACAAATTAACCGCTAGGTTTATGCCGCATTTGTTCAAGCCTCAACCGTAATTATTTTAAAGCGCCTATTCACCCCCCCTCTAGGCGACATCCACGATCTTTCAATTGGTATCGTAGCCTCGTCTCTCTTTGTTGGGCTTAACCGCCTAGAGAGTAAAGATGTCGACTAGGGGATTAGGATTCTCTGACACTCTTAGTTTCGATGGCACAAATTTTGATGTTTGGGTTATTCGCATGCTTAATCTCTTTAGGGTCATGGACCCAAATTTGGAGCGAATTGTAGATATGGGTTTTTCTTCTCCAAAGGATCCCCAAAGATTATCTTTAGAGGATGAGAAAAACTCTTATCTCAATGCTCAAGCTTCTAATGTGCTTTTCGATGCTTTGAGCAATGTAGTTATATTTCAACTCATGCCGTTCGGGATGCTCATGAGTTGTGGACGAAGCTTCAAGATAAATATGGTGTGTCCAAGATTTGTAGGGATGATTGTTCTCCCTTCACCTCCGGCCGTATAGTCTTCTCAACTTCTTCTACTTCACCTACATGTGGTTTGCCACAAGGTAATGATATGGTGAGTAGTGTCGGTCATTGCAATGATGATAGTGTGCTTTTGTGGATGATTCTTCATCACTATATTATTGCAATGCTCCGTCTTTGGGCCTTAACACTTGAGCACTCCAAATGTTTCACTTGCTTGTGTTGATATTCCTTGCATATCATGTAGAAATTGCTTGACTAAATCTCATGATGATATGCTTGCTATATCTTGTTGCCATGATAAAAATGCATGTATTTCCTCGAGTTGTTGTGCTAACAATGTAGATGAAACCCAACACTCCATGGAACAAGATGTGGTCTTGAATGGTGCTTCAAGGGATCCTATATCATCATCTATTGCATTTTGCCTTATGGCCAAGGCTTCAAAGGTATCTCCCCCTTTGAATCCCAATATATCTTGCGATGATATTGATGATGGCAAGAGTGATGATGATGTTGATTATGATGAAGAGAGTGATGATGTTGCCTCCTTAAAAATTAAGGGGAAATGATTTTAAAGCTCTTCTTAAGAATAAAATTGCTCGCTCCAACTTCATGGAAATCATGTCTATTGCTATTGAGGGCAAGAAATATATTGATGAGTTGGAATCTCGTCTTGAGGAGCATGAGGTCACCATTGATCAAATGGAAGGTCATGAGCGTGATTACGCTAATGAGATTGCGGACCTCTCTCAAGCTCTTGAACTTGAACAAACCACCAAGGAATCTCTCGAGGAGACTTTTGCTCTAGAATTATCTAGAGTGAGGGAATCTCGTGATAGAGCTCTTGACATGGCCAATGATTTTGAAACTAAAAATGAGGAGCTTGAAGTTGTGCATGCTAAACTCCTTGAGGACTTTGAGCACCTCGAAAATGACTCAAGGGTCATTAAGAGTGAGCTCATGAAACTCACCGAGTCTCATGCTCAACTTAAAGCTTCATATTCAAAAGAGCTTGCCAAGTTGTCTTCTCCTCTTGTTGCTAATGATGATGCTTGTGCTACTAACTCTATCTCTTGTGAAGCATCCATATTGAAGGAGAATGTTGAGCTAAGGGCTCAACTTGAGTTGCTATCTAGCAATTATGGGATGTTGGAAGAAAATCATGTAAGGCTCACAAGCTCTCATGATGATCTTCTAGTATCCCATAATGTGCTAAAGATAGCTCATGAGGCCATGCTTGCTAAGGTAACATCTAGTGATCCTCATGTGGATACTAGCACTACTTCTAGTCAAAATGCTATATTGATATGTGCTAGTCCTTGTAATTCATCTACTCATAATGTTGGTACATCTTGTGATGAATTGCTTTCCTTGCCTTGTTGCTCTAACAATGAAGCTTATACTTCCTCTAGTACTTGTATTGAGACTAACCATGTAGAGGAAATCAAAGAGCTCAAGGCCCAAGTCACTTCTTTGAAGAAAGACTTGGAAAAGAGTCATGAAGGAAATCCACACTCAACAATATCTTGAGTGTGCAAAAATCCCCAATGACAAAGGTGGACTTGGATTCAACTCCAATAAGAAGAAGAAGTCCAAGATGAACAAAAAGAAGGGCCAAGAACAAGTCAAGAAATCGGCCAAGATTGTTTGCTTCAAGTGCAAAGTAGAAGGGCATCATGTTAGATCTTGCCCATTGAAGAAGAAGGCCATTATTGTCAAGCAACAAGGGAAGAGGGCACAAGTTCAATCTCATGCTCAACCTCAAGTTGAAGAGAGGCCACTTCCCAAGAAGACTCAAGTTAATGCTTCTCTTATTGAGAAATCAAGTGAGAAGAAAGTGAAGAGTAGACGTTGCTACTTATGTCGTGAGAAAGGCCACGTCCGCTTCTTCATGCACTAGTGGTAACTTATCCAACCCAATTATTATTGATGATGTCTATTCTCTTGGGAAGGATAAGGTTGGCAATGTGTTTGCCAAGTTTGTTGGTACTCAAAGTGGTGTCAAGAAAAGAACCATTTGGGTGGCCAATCCT
The DNA here is from genome assembly GCA_021605145.1 of Aegilops bicornis. NCBI lineage: Eukaryota > Viridiplantae > Streptophyta > Magnoliopsida > Poales > Poaceae > Aegilops > Aegilops bicornis. Next base: position 169,150,050 of record CM038673.1, on the reverse strand, counting down.
ATTGTGACTAACCTCTTAGGACCCAACTTGGTTGGGGACCAACTAGCTCAAACTTGATCAATAGGTGTTGTTGGAGGTCATTGGAGACTTGGCTACATTATGAAGATTTAAGGGGTCCTCATCATTCATATTGTGTCAAGCCAAGTCATTCGGATTATCTTTCTATCATATATCCAATGTTCCTCCTTGCGGTAACTCGTGCTTAAATTTCTTACATTAAAAGTTACTTGTCCCTTAGCATGTTGTGGTTTTGTATCTTGCATGTGCTTGTATATGTTGTGCTTCAAAATTGCTTATCTTGAGAAATCAAGTATGTGCATGTTGGTTTGCACATCATATACATGTGTGTTGTGTGTTGAGCCTTTTTGCATCTTGTTTATTTCTTAGTTGGCTCTTGTGAGAGATTAATGGAATATCACATTATGGGGGAGTGATGTGCTTTATGCACCTCACAATCCTATAAATGTGTGTACATGAGTAATACCATTTAGTATTGATATTTCAAGATTATCTAGTCTCTAGGTGGTATATCTCTCATGAGAAATTCAAATTCTAAATTTTCCATTAATTATCTCTTGTTGGATCCTTTTAATTGCCTCTTGTGTATCTTTATTTTGTATCACATTATGGGGGAGTAATATGCTATGTGTGTATTACTAGCCTAGAATATGTGTACATTTGAGATATTGTCACCTAGAATTGATATTGTAAATTATCTTGTTCCTAGGTGGCATGATAGCTCTACAAGTTGCAATTTGCTTGTGTTTGTTGTGAAGATGATGTTGGATATCCTGGGTATCTACCACGGGAATTATTTCCATATACTTTTGTCTTTTGACAATTGGTAGTCACTTATGTGTGGTAGAATTTATTGATCATCTTTACATTGGCTTTTGTTTTTATTTGCCTTTCCTCTTGCCAAGTTTGTGTCAACTCCCTTTGTCTTACCTACCACTTGTGGATCTTGTTTATTTCTTGTTCTTGTCTAGTGTTTTCTAGATATAGTGAAAGTGGTGATCCCACCTTGTGCATTTTGTATTCAAATGCAAATCCTATGTAATGCACAACTCGTCGGGGAGCTATCCTATTTTCTCTAAAACGCTCATCTTGTGATCCTTATCAAGTGTGTGTTTGTGGAAGGCAAGCCGTTTCTTTTTGGTACTTTGTGCCATCATGAAACTTTGTAGAGGGCTTGGTTTGTTTGGAACCATTCTCTCTTTGGGAGTTTGACATCCTTCATTTCGTGTGTATCAATGGATATCTCATTCCTTGATGTATCTTTAATGATATCTTCCAAGTGATAATTTATCTATTTGGTATCCTTTTTCTTTGCATCTCGTTTTCATTTGGTTTCGGTTCTTGAAAGTCTTGAGCATGCATGTTTACTTCATGTATTTTATTTGGCATGCTTTCTTTCTTTGACCCAATATATAGGGAAACTCCACCAAGTCTCAAATTGGATGAGAGGTGCATGAAATTCATTTTCATATCTATATGCACCTATTTATGTGGAGTTTGTCCTATGTATTGGTGTTTCTAACTATTTGGTCCCGATAAGTTTGGGTACCGTTTAGTTTGTGTTGTTCTTCTAGGAACATTTGGAGATGCATTGGATGCTCGGCTCACTCACAAGGAAGGTGTTGTCACCATGTGCATATTGGAGTCAAGCTAGGATGATCAATGAACTACTATATACCTTCAATTGGTATCTACTACAACCTTCCAATGATATCTCGGTAACAAGTATCTATTCATGCTTTCTCCTCTTGCATTCAACCTTGTGTAGGTTGCATCTTGGCATGATTTTCATTTCATATCTTGTGATACTTGTTTCCTTTCTCAAAGCATCCCAACGATGATCTCTTGTTGCTAGTTGTGATGCCCTTGATGGATGTGTGTTTGGACTTCATTTATATACAATAAGACCATATCTAGCCAAGTTCTATGCTTTCAAGCAAATATCTTATTGGTATATTTATGACTTCCTTGTGGATATCTTGTTCCTTCGTGTTGTAACTATTTCGTGTACATTCTTCTTTGTAGATATATATATCATCATGATTTCGTCTACATAGAACCTTATACACTTGAGAGAAATTACATCTCTAGTTGATATCCTTTCTTTCACGTCCACCTTGTCTTTCTTATGTTATTTCTTTGGTGGCTCCGTGAAAGCTTTTGCCTTGAGTGCGTGTCCTCTATTGTTGCATCTTGATGCACTCTTGTGTGGTGAAGATTATTTTCCTCATGCTTATCGTTACGAGGCTTTTGCCATCTTAATTGGCATCCCTCGTCTTGATGAGGCTTTCATCTTCTATCTTCACCACAGGTTGTCACAAGCATAAGTTCTTTGTATGCTTATTAGTAAGCTTGCGAACCCATTTGCTAGTTGTGTGTGGGAATGACAGGCCTTGCACCGTGTGCCTCATTCTTTCAAGACTATGTTGATGCTTAATGCTCATCCTAATTTTAGTCTTCTCAAGTGCTTCGCCATGACTCACACACATCATTTTGGTTGAGCCCATTCTTAAGTTGCCTCTTTTACTTGTTGCTCAACCATGTGTTTGTTGCAAGTACTAGGCTTTGTTTCCTATATGCTCACTTGCACTTGTTGTAAGTTTCTATTGATTTTGGGGGAGCCATGATCCTATTTTGTGCACTTTGTATCCAATTACAAAACATTCTTTTTGTGCACAAATCATGGGGAGCTTCTCTAGTTTCTTTAGAACACTCCTCGTCTCATATCATAATATCCTTCATTCATGTGGCTCATAGGATCTTTGGTCTAGTTGGTTCAATTGATATCCTTTGATTGCTTGCTTCAATTGGTATCTTTTGTTTGCTTGATTGCTTGTTTCTCTCTTTGTTATGTCTTTGTGGCATATCACTCTTTTGCAATCTTTGGGCCTCATATAGTTTGTGTTCCTCCAAGTATTAACCGTTGGATATGTGTATTGCATTCCACTCTCTTGTTGAGAAATACACAATTTATGGAGGACCACAATTTATATTGGTCTTCTTAGCTTTTAAGCCCATTTGTGGCAATCGATGCCAATGGGGAGAAGTTTCGAGAGAGTTTTGTGGAGAAGTTTAGAGAGTTATCTCCTCTTGCTTTGGTTTTGTTCCTTAGCATTTGCATCTCATACGCATGCACTATTGGTTGTTGAATTGCATGGTGATGCATAATTCCTTATATAAACTCTCTTGAAAGTGATTGTCTTCAATTACCAAAATGGGGAGATTGAAAGGACATGCGGTGCCCCCATGTGTGGTTTTGGTAATTGATGACATTCTCTATGGACTAATGGTTGCATTGAGTTATATTTGAAGGATTTGTCCATAGGCATTTCTTGAAGTCCATGTGTTGCTTTCAAGGAGTTTAAGTGTTGACCAAGGTGCTATTAAGGAATTATCCAAAGATTGGTCATGTGAGTGTTGAGCTTATTGCAAGCATGTCTTGAATAAGAAGATTGTGTGATCATTCATGTTTACCTTCAAGACATCATCCAAGCGAAGAGAGTTGGAAAGATTCAAGGTTGATCAAGACTAAGTCAAGAGTGAATCAAGTTGATCAACTCACAAAGCATAGAAGATGTGCGAGAGGGATCAAGTGATCCCATGGTATGGTAAGCATTATCCATTGCACTTTGTGTACTAACCCATGGTCTATGTGAGAGTCTATGTGGGGTTAGGTGCGTGTCCATGGGCTTGCGTCAAGAGGAAGATATCATACAACCCATGGAAAGGATGACATCAAGTGGTGATCGTCATCAAGATTGCCGTGTGCAAGTTCAAGTGGAGCATCACGAAGAGATCAAGTGCTTGAAGCTTGCCATCCATTGTGGTGTCAATGGACTTGTGAAGATGTGTTAGAAGAGTGGCTCACCCATAGTTGAGTATGGGTGAGCAATCATCTAGTCTCCATCGACCCAACGCAATCAAGAAAGGTGGTCCATCTTGAGGAGGACAAGATCGTCATCATCTAGCTCAAGTGGATCATGTGCAAGGCAAAGGTTTGCCCTTGATAGGTTTTCTATTTTACCGGTCTCATGGTGGTAGTTGGGAGACCGGGTTATAGGATCGATAGCCGTGTACTATCAAGGGGGCTCTCAAGTGAGTAGCTTGATCGTATCGTTAAATCGAGAGCTCAAACCATTGCATTCTTGCATCATGTTTCTTGGTTCTTGTTTGGTTCTCTTTGTGAGTCTTAGAGCTTATGGTCATCTTTATGACAAGCTTGAGTTCATCGAAACGGAGTTTGCATGCGTCTTCTATGATGTTTTCGGTGTTGGAGGTTTTACGGTCTTTTCCGAGGAAGGGTTCTCACCATTTTCTTTTGGGCCTTTTCTCATTTGCTTATTATTGGTATTTCTCTTAAGATTGTGTTAGCCCTTGTTTCTAGCTTTCCAACAAACTTGGTTTCGTTGAATTCGGAGTTCGTTTGCAAAAGTTATGGCTGTTTTGGTAAAGGCTGCAGCGGTACTACCGCGACTAGAGCGGATGTAATTTTTTACTACCGCTCGAGCAAGATTACCAGCGGCTCTGAGCGGTAGTACCGCCCAGAGCAAGTACTACCGCGGCTCCTAAGCGGTAGTACCGCTCCGGACCAAAATCTCGTGTTTTGCTCAACGGAAGTAGGCATGTATATTTTTTTAGTACCGCTCATAGCAGTAGTACCGCTACCATTTGCGGTAGTACCGTGAGGTCGAGCGGTAGTACCGTGAGGACGAGCGGTACTACCGCTCGAAGGTTCTTTTGGCCTTTTGCCTCCTCGCTGTTGTGTTTCTAAGGGTTCTACCGCCCTAGCGGTAGTACCGCTCCTTGGAGCGGTAGTACCGCTCTGTGCGGGTTGTGAACATAACGGTTGGATTCGGGAGCTCCTATAAAAGGGGGTCTTCTTCCCCATTCATCCTCATCCTTTTTAGCTCGTGTTCTTCCCCCATTGTTGACCTTCTTCGAGCTTGCTAACTCTCAATCCCTCCAATGATTCTTGCTAGTTCTTGAGGGAAAAGAGAGGAGATCTAGATCCACGTTTCCACCAATCACTTTCTCCTCTAAGTGAGGAACCCCTTGGATCTAGATCTTGGAGTTCTTCGTGTTCTTCTTTCGTTCTTCCTCTCATTTCCCTTCCTAGCATTAGTTGCTTTGGTGGGATTTGGGAGAGAAGGACTTGGGCACTCCGTGTGCCCTTGCCATTGCATTTGGTGCATCGGTTTGAGTTCTCCACGGTGATACGTGGAAGTGAAGTTTGAGAAGCTTATTACTCTTGGGTGTTTGGGCACCCTAGAGTTTGTTCCTCTTAGGTGCCTTGGCGCCCTAGATGGTTGGTGGTGTTGAGCTTAATCATTGTGGTGTAAAGCTCCGGGCAAGCGTCGGGGTCTCCAATTAGGTTGTGGAGATCGCCCCGAGCAATTTGACTGGTACCGGTGACCGCCCCCAAGGGTTGCCAAAGTGTACGGGTTCGGTGACCGCCCCCAAGGGTTGCCATTTGTACGGGTTCGGTGACCGCCCTCAAGGGTCCCTTAGTGGAATCACGGCATCTTGCATTGTGCGAGGGCGTGAGGAGATTACGGTGGCCCTAGTGGCTTCTTGGGGAGCATTGTGCCTCCACACCGCTCCAAGCGGAGACTAGCATCCGCAAGGGTGTGAACTTCGGATACATCGTCGTCTCCGCGTGCCTTGGTTATCTCTTACCCGAGCCCTTTACTTATGCACGTTACTTTGTGATAGCCATATTGTTCTTGTCATATATCTTGCTATCACATAGTTGCTTATCTTGCTTAGCATTAGTTGTTGGTGCACATAGGTGAGCCTAGTTGTTGTAGGTTTTGTGCTTGACAAATTAACCGCTAGGTTTATTCCGCATTTGTTCAAGCCTCAACCGTAATTATTTTAAAGCGCCTATTCACCCCCCCCTCTAGGCGACATCTTTTAATAGAGAACCGGAACAAAGCATTAGCACATAGTGAATACATGAACTCCTCAAACTATGGTCATCACCGAGAAGTATCCCGATTATTGTCACTTCGGGGTTGTCGGATCATAACACATAATAGGTGACTATAGACTTGCAAGATAGGATCAAGAACTCACATATATTCATGAAAACATAATAGGTTCAGATCTGAAATCATGGCACTCGGGCCCTAGTGACAAGCATTAAGCATAGCAAAGTCATAGCAACATCAATCTCATAACATAGTGGATACTAGGGATCAAACCCTAACAAAACTAACTCGATTACATGATAAATCTCATCCAACCCATCACCGTCCAGCAAGCATACGATGGAATTACTCACGCACGACGGTGAGCATCATGAAATTGGTGATGGAGGATGGTTGATGATGACGGCGACGAATCCCCCTCTCTGGAGCCCCGAACGGACTCCAGATCAGCCCTCCCGAGAGGTTTTAGGGCTTGGCGGCAGCTCCGTATCGTAAAACGCGATGATTTCTTCTCTTTGATTTTTTTCTCCGAAAGCAAATATATAGAGTTGGAGTTGGCGTCGGAGGGTGTCTAGGGGGCCCACGAGGTAGGGGGGCGCGCCCTAGGCGCCCCCACCCTCGTGTGGGATGTGTGTGGGCCCCTGGTCTTCATCTTTAGCGAGGATTTTTATTATTTTTATAAGACATCCCGTGGAGTTTCAGGTCATTCCGAGAACTTTTATTTTACGCACGTAAAAACAACATCATGGCAATTCTGCAAGAAAACAGCGTCGGTCAGGTTAGTTCCATTCAAATCATACAAGTTAGAGTCCAAAACAAGGGCAAAAGTGTTTGGAAAAGTAGATACGACGGAGACGTATCAACTCCCCCAAGCTTAAACCCTTGCTTGTCCTCAAGCAATCCAGTTGACAAACTGAAAGAAAGAAAGAAAAACTTTTACAAACTCTGTTTGCTCTTGTTGTTGTAAATATGTAAAGCCGACATTCGTGTTTTCAGAAAGATTATAACTAACCACATTTGCAATAATTCTCAGGTCTCATAATTACTCATATCAATAGCATAATCAACTAGCGAGCCATAATAATAAATCTCGGATGACAACACTTTCTCAAAACAATCATAGTATGATATAACAAGATGGTATCTCGCTAGCCCTTTACGAGACCTTAAAACATAAATGCAGAGCACCTTTAAAGACCAAGGACTGACTAGACATTGTAATTCATGGTAAAAGAGATCCAATCATAGTCATACCCAATATAAATTAATAATGATGAATGCAAATGACAGTTGTGCTCTCCATCTAGTGCTTTTTAATAAGAGGGTGATGACTCAACATAAAAGTAAATAGATAGGCCCTTCGCAGAGGGAAGCAGGGATTTGTAGAGGTGCCAGAGCTCGGTTTTGAAATAGAGATAAATAATATTTTGAGCGGTATACTTTCATTGTCAACATAACAACTAAGAGATGGTGATATCTTCCATGTCACACACATTATAGGCGGTTCCCAAACAGAATGGTAAAGTTTATACTCCCCCTCCACCAACAAGCATCAATCCATGGCTTGCTCGAAACAACGAGTGCCTCCAACATACATCAGGTCCTGTGGGGAGTTTTGTTTGCAATTAATTTTGATTTAGTTTGCATAAAGCATGGGACTGGGCATCCCGGTGACCAGCCACTTTCTCGTGAGTGAGGAGCGGAGTCCACTCCTCTTGAGAATAACCCGCCTAACATGGGAGATAAGGGCAGCCTTGGTTGATAATATTCGAGCATACAAAACAGAATGTTTATTTGAAGGTTTAGAGTTTGGCACATACAAATTTACTTGGAACGGCAGGTAGATACCGCATATAGGAAGGTATGATGGACTCATCTGGAATAACTTTGGGGTTTAAGGGATTGGATGCACAAGCAGTATTCCCGCTTAGTACAAGTGAAGGCTAGCAAAAGGCGGGAAGCGACCAACTAGAGAGCGACAACAGCCATGTACATGCATTAAAAATTAATAAACATTGGATGCAAGCATGAGTAGGATATAATCCACCATGAATATAAATATCGTGAAGGCTATGTTGATTTGTTTCAACTACATGCGTGAACATGTGCCAAGTCAAGTCACTTAAATCATGGTCTTCTCCTACTGACCCCCAAAGAAAAGAAAGGAAATAAAAACTATTTACACGGGAAAGCTCCCAACAAGCAAAAGAAGAATAGGAAATATTTTTGGGTTTTCTTTTAATTACTACTACTATTTTTTTTCTTAAGGTTTATCAAACACACAAAAAGAAAGCAGGAAAAAGAAAATAAACTAGCATGGATATTACAGTGAAAGAGTATGAGCACCGACATCTAGCAATGAGTGTGTGTGTGAATATAAATGTAATATCGGTGAGAAATACGTACTCCCCCAAGCTTAGGCTTTTGGCTTAAGTTGTTCTATTGTCAGGGATAGCCTGGCGGATATCCATAGGTGTAGCTGGGGTCGTACTGCGACGAAGAATAGCTGGGATCATACTGTGATGCAGCAGTTATCGCCTGCTGAGCTGCAGCGTGGAGTCGGGCTACCTCCGCTCCCCTCTCGTACTCATCTGCCTCCTCTCTGGTAATAACATATCTTCTTTTTGTCTGTGAATCAAAGAAGGCAGGAGCAGGGAGAGTAATACGGAAAACACGTCGTTTATCAAAGATTAGTCGATATAAGAGAGGTGATTCAGGCCTCTCGACAAACTGGTGCGAAGCCATAGAGTTATAATCTAAATATGCAGGAGGCAACTCCGTATCACCCTCATGAATGTCTATCTCAAGAAAATTAGCTAAGCGGGTTGCATAAATTCCTCCAAAGAAATCTCCATTATGTCTATTATGATGCAACCTACGAGCTACAATGGCTCCCATATGATAAGATTGGTCTCCTAACACAACACTCCTGAGAATGCTAAGGCCAGGGACACACATGTGACATGCTTCATCCTTAGCATTTATGCATCTACCGATGAAGAGAGCAAAATAATGTATAGCAGGAAAGTGAATGCTCCCTATGGTAGCTTGAGTTATATCTCTAGATTCCCCTACAGTTATACTAGCAAGAAAGTTTCTAAATTAAGATTTAGGGGGATCTCTAATACTACCCCATGATGGAAGTTTGCAAGCAAAAGTGAAATCCTCTAAGTCCATGGTATAAGATTTGTCATAAAGATCAAACATGACTGAAGGATAATTACGCGAAGATGAATACTCAAACCTCCTCACAAATGAACTTGTGAGATCATGATACTGGGGGCATTTGTTAGCCTCAAAATCCTCAAGACCGGCATTGCGCAAATATTCTTTAAATTCTTCTTTAATTCTCGCACGATCCATAAAATTTTCCGACGATCATTCGCAAGGCCGCACTAGAGCGTCTCTTGGTGGGTCCTCGTCAGCATCGCGCATAGCAAGCCTGGGTCCTTGCTTCTTAGAAGGACCACCTTGGAACATCTTCATAAGCATATTGTTTTCCTCTGAAAAATTTCTGAAATTTTTAGTAACTTCAAACAAAAGTAAACCAACTTCAATAAAACTGATAGCAACTACTCCTACAAGTGCCTAGAGCCTATATCAAGCATTAGAACTACTTAGAACCATATAAATTTGACATGCAAGCTCAAGAACATGGTCACCTATGCAGCACAAATTTGCAAAGAATAAAGCACTAGAACAGAAACTAATTGGACCAATGGAGGGGTCACATACCAAGGAACAGTCTCCCCAAGCAGTTTTGCGAGAGGTGCTTTGAGCAAGGAGATCGAAAATCACAGCAAAAGTGGCTGGAACTCGTGCTTGAGTTGGTTTTTCGGGTTTGTGGGAGGAATAGGAAGAAGATGGGTGCAGGGATAAGTGGAGGAGGGCCATCGTGGGCCCACGAGGCGGGCGCACCAGGGGGTAGGGCGCGCCTCCACCCTTGTGGCAGTGTGGCAGCTCCCCATGTAATTTTTGCACAGTAAATCCTCAAATATTCCCGAAAAAACATATTAAATTGGCATGGTATTCTGAGGACTTTTATTTTCGGGATATTTTTATATTGCACGGATAAGTCAGGAAACAGACAGAAAAATACTATTTTTACTTTATTTCTACTAAATAACGGAAAGTATAAAGAGGGTACAGAAATTTGTGCTTCTAGTTTCATCCATCTCATGCTCATCAAAAGGAGTCCACTAACAAGGTTGATCAAGTCTTGTTAACAAACTCATTCCGATAATCATGAAACCGGAGAAATTTAGAATAACACTAAGTTACCTCAACGGGGATATGCACATCCCCTACAATAAGTATATCATATTTCTTCTTGACAGTAGGAAGAGGAAATTCAAAACCTCCAAATATAATCGATGGAATTTTTCCAATAGAGTTGATACTATGAACTTGAGTTTGTTTCCTCGGAAAGTGTACCGTATGCTCATTACCATTAACATGAAAAGTGACATTGCCTTTGTTGCAATCAATAACAGCCCCTGCAGTATTAAGAAAAGGTCTTCCAAGAATAATAGACATACTATCATCCTCGGGAATATCAAGAATAAACAAAGTCCGTTAAAATAGTAACATTTGCAACCACAACAGGCACATCCTCACAAATACCGACAGATATAGCAGTTGATTTATCAGCCATTTGCAATGATATTTCAGTATGTGTCAACTTATTCAAGTCAAGTCTATGATATAAAGAGAGAGGCATAACACTAACACCGGCTCCAAGATCACATAAAGCAGTTTTAATATTATTTCTTTTAGTGGAGCATGGTATAGTAGGTACTCCTGGATCTCCAAGTTTCTTTGGTATTCCACCCTTAAAAGTATAATTAGCAAGCATGGTGGAAATTTCAGCTTCTGGTATCTTTCTTTTATTAGTAATGATATCATTCATATATTTAGCATAAGGATTAGTTTTGAGCACATCACCAATCGTGACACGCATAAAAGATAGGTCTAATCATTTCAAAGAAAGCGCTCAAAATCCTCATCATCCTTTTTCTTGGATGGTTTGGGAGGAAAAGGCATGGGTTTACGAACCCAAGGTTGTCTTTCTTTACCATGTTTCCTAGCAACAAAGTCTCTCTTATCATAACGTTGATTCTTTGATTGTGGGTTATCAAGATCAACAGCAGGTTCAACTTCTACATCATTATCATTACTAGGTTGAGCATCATCATGAACATCATCATTAAAATTTTCAATAGGTTCATGTTCATTACCAGATTGTGTTTCAGCATCAGACATAGAGATATCATTTGGATTATCAGGTGGTTTAGCAATAGGTTCACTAGAGGTTTGCACAGTTCTATCATTTTTCTTTTTCTTCTTTTTAGAAGAACTAGGTGCATCAATATTGTTTCTCTGAGAATCTTGTTCGATTCTCTTAGGGTGGCCTTCAGGATACAAAGGTTCCTGAGTCATTCTACCAGTTCTAGTAGCCACTTTAACAGCATAATCATTTTTCTTACTATTCATTTCATCAAGCAATTCTTTTTGAGCTTTAAGTACTTGTTCTACTTGAGTGGTAATCATAGAAGCATGTTTGCTAACAAGTTTAAGTTCACCTCTAATATTAGCCATATAATCACCCAAGTATTTAATCATATCAGAATCGTAATTCAATTGTCTACCAAAATAAGCATTGAAATTTTCTTGTTTGACAATAAAATTATCAAACTCATCAAAGCATTGTCTAGCAGACTTATAATGAGGAATATCACCTTCATCAAATCTATATAGAGAATTTACCTTTACTACCTGTGTCGGGTTATCAAGATCGGGAGGTTCTTCAATAAATAAGGGATTAAGATCATATGTTTCTTCAACAGGCGGTAGATTAAGACCATGTATTTCTTCAATAGGAGGTAAATTCTTAACATCTTCAGCTTTAATACCTTTTTCTTCTATAGATTTCTTTGCCTCTTGCATACTTCGGGACTGAGAAATAGAACACCTCTCTTCTTCGGAGTTGGTTTAGGAATAGGCTCATTAATTGGAGCAGGAGCTGGCTCAGGAGGTGCCCAATTATTTTCATTTGTCAAACATATTATGCAATAGAATTTCAGCTTCATCCGGTGTTCTTTCCCTGAAAAGAGAACCAACACAACTATCCAGGTAATCTCTGGAAGTATCGGTTAGTCCATTATAAAAGATATCAAGTACTTCAGGTTTCTTAGTGGATGATCAGGCAAAGCATTAAGTAACTTGAGAAGCCTCCCCCAAGCTTGTGGGAGACTCTCATCTTTAATTTGCACAAAGTTGTATATTTCCTTTAAAGCAGCTTGTTTCTTATGAGCAGGGAAATATTTAGCAAAGAAGTAATAAATCATATCCTGGGGACTATGCACACAACCAGCATCACCCTTTAATGAGAACGGAAATATTTTAAGTATATATAAAAGTAGCGAGAACTCTCATCATTAGTGAACAGGGTGGCTATATCATTCAATTTAGTAAGATGTGCCACAACAGTTTCAGATTCATAACCATGGAAAGGATCAGATTCAACCAAAGTAATTATATCAGCATCAACAGGGAATTCATAATCCTTATCGGGAACACAAATAGGTGAAGTAGCAAAAGCAGGATCAGGTTTCATTTTATCTCTAAGTGATTCTTTGTTCCATTTAGCTAATAGCCTCTTGAGCTATATCTATCTTTGCAGGCTAAAATAGCGGCAGAAGATTCCATATAAAAAACATAACCCTCAGGAATAACAGGCATATCTTCATCATCACTTTCATCATTATAATCAGATTCAATAATTTCTTTATCTCTAGCCCTAGCAATTTGTTCATCAAGAAATTCACTAAGGGGCACAGTAGTATCAGGCATAGAAGAAGTTTCATCATAAGTATCATGCATAGCAGAAGTGGCATCATCAATAACATGTGACATATCAGAACGAATAGCAGAAGCAGGTTTAGGTGTCGCTAGCTTACTCATAACAGAAGGTGAATCAAGTGCTTAGCTATATGGAAGTTCATTACCCCCCCCCTCGTAGTTGAGGGATAAATTGTGGTCTTAGCGTCTCTCAAGTTCTTCATAGTGTCCAGCAGATATAAATCCCAAGTGACTCAAAGAATAGAGCTATGCTCCCCGACAGCAACGCTTGAGAAAAAGGCCTTGATAACCCACAAGTATAGGGGATCATAGCAGTTTTCGAGGATAGAGTATTCAACCCAAATTTATTGATTCGACACAAGGGGAGCCAAAGAATATTCTCAAGTATTAGCAGCTGAGTTGTCAATTCAACCACACCGGAAACTTAGTATCTGCAGCAAAGTATTTAGTAGCAAAGTAATATGATAGTGGTGGTACGGTAACAAAAGAGTAAAGCAAGCAATAGTAAATATTTTTGGTAATTTGTAGTGATTATAACAAGATGTAACAGGAAAGTAAATAAGCGAGAACCAGTATATGGAAAACTCGTAGGCATCGGATCAGTGATGGATAATTATGCCGGATGCGGTTCATCATGTAACAGTCATAACATAGGGTGACACAGAACTAGCTCCAATTCGTCAATGTAATGTAGGCATGTATTCTGAATATAGTCATACGTGCTTATGGAAAAGAACTTGCATGACATCTTTTGTCCTACCCTCCCGTGGCAGCGGGGTCCTATCGGAAACTAAGGGATATTAAGGCCTCCTTTTAATAGAGAACCAGAACAAAGCATTAGCACATCTTGAATACATGAACTCCTCAAACTATGGTCATCACCGAGAAGTATCCCGATTATTGTCACTTGGGGTTGTCGGATCATAACACATAATACGTGACTATAGACTTGCAAGATAGGATCAAGAACTCACATATATTCATGAAAACATAATAGGTTCAGATCTGAAATCATGGCACTCGGGCCTGGTGACAAGCATTAAGCATAGCAAAGTCATAGCAACATCAATCTCAGAACATAGTGGATACTAGGGATCAAACCCTGACAAAACTAACTCGATTACATGATAAATATCATCCAACCCATCACTGTCCGGCAAGCCTATGATGGAATTACTCACGCACGGCGGTGAGCATCATGAAATTGGTGATGGAGGATGGTTGATGATGACGACGACGACGAATCCCCCTCTCCGGAGCCCCGAACAGACTCCAGATCAGCCCTCCCTAGAGGTTTTAGGGCTTGGCGGCGGCTCCGTATCGTAAAACGCTATGATTTCTTCTCTCTGATTTTTGTCTCTCCGAAAGCAAATATATAGAGTTGGAGTTGGCGTCGGAGGGTGTCCAGGGGGCCCACGAGGTAGGGGGCGCGCCCTAGGGGGTGCACGTCCCCCACCCTCGTGGACAGTGTGTGGGCCCCCTGGTCTTCATCTTTGGCGAGGATTTTTTGTTATTTTTTATAAGACATCCCGTGGAGTTTCAGGTCATTCCGAAAACTTTTGTTTTCTGCACATAAAACAACATCTTGGCAATTCTGAAAAACAGACATCGGTCAAGTTAGTTCCATTCAAATCATACAAGTTAGAGTCCAAAACAAGGGCAAAAGTGTTTGGAAAAGTAGATACGACGGAGACGTATCAGCAGTGCCACAAATAAGTTACACTATCATTATCAACTCTGCATCTTTTGGCTTCAATATTATGAATATGTGTATCACTACTATCAAGATTCAACAAAAATAGACCACTCTTCAAGGGTGCATGACCATAAAAGATATTACTCATATAAATAGAACAACCACTATTCTCAGATTTAAATGAATAACCGTCTCGTATCAAACAAGATCCAGATGTAATTTTCATGCTCAACGCTCGCACCAAATAACAATTATTCAGGTCTAAAACTAATCCCGAAGGTAGATGTAGAGGTAGCGTGCCGACGGCGGTCACATCGACTTTGGAACCATTTCCCACGCGCATCGTCCCCTCGTCCTTAGCCAGTCTTCGCTTAATCCGTAGTCCCTGTTTGGGTTGCAAATATTAGCAATGTAACCAGTATCAAATACCTAGGTGCTATCTGCGAGCTCTAGTAAGATACACATCAATAACATGTATATCACATATACCTTTGTTCACCTTGCCATCCTTCTTATCCGCCAAATACTTGGGGCAGTTCCGCTTCCAAAGGACTACCGCTTGCGGTAGAAGCACTCGATCTCGAGCTTAGGTCCAGACTTGGGTTTCTTCTCTTGAGCAGCAACTTGTTTGCTGTTCTTTTTGAAGTTCCCCTTCTTCTTCCCTTTAACCTTTTTTTTAAACTGGTGGTCTTGTTGACCATCAACAGTTGATGCTCCTTCTTGATTTCTACCTCCGCAGCCTTTAGCATTGCGAAGAGCTTGGGAATTGTCTTATCCATCCCTTGCATATTATAGTTCATCACGAAGCTCTTGTAGCTTGGTGGCGATGATTGAAGAATTACATCAATGACACCGCCATCCGGAAGATTAACTCCCAGTTGAATCAAGTGATTGTTATACCCGGACATTTTGAGTATATGTTCAGCTTGTGAACTATTCTCCTCCATCTTGCAGTAGAACTTATTGGAGACTTCATATCTCTCAATCCGGGCATTTGCTTGAAATATTAACTTCAACTCTGGAACATCTCATATGCTCCATGACGTTCAAAACGCCGTTGAAGTCCGGTTCTAAGCCGTAAAGCATGACACACCGAACTATCGAGTAGTCATCGGCTTTGCTCTGCCAGACGTTCTTAACATCGCCAGATTGCATCTGCGGCGAACTGGCACCAATGGTGCTTCGGGGCGTAATTCTTCTACGCAGCAATGAGGTTAATCCTCAAATTCACGGACCCGATCCGTGTAATTGCTACCATCATCTTTCAACTTTGCTTTCTCAAGGAACGCATTAAAATTCAACAGAACAACAACACGGGCCATCTATCTACAATCAACATAGACAAGCAAAATACTATCAGGTACTAAGTTCATGATAAATTGAAGTTCAATTTAATCATATTACTTAAGAACTCCCACTTAGATAGACATCCCTCTAATCATCTAAGTGATCACGTGATCCAAATCAACTAAATCATGTCCGTCCATCACGTGAGATGAAGTAGTTTTCAATGGTGAACATCACTATGTTGATCATATCTACTATATGATTCATGCCCGAACTTTCGGTCTCAGTGTTCCGAGGCCATATCTGCATATGCTAGGCTCGTCAAGTTTAACCCGAGTATTCTGCATGTGCAAAACTGGCTTGCACCCGTTGTAGATGAACGTAGAGCTTATCACACCCGATCATCACGTGGTGTCTCGGCACGACGAATTTTGGCAACGGTGCATACTCAGGGAGAACACTTTTATCTTGAAATTTAGTGAGAGATCATCTTATAATGCTACCATCAATCAAAGCAAAATAAGATGTATAAAAGATAAATATCACATGCAATCAATATAAGTGATATGATATGGCCATCATCATCTTGTGCTTGTGATCTCCATCTCCGAAGCACCCTCATGATCACCATCATCACTGGCGCGACACCTTGATCTCCATCGTAGCATCGTTGTCGTCTCGCCAACTATTGCTTCTATGACTATCGCTACCGCTTAGTGATAAAGTAAAGCAATTACAGGGCGATTGCATTGCATACAATAAATTGACAACCATATGGCTCCTGCCAGTTGTCGATAACTCGGTTACAAAACATGATCATCTCATACAATAAAATATAGCATCATGCCTTGACCATATCACATCACAACATGCCCTGCAAAAACAAGTTAGACGTCCTCTACTTTGTTGTTGCAAGTTTTACGTGGCTGCTACGGACTGAGCAAGAACCTTTCTTACCTACACATCAAAACCACAACGATAGTTCGTCAAGTTAATGCTGTTTTAACCTTCTCAAGGACCGGGCGTAGCCACACTCGGTTCAACTAAAGTTGGAGAAACTTACACCCGCCAGCCACCTATGTGCAAAGCACGTCGGTAGAACCAGTCTCGCGTAAGCATCTGGCGTAATGTCGGTCCGGGCTGCTTCATCCAACAATACCGCCCGAACCAAAGTATGACATCTTTGGTAAGCGGTATGACTTGTATCGCCGCAACTCACTTATGTTCTACTCGTGCATATAACATCTACGCATAAAACCAGGCTCGATACCATTGTTGGGGAGCGTAGTAATTTCAAAAAATTCCCTACGCTGCGCGAGATCATGATGATGCATAGCAGCGAGAGGAGAGTGTTGTCCACGTACCCTCGTGGGCCGAAAGCGGGCGTTAACTGCACAACGGTTGATGTAGTCGTCGTCTTCACGATCCGACCGACCCAAGTACCGAACGTACGGCACCTCCGAGTTCAACACACGTTCAGCTCGATGACGTCCCGCGAACTCCGATCCAGCGGAGCTTCACAGGAGAGTTCCCTCAGCACGACAGCATGATGACGGTGATGATGTTGCTACCGACGCAGGGCTTCCCCTAAGCACTGCTACGATATGACCGAGGTGGAATATGGTGGAGGGGGCACCGCACACGACTCGAATAGATCAACATATCAACTTGTGTGTCTAGAGGTGCCCCCTGCCCCCGTATATAAAGGAGCAAGGGGGGAGGCGGCCGGCCAGGAGGAGGGCGCGCCAAGGAGGGAGTCCTACTCCCACCGGGAATAGGACTCCTTCTTTTCCTTGTTGGAGTAGGAGAGGGAAGGAAGGGAGAGAGGAGGAGAAGGAAAAAGGGGGGCGCCGCCCCCCTCCTTGTCCAATTCGGACTAGAGGGGGAGGGGGCACGCGGCTGCCCTGGCCGCCCCTCCTCTTCTCCCACTAAGGCCCATGAGGCCCAATTAACTCCCCGGGGGGTTTCGGTAACCCCCCGGCACTCCGGTTTTCTCCGAAACCACTCGGAACACTTCCGGTATCCGAATATAGTCGTCCAATATATCAATCTTTATGTCTCGACCATTTCGAGACTCCTCGTCATGTCCGTGATCATATCCGGGACTCCTAACTACCTTCGTTACATCAAAACACAAAAACTCATAATACCGATCGTCACCAAACTTTAAGCGCACGGACCCTACGGGTTCGAGAACTATGTAGACATGACCGAGACACGTCTCTGGTCAATAAACAATAGCGGAACCTGGATGCTCATATTGGCTCCCACATATTATACGAAGATGTTTATCGGTCAAACCGCATAACAACATACGTTGTTCCCTTTGTCATCGGTATGTTACTAGCCCGAGATTTGATCGTCGGTATCTCAATACCTAGTTCAATCTGGTTACCGACAAGTCTCTTTACTCGTTCCGTAATACATGATCCCGCAACGAACTCATTAGTTACAATGCTTGCAAGGCTTATAGTGATGTGCATTACCGAGAGGGCCCAGAGATACCTCCCCGACAATCGGAGTGACAAATCCTAATCTCAAAATACGCCAACTCAACAAGTACCTTCGGAGACACCTGTAGAGCACCTTTATAGTCACCCAGTTACGTTATGACGTTTGGTAGCACACAAAGTGTTCCTCTGGTAAACGGGAGTTGCATAATCTCATAGTCATAGGAACATGTATAAGTCATGCAATAGCAACATACTAAACGATCAAGTGCTAAGCTAACGGAATGGGTCAAGTCAATCACATCATTCTCCTAATGATGTGATCCCGTTAATCAAATGACAACTCATGTCCATGGCTAGGAAACTCAACCATCTTCGATTAACGAGCTAGTCAAGTAGAGGCATACTAGTGACACTATATTTGTCTATGTATTCACACATGTATCATGTTTCCGCTTAATACAATTCTAGCATGAATAATAAACATTTATCATGATATAAGGAAATAAATAATAACTTTATTATTGCCTCCAGGGCATATTTCCTTCAGTTTCTTCACAAATAAACTGGTTCTATACACTATCGCATCATTTCCTTATTATCTTTCTTGCCTAGTTACTTTTGATTTATTGTTTTTTACCAAAAGGAATTTAAAAATAACACCGCACTTCCTATTTACCTTGCTATCATGGCTAGTTCTCCACTTTCTGTCACCACACCCGAGCTAGAAGTGCTAAAATTTTAACAAAAAGGTGAAGAAAGTTTGAAAGATGCTTGGTATAAGACAATAGATGGTCAAAGTAGGTCTAGAGTAAGCAATCTATTACAATCCTTCTTAGAAATTTTTATGTTGGCATTACTACTTGGTATAGGTTCGTTCCAAATACCATAATAGGAGGTAATTTCTTGGGTAGTTACACCTTAGATGCTTTCAATGCTATGGAAAATTTAGTTGGAACCCGCCAAATAGAGTGAACAATCTTGAAAAACCTTGCGAGCATCTATGCATAGACTTGATATAAATAGAAAATAAAATGCCAAGTATGGAGAAGTTAGTGGAAATTGATAAAAATGCATAATCACTTCACTAAGTTAGCCTCTTGATGAGGGAGTGTGTTAAACTTAATAAAAGATTTGGAGAAAGGACCCTTTACCGATAGAGTTTAACAAAGTTCAGCTAGAATAGATAAGTTAGAAGAGGTTATGGATGTTTTGGGATCAACTTTTGCTTCTACAAAAACTAAAGGAAAAACTCATAGGAATAAAAATATGAGATTTACCTATGTGCCTAAGATTCCTCAACCAAATTTTGATGCTTCACCTAGTAAAGGAAAAGAGGATTTGAAGATTTACCTATGTGCCTAGGATTCCTCAACCAATTTTTCATGTTTCACCTACTAAAGGAAACCTAATTTTTTCTATCACGATTGTAATTCTTCTTAGGTGTGCTCAATGACTCTCTCTCATAGCTTTCATTGTATGGTTTATGAGCCTAATTCATGGTAATTAGTACAGCTTTAAACACCCCTTATTATTGAAGACCGGTACTAATATAATGTGTCTCCTAGCATCTTGTATGACCAAAAAATGAGGTTGGAAAAATTAGTTAGACATACTATCGCTATGAGGCCTCTCCACAAAGACAACGGCTTTCTCTCTCTAAAAAATAGTCATCACTTAGCTAATATTGACAAAAAAATCGAGGACAAAAGCCAAGACATGTTATTGGCAACTATTACAAAAAAAAACTAATATTTGTCATGACCAAAAATTGGTTGTGTAGTTTTTGGCTGTCGTCCAAACATACCCCAAAACCGGACAAGTATGAAAAGTAGGGTGAGAAGGAGTCGATGGACTATCTTTGAGTATTTAAATCCCCTACCAACTCGGAGATAGATTCAGGAAGCTGTATGAACGTTTTGATGTCAACAAAATTCTGCCATTCTTTGTAAAAGATTAATAAAGGAAAAAATCCCTGCATTTCTCTGAAAAACTTAAAGACAATCGTCTAGCTTCTTAAGCATGCACATGGACGTTTTTTTAAAGCAATTCTGATTCTGAATCTCTACTCCTAATGGAGCAGTTGGTAGTCTCCGCCGGTCAATTTTCGTCCCACCTCCCCTGGGTTTTTTTGGTACTTCGTCCCACCACCCGCTTTCCATCGATCCCCCGCATTTTACCTCCCAACCGATAAAAAAAACATCAAGATACAACTACGGCCATCTTGAACCGCTCCGGTTCACAGATAGAAAAAAAACCTAAAACGATCAATCACGGTTAACCTACGAAATGACGGGCTGATCGATCGATAAATCTTGACCTCGATCCCATTGCGAGCAGCGGTCATTCGTCCCGCCCTCAAACCCTTGGCGCCGTCACAAACCCACAGAAACCCTTGTCCGCCGCCACAAGCGCTCATACCGTAGGTCTCTTTCACAACCTGCAGTCTTATCCGTGACGACGCCGTCCAAAGTGCAAAGACAGAAAGATCTCACGTCCAGATCTGCCGCTCTTGGTGAGCTGCGTCGCGATCAGTCGCCACGGAGTGGCGATTGCAAAATCAGGTGTGGCGTTTATATATTCCTACCTTTACAAGGTGTGGCGTTTATATATTCCTACCTTTACAAATATACTACTCTTAAAAATCTGCATCTGGGTTCGGTGCCATGGTCGTACTGCCCAAAATCTGGCATTGTGATCTCGGTTCGGTACCGTGGTCATATTGTGCCATACCTCTTGCTCACATTTTATCAGCCCTAAATTCCTGCGGATCGTGAATCATCTCATTGCAAGGAACTCGGTTTTCGTCTTGAGGGGCGGCCCTCGGGATGGTGTCATCGATGGCGACATCTGGAGGTTAGTTAACACAAACAAAAGGTAGTTAAGGCGCTTGAATCTAATTGGTGACATGCAAAGGTTAAGGTTTCTATGCATCTGGAGGTCGGATGGTTGAAAATGATTGAGTGCAGCTCTGATTTGGATGAATAAAATCACTTGAATGGGGAATTATGTCATCCTCCCATATGAACCACCGTTTTGAATGGGAAATAGAATAATTCATGAATGTTTCTTGAGGCCATACACATTTATCACTATTTGTGACCGAAATGATTGCGGTGGTGAATCATCCCATTGATGGTTTAAGTATATTCATCAAGTGGCAACAGCATCGGGGCGGTGTCATCATCGAGAGCATCGGCAAGCGCGCCGAGTTTGCAGCTCACAACTTCAGAGTATCTCCATTTTCCAACCTCGAAACAGCATCACATGCAAAAATTGACACAAACATAAGGTAGTTATGACACTTGAATCTAATTGGTGACATGCAATAGTTAAGGTTTCTATGCCAATAGGAAATAGTCAAGGTTTCGAGGGATCTGGAGGTCAAATGGTTGAAAATGATTGAGTCCATCTCCAGGCTTAATGAATAAAATCATTCAGAGTGGGAAATAATGTCATCCTCCCATATGAACCACCGTTTTGAATGGGAAATAAAACCCTTCATGAATGTTTGCCGAGTCCATACCTGATTTTCACTAATTGACAGCCCCAAAAGCTTGCAGGTGGTGACTCATCCCAATGATGGTTTAAGTATATTCATCAAGTGGCAACAGGCATCGGGGACGGTGTCATCAGCAGCAGCATCGGCAAGCGCATCGAGTTTTCCACCCTCTGACCTCCATTTTCCACCCTCGAAACAGCATCACATGCAAAAAGTGACACATACATAAGGTACTTACAACACTTGAATCTAATAGGTTCCATGCAATAGTAAACAATCAAGGTTTCTATGCCATCGATTGTTCCGAAGCCACTTGACCTCCCACTCTTAAGTCAATGCACACAACCTGTTACGGTGCCAATTATATAGACTCATCAATGGGATAAGCGATGTATAGCATCTACAATCATCGATATTGTCAGCATACGGCGATTAAGTGAGTCCTCATCCTTACTTCACATAAAGCGGTGTCTTTAATTGTCGATTGTGTGTAATTTCATAGGTACACATGGGTAATTCAAGAAGCGAGGCGGTTGATCGGCTACCGAGAAGAGGGCGTTTCTCTGGTATGCTGCATTACTATGAGAAAGTACTACACATGGGTTAACGAACATTCGCAAGCTTTTATTAACATGGTTTAAAGCCCATTAAAAGCGTGTTAACTGTTGAAGTTAATTCTACGGGCATGCTTTAACCTATCATAATCACTTACGCATGAGTTACATGCACTTTTCATATTCACATAATTAATGCATAATGCTTTTCAGTCCTTACAAGATCTACGATGGTTGAAGATAACAATGCAAGCATCTTACCCATAGCTCAACGTGGTGTGGACAATTCATCTACTGATTCTGGTATAGAACTTGTGTGAATATTGTTGGGAATGTTGCCATGTAGATCTGACGTTTATATCATTGTCCTTATATTCATGTTGGTTGTCACCCTTCGGATGGAGAGCATAATGAGGATTCATTCACAGCTCGAATACCAATGATTTGGATTTTAGTTTAAATGAATATGGTACTCCCTCGGCCTCATTACAAGTGTCAAGATTGGTATAACCATATATTTGGAGTGTATATTTCATTGATTTTTGTTATTTCTTTGGGTATCACTATACAGATGGAACAAGTTACTTAGCAGATTAAAGACCTTCATGATGGTTCGTTGTTGGGTTCCAACCATCTAATTCTTGATTGTCACCCTACTATTGGTAACAACTCATACCTATTTAAAATTCTAATATATAACTTAATGGAGTTCACTTTCATTAACAACATGTTCCTATTACGATATATTGGTGGTCTATAGATGGTGAACCTCCAAAGCGAATATATCAATGGTGGGACAAATCTATCGTGTATTCCCACGGATGCTTGTCTAACATTATGACCTTATGTACGAGATGTTGTGAGAAAGCATTATGGTCTTTCTGTTTTTATTTTTGACATCTTTGCGAGCCGAAATCGGATCACGGGAATCAAAGTCATATATCAAATGAATCGACAACCAACAAATTCTTTACGCTAAGGACATAAAAAATCCAAGGCGTTGTGTTACAAATAGAGGATCAACAGTACTGCTTGTAGAAATCTTGTAATTTGTTTAACTGCAGATTGATGAAAAATTGTTAATGCATTTAAGTAGTGGAACTGTTTTCTTATATTTTGCTATATGCAATGGCTGTTTTTATTCACTAACCATCGTATGTTTAATATGCGTTGTAGACCATAAGGAACTTAACAAAGCCTTGAGGCGGGAAACTGATCGCATTAGCAAAAACAGGGTTTGAAAATACAACAAGTCGATGGCCTAACGTTGAACTTCGTGCACTAGGTGATATCACGAATGTTCGTCAACCTAAACTTGTTGTCTCGGGTACATCGGTAATCATTGTTTATCTATTTGTATGCGTGGCTTCCCTTGGTATAACATAATATAATCTTGACCTAACGTTACGAATCGGATGACTTGAATGTCACAAAAGATAATGCTGCACTAACGGAAGAAGATCGCAAAAGAGCCCATAGAAGCATACGAGGAGAGCTTCTTATCATAGGAAAAAGAACTTGCTCTCGAAGAAGATAAACTCCGCGCCATTAATTTTATGCGGTAAGAATCAAGTGTTCTAACCATTACCATTTTTATCTTCAAGTCATTTCTTATCAATTAATTTTTGTGCAACATTTATTAACCATGTTTAACCAGACAACGCAACTAGCTCTGCCTATACAACATTATTATCACATCCTGATTCAGCATTCTTTGCTACATCTCTTTGAGACATATGGTGCAGTTAACGACAATGATCAAAATGGTAATTGACTTGTTAATAATGGATTCATCAATGTGGAAATATTAATTTTACTTTCTACATTTAAACTATGACCTCAATGACACGGACATTGACGAGAATATACTTGAAGAAACATGTCTGGTAACCGAGGAAGATCGCAAGAGAGACCATATAAATGCACTTAGGAGGGCAGCTTATCGGAGGAGAAAGGATAAGTTTGAAGCAAGTGAAAGTCTATGGATGCTATCTAATTCAGGTAGATATTTATGTTATTAATTTAGGGCGTTTAATAATTGTCGTAGACACAACTTAATGTAGTTGATGCAAAAACCCTAGCGTCATATAGTTAATCTTAATACAAATTAATCATTGTTGGGCCCGAAAGAATGTTCTGTTATTCATTTCTCACTAAAACAATATTTTCCAATGACAATATTACCCCCTCACTAATGATGCTTGCACACATTATTTTAAAAAAGCCACGGCTGATAGCCCTAACTATCTGAGACACATTCCACGATGATGCAACATTACCCCCTCGTCATTAGGCGCCTCTGGTGTTACCCATGACAACGAGGTATCTAAGAGGATCTGAAGAAACTCTCGTAGCCGATCATGTTATCACAAGAAAAATGAAGAACTAACGGTTGATGATAGAGATGATTTGAATGAAAAGATCCGAGGGAAGCGCGTGCAGCGCCGCAAAAGCAGGTCAGAGATTGAGAAGGGGCAGTCAAGTGCTCAAAGGAAGGCCTCTTATGCTAAAAGGAAAAACACCCCGTGCAAAGAATCTCTCGCACTCCTGCGTCCAGACATTACTAACTCAACAACTGATAGCCTCGCAATCCCCCTCTCTCGGGCTGCCGACGATGATTCATCGGATGGCGACCCTTCCCCGGGCATGCCGAATTACGGTGTTTGCACCTGATGCATGTCGATTTTCTTGGTTACGATGCAACTTCTCGGCAACCTTATCTTGACTGATGCGGTCTTTGTCCCCTGTTGTTCAACTATAATGCAGACGACATCAATGTGTTCCCAGAGCCCATGATGGGCGATGAGCCGACACCAGTCGAAATGATGGATGAGGAGTACTACATGTATCGTGACCAAGGTATGTTCAAGTCTGTTTTAGGAAGGCTGGGATCATCATTGTAATTGTAGTACTATGTCAATATTATTTTCATGATCATGTTTCAACGATACATGTAGGATCCGATAATGAGGCATTCGAGGATGACGAGGAAGCTAGCATGACGTCTTTTATATCTGGCGAGGTTGATCCATTAGACTGTGTGTACACAAACATACCAGACAACACCCACATCCTGAAGCTCGACACAAACTGCAAACACTGCAAGGCCAGAAAGTTTGTTTACGAGGCCAGCGGATTCTGCTATCGCAATGGACAGATCGAACTTAAACAACCGGAACCAATCCCGAACTTATGAGGCTATGGTCCGGCATGGATGCAGATTCGAGACATTTTCGTGAGAACATACGGTTCTTCAATGGGCATTTCGCCTTCACAACCCTTGGCGTCGGCCTTCATGAGAACTACACAAACATGAAGTGCAGGGTATACACATTCCGGGTACACGGAACCATCTATCACAATGTGCATTCGTTCGGGCCTAGCTCACGTCCAGAACATCTGCAGTTGTACTTCTATGATGACGACCCAACCATAACCCATCGTAAGGCGGCCACAAAGCAATTAGATCAAGAGGTCGTGAAGAAGTTAGTAGACATACTTAAAGAGAACCCTTACTCCCAGTAATTTAGGAGTTTGGGTGCACACAAGGACAACCTTGATGATTATAGGATAGACCTAAGCACCGATAAGAGGCTTGACCAAAGAAAATATAATAGACCTTTGTCATATGAGGTTGCTGCAATTTGGGTTGAGGGCAGTGACCTGGCAAAAAGGTTTGACCGTAGGATAACACTTTATGGTAACAACAACGAAAGGCATAGCATCTGGCGTGTCATCCGGAGCATATGACCCGTTGTCTTATCCCCTATTCTATCCAAGGGGCGAACTAGGTTGGCATCCGAAACTATCTAAACGTAATGTTCCTTGGGAGGTTGTACTACATCCTCAAATTGTCCATGATGATGATGAGGATGCAGGTATGACATCTGTGAACCTTTTTGTTTCAATACAAAAATTATTTCTAAAGGTAGTCATTGTTTTGATCCTATACTATAGGTGTGCGAGAGGAAATAGCGGGTTGTGCGTCTCCGTCGAGAGACTACTCGTTATATGCTGCGGAACCACGACTGCAATCTTCAATCCCATACTGGTGGAGCACATTTGCTGCAGCAATGGGCTGTTGACATGTACGTTAAGATTGAGAGTGTCGGTTGAGGTGGTACAGAAGAACGGGGCCTTGATTCGTGCCGACTTGTATAAAGGAGTGGTTGATGCCATCACTTGAGGAGACGCGGGCAAGCGCTGTTGGGGTTAGAATAGTGCTCCCGGGAACATACCCTGGTGGCGACCGCGACATGAAGAAGAGACATATGGATGCCATGGCAATTGTCCATACATATGGGAAGCCAGACATCTTCCTCACCATGACTTGCAATACTAAATGGGACGAGATAACAAACGAGTTCTTTGCACAGTCGGAGCGGCCAAGACCGACTGATATTGTGGCTCGTGTGTTCTATGGCAAACTAGAGCACATGAAGTACATGTTGTTCAAGAAGCGAGATCACAGGTGTTGCAGTTGCTTACGTATACGTAGTCGAGTTCCAAAAAAGGGGCCTCCCCCACGCACATTTTTTGTTGATCATGGACTCAACATATAAGCTTATCGTCCCGGAACAGTATGACCGACTCATTTTCGCAGAGCTCCCAGACAAGCACAACTATCCGGAATTGTATGCAATGGTGGTAAAGCATATGATGCACGGACCATGTGGTGCTCTCAACCCGAAGAATGTTTGCATGCAAGAAAACGGTTGCAAGTGCGAGATATCCACGGCCGTTCAATGAGAACACAACACGGGGAAGGACTCATACCCGGTGTATCGGCGGAGAGACGATGGAAGGCGTGCTAAGGTCGGAGGGAAGATGCTTTGGACAACAGATGGGTTGTGCCTTATAACCCATACCTCTGCGGATGTTCAATTGCCACATCAACGTTGAGGTCTGCTCTAGCATAAAGGCTGTGAAATATCTTTACAAGTACATTTACAAGGGCCATGATAAGGCTTCTTTCAAAGATCGATCAGCCCGGCGCCGATGGTAACATTGATGAGATCAAGAGTGCGTTGGCGCTAGGTGGGTCACACCTCCGGAGGCTATGTGGAGGATATTTGGCTTCCCACTTTGCGCCAATTACCCGCTTTGTCTTGCGATTGCCTTCATCTCCCTAATATGCATGTGGTTGCGTTCGGTCGCAGCTGACTTGAAGAATGTTGTAGCCTCGAAAATGCTTCAAAATCCATGTTAATGGAGTATTTCAAAGGCTAACACAGAACACCCTCGGGCTAGGCATATATTGTACAAGGATTTTCCCGGAAGCTTTACGTGGCAGAAGAAAAAGAAGTATTGGAAGCCGCGTGTCGAGCGTTTTCAAATTGGGCGCATAGTGTCTGCCAATCCTGCCGAGGGGGAGCGATACTACCTGCGGGTGTTGCTTAACCATGTTACGGGCAAAACATCCTTCGACGACTTGCTCATCGTGGATGGCGTGCTATGTGGGAGCTTTAGAGAGGCTGCTTTGAAAGGTTGGGACTCATCGAGGCGGAACAA
The DNA here is from genome assembly GCA_021605145.1 of Aegilops bicornis. Taxonomy (NCBI): domain Eukaryota; kingdom Viridiplantae; phylum Streptophyta; class Magnoliopsida; order Poales; family Poaceae; genus Aegilops; species Aegilops bicornis. The sequence continues at coordinate 169,122,241 of CM038673.1, read as the reverse complement.
CACGCCGACGATCGCCTTAATGAGGCTGAGCGATGGCGATGCCATGTTCACTTAGGAGGCTCTTCGCAACCATCTTGGTGCACCTTTGCGAGCGAGCGATGTGCGTGGATTATGGGATCGACACTTGAGCCTATGTCGATGACTATCGTCGATCACGCACGTCCACCGGCGAGGTGGAGCGAGATGGTGTTGCTTGACATTAGGGGATGTTGCAGTCCATGGGTAAAGACATTGTTGATTTCGCTCTTCCAAGCATAGATGATGCGTTTGACCCTCTGAGGGCGAGGCAAGAGAGGTTATCGAGGAAACAACCGTTGAGTTTGACATGGATGACACAAAATTGGCATGTTCACTGAACATGGAGCAGAGGGCCGCATACGAGGAGATACTAGGGGCTGTTGAACGCGGTGATGGGGGTGTTTTCTTTGTTGATGGCCCTGGAGGTACAGGTAAGACCTTCCTATATGGGGTGATGCTTGCCAAGGTGAGAAGCGAGGGCAAGATTGGTATCGCTACCGCGACGTCCGGCGTCGCCGCTTCTATCATGTCTGGCGGCAGGACTGCCCACTCCAGGTTCAAGATCCCATTGAGTTGCGATGATGGAGCCTCGTGCAGCTTCACCAAGCGAGTGGGACCGCCAAGCTGCTACGGATGGCCTCCTTGATCATATGGGACGGGCCAAGCGGCATGACAAAGCGACAAGCGGTTGAGGCATTGGATAATAGCATGCGCGACATAATGGGAATCTGTGACCGACCCTTTGGAGGAAAGACTGTTGTTTTGGCGGGGACTTTAGGCAGGTCCTTCCGGTCGTCGAGAAGGGGTCGCGGGGCGGATAATTGATGCAACCCTCAAGCTCTCATCTATGGAAGGGCATGCGTCAGCTTCGGCTCATCACCAACATGAGGGCTCATAATGACACGTGGTTTGCCGATTACTTGCTAAGGGTCGGCAATGACACTGAGGAAGTTGATGATCAAGGCAACATAGTACTCCCAGAAGATATTTGTCTGCCGTCTACAGGCGAGGTTGACGACCTGGAGAAGCTTATTGAGCACGTATTTCCGAGTCTAGACGACAACATGGCTGATTCGAATTACATGACATCTCGAGCAATCCTTTCCACAACAAGCGACAATGTAGACAAAATAAACATCCGCATGATAGAGCGTTTTCATGGAGATGAAGTAATCTACCATAGTTTTGACGGTCGGAGGATGACCCATATGGCTACTATGCTCAGGAGTTTCGAATGGATTGACTCCTAACGGTCTTCCTCCGCATGCTCTAAAACTAAAGTCGAACCGCCTGTGATACTTCTAAGGAACATTGATCCAGCTAATGGGCTTTGTAATGGCACTAGGCTTGTTGTTAGAGGTTTTGAGAGGAACACCATTGATGCAGAAATCGTGATTGGACAACCTTATTTGGCAGGAGGGTCTTCCTTCCTCGAATACCTCTCTGCCCATCTGAAAATGACATGTTTCCGTTCAAGTTTAAGAGAAAACAATTTCCTATAAGGCTTATCTTTGCTATGACCATTAACAAGGCTCAAGGGCAGACTATCCCGATTGTTGGTGTGTACCTACCCAATCCCGTGTTCTCACATGGTCAGATCTATGTTGCTTTGTCTCGAGCCACCGCGAAGAGAAACATAAAGATTCTCATTCAGAAGGAGAAGCCGAAGGAGAAGACCAACAAGCATAAGGACAATACAAAGAAGCGAAAAAGAACGACCGTGTCCTTACTGACCTCGATGAAGAACATCGTCTACAAGGAAGTCCTTACAGGTTGATAACCGGTTAATAGCAATGCAGGTTTTGTAATGACAGAGCAATTACTTTTGCAAATGTCAATACATGCTGTAATTCGTTTTTCTACATGTATCTTTCTATTTGTTATTTTTATAGACGGAGGTATATTCGATGTATTCGAGCTACGCACTGCAGTTCAATAATCAGCCGTCATATTGGCACCATCATCGTTGTTATGGTTTTTGTACTATTGTTGTTTTTATGGCAATGTACATGTCACACAGCGTATTATTTTAGTGTACAATATGTGGTCCAGATTTATTGATTTGCCTGCTAAATACCTTGGACATGCAATGAACTTTTTTAATTAAGGCAAGTTATCATACCCGTACTTATTTATTTTGGTAATTTGATAATATGTTGTACTGTAAATTTATTGGCGTCCTTATTATCTATAGTAGCCATAGTTATTATACCCGTTGTACTCTGTAGATTGTTACAATGCACATGTAATTTTCGTGAAGTGTGCAATATTTAGCAAAAGTTATATTACTTCCATTTTCAGGGAGCTATACTAATTAATTAACAGTACAATTCAAGTTACATAATATTCTATTCCATTGGTTCATTTACGTTTATGAGATTACTGCGGATCTGAAAGAGTTCTAAACTATAAATTTGTACAAGGCTGCATTAATCTTGGACCTGGCGAGGATTGGTTCAGGCATCGCTTCATGGTTTTCTGGTCCATGATAACTTGTGCTAGGCTGATATCGGCGTCAGAACATAATGCCTTAAGCGGGACAGCAAGGATTCCACTAAGATGGTTTGTTGGTTTGAGGGTGGTCGACTTATAGTTGCACCCAGCCTAGACTATTTTGCTGTGCTGGCATCAAATAATTAAATGTTCATCGAAATGTGTATCCTGTTCTAGATGCCATGTAATACTAGGATTCTCATTTTACCTTATGATGAGAGCATGAACTAGATTATTCTTTTGGTTACATCCGTACAAACTAACATGTCAACTAAGGCCCTTAGCTAATTTTCTAGAGCAAGATTATCTATTACTTATGGATATTTTCCTATCACATTATACATCTCATTATATATAGAGCTACAAGTCCATCCCAAATAATTAAACCGTAGCAACATGGAACTATGAAGGAAATTACTATATATATAATGAGATAGGAAATTTGGTGTCAAACTTGAAGCAGGAGTTGGATATACAATAATCTTCAGTGAATAAACAAACCACTTATGATACAAGTATTGATTAGAGATTATCATATTTTCATACTATTACGCATGAAGTTTTTTTTAATGGCATGTTTAAAACATAACCTCAAACCAAAATTAGAAATAACTTAATTTTACTATATGCAGTCTTATTAATATATATGCAAAATAGAAGATGCCAATATCCATATATAATAACCGGAAACAAATAATATATTATCGGCATACTTAGTATTAATTACAGCATGTGATCTTATCCGGTATTTACAAAATGGAAAGTTTGCTGTTTTTAAATGTATTATACTACTGTGTTGATCACGCCGAATCACAACTGTGATTCCATTGAATTTTTAGTGATTGTGATCATATGAGTTGATTCATTTTCCGATTTTGTAAATATTGTTTCCTTATAAACATCTATAAAATCCTACACCCTTTAATCAGCCAAACCCAAACCATACCGCTCTAACACCCTTGCCGCTATAGCTAACTTTGACATGTCGTCATCCAACAACATCATGGGGCTGATGATAGTCATGATGAACAAGAAGAAAATAGGGAGCTGCAACCTGATGATATTGGTCAGTTGGAACAAGATGTGGAAGAACAGAGCGAAATTGGAATGTTGGTGAGGGATCTGCACCTAGACATAAGAAACTAAAGAAGCATGATCATATTCTGCCTGTTCAATTCCCATCCTTGCTTTCGTCGAACCATTTTGATAACCTAATCCGACGTCGCGAGGTGCATCACATCCCTCATGCACATGTCCCCTCAGGCTGGGATATCCAGCGTGTACGGGTCAAGTGCAGCGAGGAAAGATGTTTGGGGTACCAACAACTACGAGCTTCTGCGAGGCACAAAGCGAAGGTGGTCGAGAAGCACATTCAAGCATGTGACAAGAAGCCACCACCAGCTGATAAGGACGAAGCATAAGGAGATCTACAATAATGTTGAGATGATAGGTTGTTTTTTTTCATCCCGTGTAACCGTTCGGACTTGAACAGTAACAAAGTCTCATTTTCAGTTCATTTATGCGTTACAGCGTGTGGGCTAAATATGCGCAATGACAATCTGATTTTCCCTTATATCTTATTTATTTCTCTAATTACGCTCTAATTTCTTAAACTAATTCTACACGATGATAACGTGGCAAAAAAACAGCTTAATATCAGACTATAATTTGTCACCCTAATTCTTAGCGAAAGTCCTCATTGCGAGGCATGCACGATCTCTCCCATCTCTCTATGTGCACCTTCTGCATAATATGGTCTCTCGCTGCCGTCCGGTGGCTTCTGGTGCCGCCACGTCTTTGATCTCATCCACCAATCCACTCTGATCCTACTAATCCATGTTATGGTTCACGCCTTCCCTCTATTGTTTATCTCAAATCGAGCAGAATAGAGTGGCTTTTCTTGATCTGCACTTTTCAGCCAGGGGGGCCGACGCAGGCGTGTGATTGCTGGTTTATGCCGCTCCGTATGGCAGAGAGTGCGTGTGTTTGTTAGAAAGGCGCAAGGGACAGAGCAGCTCTATCCTTCTGTGTAATTTCCATGCCGACGACGAGCAGCAGCAGCCAGGCCTCACGCGTTGAGAGAGAAAGAGATATGAGCTATAATTTTTAAGTACTATATTATCCCGCTCATATGTTGCTTCTGCGGATGCATAAACAGAGAGAATTTGCCTAATCATGTTGTTGATAATGCATACGCACAAATAGACAACATTATAACGTTTGGTAGCTATTGGACCGTGTACTTGTACTACTATCACGAGACATGCTCTACTATTGTTTCTCTTTTGTACCTATGTGTGTCATTAAGACAGTCGTGATAAAAAAGAATACACAATATTCTCCCGTAGTGGCAATTATATTATTTGATATAGATGATGATAGTAAAGTTATGTGTTAGGTATGATATATTATTTGTCCCATAGCTACATGCGGGCAGAGACCTATATCATAAATTTATATATCATCAAGTTAATGGAAAATTAATATATATTATAATTAATTAATATACTTATGTGTATATAAGAAAGGTTAATAAGTATCCATAAAATAGAAAGTTTATTTTTCAAAGGCAAGTGATAAATCATATGCGTTTTCATAGGCAAGTGATCATGCTTGAATATCGAACTGAAGATCATGGACCGATTATGTTATGTATGTTTCCTTGTTTAACAATCAATATTTATTAGGTTGCCGAATATTACATATCTAAATATAGATATGTCACCCACGGTAGCCTAGCCAGCCAAAATCAAAATTTCATTTTCCCGCCGCCCACTATGCTTATATAAATAATGCCCGCTGCCCCCCAAATTTTTCTGTACGAAAAGTCATCTCCTCCACGACGACCATGGTGATCTCATACGGATCGATCACATCTAAGAGGGTGGTGGCGCCGCCGCCAGCTCCTGTCACCAGTCAACTCATCTCCCCTCCGATGAACATGCAAGATTGAATAATCTTTTAAGTCTATTTGCCATCACTATATAACTGGTTTTTTTCTTCAAATAATCACCATTGTTTTTCCACTTGTTCTTTTATCTAGAAAGATGGAGCACACGGGATACACTAGAACATAGTAATAGGCTTGGCGATCAAATCATCTATTGTCGGCTTGTTTTCATCTTGTATATTACTTAAATTCAGATGGACAGTGAGTCTGAATTACATATAATTTTATTTTCATCGTGTACAAACCAGATGTAGCAAGCACTAACACAACCACCTGATTATATTAGTATTTGATTAGCAATCATTTATATAATTTTTTAAGTTCTATACTGATGGTCTGGCTGTGATCTCATTAGGGTTGTTTCTTATAACCAGTACATACTGCATGATTTCAAATCCATGTTTATCCCATATGCAATAGTTCTGATTGCAAGAAGAAAAAATAATAAGCAGAACATGAATAATATGTATCAATTTGGCATGATTAGTGTTGGGCCACTAGAATGTTATGCTGCTTGTCTGTTAACCTTTTTGCTCCCCTTGGTAAATAATTTTACCTGATCCTTTTTGTTTTTTTATACGCACAGGAATATTAATTTTCATCGCGTCCAAATGGAACACATATATTATAATTGCTGGATTATTCAAGCTAGGGTCATATGGAAGGCTCACATCAAAGAGAATGGAATGGGAAACTTGTACCTTCAATGCATACTACTCGATCGGCATGTAAGCATACTTTATAGCCCATATTTTTTAAATACAATTTTGATAAACATGTTTATTTGCTAATTGTTGTTATGTTTCTGAAAATTTATTAGGGAACAAAGATGGAAGCCATTGCATACAACAGCCAGGCTATCCGTTTCAACAGCGTGCTAGAAACCGGTAGGACCTACGATTTCAATCGCGTCGGGTTCAACCCCACAGAAATGCCAGATGGACATTTACGGTACCTAGCCATGGACTTTGTGACCACACTAAGTTCTACGACCGAGGTTACAATGTCGCCATAACAGATAACATCGACAATTTGCCCACCGTGCTTCCCACAGTTTGGAGAAATCTTTGAGCTACGGACAAAACCATCACGGGTGCATCATTTAATTTGTTGTTTTTCCATATTACTCCGTACAACTCAGAGTCTCATTGTGATTTCAAATTTGCGAGACGTTGTTGCTATCCTTGCCTATGTTGGTCAGATAGAATTTAGGTGGGATTCAGTATATAGGCGCCGCGTCCCTTCCCTCGAGATTGGCCTCATGAACTTTCAGTAAGCGCTAATTATAATATGAGATCATCATATGCTTCTTTTTGTAATTCTATTGTTGCAATGTTACTCACATTTGTATTTGTTTGTAGACGGCAGATTATTTTTCTTACGTAATGCGTGAAGAGCACGTTGGGCCTAACTTATGGCATTTGCAATGCACTGACAACCTGTTCGATAAGTTTGTTGTAACTTACGTACAGGTAAATCAGAGGCAGCGTTGCTTGCAAACTATGAGGGAGAGCACATTCTTCTTCTCTCCCAACATTAATGATGATCATCATTATCTACAAGGTAGGTGCTGCGTTCTATTTTAAATTTGTTTTCAATATATTTTGTCTGTAATACTATTTCAGTACTATATAACACTGATTGTTATCGTAGATATCCATGAAGCCAGCCTGACGACACTTGATGAAACACGTGCTTACGTCAATCGTGTTGTTCAACGTAGGAACAATGGCCGTCAGAACTATCATAGCCGAAATTAGAGCATCCTTGAGGGTTTTGGACGACTGACTATGTACTGATGCATATTCAAATGTCGCAAATAGATGGCTTCTACAGTTTTGTTATGGATCAAATTGAGAATTATCATTTTGGCATTATGATTAATGTATTATACATATATATACCTTCATAATACGCAGTGTTCAGTATATCGGCTTACGCCGTCGTACTTTGTCCATCTCTTCCCCGCCATCCCTTTTTTCACAAAAGCCATGAAAGGAAACAGCAGACCCACGTAGTAGTTTTTTTATTGAAATAACTGACTAAGTCATCTTCCCCTCATGCGATCCCAACATAGGAATGATCGAGGGATAACAACACGCGCACCCATGCCTCCGCCGACGCATGTTTGGACCCATCCGCCAGTCCTATGGTCCATGTTATCCCTCTCTTATCCCTCCTCCATTTATGCCTTATCGATCCTAACACGATAGTGCACGAACGGCGCGCATGTAAGGATTATGTTGAAGTTGGAATATATAACAAACAATAGTTGCTTCATTTTTACCTTTACGACTTATATGTTTCTCATGACTATGATCATTATAAACTCTTACTTGATCTTTATAGACTTGCGGGAATAAAAGGCCATCGTGCGGTGTTTCATGCACTATCATATTGTTACTAGACACACTACAACTGTATTTTATTGATCAATTAAACTATAGAAATAATTTGCGGGAATATTTCTTTCTAGAAGGCTTCCTATGTGTATTTGTAGGGCATAACTAGATGTGTCTTAGTCATTCCACGTTCATACGAGGCACTCAAACATAAAACTAAATGAAAATGCTACCCACACCAAATACATGTGATTTATATGTGCAATATATACTACATAAAACACATCTAGACGTGCATCGGCAAGAACGAGGTTTTATAACTCAAAATTTTCACTCCATGGAGATATACTCGTGCGTTAAGAATATGGATCAATGCATGTAAAAGAAGTGGGATGTAGTATCATAATTCAATTAAGGGTAAAGATATAGATTATTCCACATGGTATAGGTTAGATCATGTTATATGTACCAATATACAGCATACAGGCGCCTATGGACCATATCATCATGACTACAGTATTTGTTATGGCAAAATTGAATGAGGTGTTCATGCATTTGAAGAAAACACCGTTCAACATATAGTTCAGAAATTCTCGTGTATTAGGAAATTTTAGAAGTATTTTTAAAAAGGGACATCATGCACTAAAAAATAGTAAGCGCTAATTATATTTAACCAATCTACATGTAATACACAATATATTGTGTAAAATTATTTTAACATTCCTATAAACACGTTTGCCATGTTTTAACATATTTATATAATTTTGTATTATGCACAATGATTTGTAACACACGTTGAACAGTTTGCAAATAAATGTAGACACAATTTTAGAGTACACGTTGAACAGATTAAATATACATAAATTATATAGAAAGTTTGTGTGGTAATAGAAGGCCGGTTTCTTCATATGTTTTGTTTCGGAAATATATGGGACACCTTCCACTTTCGTACAAAGATATGATCCGTTCACAGATGAAAATATTTTATACTAGGAAATGAATAATATAGACATTGTCGGATGGAATGATATGTGGCACCTTCCATCTGCCTTATGTACTATGTGTTGTGACACTTAATGCATCTGATGCTGAAAATCAGGCGTAATTAAAAGTTTGCTTATTATTTGGCTTTCAACAATGAAAGTTTCCGTATTATTTGGAAGGCACACAAGTCTATATGATGCAGCTGCCATGACATATACTGATCCCTTCATATAACCAACGACGAACTCCTGTTTCAACACCCACCCCAGTCTTCACCAATTTTCGATCACTCACGACTCTCATCAATGGAGGCTGTCCACGAGCCAGTGGATGTTCAGCTGGCACCACAAGAGGCGTTGCCCGCCCCTCAGGAGGCTGCGGGCAACGTGCATGCCCTAGAAGATGCCGTTGAATACATTTTTCAGTTTATCACTGTTGTCCAGGACGATGAGGCACTAAAGTAAGTTGTTTTGCTCTTCATATTATTCTTGTACATATCAGGCTAGATATCAGTTGGGCAACACAGCAGAATAGACATAATTAACCATGATAGTCCACTAATTATGTTTGGTTGTCTAGGTGTTATATATATTAGTGTATATATCTTTTGCACTATTTCACCGTTGGTAAATATTTTATGTGTGACTGTATCACACCATTTTTCCTATGGTACATGTGCCCATTTTATTTTTATTCATCTCTAACATTATTAAATACAAAATAGCTACCGGTTTATAACAAAAGATCTACCGTGTTTTAAATTAAGTAACTTTTTTTCACTGCTTTATATTATACAAAATAGTTAGTCTAAATGTGATTTGGTAAAGATTGGTCTGCATTTTTTGGGCAGCACAATCTGGATTAGAAGCGAACGACCATATCAGATTGAAATCAGCCTACGGATGCTCCAGAAACAATTAGCCTATTTGGAATAATTCATCCCGAGTGCTTCAATCTTGCAGTTCGTAAGATTGCTAGCGCTGAAGTAGAGAGCACTGCAGGTACAAGAATGCTTGGAAACAAACATTTTTTCGACTTGCAGTTTCATTCTCTGGCACGGGCCCTCAGACACTCTTCGATGGAGCAAGAAACACGCATCAGTGCTTATTGACAATGCCATTGTTAAGCCGTTTCCTAAATATGATGTGTTCAACTCTAACATTGTAAGAGACTCATTCTTATCATTTAATTTGCTTATTCCATTTTGTACTAACATGTGTCTATTTATGACAGTATCTACTACCATTTGCTTCATGGATTCTTCAGATGCGGACTACTTGTAGTCGACATGGAAACTAGGAGGGTTCTCCCAATTGATCCATCAATCGGCGTCTATGGTGGATCATACAACTTTCATAACACCGAAGCGAGGAAGGAAATCACAATGTTGAAACAAGAGTTCAACAATGTGTTGCAGATGAGGATCCCTGGTTGGAATACCAATCTCATGGACTGGTCAACGCACGGCATCGTTTCAAATGGCAGGCGGTAATATAGTATATCGATCACACGCAGCGTTATGAGCAGACCGTTATAGTTTTAATATAGTTTCTTTTTTGTAACAACAAAGACTCCGCTTTACTTGTCCTACAGAGATGGCCCACCGTAATGGTACTCTTGACTCGTAGGAAGACCATCGCGTAAGTACACAATAACGAGGTTTATCGTCGCGATCTATTTTCCAGCAATTTAAAATTTACTATTTTTCATCTTCTCTAGGATTCAATACAGCTCGGAAAAGAACACGCTGGTCCGGATGCTCACGATAAGAAACAATGAAGCAGCTGGAAACATACCAGATGAAATTAAAGCGGCATTGAGGGTTTTATCTGTTGAATATGGTCAATTGCATTTTCGTATGTCGCAGAGATAAATGGCTACTATATCTTTGTTAGGGATCGTATTGAGAATTATCTATTTGGCAATACGGATAACTATAATACGCATTGGATCGTCTATATAGGTTTAAATACTTTTTGTTTTCGATATATTAAACATTTGAACAATGCCCATCAGGGCCAGAGGCTGCCTTCGGGTTGGCAGAGTTAATGACCTCCCAGACCTTCATCAAACAAATGAATCATTAAGGCCTCATTCTCGATGTTTGACATCATGTTACAATTGTCACATATAGAGGGAGAGATAGAGAGACCACCCTCCTGCTTATCCCCCAAAAGAGAAGAGAAGAATTCTACAACATGGCATATGATGAGGGATTGACCCGAAGTCGTAACTACATTAATGATGAGGCTATGACGCCAATTAATCTCTGACTGCTGATGCAGCTGCACCAGAGCGGATTCAAGGTTTTATCGGACTGATCAATCATGCTCCGAGAAGCCTATCGCATCTGCTAAAAGGTCCAAGCCCGCGATCTGGCCCTATAATGAATTTTACTCCCTGCAGGTCTCCGCTTCTCTGTTAAGAGACCAGCCCCTAAGAAACTTACGAAGCTCATACGAGCATTTGTGCCGATCGTACATGGGACCAAAGGATCAATGTGAATTGTTAAGAAGGCTAGAAAACTTGGTGGCAATAATATTGATTAATCCCTCCACTAGAAGCCAGGAAGCATCCAAAATGAGGGGAGCTGGAACTATATGGGTTTGAATACTTTTTTTTGTTTTGGATTTATTAAACATTTGTTTTGCGACGCATCATATAACTCGAAATATCAGGTCAATTATAACAGTAAAGGCTTGAACTACATAATTGGCAATACGAACTATATATACCTAACACATCAATGCCTACTTATCAACATCAGCGTTAAAAGAAAAATCACTTGTCGAAATCTATGGGTGATGGAAAGTATGTACCTTATATTCAAAGCTTATTGAAAGTCAACAATTATTTCCAGCATGCTTTACCTGCAAATTAAAGTGGAGCTTGACCCTATTATCATGTTGTAATGGACTGAAGTTATCATAATGTTGTGGATGTTAATCTTACATGAGAAGGCATCAAGGCTCCCCCTGATTGTAGATTCAGCAAGGTTTTGTTGATAAATTAACACATTTACACTGAAAACAGGCATATGTAATACGATATATTAGCATAAAGGAAATCCCATGTTACCATGAGCACGACGAGTTCAAGAAAGCAGAAAATATGACATACCAGTCGAAATAGCTTCATGCTTAATGTCAACTCATACACATAACAACCAGAACAGATGTGTGTCTAGAAGCTTAGCTTCATAATAAAATCTGTCAAATCAAAACATCAAAAGGTAACTACAATGAATTTATATACAGTAAACCAAAACAGAAAAATAAAAGGCCAAAGCATTATTTTTCAGTAATAAAATAAGTGAACAAACAGTTCATTTTAACTTCACCGTTACAACTTTAATATTTTAATAGACAAATCACAGTTAATAAAGCCTCATTATTTCATTTGTCTGGGATAGAAAAATAAGATCGTATTAAATCTAGAGATATGATTACCCTAATAATGATATAATGCTTGTACATACAGACGACCACGGGGAGGAGGAAAAGGAAGTTTCTTTTATTTCCCTTTCTGTTGTATTGACAAAACAAGTGTGCTAAAATAATGGAATCAGGAATATATTATCTGATACTGGGACTAAGATCAGATCTGTCCACAATTAAAAATATTGTATACATGGAAATGAATAACTGCTTTATTTAAACGACGCTGATAATTTGGAAGGGAATATCAACTCTCCAAATTATTAGATGTCACGGTAACAAAATGATAAACTCCATCTCCCTACTATTTAACCACCCACACAAGTTCACATATATCCCATCAGCAATTTCCGATCAAGAACTAAAGAACTAATTTTCTTTCCAATGGAGGCGATCATTGGGAACGCTGCGCACGCACCCGAAGAGGGTGCGCCTGCCGCCCAGGAGGATGTTCCCGGTCCCCAGGAGGATGTGCCTGCGCCCATGGATCTTTTGCCCCCACCAATGCACGCCGTGGAAGATGCACTCCAATACATATTTCACAGTATCATGGGCATTCGAGACGAAGATACATTAAAGTAAGTTGTCTTATTATACATTATTTTGCTATATACCAATCTTGTTTGAACATTCTTTTACACAGCAAGGAAAGTTAGCTAAATGGGCAATCCTAAAATATTCATAGGTACATGTCTACGTTTTTAGTTGGATCCGACGTTACATGAACTATGTCATGCAAACAACATGAAAACAATTTATAGATTCGATACATGTAGATACATCTAGGTGAGGACAATCTGACCTCGTGCAATGTCATGAATTCGGTTTATAGGTTAGTATAGACAAAGTTAAACTAGAAGATGACCATTGAGGTATTTTCCTAGTTGTTGGGCATCTTTTTTTCCAGCTCAATATGGATACGAAGCTCCTGGCCGTACCAGATCGACATCACCCTCCGAATGATCCAGGACACCCTTTTTTTCATAAAAAACTTCATCCCGAATGCTTCAACCTTGTTGTACGTAAGCTTGCGAGCGCTGAATTAGAGAGGACCGCAGGCACCAACTGGGTTGGGAGCAAACATTATTTCGACTTGCAGTTTCATTCTCAGTCACAGGCCCTGAGGTACTCCTGGATGACTCTAGGAGAGCGTATCACGACGCTGATTAACTATGTTGTGGTCCAGCCTCTTCCTAAATATGATGTGTTCAAGTCTGTAATTGTAAGACACGCTCTTTCTTAAGGTTAATTTTACTTATTATAATTGCAATTGACATGTGTCGACCTGCCACAGTATCTACTACCGTTGAAACTTTCGGATTCGTCGTACGGGTTACTTGTAGTCAACCGGCTGAGGAGGAGGGTTGTCGTGATGGATCCATCCTTCAACACGTTTGATCCTGAAGATAGCACTCATAACATTTTGATGAGGAAGGAAATCACACTGCTGAAGGAAGAATTCAACACTGTGTTGCAGACTAGGATCGCTGATTGGAACACCCAAATAATGGATTGGGAAGAAGAGTCCATGTCCTGTTCTGCTCGTCGGTAATCTACTAAATTGATCGCATACATATGATGCAGACCATTATAATGTTTAATATTTTTTTTGACGCGGCAAACACTCCGGCTTCTTTGTGCTACAGGAGATGACCCACCAGATTAGTCGTTTACGTAGCATGGGCTGGATGAACACTACCGTAAGTACTTAAATTATGAGTTGATGTTTGCTAATTATTATCCAACCAGTTTATTAAATGGTTGACTTTTTGCGCCTTTCCTAGGATCCAATTCAGCTCAGACACCATGTTATGGTCCGGATGTTAATGTTCAAAGACAATGAAGTTGCTGCAAACATCCCGCCAGAGATTAGAGCGGCTCTGAGGGTTTTAAGCAATTGAAGATGGACTGATGCATGCAGATATGCCAATAATATTTCTCTATAATTCAGATCTGTTTTGCATCGATTTGACAATTATTATTATTTGATATGAATACTTAGATAATAACTGTATGGGGTCTTCTATAGACGTATGCTCACAAATTTTAGGATGTTTTGGTATTATCAAACTATTCAAACTTTATGGTGTTTTGGTATTATTGAAGTTTGGTTTTATTACCATATTGTTGGATTATTAGTTGATTTTGTTGCAACGTCCTGAATGAATCATTCGGTTGTTTGCCATGAATGAGCCGTTAGCCCCATCTGTGCAAGCTGTACATGGGTAATAGGGCTTGACGTTGATGAGATGAGTCGCCAGGGTTTAATGTTTTTCCTAAACTAGGCAAATGCATGTGTGTGCACAGGATATTTACATCCTTCGGCAACAGCATTGTGCCTCCAATTGTGTTAATATCTATACTACTCTTAACCAAATGAACATTTTCTTTTCTATGAGCACCCCATTATGTGTACCAAGATTAATTGGTGCCACCAGATTATCTAACGGCCTAAAATGGAGGTTATGATTGCACGTAGCAATTAATTGACGGACTATACTCTGCCGAGCGGACGAATATTCCCCCCTCGTGCCACGCTCCATTCACGAAAAATTCTGCCAAGATCCCCGTGCCCCTCTCCCTCACGTAGCTCTGTCCCTCAAAACCCCCACTGGTTTCCAGCGCCTCCAACCACAGCTAAATCTAGCCCCAGCTCTCGGGTCGCCTCGGCAAACCGAAGAAGGATGTGGAGGCGGACGTGGGTTAGATATAGTTCATGCGTGTCTTATGTATGCGATCGGTCGTTGATGGGGCGGGGGTGACGCATCAGGAGTTATCCATCTTCCTCCATTAACCACTCGATTGCCGGTACCATGCGCCTCTACCTAGTCCTTTGCTGTTACCTCTGCCATGCTAAGAATTTGAGATGTGCATGAATACTGTAAGGAATAAGATAACGAGCAAGAAGCCGAGGTAGTGGATTCGGCATCTGGGTCGAGAGTAGATCTTAGCCACGCTTCATGGTGCATGTGAAGATAAATTCAGCCATTGCCTCGGACATGCTTTGTTCCGTCGGCGGCGCGGTGAGATAGTATATGGCAGGAGCGCGCGGGCGGCCTGCTGTACGCTTACGGTGCCTTGGTGTGCAGGGCACGCATCGCGCCCGAGTATGGAGAGGGGTTTCCTTTAATGGCTTGAAGCGAGCGTGTTGTCTTGGTGCCGGCTTTGATCTGCTCTGCTCACGGAGGATGCAGAGGGGTTGGCGGCTTTGGCGCTGGGAAGAGGAAGCTGGTTGTGCTTTCTCTTGTGTTTCAGAGAATATACTGTGCAACCTATACTAATCCTCTGTGTCTTCCTGCTAATTCCTCTGTCTATGAAAGTTAATTCCTGACTATTTGTGTGCACGGATCGAAATAACGGTAGCAAGGAAAACTAGGAATATGTGGGACCATGATTAAACTCGATCTTTTGTCTCCCTCTCAAGTCTCAGTTTGGTTTGTACACCATATATGTTGGAGCTAATGTTGATGTGTAGTGATTTATCATCCATTTGATTGAAAGTTCAGGTGGTCTTGGGGACCTCTATGTGGCAGAAGATAGAGAGTTGGTTCCTTTTTGTTGCAAATATTTATAGCTTTCTAGGTAGTTCTCAACTTGATGCAATATTAAGTTGTTGTATGTGGTCCTAGGCTCACAACAAATGTTGAATCATAGCAGTGAATGCAAGTTTTATTCCATGTACAGTACGTAGCAGAAGTATAGCTTACTATACTTGTATAATTACTACAACTCCCACATCAACGCATGCGGCAGCCCTAAATAGTAAAGTCCATACACGATATTGCAAAAGATCCATAAAGTCATGAATTATATTTGGCAAAAATAACTATATGTACTTATCATGTCAATGCCTACTGATCAATATCAGCGCTAAAATAAGTAGTTGATTTCATGCATCCAGAATTAGTATTGGTTACCTTTGGCATTGGGAAACCATGGAGAAACTTCGAATTGAAAGCATTCATCGAACTTGTGTGGTCTCTCAGATATTACAACTGCAAAAAGTAAATTGAGACTGTACATTACTACCATAATATGGAATGAAGTATTAGTACAAACTGTTAAATCATACAAAAGTATCTAAGCAGGAAAATGTTTATTGTGCATGCCGTGAATTTATTTTTGCTGTAGCTAAACTTTGGCATGCAAGCAATGAAAATCTTTTTATTTAATTATTACAATAATTTAATTCTTTAGTAAGATATGATTTTTTACATCTTTTCTTATTTATTAACAGGTGTGCATTTGATGGAAAAAGGAAACAGATCTGCACCATCAACAATGGTATATATGGTAGAAAACAAGGTTATATATGGTATAACTATATTCAGCCATGATCTGCTACCCAGTTATTCTCCGCATGTCCTACCTATATATGTTAACCTTGTCTGCCATCTGTCCTCCCCCTCCTTGCTGTTCGTTCGGCCATCACAACAGCAGACCTGGAGGAAAATTACCCAAGGAGTACCTTGTGTAAGCAAGGACCATCTAGAAGGCGAGTTCCTCTAGGTACGAACAATTCTGGATCTTTATCTTCTCTAAAATTGTAATAGTTGTTATATTAGTATGTTTTATCTTGCATTTTCTGTATGTTCACCTTCAAAATTATAGCATGGATTCATAACACGTGATTTTCTGAAGCACATTTTATATCAATAAAAGCATGCATGCAATTCTTAACATGGCAGACAACAAACAAATAAACAAACACTTATGAAAATCTGGAAATTATGACTGTCAGGATAATAAGTCCTTTCATGTAATAAAAGCCCTGTGCGTTGCACCGGGTCTACAAAATGTAAATCTATGCTTACACAGTTCGAAAAAACTACGAACAATCATCATTGCAATCAGTCAAACAGCCATATCAGAACAAATAATTCAAACATTTTTGGTTAAAAATATTTGTCAAATATCTAATATCTTTTAAGTTTGCAAATCCCGTACCATTCATAGGAAACATACACATGGATATGCTCTTACTGGATTTTCCACATGGCAAGTTGAAATAATTTTTGTTGTATCAAAAGTATTGTGATAATATTTAAGATCAAACTTGATGAATGATTTCGGATTAAGTAGTTAACAAGACAATACAAATAGATCTCATTGTTGCATGCCTAAGGCTCAAACCCAATAATACACATGCACCCATAGTGAACAATAACCAGATATTTCATGTGCAAAATCATTCAAAAACATTGGCTGCATGTTCTCCATTAATAATTCACAACCAAGAGTCAAGTCATGTTCGTATGTAAGTTTCATAGCTTCATATATATTGAGCCTTATCTGGAAAAATAGTTGGAAATTAATAAGTGAAATTAAATTGATGGTCATGGTTGGCTGTCAATTAGTGTCAGTGTTGGCAGGCAATTATACAACTAACCATCGAGAAACGAATTTGCTACTTAAATTCATTGCTGGTTAGAATAATAGATCCATTATATAGTTTACAGAAGCTTTTAGAGATGAAGACTCGTCTTAGTATAGTCGTAGGTCCGGCCGGTGACAGCATTGGGGACTTGGTGACGACCTGGCAAACCACGCCATGCCTGGTAAACACTACAACATATCAATTTCCTATGTGTGAACTAATTATCCATAACTACCTTGATTAAAGTAGTAGTGACTTAGCTCAAAAACTAAAAACATTATCCATACCCCACAAAAGTTCCATCTACAAATAAACAGCCAAACATCCATTGACAACCACAGTGCTAACAAGTATCAAAATGCGCACACCTCATAGCATATCATATTTATGCTATAAATATATATGTTTGAGTGGAATAGTTAAGAGCTCGTGAAAAAGGAATACTGAACATTCCAGTTTTGTATTTGATGACCAATATGGAATGTGATGAGCAATAACAACAACATACCTATAGCTCTCGTTCTTTCTCAGTTTTACATATTGCCCGGACCTATCCAGTATATATGTATTGTACTGCCACCATCAGTTATATATTGGCTACTTCCTAAAAAAATATGTGTTAGTGTTGGTTCACTAATAACATGTATGGCAAGCTGTTTTCATGCATCCAGTATTAGTATTGCTTACCTCTGGCATTGGGAAATCATGTAAAATATGGAATTGAGATCATTCATCGAACTTGCGTGATCTCTCATATATTACAACTGCACAAAGTTTTTGTAGACTGTACATTACTACAAAAATATGAAATTAAGTAATATTACAAAAATAGCTAGGGGGAAAAAGATCAGTGTGCATGTCGTGAATTCGTTTTTGCAGTAGTTAAACTTGGCATGCAAGCAATTAAAAGTTATTTATTTAAATAATACAAAAATTTAAGTCTTTAGTAAGTTCTGATTTTGTACATATTTTCTAATTTATTCCCAGGTAACCTTTAGTTTGAAGAAGGAAATAGAACTGCACCTTACAGGTATATATGGTAGATAGTTTTTAAGCCATGTTATGCTATCCAGTTATCCTTCACATGGCCTAATCTACCTTTCCCTTCGGCCATCACAACAGCCAGACCTGGAGGAAAATTTCACAAGGAGAACCTTGTGTAAGCAAACAACATCAAGGAGGTGAGTTCCTCTAGGTATGAACGATTCAGGATCATTAGCTTATCTTAAGGTATAAAAGTTGTTATATTAGGATCAAGTTTGGTTGATGTATAGTATTGAAAGTATGTTTTATCATTCATTCTCTGTATGTTCACCTACAACATTATGCATGCAAATCTGAACACATGATTTTTTGAAGCACGTTTTATGGCAATACAAGCATGCATGCTATTATGAACATGGCAGATAACAAACAAATAAACAAACACATTTCAAATCCTGGATACCAGTAAAATTCATTAGTTCCTTTTCTTTGTTCAGTTTGTGGTCTTAAAAAAATTTGACCAAACAAGAATACGAGAAACTGTGATATGTCCGAAGTATAATGGAAGAAAGGTGTCTTGTAAATATGGCAGCAAATTATCATATTGATCATGTACATCAATAAATAAATGCATACTAACCAGCTTAGCCTATAACTAAATGCATATCAATCATGTACACCAAATAAGAACACTTATCTTCTTTCTGGTGTTGCTGAGTATTTGCATTTAGTGAGCATCACTGGTAGGCCTCAAGTGTCCCATAGATGTCCAGCATCAGTAGATAAAAACATGCTTAGTCAGATTGATGCTCAAAAAACTGCCCTTCGTGCTGAAAAGGCGGCAATATGCTCCATGAGTTAGTGTCGCAATGGCAATAAATAAAAGCTACGGTCAATCCCTAAAAAGTTGTTCCTTTATGTTCGTAAGTAAGTCCTCTGCATTGAGCAACTATATGTCGCATTATCAAAAGTCACAGATATAGAAGTATTAAAGGTGTTGATCGACGACACGGAGTGCCCAAGCAAAGATAGTGCAATGAATATATTATACACATAGATTTTTTATTCTTTTTGTTAGAAGACAACATTCCATATTCTAGATAAGAAACCATATATGTAACTAATTCACACACTTTGTTGTTGTGTGTGCACCATATAACCTTGTGTATGTTGACCGTATAGCATTGTGTATGTTCACCATATAAGACGCAAGAATCCGACAAGAAAACTAGCCACACCTAAATAACTGAGGTACAAAACTTAAACTGCAGCTAGCCGCATGCATGTTTCACACTAACCTGATGCTTTTGCTACATACCTCATTAAAAGTGCATGTAAACCACCTTGTTGCTATGTCAGTCAATACTTAGATGTAAGGGTCTATTGCTAGGTTCAGTTAGACTTAATGCAATTGTATCTTAATTTGATTTCAAGCTTGGAGCTATTTTTTTAATCAAACCTCCAAATTATGCATAATAGAGAGTCCGATCAAGTAACTAAACTGTCCTAAATACTTAGCAAAGTGGGCCAGTTCGCATCTGTAGGATCATAAATTATAAAAATAGTAAGAAAATAGGATAAAATACTAAACAAGATTAAAACATGCATGTCCCCAAGACAAGAAAATGGAAGGTATTACGTAGGTACACTGCATGACCGAGATTGTATCTACCAGGGGAGTATTTGTAGTAGCTTGAGCAATCGTCAGAAGAGTTGACCATGCGCAATCTGAAAACACTTATCGATCGATTGATAGTCTCAAATCCATCTCTCTTCTCCTAAAGCTAACGTAGTAGCAGTACACGCTCAAGTAGCTAGCCCTAAATTACAGCAAACCGCGGACCTCCGACCATTAGAGGGGACGGGGGAGGGGGGAGGGTCCGTTTGTCTCACCTTGCCGCGGAAGTGGGTGTGGGGGGAGGGGGGCGGCGGTTTGGTTACGGAAGACGGCGGAGTGTTAGACGATGTAGACCACACGCTGCACCACCGTGACTGCACCTCGTGGTGGTGCTTCTTGCCGGCGATGAAGACGATCGCTGCACCACTGCGTGGCCCGTATGCGTGTTGCCGGGAGCCGCCTCGAAATGTATAGGCGAGGAGGAGATCAGGCAAGGGAATCCACAAATGGAAGAAGTAGAGGAGGAAAGGGTTCGGACCAGCGTACCGTAGTTTTTGTCGTTGCAGATTGAAGCACCAGCAACGAATCTTGAAATCTCCCCGCGCGTCGGCCCACCTCCCCGCTTCGGATCGACCTTGAAATCGCCGGAAACCAGCAACGTCGCGGATCTGGACCGACCACGACCGGATCCAGCAGCCGCGCATGCGCGATGAAGCTCGTTGCGTGCGTCCCCTCCGCCGCACACGGCTCGCCGGAGACGGATCTGTCGCTGGGCGGAGTCTTGGTGGTTGCGAGAAAGGCGACGTGCGCGGTGATGCGTCGGGGGGAGGTGAGAGGGCGATAGGTGGCGACTGAGTGGAGAGGAGAGGTGAGTGGAGAAGGTAGGAGAGGGCCTGATGCGGCGTTCGCCGGGCGGAGCCGCGCGGCCGCCAGCCCGTACGTGGACGCACGCGGCGTCGCGACGGCGGTGTTGGGGAACGTAGTAATTTCAAAAAAAATTCCTACGATCACGCAAGACCATGGTGATGGCATAGCAACGAGAGGGAAGAGTGTCCGTCCACGTACCCTCGTAGACCGAAAGCGGAAGCGTTATAACAACGCGGTTGATGTAGTCGTCGTCTTCACGATCCGACCGATCCAAGCACCGAACGTCTGGCACCTCCGAGTTACGCACACGTTCAGCTCGATGGCGATCCCGGACTCGATCCAGCAAAGTGTCGAGGATGAGTTCCACAAGACGACGGCGTAGTGACGATGTTGATGCTCCACCGACGCAGGGCTTCGCCTAAGCTCCGCGATGATAT
Organism: Aegilops bicornis; assembly: GCA_021605145.1. Lineage (NCBI taxonomy): Eukaryota > Viridiplantae > Streptophyta > Magnoliopsida > Poales > Poaceae > Aegilops > Aegilops bicornis. The sequence goes on along the minus strand of CM038673.1, from coordinate 169,100,734 downwards.
GACTTCTCCGGCGCAGGGCTTCGCCTAAGCTCCACGACGATATGACCGAAGTGGAATATGGTGGAAGGGGCACCGCACACGACTAAGGAAAGATCCGTGAGATCAACTTGTGTGTCTTGGGGTGCCCCCGCCCCGTGATATAAAGGAGGCAAGGGGAGGTGGCCGCCCTAGGGGAGGCGCACCAAGGAGGAGTCCTACTCCCACCGGAGTAGGACTCCCTCTCCTAGTTGGACTAGGATTGGAGGAGGGGAAGAGGCGCCGCCCCTTCCTTGTCCTATTCGGACTAGAGGGGAGGGGGCGCAGCCCACCCTGGCTGGCCCTTCCTCTTCTCTCCTATGGCCCATTAGGCCCATGGACCTCCCGGGGTTCCGGTAACCTCCGGTACTCAGTAAAATCCCGATTTCACCAGAACACTTCCGATGTCCAAATGTAGGCTTCCAATATATCAATCTTTATGTCTCGACCATTTCGAGACTCCTCGTCATGTCCGTGATCACATCCGGGACTCCGAACAACCTTCGGTGCATCAATACTTATAAACTCATAATGAACAGTCATCGAAACGTTAAGCGTGCGGACCCTACGGGTTCGAGAACTATGTAGACATGACCTAGAACCATTCTCGGTCAATAACCAATAGCGGAACCTGGATGCCCATATTGGTTCCTACATATTCTACGAAGATCTTTATCGGTCAAACCGCATAACGACATACATTGTTCCCTTTGTCATCGGTATGTTACTTACCCGAGATTCGATCGTCGGTATCCAATACCTAGTTCAATCTCGTTACCGGTAAGTCTCTTTACTCGTTCCGTAATACATCATCTCACAACTAACTCATTAGTTGTAATGCTTGCAAGGCTTAAGTGATGTGTATTACCGAGAAGGCCTAGAGATACCTCTCCGGCAATCGGAGTGACAAAACCTAATCTCGAAATACGCCAACCCAACAAGTACCTTTGGAGACACCGTAGTACTCCTTTATAATCACCCGATTCGTTGTGACGTTTGGTAGCACCCAAAGTGTTCCTCCGTAAACGGAGTTGCATAATCTCATAGTTACAGGAACATGTATGGGTCATGAAGAAAGCATTAACATACTAAACGATCAAGTGTTAAGCTAATGGAATGGGTCATGTCAATCAGATCATTCAACCAATGATGTGACCTTGTTAATCAAATAACAACTCCTTGTTTATGGTTAGGAAACATAACCATCTTTGATTAACAAGCTAGTCAAGTAGAGGCATACTAGTGACATCTTGTTTGTCTATATATTCACACATGTATTATGTTTCCGGTTAATACAATTCTAGCATGAATAATAAACATTTATCATGATATAAGGAAATAAATAATAACTTTTATTATTGCCTCTAGGGCATATTTCCTTCAGTCTCCCACTTGCACTAGAGTCAATAATCTAGATTACAAAGTAATGATCCTAACACCCATGGAGTCTTGGTGCCGATCATGTTTTGCTCGTGGAAGAGGCTTAGTCAACGGGTCTGCAACATTCAGATCCGTATGTATTTTGCAAATCTCTATGTCTCCCACTTGGACTTGGTCCCGAATGGAATTGAAGCGTCTCTGGATATGCTTGGTCCTCTTGTGAAATCTGGATTCCTTTGCCAAGGCAATTGCACCAGTATTGTCACAGAAGATCTTCATAGGTCCCGATGCACTAGGTATGACACCTAGATCGAAATGAACTCTTTCATCCAGACTCCTTCATTTGCTGCTTCCAAGCAGCTATGTACTCCGCTTCACATGTAGATCCCGCCACGACGCTTTGTTTAGAACTGCACTAACCGACAGCTCCACCGTTTAATAAAAACACGTATCCGGTTTGCGATTTAGAATCGTCCGGATCAGTGTCAAAGCTTACATCGACGTAACCATTTATGACTAGCTCTTTGTCACCTCCATATACGAGAAACATATCCTTAGTCCTTTTCGTGTATTTCAGATGTTCTTGATCACGTCCGATGATCCATTCCTGGATTACTTTGGTACATTCCTGCCAAGCTTACATCTAAGCATACGTCAGGTCGGTACACGACATTGCATACATGATAGAGCCTATGGTGAAGCATAGGGAACATCTTTCATTTTTTCTCTATCTTCTGCTGTGGTCGGGCATTGAGTCCGACTCAATCTTATACCTTGCAACACGGGCAAAAACCTTTCTTTGCACGATCCATTTTGAACTTTTTCAAAACTTTATCAAGGTATGTGCTTTGTGAAAGTGCAATTAAGCGTCTTGATCTATCTCTATAGATCTTGATGCCCAATATGTAAGCAGCTTCACCGAGGTCTTTCATTGAAAAACTTTTATTCAAGTATCCTTTTATGCTATCCAGAAATTCTATATCATTTCCAATCAATAATATGTCGTCCACATATAATATCGTAAATGCTACTGAGCTCCCACTCACTTTCTTGTAAATACAAGCTTCTCCAAAAGTCTGTACAAACCCATATGCTTTGATCACACTATCAAAGCGTTTATTCCAACTCCGAGAGGCTTGCACCGGACCATAAATTGATCGTTGGAGCTTGCACACTTTGGTAGCACCCTTTGGATCGACAAAACCTTTCGGGTGCATCATATACAACTCTTCTTCCAGAAATCCATTCCAGAATGCAGTTTTGACATCCATTTGCCAAATTTCATAATCATAAAATGCCGCAATTGCTAACATGATTCGGACAGACTTAAGCATCGCTTCTGGTGAGAAAGTCTCATCGTAGTCAACCCCTTGAACTTGTCGAAAACCTTTCGCAACAAGTCGAGCTTTGTAGACAGTTATATTACCATCAGCGTCGGTCTTCTTCTTAAAGATCCATTTATTTTCAATGGCTTGCCGATCATCGGGCAAGTCAACCAAAGTCCATACTTTGTTCTCATACATGGATCCCATCTCAGATTTCATGGCTTCCACCATTTTGCGAATCTGGGCTCACCATCGCTTCTTCATAGTTTGTAGGCTCGCCATGGTCAAGTATCATGACTTCGAATAGGATTACCGTACCACTCTGGTGCGTATTTTACTCTGGTTGACCTACGAGGTTCAAGAGTAACTTGATCCAAGCTTCATGATCATCATCATTAGTTTCCTCACTAATTGGTGTAGTTGTCACAGAACCATTTCTTGTGATGAACTACTTTCCAATAAGGGAGCAGATCTGATTATCTCATCAAGTTCTACTTTCCTCCCACTCACTTCTTTCGAGAGAAACTCTTTCTCTAGAAAGGATCCGAATTTAGCAACAAAAATCTTGCCTTCAGATCTGTGATAGAAGGTGTACCCAATGATCTCCTTTGGGTATCCTATGAAGACACATTTTTCCGATTTGGGTTCGAGATTATCTGGTTGAAGTTTCTTTACATAAGCATCGCAGCCCCAAACTTTAAGAAACGACAACTTTGGTTTCTTACCAAACCACAGTTCATAAGGCGTCGTCTCAACGGATTTTGACGGTGTCCTATTCAACGTGAATGCGGCCGTCTCTAAAGCATAACCCCAAAACGATAGCGGTAAATCGAAATAGACATCATAGATCGCACCATATCTAGTAAAGTACGACACTGACGTTCGGACACACCATTTCTCCGTGGTGTTCCGGGTGGCGTGAGTTGCTAAACTATTCCACATTGTTTCAAATGTAAACCAAACTCGTAACTCAAATATTCTCCTCCACGATCAGATCGTAGAAATTTTATTTTCTTGTTACGATGATTTTCCACTTCACTCTGAAATTCTTTGAACTTTTCAAATGTTTCAGATTTGTGTTTCATTAAGTAGATATACCCATATCTGCTCAAATCATCTGTGAAGGTGAGAAAATAACGATACCGCCAGCGTGCCTCAACATTCATTGGACCACAAACATCGGTATGTATGATTTCCAACAAATCAGTTGCTCGCTCCATAGTTCCGAGAACGGCGTTTTGGTCATCTTGCCCATGAGGCACGGTTCGCAAGTACCAAGTGATTCATAATCAAGTGATTCCGAAGCCCATCAAGATGGAGTTTCTTCATGCGTTTTACACCGATATGACCTAAACGGCGATTACCACAAATAAGTTGCACTATCATTATCAACTCGCATCTTTTGGCTTCAACATTATGAATATGTGTATCACTCTTGTCGAGATTCAACAAGAATAGACCATTCTTCAAGGGTGCATGACCATAAAAGATATTACTCATATAAATAGAACAACCATTATTCTCTCGATTTAAATGAATAACCGTCTTGCATTAAACAAGATCCAGATATAATGTTCATGCTCAACGCGGCACCAAATAACAATTATTTAGGTCTAAAACTAATCCCGAAGGTAGATGTAGAGGTAGCGTGCCATCGCGATCACATCGACTTTGGAACCATTTCCAACGCGCATCGTCACCTCGCCCTTAGCCAATCTTCGCTTAATCCGTAGTTCCTGTTCGAGTTGCAAATATTAGCAATGTAACCAAGATCAAATACCTGTGTACTCTGCGAGTATTAGTAAGGTACACATCAATAACATGTATATCACATATACCTTTGTTCACCTTGCCATCCTTTTTATCCGCCAAATACTTGGGGCAGTTCCGCTTCCGGTGTCCGGTCTGCTTGCGGTAAAACACTCGATTTCGGGCTTAGGTCCAGACTTGGGTTTCTTCTCTTGATCAAGAACTTTCTTGCTGTTCTTTTTGAAGTTTCCTTCTTCTTCCCTTTGCCCTTTTCTTGAAACTAGTGGTCTTGTTGATCATCAACACTTGATGCTCTTTCTTGATTTCTACCTCCGCAGCTTTTAGCATCGCCAAGAGCTCGTGAATTGTCTTAGTCATCCCTTGCATATTATAGTTCATCACGAAGCTCTTGTAGCTTGGTGGCGATGATTGGAGAATTTCATCAATGACACTATCATCCGGAAGATTAACTCCAAATGAATTAAGTGATTGTTATACCCGGACATTTTGAGTATGTGCTCACCGATGTAACTGTTCTCCTCTATCTTGCAGCTATAGAACTTATTGGAGACTTCATATCTCTCAATCCGGGCATTTGCTTGAAATATTAACTTCAACTCCTGGAACATCTCATATGCTCCATGACGTTCAAAACGTCGTTGAAGACCCGGTTCTAAGCCGTAAAGCATGGCACATCGAACTATAGAGTAGTCATCATTTCTGCTTTGCGAACGTTCACAACTTCGCTCAAGATCTCGCAGCAGTTCGCTACCCAAATGCGGTGCTTCCAGGGCGTAATTTTTCTGCAAAGAATGAGGATAATCCTCAAATTACGGACCCGATCCGTGTAATTGCTACCATCATCTTTCAACTTTGCTTTCTCAAGGAACGCATTAAAATTCAACGGAACAACAACACGAGCCATCTATCTACAAAGAAACATAGACAAGCAAAATACTATCGTGTACTAAGTTCATGATAAATTTAAGTTCAATTAATCATATTAAAAACTCCCACTTAGACAGACATCTCTCTAGTCATCTAAGTGATCACGTGATCCATATCAACTAAACCATGTCCGATCATCACGTGAGATGGAGTAGTTTCAATGGTGAACATCACTATGTTGATCATATCTACTATATGATTCACGCCGACCTTTCGGTCTCCGTGTTCCGAGGCCATATCTGTTATATGCTAGGCTCGTCAAGTTTAACTCGAGTATTCCGCGTGCGCAACCTGTTTTGCACCCGTTGTATTTGAACGTAGAGCCTATCACACCCGATCATCACGCGTGGTGTCTCAAAGACGAAGAACTTTCGCAACGGTGCATACTCAGGGAGAACACTTCTTGATAATTTTTAGTGAGAGATCATCTTATAATGCTACCGTCAATCAAAGCAAGATAAGATGCATAAAGGATAAACATCACATGCAATCAATATAAGTGATATGATATGGTCATCATCATCTTGTGCTTGTGATCTCCATCGCCAGAGCACCGTCATGATCACCATCGTCACCGGCGCGACACCTTGATCTCCATCGTAGCATCGTTGTCGTCTTGCCAACTATTGCTTCTACGACTATCGCTACTCCTTAGTGATAAAGTAAAGCAATTACATGGCGTTTGCATTTCATACAATAAAGCGACAACCATATGGCTCGCCGATTGCCGATAACTCGGTTACAAAACATGATCATCTCATACAATAAAATATAGCATCACGTCTTGACCATATCACATCACAACATGCCCTGCAAAAACAAGTTAGACGACCTCTATTTTGTTGTTGCAAGTTTTACGTGGCTGCTACGGGCCGAGCAAGAACCGTTCTTACCTACGCATCAAAACCACAACGATACTTCGTCAAATAGACTCCGTTTTAACCTTCTCAAGGACCGGGCGTAGCCACTCGGTTCAACTAAAGTGAGAGAGACAGACACCGCGGTCACCTTTAAGCAACGAGTGCTCGGGCGGTGAAACCAGTCTCGCGTAAGCGTCTGCGTAATGTCGGTCCGGGCCGCTTCATCTCACAATACCGCTGAACCAAAGTATGACATGCTGGTAGGCGGTATGACTTGTATCGTCCACAACTCACTTGTGTTCTACTCGTGCATATGACATCAACGCATAAAACCAGGCTCGGATGCCTTTGTTGGGGAACGTAGTAATTTCAAAAAATTCCTACGATCACGCCAAGACCATGGTGATGGCATAGCAACGAGAGGGAAGAGTGTCCGCCCACGTACCCTCGTGAGACCGAAAGCGGAAGCATTATAACAACGCGGTTGATGTAGTCGTGCGTCTTCACGATCCGACCGATCCAAGCACCGAACGTCACGGCACCTCCGAAGTTCTGCACATCGTTCAGCTCGATGACGATCCCCGGACTCGATCCGCAAAGTGTCGGGATGAGTTCCGTCGGACGACGGCGTGGTAGCGATGTTGATGCTCCACCGACGCAGGCTTCGCCTAAGCTCCACGACGATATGACTTCTCCGGCGCGAGGCTTCGCCTAAGCTCCATGACGATATGACCGAAGTGGAATATGGTGGAAGGGGGCACCGCACACGGCTAAGGAAAGATCCGTGGATCAACTTGTGTGTCTTGGGGTGCCCCCTGCCCCCGTATATAAAGGAGGCAAGGGGGAGGTGGCCGGCCCTAGGGGAGGCGCAAGGAGGAGTCCTACTCCCACCGGGAGTAGGACTCCCCCTCTCCTAGTTGGACTAGGATTGGAGGAGGGAAGAGGAAGGCGCCGCCCCTTCCTTGTCCTATTCGGACTAGAGGGGGAGGGGGCACGCAGCCCCTCGGCTGGCCCTTCCTCTTCTCTCCTATGGCCCATTAGGCCCATGGACCTCCGGGGTTCCGTAACCTCCCGGTACTCCAGAAAATCCGATTTCACCGGAACACTTCCGATGTCCAAATGTAGGCTTCCAATATATCAATCTTTATGTCTCGACCATTTCGAGACTCCTCGTCATGTCCGTGATCACATCCAGGACTCAACAACCTTCGGTGCATCAATACTTATAAACTCATAATGAACATCGCATCGAAGCGTTAAGCGTGCGGACCCTACGGGTTCGAGAACTATGTAGACATGACCTAGAACCATTCTCGGTCAATAACCAATAGCGGAACCTGGATGCCCATATTGGTTCCTACATATTCTCTGAAGATCTTTATCGGTCAAACCGCATAACGACATCGTTGTTCCCTTTGTCATCGGTATGTTACTTACCCGAGATTCGATCGTCGGTATCCAATACCTAGTTCAATCTCGTTACCGGTAAGTCTCTTTACTCGTTCCGTAATACATCATCTCCACAACTAACTCATTAGTTGTAATGCTTGCAAGGCTTAAGTGATGTGTATTACCGAGAAGGCCTAGAGATACCTCTCCGACAATCGGAGTGACAAAACCTAATCTCGAAATCGCCAACCCAACAAGTACCTTTGGAGACACCTGTAGTACTCCTTTATAATCACCCGATTCACGTTGTGACGTTTGGTAGCACCCAAAGTGTTCCTCCGTAAACGGAGTTGCATAATCTCATAGTTACAGAACATGTATGGGTCATGAAGAAAGCATTAACATACTAAACGATCAAGTGTTAAGCTAATGGAATGGGTCATGTCAATCAGATCATTCAACCAATGATGTGACCTTGTTAATCAAATAACAACTCCTTGTTTATGGTTAGGAAACATAACCATCTTTGATTAACAAGCTAGTCAAGTAGAGGCATACTAGTGACATACTGTTTGTTTATATATTCACACATGTATTATGTTTCCGGTTAATACAATTCTAGCATGAATAATAAACATTTATCATGATATAAGGAAATAAATAATAACTTTTATTATTGCCTCTAGGGCATATTTCCTTCAGGCGGATGGGAAGTGGGGCGAGGGGGGAGTGAGTGGAGGGGAGAGGAGCGAGTGGAGGGGAGAGGAGCGAGTGATTGGATAAGGGAGGCGGCGGGGTAGGTGGAGAGGCGGGGAGGTGGGCCGACGCGCGGGGAGGTGGAAAAGCCGGGCGCGCCAGGGGAGGTGGGTCGTCGCTAGGAGGGGGCCGGGCTGGGCCACGTAAAGGTTTCGTCCCGAATGGGCCGGCTTTTTTTCCTTTTTTATTTATTTTTCTTTCTTTTCTGATTCATCACTTTTTTTCTCTTTTGAAAATCTAACCAAAAAACTTTGAATTTCAATATAACTTATTGAAAACACGAATATTTTTTAAAACAGTGAGCAAATATGAAAATAGCGAACAATTTGTTCAAACACGATCATGTTTTAAATTTTGAGAATAAACTTTAAAACAAATAATAATTTTGACAAATTTAATCAAATTTGGCACATCGAAAAGTTTTTGAATCTTTGAAGTTTATTGGAAAATGATAACCATTTAAAAAGAACCCGAACAAATTTGGAAGCCTGAACAGTTCTTTACAAACACAAACATTTTTTGAATATTGACAACAAACTTTGAAAATCATAACCTTTTTAAAAAAATCCAGAATATTTTCATATACGTGAACAACTTTTAAAAATATGAACATTGTATTAATTTTGATAACTAATTCCAATAAACAATAACTTTTTTGAAAATCCAGTACAGTTTTTGAAAAGTCAGAACATTTATTGGTAAATCCATAAAAAATTTCTAAAAAGCAAACACATTTTTCGAATCTGAGGAACAAATTCTGAAAATACCTAACTTATTTTAAAAATATATATCAGTTTTCTTTAAAAAGCAATAACACTTTCATAATTTGAATAAAATATTATGAAATATGCAAACATATTCTGGAAATCAAGAACATTTATGTAAAAAGCAAAAAGCTTTTTCAAATGTCATGAAAATTTTTTAAAACTTCTGAACATTTTTATATAAACATGGGGTATGACATTTATTTAAATAACATATATTTCTAATAATATCAAATAGGTTATCTTTTTTGCATACAAATAAGTTGTTTTACATTCATTTTTATATTTATTATATATTACATATATTAATATGATGAAGTAGGGAATATCATTTATATTTCATCATGGTATACTTGTTATTAATGTTGGGATGATTTTTGTTGTAATTATTTTTTTACCTCACAAAATGATATTAAACAAAAACAATGTAATTATGTATTTGTAATTAAACATAATTGTATATATATAAACATGGTTCAAAAAAATAAATATTTTTATGCTTGTTACATATATTAAGGGTATCACAACAAAATCATATAAAAAACAAATATACTTTGTTAATTTTGGGTTGTTTGTTTTAGTTTTTGTTTGTCAATTTTCCATAGCCCATCATTTTATTTAAAATAGTTTATATGATTTCAAACGCCTTCTAACTTAAATGAACATTATAGTTTGTTGTTTTCCCCGAATTGTTCTATTTGTGAAATGATTTAAGCAACATATTTTTATAATATAACCAAATGCTTTTGTTATTATCAGATAAAACAGTTGTTTTAGTTTCAGTTACAGTTCTATTATATATTATATATAGTTTTATAATGCCGTGAAAAATATTTAATATATTTCATCATATATATAAATTGATGGAGTTACGACATACGCCTTTGAGGCAACGATGACAGATCGCACTGAAACACCGCGAGAAGAGGTGCCTAAAGCTAACCTTACTTTGTGTCTATATTCTATGTGATAAAATGAATGATCTATTTATATTCTTGTTTCTTCAGAATATAGTATACATGTATATGGACTCTGGAGATGCACGGAAAGAATCCATTGAGGGTTCAGATGCAATATCACGGCAAGGGGCTGAAAACCCACAACATAATCACGTCGATGAGGTTATCTCTCATAATAAACCAAAAAACGATGCTAATTTACATGTTATCCCACAAGGTATTTTTAAATATTATTATCAAGAATTTTTGGTGATATTGCCTTTTGTATTCAACAAATTTGGATTTTATTGTTCACTAAGCTGGCTCACTTTTTTTTATGAATTTCATAGACTATGTTTGTACCCCTAGAGATATTACAGTCATCGAAACAATCAAGTCTACCCCTAAGAATACCCAGTTTGTTGACATTGGAGATGCCTTGTTATCAACTGACGATTTGGAATGCCTTATAAAAAATGACATGTTCTTACATGACGGTGTAAGACCAATTGCACAAACTTTGTAATTAATTTATTATATATAATATCATAATTTATATATATAATCTAATGGTTGTTTGCAGGTGATAAATGCTTACATATATTGCATGCTTGCTCACGAGCATTTACAAGACATGGCGGGTGAAAAGGTACACATTATTAGCACGTTTGTATCGGGCCAGATAAAAGAAGACGGGGAAAGAAACATAGACCCATCAAAATATCGTCGCATTGTGCGTCATGTTAATACTTATCTACAACAAGATATGGTTAGTTTTGTCTCGTAATCCATGCATATAATTACGAATTGTTTTTATTTAGTTCATATGCTTAATGATTTATTAATAACTATATCTAATTTTGACTGTGACTTGTATCTTATTTACACCAGTTATTCATCCCGATTAACATGTCGGGCTACCACTGGTATCTAGCAGTTGCCAACGCCAAAAAACGAGAGATCCAAGTATTGGACTCACTTGGTGAGAATGTCAAACGCAATGACCTTGCTACTACGGTAACTATCTATTTATTTTCTCATCTTAACATTTATTTTGTTTGACTTCATCCCTACCATCTCTCATATATATATATATAAGTTACTAGGGCTCGAGAAATGGCTGAAACTTGCAGAGCATAGTCCGGAGTTTATCAGAGGTCATAAGTGGCCTGATCTCAATGTTACAAAATGGATGGTTGTAGAGAAATTCATGAGGCAATACAAACCGATGGGTAAGCACTTGTGATAATGGTTTGTTTTTAGATTCATTTGTGTGGCATTCTAAAGCATTATTTTATTATATTATAGCGCATCATGTGGATTGTTTATGCTAAACTATATGGAATACTGGTCATCACATGGACTGTCAGACCAGTTCACGCAGGTATTTCAGTTTTATACATTATCTCAAAAAATTTTATCAAAATATTTTCCAAATTGTTTTCATAATTTATTTGTAGGAGGATACGAAACATTTTCGGCAAAAATTAGCAATTATTTTGCTCGATTCAGAGCTTAATAAGCTAAGAGGATGTCCCATGTACCATCAACCTATCAACGAAGAAACTTTAGCTAATTCTGATGTTGAGATCCTGGATAATCCTTCTGACGTGGTCGAAGAGAACCGTCCTGCCCCAATCACTATCATTCCCACGGACCAACGTGAAATACTTGCCGGCCTCTGCAACTACATCATGTCGATCAATGATGCTGGGTGTTTGGAGTAAGTATCATGTATCAATATTTAATGTGCGGATGTATATTATTGTTCTTCTTACCATCCAAATTACAGAAAGGTATGGGTCCGGAGCTCCACACCCGATCCCATGAGTTTAACTCTTAAGAAACTTCAAGCATACTTAACATGGAGCAGCCCATGGACAATGATTGCTTCAACACCGCCCGTGTGCTTATCTTTGGCATGTGACGAGGAGTATTGTTCACAGACCCTCCTATACACTACATGGATCTACGATTTTGTGTAAGTTACCGTAACTCTTCATTCTAGGTGCCATTAGTATCAAAATGTTGAAACAATATGTCTTCTTTTACTTAGTCCATGCTGCTAGAGTCAACACGAGGTCAAAAGTTTTGTGAGAAGGAAACTATCCAGAAATTGGTAACATTATTTGATAGCTGACCTGGGATGGAGACCGACATCTCATCTTGCAATAAGATAAATAAAATATTATGTCCATTGTTATCATGCGTTGTTTTTGTTTCTAATAGCTCCACTTGTAGGTTTATCTTCCCTATGCATCTATCGGCCGATACATATTGTACGTCATCGACAAAGAGGCACGTCGTCTATATATTATGGATCCTATTCAATCATCACAATCGTCAGAGGATAAAAACTTGAGGCATTCACTGAAATTAAAAAGTTTTTCAAGGGATTTCAAAGAAGCACTCGAAATAAAGCTTCCTGGGTGGAATTCGATATATCTAAATGGCATCGTTTATTTCCGCCGGTGTTCCAACGAGTATAGACGGGTAATGAATTCATAACAAGATTATTTACTTTTGTTATCATTATATTATTTATATTATTAATTTCAAGTTTTTCAGGAATGTGTATGGCTATTTTGTTTTTCATTTTATGCTCTGGTGGAACGGTAAAGAATTGGTCAAGCCGGTTTGCGTGATGAGTAATGTGGGTTACATGTTTTAAGACTTTCGGCGTGAAATTTTCATACTAACTACATTTATTTTTTCTGCAGGATGGGTGTGAATTGAGGAAGCATTTTTTATTATACTTGCTAAATCATCGTGGGAATGAAGCTAGAGGAAACTTTCCTGATATTGTGAAAACAATTTCTTAAACGCATCATCTAGATATTAATATTTTTGTAATAGATGTTAAGTTGTAACATCACTTAGTTTGTTACATTGCAATAATGGACTTCAGTTTGTGTTACATGTTAAAAAGGTGACAATGTAAAGCAATGTGTAACTCTGGTAAAATATATCAAGAGCCCGTGGCAACGACGGACATTCTACTAATCGTTTTAAAGATGCAGAAAAACTAAGTACCGAAGTGCTTCCATCAGAAGTTCCACAACACCCCTTCATACAAAAACCTGCAGTATTGCAACCGAATGGAGCATCGTATAAATATCAGCCCATCTTTACAGAAGTAGATTAACTCTACGCAAGATCATTGGTGCTAGAATCAAACGCAGCAATTGACACTCGGTCGATGCTGAAGCAAGCAGAGTTCGTTGAGATCAGCCGGAGGAGCCCTGGAGCCTGGACACGAAGCTGGACGCGGCGAACGCGGCGGAGCCCCCGGCGACGCAGACGAGGGCGGCGACGGCCTGGAGCGCCACCTCCCAGGGGTACTGCTCGGGGACGAGGAAGACGACGGCGGGGCCGGCGGCCAGCAGCAGGAGCGCGAGGCCCTGCAGCGAGCCGGGGGTGCCGGGGTCGGTGGCGGCCGACAGCACGCCGAGCTCCTCCGCCTTGGACAGCAGCCCGAGCCGCTCCACCGCCGACAGCGACAGCCCGGCGCGCTCCGCCGCGGACAGCAGGCCCGCCTTCTCCGCCTTGGTCAGCAACCGCAGCTTCTCCACGTTCGTCAGCAGCTTCACGGGCGCCGACCCCTTCGTCGTCGCCGGCCGCGGCGGGCCCGCGGGCTTCCCCACCGGGAACACCGTGGTAGTGCCCTGCATGCGCCACACGCGCGCATCGGTAAATTTCAAGTTCTTGGACACGCACGCACGCACGCACGCATGGAATCGGCATGGAAATAGATTGATAGCGGCATAGCGCAAGGGATTAACGGCCGGCGCTAGCTTACCGACGATCTTTTCGTGCCGCCGGAGCTGGGCTTCGGGCCCTTGGTTGCCATGGCGGTGACACTGGGAGCAAGGCGGCCTCTCCTGCCGGTCGGCCTCGCCGTGGTCGCGGCGACGGTGTTGGGCGACAGAAGCGACGCCATTGTTGATCCACCTCTGTCCTCGCGTCGTCGATGGATCCCCTGCTCTGCTAGGTAATGGTTCAGGACTTGGCGACGTGCAAACCTTCGCCCCTTTCGCTTCGGTGGAGTGGTGTAGCTGGTGTGTGCGGTCTCGCCTGATCCATCCAAGCAGGAGACGTGGCATCTCTCCAGCGCTACGAAATCCAACGTTGGCGACGAATGATTATTAAATCACGTAAATAATGGTTACTAAGGTTCTAGGTGAAAATGTCCCAACAAATGACTCCGTGGCCCAATGGATAAGGCGCTGGTCTACGAAACCAGAGATTCTGGGTTCGATCCCCAGCGGAGTCGTATCCCTTTTTGCACTTTATTATATGTACGGCCCAACCTAATATTAGTTACAAAGCCCAAAAATCTCATCAAATGACTCCGTGGCCCAATGGATAAGGCGCTGGTCTACGAAACCAGAGATTCTGGGTTCGATCCCCAGCGGAGTCGGATTTTTTTTTTGTTTTTCCTCTCTTCTCCTTTTCCCCCCCTTTCTCCTTTTTTTTCTCTATTTTTTCTTTTTGCAGCGGAGTCGCAACCCAAAAATCGAGTGCAAAAGCCCAATAGACCCATATAAGAAGAAGTGGCCTGCTTAACATAACACGTAACCGCCGCCGCGCGAAAAAAAAAACCCTAACCAGATAGGACTCGTCGGAAGGAGCGGGAGGAGATCCAGAGAGCGGACATGGCGGCGGCGAAGGCGGCGTTGGAGAAGATGAGGGCGTTCTGGGACTCGCAGTGCAACAACGAGGAGAACTGGGCGGTCAACTATGTCAGCCTCTCTCCCTCCTCTCACATCGATCTAGTTATTTATGTGTCGCCTACTTATTAATTACCCTGTTCTTGTGTCATTGCTGATGTGGAATTACTATAGTATGGTAGTCTGTTTTGCTGCCTGGTACGGATGAGAGATTCGGTTTGGAATTTGGATGGTTAGGTTGTTCACTGCCCTTTTGATATGTACTAGTATATGGCCCGGGAACTTGCTAGCACATTGTGAAGCCATGTGTGGTTCTGTTATGTTGTGCTTCAACAAGCTAGCTTCTGAATTGTGATGCTGCTGCTCAAGGCTTGGGGCACAATTAGGGCATGGAAAGAAGCCCAAGAAGTTGATTTAGGCACTCTGACTCTGTAGCGCTAAGACGCTTCGCTTGCTAATGCTATCGGTTTAGACTTCTGTACTTGGCTATCTGCAAGATGAGGCTATAATGTGGTGTTGGTCGTCGGTACTGTCTTGTGGCGTTTGTTACGTACTACTCCATCCGTTCATAAATATAAGTCCATTTAGAGATTCCAATATACTATAACACTAAGCTCCCTAGTTTCTAAGGGTGTGTTTGGTTCAGGAACGAAGTAGAATGTAATGTCATGGTTCCATTCCACCGGAACGGGTTGGTTCCGTTCCGGTGTTTGATGAAGGGAATTAGGAGGAATGGAATGGTTCCATCTCAGCGTTTGGTTGGGATAGCACGAAATGGGTTTTTTCACATGATGCATTTGGTTTATCTCAAATCTTTGCATAGAAATGGTGGTACTTTCACATACGTATATACATGGTCACAATTATATCTCTTTACATTTTATCAAATTCTGTCAAGTACATGTAAAAAATTGGTCAAAAGACAAAATTGACTCAATCAGGGAGGAAAAGCATTGACAAACATGCACACATTTTTAGCATCAAATTATTCAAATTTTCAGCGGCCATTTCATTTGTATTTGCACTTCTGCAGCACCATCAATTGATATAATCTCAAAAGGATCTACGGTTCATACAGGAAAAAAATTCTCACTGTTTTCTATTCACATGAAGAGTTTGCCATGTTGAGTTTGGCATGAACGCATCCGGCAGAAATCTACAGGCATGAACAAAAAAGATCTCACTGCAAGCATCAGGAACATGTTGAGTTTGGCATGAACGCATCTTAGTTAATTTTGCGTTCAGTTCAAGCAAAGATACTGAACGCATCCATCAATACTGAACGCCGTCTGCTCCTCTCCTCTCTGGCCGCTGCCGCTGCCCAGGCAAGCTGATGCTGCCGCCGCTCAGGTGTGGCTGCCGTTGGCTGGCTTCCAATCCTCGCGCCGAAGTAGCGCTGGCTCGCCGCCCAGCTTCAAGACCGTCGCCCTGCAGCCGCTCGTCCGCCGCCCCGTAGCTGATTGAGGAGAAGACGAGGAAGAGGGTGGGGTGGGGGAAGTGTTGGAATATTAGGCAAGTTCATGATTAATTCCAGTAAATAATTCATGACTAGAAGAGATACTAGCATGCAATAATCTAGCAAACTAGAAGAACAGCAAGACATGCATAACAAAGAAGAACACGTAACAATAGTCAGAGAAATGCATATGAACAGAGGATGTTGGACGTCTTGATCGTTAGCTATTATGGGTGCGATGTTGATGACGATGTTGGCGACGATCTGCCGACGGCGATGAATACGACGATGAGTAGCACCGCCGACTTGGACGGAAGACGACCCGTGATGGCGAATTTGAGCGATCGCGCTGGCGCTTCCCAAAAACCTAATTCGTCCTCTCCCGGTGCGGGATCGCAAAGACGAACGGTTCGGAGACCTGCTCTCCCACGCTACCGATGCACGCCGGGCGTTTGGGATGGAGTAGACTAGGATGGCGGCGCAAGTTGTGAGATGAGGCAAAACCCTAGGTGTTTTTTCGGTGTGTCTCGGCGCGTGGTAGGTAGTATATATATTAGGACAGAGGCGGTATTGTGTCGCGACCACAATCCCAAACCGACTCGGTTTCTAATTCAGATACTTACCGGACAAGAAATCAAAACTTGTCATAAGACATAAAATAAACGGCAAAGGAAGTCAGACCGCAAGGAGACGGACCGGATTTCAAGGACCATTCACGCGCAAGATAAACAAGATATACGCTGCTGCCGCCTCGCCTTCGGCCAAAGCCGAGGCCAAAGTAGGCGAGCGCCACAAGGTGGTTTTCCCTTTCTCTTTTCACACACCACTTTGAGTGGTGGAGAGAACCCACTATATAAAGAGGTCCAACTCTTCTTCAACTTCCAAGGTGGGACTAAACTTAGCACCACCACTTGCCATTTTACACATGGGCTTTGAGATTTCAGAAATTGCTATGGGCCTAGCCCGTTAATTCTAACAATCCCCACCGGATCTCAAATACCCATTTAGAGATTTGCCTTCTCTCACCACTTGTTTAATATACCAAAGAGTTTCAGCAGAGACCTAAGTTGAACTTACGCCTAGAACTTTAAGCTACATCCATTCACAACTTGACAATGGACTATGCCTTGAATTGCTAGTTTTGTGTGAACAGGTTTCACTCAAAGTCTTAACCAAGACTGACCGCCAAAGAGGCTACCCCGCTGATTTGGAGCTTATACGTCATACTCACTGGTCTCTTCGTGAGTTTACTAGAGATCACCCAAATCTCATAGGCTGCGGCGTTTCTGATCGAGAACTCATATAGGTGTGTTCTTTCAAGACCGCCTCAGAGGACAACATCTTTGCTAATTATAGCCAATAGAACCACATTAAGGCATGTTGCCGACCGCCTTCTGAGATCTGAGCCTTACAGACTGAGAGTTTTGCATCTTCACTTGGAGACGATCATAAGTTATTACTCTCCTCGGTTAACCAATAGCTTGTTCTTCCCGGATCCTAATTCACGGGATCTCCGATCACAAAGTTTGGGTTACTACTATGGTGTAACATCTATGGGTCTCATACCCATCTCCTCGATGCAATATCTATCGCATTTCGTGATAGTCCCTTTGTAAAGGGATCTGCCAGTGTTTTTGTCTGCTTGTATATACGTAATGCTTATTACTCCGAGTTTCTCAACTTCCCGACAGACTTCAAACGTCTTTTCACGTGTCTTGATGACTTTGCATTATCTTTAGAATTGTTCACTTTAGCGATAACCGTTTGGTTATCACAATTCATAAGAATAGCCGATGTGCTTTTTCAACAACCGGCAAGTCCATCAAGAGCTCACGCAGCCCATTCTCGCCTCAACGAGTCGTGTCCAAAGCGATTAATTCTGCTTCCATAGTTGACCTCGTCAATATGGTTTGCTTGCAAGACCTCCATGACAACTGCGCCACCACCATGAGTAAATACATACCCACTTGTTGCGTAAAGTACATCAACATCGGAGATCCAATTTGAATCACTATATCCTTCTAGCAATGAGATGCCCCTGAATAAGTAATTCCGTAACTCATAGTACCTCTCGAGATAGCGCAAGACCCTTTCTAGTGCATGCCAATGATCATCACCGGGTTGGACATGAACCTACTCGGTTTGCTCACAAAGAAAAGAGATATCTCGTCTTGTAGCGCTAGCTAAGTACATGAGTGAACCGACAATTTGAGAGTATCTTAATTGATCTCTCGTTTCTTTCTTGTTTTTTCTCGAGTGTCACCTTTGGGATCATAAGGTGTTGGAGAAGGCTTGCTATCCATAAAACCGAATCGGTTCAAGACCTTCTCAACATAGTGAGATTGCGTTAATGTAATCCCACTCTCATCCTTAATAAGTTTGATGTTTAGAATTACATCGGCTTCTCCCAGATCTTTCATGTCAAAACTTTTTGATAGAAAAGACTTGACCTCATTAATTGCATTAATGTTTGTACCAAAGATCAAGATGTCGCTCACATACAAACATAATATGACACTATTGCCCCCACCATGGCGATAGTAAACACACCTATCGACCTCGTTAATGACAAATCCTGCAGAAGTCAAAGTTCTTTCAAACTTCTCATGCCATTGCTTAGGTGCCTGTTTGCACCATACAAGGATTTTAACAACTTGCACACCTTTCTCTCTTCACCCTTTACCACAAACCCGTCAGTCGATCCATATAGATCTCCTCTTCCAACTCTCCATTGAGAAAAGTTGTCTTTACATCCATTTGATGAATGATAAGACCATAAGAGGCAGCCAAGGAAAGTAACACTCGAATGGTGGTCATTCTAGCAACGGGTGAATAGGTGTCAAGTAATCTTCGCCTTCTTCGAGTGTAGCCCTTGGCCACTAGCCGCGCCTTGTACTTATCAATAGTACCATCGGGCTTTAGCTTCTTTTTGAACACCCACTTACATTACGGGTTTACAACCATATGGTCTATCGCTTAGTTCCCAAGTTTCATTAGAAAGAATTGAGTCCATCTCATTATGAACAGCTTCTTTCCAATCATCTACATCCGAAGATGCATATGCTTCGCAATCGTCTTGGGTGTGTCGTCCACAAGGTATACAATGAAATCATCACCAAAGGATTTTGCAATCCTTTGTCTCTTGTTCCTTCTATGAACTTCATTTTTATCCTTCTCAAGGACTTCCACATGTGATTGTTCGAAATATTCATCGGTTGTACTAGATTCGTGAATTATCTCGTAAGAAAATCTAGCAATGCTATGCATATCTTTCATAGGAAATATGTTCTCAAAAATGTTGCATCACGAGATTCCATTATAGTATCAACATGCATATCGTGTACTTCAGATTTTACCACTAAAACCTATAAGCAATGCTCGTTGAGCATACCCTAGAAAGACACAATCCAATCGCCTTTGGTCCAAGTTTATGCGTTTCTTAGGAATAGGAATATTGACCTTTGCCAAACATCCCCAAGTGCATAAGAAAGTGATGGTTTTCTCCCAACCCACTCCTCATAAGGGTTTTCTCTTTATTATTGTTGGGAACTCTATTCGTGACATGACATGAAGTCAATAGAGCCTCCCCACCATGCCTTAGATAAACCAAAGAAGGTGTCTAACATGGCATTCACCAAGTCGGTCGATGTGCGGTTTTTCCTCTCGCCACTCCATTTGATTGAGGTGAATAGGGAGGCGTCCTCTCATGAATAATACCATGTTCCTCACAAAATTCATCAAAACTTTTGGAAAATACTCTCCACCACGATCGGACCTAAGACGCTTGATCTTTCTCTCTAGTTGATTTTCAACTTCAGCTTTATAGATTTTAAAGTAGTCTAATGCTTCATCTTTAGTTTGCAACAAATAAACATAGCAAAATCTAGTCGCATCATCAATCAAAGTCATGAAATATCTCTTTCCACCTTTTGTCAACACACCATTCATCTCACAAAGATCGTAATGTATGAGTTCCAGAGGTGCCAAGTTTCTCTCCTCGGCGGCCTTATGAGGCTTTCGAGGTTGCTTAGATTGCACACAACTATGGCACTTAGAACCTTTGGCAACTGTGAAGTTCGGAATTAAACTCATCTTTGGATAGCCGAGACATTAAACCAAAATTAATATGACATAAACGAGAGTGCCAAATACTTGCATCATCATTAACACTAGCACAAATTTGGTTTATTGACTTATTGCAAAAATCGAAAGAGAAAAGCGGAACAAGCCTCCGCACTCATAGCCTTTTCCTATAAATTGTCCAAATCTTGACACGATTACTTTATTGGACTCTAAAACTACCTTAAATCCATCTCGACATAGAAGGGAGCCGCTAACTAGATTCTTGTTCATAGTAGGGACATGCTGCACGTTCCTTAGTTGCACGATCTTTCCGAAGTAAACTTTAGATCCACCGTGCCAATGCCACGAGCGAAGCATGTGACCCATTCCCCATTAGGACGGAAGAATCCCTTGCGACACGATAAGAAGTAAACAGGAGATGTCAAGACACACATGAACGTTAGCACCGAATCAATCCACCACGAAGATGATTGAAATCTTGAAAGCACAATAGGTAAATTACCATACCCATCAATATTGCTAGCGGTCACCATGTTGATGATCTTGGAGCTTGTTTTCCTCTGCGATGCACGTTCGTGGCATTCCTTGGAAAAGTGTCGGGCTTCCCACAAAGCGTAGCACTCTAGCTCACCTTGTTGAACTTCTTCTTCTTGAAGGTAGTAGTCTTGGTAGGCTTGTTGAAAACAGGTTTGTTCTTCCCTTTGTTCTTATTCTGCGGGTACCTCTGCACCATGTTAGCGATGGTGAACCTCACCTCCTTTTTCGGTGGTATCTTTAGTCGAGCTTTTTCTTCAACATCAAGAGATGCAATCAGATTTTCAACCGATATCTCCTGTCTCTTATGCTTCGAGTTGTGGCGAAATTCCTCCATGAAGGAGGCAACTTTGCAATCATGCACCCAGCCACGAATTTGCTCGGGTAGAACACATTTAAGGAGTTCAAGTTCCTTCACAATGCATCGTATCTCATGAGCTTGTTCAACCACGTAACGGTTATTCACCATCTTGTAGTCATGAAAACTCTCCATGATGTACAACATCGCTGCAGATCTGTTAATCAATTTTGCATTCAAGGCATCCCACAGAATTTTTTCGTCGTTTATGTGCATGTACACATCACACGACGGTCAAGAAGAACACTCGTAATGCATCCCACAAACATAGTATTGGCTTCCGGAATTTTCTCCGATCTTCGCTTGGTCATTTCCTCTGGAGCACCAACACTAGCGTGGAAAACTTTCAAAGCGAAGGCGGGCGTGGTCTTCACCGCCACCTCTTAAAGTGCACACCGGTAAACTTATCCGGCCTCGGTGCATCAAATGAATCCAGCCATAGTTAACTCAGAAATTGCCTATAATTAGGTTTTTGGATTGTTGGAATATTAGGCAAGTTCATGATTAATTCCAAAGAATAATTCATGACTAGAAGAGATACTAGCATGCAATAATCTAGCAAACTAGAAGAACGACCAAGACATGCATAACAAAGAAGAACACGTAACAATAGTCAGAGAAATGTATATGAACGAGAGGATGTTGGACGTCTTGATCGTTAGCTATTATGGGTGCGGCGGTGTTGATGACGATGTTGGCGACGATCTGCTGCCGACGGCGATGAATACGACGATGAGTAGCACCGCCCGACTTGGACGGAAGACGACCCGTGATGACGAATTTGAGCGATCAAGACAACGCTTCCCAAAAACCTAATTCGTCCTCTCCCGGCAGGATCGCAAAGACGAACGGTTCCGGAGACCTGCTCTCCCACGCCACCGATGCACGCCGCGTTTGGGATGGAGTAGACTAGGATGGCGGCGCAAGTTGTGAGATGAGGCAAAACCCTAGGTGTTTTTTTGTGTGTCTCGGCCGCAGCCGATGGCTGTATATATATTAGGACCAGAGGCGGTATTGTGTCGCGACCACAATCCCAAACCGACTCGGTTTCTAATTCAGATACTTACCGGACAAGAAATCAAAAACTTGTCTGCCAAGACATAAAAATAAACGGCAAAGGAAGTCAAGGCTCCTGCAAGGAGACGGACCAAATTTCATGGACCATTCACGCCAAGATGCCGCATGTACGCTGTGGCGAGGCGAAAGCGAGCTGCAGTGGTTTTCCCTTTTTCTTCTCACACACCACTTAGAGTGGTGGAGAGAACCCACTATATAAAGAGGTCCAACTCTTCTTCAACTTCCAAGGTGGGACTAAACTTAGCACCACCACTTGCCATTTTACACATGGGCTTTGAGATTTCAGAAATTGCTATGGGCCTAGCCCATTAATTCTAACAGGAAGGACACTCAGCGGCGCAGATGGAGGAGAGGAACTGCCGGTGGCACGAATCGAGGGAGGAGAGGGACGAGGGGAGGCTGCGCACCAGAGAGGAGAGGGCGAGAGGGGATGGGGTTGCGGGAGATAGACGAGGGGGAGACGGTTCCGCGTTGTCCGCTCGAATTCGAGGTCTCACCTCGTTCCGGATCTGGGCCGAATATTCGGTCCAGGGGAACGAGTGGGTCACGTCCCATGCGCATACCAAACACGAGAATCAGGTCCAGGAACAGGTCCGACCCGTGACATTCCGATCCATGATAGAAACCAAACACACCATAAGGCCTCACAATCAATTGAGGTCTCCAATTTAGAATTGGGTCATTCAATTTTGACCGGGTCAACAATTTCACCAGGAGCTCACTCATTCAATTTTTTAATACACTATGCCCCCTAACTTTGGAGCTCATCAATTCGATTGAGGTATACAATTTTAATGTCTTGATTTTCACTCGGTCAATTCTTGGTTGTGGCATTGAAATCTCAAACTTCATTAAGCTCCCTTATTTTAAAAACCCCTCATTCAACTGAGTTCTTCAATTTAGATTGGATACACAATTGATTAGGTTGTTGACTTGGGCTTCACGGTGGGATCTCTCGATGAATGTGTCCCTTGGTATGTCTTGGTGGTGTGAGCCCTTGTTGACAAAAGGGAAGTGCCGCCTATGACACGTTTAGCACCAGAATAATACATGCGGCCAACAACATAGGTAACTTTCTCATGTATTTGTATTAACTAAAAGACACCCTCCATGTCACATGCTCAAAAAGACCGACCCAAACACCACCATAAAAAAGAAAAATGATACACTCGCGGACAATTTGCTACGGATTGGTCATACCAAACACTCTCCCACCAATCACTTCCCTGATTTTCGCCGTTGGGCCACTCTCCCCCTAATCTCCAACCATAAATTGACACATCCATCCGTAATCATGATTCCGTAAAGTATGTACATAGGTGTAGCATCTCTGATAAAAAGAACACACTTCAATGTTTTCCCCACACGTCAACCCAACTAGCGCATAAATAATTTTCACAATTTAAGAAAACTGACCACATAAAAATAAAACATGCACAACCCCAAGAACATAAACGGCGCAGCAAAGCGCGCACTGCCCTTCTTGTATAGACTACATACGGAGCAAAAGGAGTGAATCTACACTCTAAAATAGGTCTATATACATCCGTATGTAGTTCATATTGAAATCTCTAAAAAGACTTATATTTAGAAACGGAGGGAGTAATAAATTCATATAACTTCTAACTTGCTAGGTTCTGCACAACTACGGCTGTGGGGTTATTTCTAAATTTCCTTGTGTCTAGATCCACCTCTATCTTCGGTTGTGTTCCCCTCTTTGTTCTGCACAACTACGGGTGCGGTCCTCACAAGGTTGTTCAACACTATGATCACAATTCATAGGTTCAATGTGGGATCTAGGATCACGAATCAAAGGACAGTTAGAAAATTAGTAGGATTAGTCAGTCAATCTAGGTTGACAACCTTAGTTCCTTTGCTGGTGAATTGCTTATTTTAGTTACTTACCCTCAGAAAAATAGTTGGTTAACGGTTAAATTATGCCTGGTGTGATCTTGTGGGTCTTCTAAATTTCTGCCTGACAACCGACGTTTTTTCGTTGGTGAATCCCAAACTTTAAGTTATGCTTGACATTGAATTTTTGCAATGATTGATCATGTTCTGATGTATTTTGAGTTGTTATGTCTGGTAGTTGATCCTTTATATTTTATATTGTCCCATGTGTTCTTTTCTGCCTAAAAGAGGAACCTTCATTTTTATTGAGGTGCAAAAGGATCTGAATTTGTGTTCCCCTCGTGTTCTGCTATGCGATCCTCTCAAAGTTGTTCCACACTATGATCGCAATTCATAGGATATATGTAGGATCTAGGACAACAAATCATGGGATTTTCTAGAATTGGTAGGATTAGTCAGTCAAACCATGAATCCTTCGCTGATGAATCGCTTTAGTTACTTATGAATCACTTACTTTAGTTACTTGTCCTCATAATTTTATTAAATTATGCCTGGCAACGATCCTGTGGATCTTTTAATTTTCTGCCTGAGATGTTTGAAACTCTGCCTGAAAACCAATAATTTTATTGTTGAACTCCTAACTTTTAATTATGCTTGACATTGGAACTTTGCAATGGTGGATCCTATCTCTGAATTTGTTATCTGACAGCTGAACTTTTTTTTTCTCCCATGTGTTCTTTTTGGCCATAAAGTGGAACCCCCATTTTTGGTGAGGTGCAAAATGATTTGAAGTTGTTCCTACATGTTATCTCTTGGTACTTCTTGAGTACTGTAATTGTGCTGGGCTATTATTGGTTTAAGGAATACTAGATTAACTACTTGCAGTTTGTAGTGATATTGTACCCTTGTTGTTTAGGACAATATATCTCCTGTTGGTACAAAAACCTCTTACTACTGTTTTTTTTATTTGTTCATTTACAGAAGGTGCTAAAGGCTGCTGGTATATTTGCTGGATCCGTCTTCCTGATGCACAACTTTGGCCATAATATGGTCATCTAAACGGGACTAGATAGGGCAACAATGGGCATTCAATGGTGCGGTGTTGCATTGCCTTTTTCATTCTCATCAATATGGTCATCACACATGTTCTTAGTGTGGATTAAAGGAGTGAAACTGTTTTTCTTGGACATTGGTTGGTAATAATGGCAGCCAAAGTAGTACATGTATTACCTTATCAGGTGCTCGCTTGCTATGTGAATTATCAGGCAAATCGTCACTAAATTTGGGATCCCCTCTTGTTAGGTCTTCTTGAGCTCTGCCCACCAGTTCATGCAGTGGATTAAGCTGATGATACTATATTGCTGTGAATATTTATGTCTTCCGGATTTCTGCTGGTTCAGTGTTTTGTTGTTGTTGTTGCTGTTATAGTAAAGCTGTGAATGATATTCTCTCATCTGGAACACAGCTAATCGCAGGGGTGTTTCACAACCAGATGCAAAAAATTCTCAAAATTTTGCAAGCTGATCGTTTGCTCTGTACCTGTGCAAATAATCAGAGGATAGTGCAAGCCAGGGCACACCTGTCATTCGTTTATTCGCTCAAAATGAGCGTGATTTGCGAGATCATTAAGAATTGAACGAGTGTAGGCTGTGAGAGATTATGAGCGGACTTGCTACTAGATGCGACTATGCCACAGCACCAATCTTACATTACTAAGAAGTTGATCCCCATTACTATCAATTATCTCAACATGCACACTATCCACAACAACTTCATGCCACCTCAGCATTCAGATGAGTCTAATTCTTAATATGCATTATGCCATGTCATCCTATCATTACCAGTGTACATAACTGACCGAGAACCACTGCTGTCCCACGCTCATCCACCGCGCGCGTGGCAGCCCAAGCAATTTTGTACGGGCAACACTCTGCGCCGGCACACCGACGCAACGATTCGGCCGGTCCAACCAGGACCGTACGATCCCAGGATTCTAGTCGTCGGATATGCCTTCGTCGGATATGCCTTTTACCCTTCGTCCTTCTTCTCCAATTGCAGCACCGCATAGACGAAGAGACAGGAGGCTGCGGCCAGCGCCGTCGACTCCCGCCGTAATTCGCCGCCTCGCCGCCGGTCGCCGCAAATTCGCCGCCGGTCATCGCCCTCGCCGGTGGTCGTTGCCCCTCGCCGGGGGTCGCCACCCTCGCTGGCGGTCGGCGCCTCCCATGTGTCTCTCGTCGGGCGCCACAACCCCCACCCTCCCCACGCACGTTTTGCTGCGCCCCGGGAGATCACCGGCGTTGGCGACGGTGACCAACACGCTGTAAAACCACCATCGTGCCGCCGATGCTTCCCGGCCATGGATTTTTCGCGAACCGTCGATGTGGATGCTGGAAACATATTGGGAAAATGTTGGAACCGGCTATTGGAGATGTTGCATCCGATGATGTTTTTTGTTGGAACCAGAGTTGTAGCCAGAAATGCGGTCATTGTCGTTTGTTACAACCGTACCCGAGAAAGGCTACATCCACGTTCGTACAGAGCTGCAACCTTTTCACGCCAAAAGCTACATCCATCGACGACATATGTTGACAAATGTTACAACTATACATTGAAAAAGCTTCGTCCATGTTCGCGAGAGCTGCAACCGGCGAGCGTGGTGACCGCGCACGGTGATTTTGTTTTTGCTACAACCAACTTAGTTTTCTTTGCTACTACTGGCTTCGTTTTTTGATACAGCCATGGCTGGTGAGCGTGGTGACCGCGGGCGGCGGGGATGGGCAGTGCTGCTCCAAGCAACATTCGCGCGAGGACGGCCTCGTGGATTTATGCTGCATGCTACAACCGGCTTTGAAAATTGCTACCACCACGTGCCGTATAGCTACAACCGCAATCGTGATTTGCTGCACCGCACAACAATGCGTTTTTTGCTGGAAGCGATGCTCATATTTGCTGGAACGGGGTGAGTGAGATGTTGCAACGGGCGAGGATCTGCGACGAGCTGCGACTCACGGACATGAGCGGCGGCGAGCCCGCCGGTGAGCTGCAGCTATCTCCACCGGAGCTACAACCGTCGCGTCGAGAGCTGCAAAACAGTAGGTTGTGTGGGTGCGTGAACGACGACGAGGACGACCAGCGAGGGCGGCGAGCAGCGACAAGGACGGCCGGCATGGGCGGCGACCGGCGACTTGGACAGCCGGCGTGGGCGAGGACTGGAGATGCGGCCGGCCAGCCCACGAGATGAGAGAGAGATGGAGCAGCGCAACCGCACATGGCGTTGATGGCGAGCAGTTGGTTTGATGGCGAGCAGTTGGTGGACCCGATCACCACGCATCACACCACACGAGAAGGCTGTCGTACGATAAAAGTAGATCGCGTGCGACCGGCCAAACGTTTGGCCGGCGCCCCGGCCCCAAACGTTTTCCATTTTGTACTACGCCTCACGGTTGACTCCAACACGGCAGTACGTGGCATCTAGCTTTCCCAACCGTAAACCACGGATTCCTCTGGAAGGAAGCGAACACATGACGATCCATTCATCATCATCCGTTTCCAGCCGTAAATCACGGACTCATTAAACGACGACCCCTCACTCCCTCAAATACCAATCTTTTCCCTGTCTACAGCAGGGCCCGGCGCGGCGGCGGATGGCTGCCGATCTTCTCTGGCACGACCGCCTGTCTGGCTGGCCTCCACGGCCACGGCTCATTGGTATTCTGTCGGGTTGCGTTCGACTTGCTGGTATGGTGCCCTGCATCGTCGAGCCGGCGGCCACGGTGCCTGGTCGTCCCCTTCATCTCTGTCTCTTCTGGCCAAGATAGCTCCGGCGCCGCTGGTGAGGTTGGTTTCACTCGATTCCACTGGAACCGGACCAGTCGCTCGGAGATTGGAATGTGGACCTGGCTTGGCTTGGGTTTGCACCCAGCTTCAGGCTACGGTGACAAAGAAACGGCAGTCTTCCTTCCGCCTTTTTGTATTCTGCATGCAAGAGCAACTACAGGAGGCGAGCTGCTCTCAGCATTAATCAACGGAGGTATTTCATGGTCATTTTCTCCACTGTAGCTGGCTGCCTTCGCATGTGCTCTTATCTTAATCTCAACAGCCATCGGTGAGCCATCCCTTTGGTCCTCTCCAGCTTCTCTATGATACCTATCTCCAGGGTGAGTTTAGTTTTTGATTTGTAAGTTCCGCCATATGGAAGTCAACATGCTAGTAGGTCATCCAACCTCACAGCTAGCCTGCTCTTAGCGCATGAAGCTAGAAGGGGCGAATCTGGAACCCTCTCATGTATCTGGTTAGTTCAGATCAGATCCCCACCTAAAAAAAGTCTGAACTTTTTTTCAATTGAACTAACACATGCATCCGCCATTCTGAATCCTAACTAGATTGGGTCAACACATGCAATTTGTAAAATTCTTGCGGTTCCCATTTTGACTTGATGGCTATTTTTGTTCATACAAACCAAATTTAGACTTGAGGTGGCTATTTTCTTGCACATGGGTGTCTGTTAATGGTAAATACTGTAGCATTTCAACGAAGTATGCAGAGGGAAGGCACTTGATTGCTACATATATCTATACATGGAATTATTTTCTTGCACATGGGTGTCTGTTAATGGTAAATTGTTTGGGACACCTAGGTGCCTGGGCACCTGGGTCTGTTATGGTAAGTCATATTCATTATTGCATGGCATAAATTGATAAAATAATGGCTTTCCATATTTCGTTTGCATGCACTAGTATCGCTGAATGGTTAATGATTTCTTTCCAAAACAAAAATAATCTGAACACTCGTACTTGGATTCATATATACGTGCATGTACCCAAGATATAACCACGTGTACATGTTATTTGACCATGATATCAGTTAGTGGGTATTATACCTAACAAAAATATATACGTCCTGTTTTATACTTAATGAAAATATACACATAAATGTCATACCTTTTAATAAGTATGTGTTAGTGTTATATTCAATAGAATTATACACATACGTATACATACCTCGATGTGAATATACACATGAATATACATACCTTGATGTTAATATACACATGAATATGTACGCGTTAGTGTTATACCCAATGTAAATATTCACACACACACACACACACACACACACACACACACACACACACACATATAACTCAATGCGAATTTAATTTGTATGTACCCATAAATTTCACACGTTTTAATAAGCGGTGCATGTACCCGAGATACGCACGTGTATATTTTATTAGACTGTGATACCAGTTAATGAGTATGCACTTGTTGGTGTTATACCCAATGAAAATATGTATCTGTTGGTGTTATACCCGATGAAAATATATACGTGTTCGTGTTATACCCGATGAAAATATGTACATGTAGGTGTACGCGCTAAAAATGTTGCATATTATTTTTCTAATTAATTATCTTGCATCTACCATACATACCAAAATGTACGATAAATAATTAATTACAATTTCCTATCATGAAGGGACAAATAATGACAGGTATTAATTAGACAAATGTTATTACTTTCTATAGCGTCATTCAAGCAAATAGGAAAGTACTAATGCATGTATGCATGCAAAATTTAAACACACCTTATCAATGAAAACTAGTATGATCCAGCGGCATCTAGGCAAGGAGCCTGGGCACCTAGGTGTCCCAAACTGTCGTCCTATATATATTATGGTGAGTCTATTATGATAACACCCCTTAAGACCTTATTCTGCTAACACCGGGGCTTATTCTGCTAACACCCGACTCCCACCCCTGAAGCTACAAACTAACCACCGAACTGCAGCGATAAAAAATAACTCGCCCACCTTTTATCCTGTTCGGCACCAATTCCCCTCTCTCCCCGTGCCCCTCCCCCACTCCCCACGACCTCCACCTCCCCTCCACCCGATCCCCGATCCCCACCACTCTCTCCTGATTCCCACCCACCCTACGCCGCCCACCACCTCCCACCGCGCCACCCACCGCCCGGCCACCACCTTCCACCGCGCCGCCACCAGACGGTCGCCACCTCCCACCGCACCGCCCGCCCAGGGCCGGTTCTGAGATTTTGGGGGCCCGGGGCGAAACCAAAACCGGGGGGCCCTTAGTATAAACAACATAGTAATAATAATGGATATATGCATATATGAAATGTTACAAATAAACACTTAAATGCATCAAAAACAATATGCATATGAAATAATCATACATGTTACCTTAAAAGAAAATCAATCATCGACGCAAAGTACACCATATGACAGAGTTAATTTATAATCTTTAATTCAGAACAAAAAAAGCAAAACAGGATGTAGATTGTGCATGTACACTTGTTGAAATAATTGTACTGTCAGGGCCACTTACATTTTTATCACCTATATTGATGTCAACAGCTTCCTCTTGTTAAGATTCACAATGCCCATCAATTTGATTCTCTTCCTCCACAAAATCGCCAATTCATCATTTGGAATCAAGGAAGCATATTACTCTTGATAATTTTACCAAGAGCACCTCTCTCATGTATCAACTCATGCACAGGTTGTATCTTTTTCCACTATGCTGGAAATAAATAAATAATGGCATCAAAGGCTGATCGGTACCAGCTATGCACGATGTATGCAAAGGAGAAATTACTCATTTTAGTACAAACCTATAGGGAGTAGGGATTAGGGAATAATATAATATACCTTGGATGGATTGGATCGTTCAACGATGAGCCTATGCCACGACGTGAACTCGCGTCTGGCTCTAGCACTAGCGCTAGGCGAATCGACGATGTCTGTGCAGCGCCTGAAGGCGGGAAAGAAAGCGGTGGCGTATACTGAGTACTGACTGCATCTCGCGATCGGGGCGCCCGGGAACAGATATCGCATCGGCGAGACGGCGAACTCGCGATCGATTAGGAAGGAAATTATAAGAGAAGGAGCGTAATGGCGT
Source organism: Aegilops bicornis (assembly GCA_021605145.1). NCBI lineage: Eukaryota > Viridiplantae > Streptophyta > Magnoliopsida > Poales > Poaceae > Aegilops > Aegilops bicornis. The sequence goes on along the minus strand of CM038673.1, from coordinate 169,069,661 downwards.
GCTCATTACTATTTTGGAAAAGACGGCGCATGATCTGGGGATTGCTAGGTGAAGGAATAGGAATAATTGCCATGCATGTTCGCCTGCATCCATGCCTGATTACCTCGCTTAAGCCACGACCCATATAGTTTAGGGGCTACGTACACACACCTGGGGAGGGGCCCCTGGATTGTGGGGGCCCGGGGCAGCCGCCCCCCCGCCCCCCCTCAGGGCTGGGCCTGCGCCCGCCCACCACCACGCAGCGCGCCGTGCGGCCAAATCTACCACGGCCGCCCCTCCCCAAACCACCGCGCACCGCCCCTTCACAGGTAGTCGCCGCGCCGCCCATCCCCAGGTCGCCGCCACGCACCTGCCCGCGAGCACCATGGGCATCGACCACATCTGCCCTCCGCCGCCTCGTGACCTCCTTGTGCGCTGCGGTGGCCGGATCCACAACCCCCCGGCCCCGGTGACCTCCTGCTGCGCCGCCGCGGCCAGATCCAGTTGTCCTCCTGTCGGTGCCCCAATCCCGACCCCGGCACCGCCCATCCCTCCAGCACCTTGGATGTATGCCATCTTCGTCGCTGGGGGCGGCACCACCCCTCCCCCGAGTTGAGGTCACCGAGGCCCTCTCCTCCCCGGATCCGACAAGCCCCCCGTGGCTCTCTCCTCCCCAGCTCCTTTGTAGATCGCCTTATGGGCCCTCGCGGTTTTCGGCGAGTGTGGTGCAATGCGGGGCGCGCATGCGTGCAGTCCGGGGGCGCGTGGCGTGCAGCTCGCCAATTCCACAATTGTGGCTCACCGGCTGCAGTCCATGGATGTGAATTGCAAGCGTGTGGGAGGCTGTGGCGAGCTGCACTCGTAACTATGCGTGTGCTACACTGCCCCTGCTGGTTGTGGTATGCCGGGGTCATCCTCTGTAGTGAGGGGCGAGGTGCCGTCGACGACAAGGGTCAGATCCATCTCTCTGCTTTGCAGCACATAGCTCGGCCATGGCATTTAGTGCCTGGATCCACTTCCTCCTCGCCTCAACGATTGATGCAGTACACATCACGCGAGTTCTGGTAAAAAAAGTGTGGACATTGCTGTTCAGAAGTGCATGCTTGCAGTCCAGTCCGTGGGCAATTCTTTTTTTAGCAGTTCATCTCGCCATCGCGTGGCTGTTCTTTTTATTTGATCGTGCGGTTCCCTTGTTGCCTTTTGTATGCATATATCACTCTTTCGGTGGGTCTGATCATGTAACTCTTGGAGAGGTTCACACTTCTGTCCGTTGTGGTGCACTCTTTTCCTTGTGCTCCAAAAATAGTAGAGACAGAAAAGGAAGTGCCCCTTGTTTAATGGGAGTAAGCGCTTCGCTTCAATGGGCCTGGAGGTTCACTCCATAAAAATTGCAGCTCACTTTGTAATATTTTCCATAGGAACAACGTTACACTGAGCAGTTCACTGTCATCGACGTGCGTTGTTTTGCAGCTCGCCCATTTATATTTTGTTTTTGGTAACCAATTGCAAATGCACCCAGTAAAGAAAAAAGAAGAGAACGTCGTTGTTCATATGAAGTTCATTTTGTTGTTTTGAGAAACACAGAGAGGAAAAGATTAATAAGCGAAAAAACTTAAGTTCACTTCTTTTGCGTGAAGGAAAAAATGTAATCCACTCGTCTTGTCCCATTGCATATTCAATGATGAAATATATATTGGAAAAATAGAAAAGAAAAAATGTGAGTCCGGTCGCGGAAAAATAATCACTAGATATGTATGTTTTGAAGCTCACTTTGTTCTCTCACGTGGTTCACTATATCAACGCAACACGTGCAGTGTGTTTGGTCCTTGGATGTGGTTCACTTTTGAGAGATGCTGTTCACTTGCGCTCAACATGGAAGTGTGTTATTATAAACGAAACAACAAGATAGCAATGAGGTTCACTTCGCCATATGCCGCGGTTCATTTGCCCTCGTCTCTGCGGTCCACTCTCTTTCATAAAAAAATTGTTGAAAAAAAGACAACAAAAACTCACAAAAAACTCGTGTGAGAAACTTTACGTCTGACAAAAAGAATTAATGAAGTTCACTTGCTAGTCTGATGCAGTGCGGTTTTTCGTTCGATGCAATGCGGTTTTCAGTCGGATGAAGTACGCACGTCGGCTTGGGTGTCGCGAAAAACAGAGTGTCCGCATTTCGGTAAATCCGAAATTCCTCTTAAACCGTAAAGAATTAGAGAGAGTGTTCTACATTAAAAAGTTGCGCCTCGTCGATATCTTTCCAACGCGTATCATTTGAATCAGTCCGACCAGCGGTTTGTAAAAAATTCGTGAAAAACGGCCGCTGCCACTCATCGTCCGCCGCACGATTTTCAATATTAACTTAAAACCGTAAAGAATCTTAAAAACATTTCAATATATGAAAGTTGCGCCTCGTCCGTAGCTTTCCAACGGCATATCATACGCTTAGTTTTGGCAAACGGTTCAAAAAATGGAGAGAAAACAGTATCGAAAATTGCAAAAAATTCAGAAAAAACAGAATTCCGCGATTTACTAAATTTGAAACTGCTCTTAAACCGTAACGAACTAAAAAACATAATAGATATGAATAAGACGCGCCTCGATGATATCTTTCCAATAGCGTATGTATCATTTGCTTTATTCCGATGAGCGGTTTAGAAAAATTCGCAAAAATACGCTCGCTGCCACTCGTCGTCCGACGCACCATTTTTGAAACTGCTCTTAAACCGCGAGGAATCTCGAAAAGTATTCAACATGGCGAAGCTGCGGCTAATCCATACCTTTTCAATGGTATATTATACGCCTTATTCTGATAAACGGTTAAAAAACTAGAGCGAAAATAATAACAGAGAAAAACTACGTGCAGTTTTTTCGGACACGAAGTTCACTAGTCTGTATTGTAGTGCCCTTGTTACAGAAAGTGCAGTGCACTTGCATTAAGCGTGCAGTGCGGAAGTGTTATCAGAATAGTTATTCTGCTAATATTAGCAGAATAGACCGGCTATATATATAGAGAATTCCTTATTTGACCCTTTTTTAAAGTTTGGTTCCCTTTTTGGCCCAGAATTTTGTTTTCTCCCCTTTTTGACACGCAAACTTCAATTTGTTCCCTATGTGACACTTCCGTTAGTTTTGGCTATTAACGGTGTGAAGTCTGACCTAAAGAGACTGTTTTACCCCTAATGTAGTATGTGAACAGATTATTTACATGCAACACAAAGGTAATGTGAAATATTTTGTCCTGTTTGAATAAGTAAAGAAAACAAAATTATTTATATGACTAATAATAATAATAATTATTATTATTATTATACAATGAGTGGAACGGTGACGAACCCATTTAGCCTCTACTGTAGCATATAAATTTGTACACATTAATCTAGTGTGTGATAAGTTAGAACGCGGCATGTCAATGGGTCATGTCGCATAGATGTGTTCATGCCTCAAGTGCTGCACACGCACATGCCATTGCGATACAGATCGATCGGCTCTCATGAATCCAGCTGCAATACGTGACAGGTTGTGTTGGCCCAATACAGACTACACGAGTACTTCGGCGACGGCAGCGCTCGAGGATGACGATGACGGACGAAGCAACACACTTCCGACCGAGACTAGCCACGTACGCCACACACGTACGTACACCGGCCGTAGACAGAAGCATCTCACGCACGTATAAAACAATAGACTAATCGATCCTTGCTTGATCGATCCGGCTAGCTGCACACACAGGAAACGCACACAATAGCTAGCTGGTTTGATACCCTCTGTGTGTCTATTTGAGATTGCTTTTACCACACTTCCCGTGTGGTGTTGGTTTGATACCCTTATAAAAATAAAAATAAAAGCTAGCTGGTTTGATGGCCGCACGAATGTACACATGTATCTAACCGGACATGACACAAGTGCACTTCGTCATATTTGTTGTTTGTTCATGCCCCTCCTCTACCCTTTTGTAATGACATACTATTACCAGGGGTAAAATTGTCTTTGCATGTGCCAGTTAACATCTCTGGATGGAAAAAAGGATGAAAGTGTCACATAAGGCACAAAATGAAGTTTGAGTGTCAAATAGGGAAGAAAACAGTTTTCTGGGCCGAAAAGGGAACTAAATTTTAAGAATGGGCCAAATAAGGAATTCTCTCATATATATATAGGGATTGACTATTCGTCACCCTGGGTGAGGAATAGTTATTCTTCACCCCTCTCTATTTTACCATCAATGCACCGTAATTTTACGTTTCGTAAGTTTTATCTTATTTTTGACGTAAAAAGAGACCGTAAAAAAAAATATAATCGTCGTAAAAAATATTTTATGTTATGTAAAATTACAAACGTAAAAACATAGTGTAAAATACACATAAACTGCAAATTTTCTTGTCTTATGCCCTGTATTTTTATTTTTTATGCCAAATTTTACGTAGTGAATAAATAAGAATGTAACTATTTGAATTCCAAACGTAATTTAATTATGAAATGATCGTAAGATTACCTCGGATGAAGAATAACTTATATATTATATATATATATAATGTTACTATTCATCACCCAGGGTGCAGAATAATTTATTCTTCACCCGAGGTAATCTTACGATCATTTCATAAATATAAATTACATTTGAAATACAAATAGTTACATTCATACTGATTTACTGCATAAAATTTGTCATAACAAAAGAAATATAAGTCAAAAATTGTATTTTATGTACATTTTACACTATGTTTTTACATTTGTAATTTTACGGAACATAAAATATTTTTACATTTACTATAGGTTTTCTTATATATATATATATATATATATATATATATATATATATATATATATATATATATATATATATATATATATATATAGAAAATGCATCCTACTACCGGTGTAGTTACACCCATTTCTCATATACTACCATGTGGTAGTATATACTCTACTTTATTACTTTTAGTATGCTCATATACTATATCTAAGATACTCCAAAGCAAATTATGTGAAAAAATTGCATGTGAGCCCATGTTTTAGAATATTTGTGAAATACGTACATATTTGTGCGTAAAAGGAGTATGCTCAAAATATACTACATACTACATAAAAAATAGTATATATATACTACCTAAACATTCTTACATACTACATACTACGCGTACATATTCTCCGATATGATAGATACTACCTAGAACGTATGAAACAAAAGTGGGAGTAACTACACCCGGTAGTAGGAAAAATTTATCATATATATATATATATATAGTGATGCTATTCATCACCCAGGGTGCAGAATAAGTTATTCTTCACCCGAAGTAATCTTACGATCACTTCATAATTAAATTACATTTGGAATTCAAAATAGTTACATTCCTATTGATTCACTACGTAAAATTTGATATAAGAAAATAAAAGTACAGGTCATAAGACAAGAAAATTTGAAGTTTATGTATATTTTACACTATGTTTTTACGTTTGTAATTTACATAATATAAAATATTTTTTACGATAATGATATATTTTCTTACGGTCTCTTTTTACATCAGAAATAAAACAAAACTTACGGAACGTAAAATTACAGTGCATTGGTGGTAAAATAGAGGGGGGGTGAAGAATAACTATTTCTCATCCAGGGTGACGAATAGTCAATCCCTATATATAATAGTAACGCTAAACTAAGCTTGAGTGTAGAATAGGTTATTCTGCACCCCAGTAACGGTATATACAAAATACAGTAACACACTATGTAAAATATAGTAATTTTCGTAAAAATGTAGTAAATTATAAACTTAGATAATAAAAAAAATATTTTCCAAATTACTTCATTTTATACACCGTTTTATTAGATTTTGTACATAGCGTTACTAGGGGATGTAGAATAAGCTATTCTACACTCACGCTTAGAATATATATACGGTGGCGCTAAACTAAGCGAGCGCGCAGAACAACTAATCCTACGCGCTGGTCCTAATTAGATGGGCGGGTCGGTCCTCCTCTACTGCGCTAATTAATTGAGGGTAAAACCGGTTGAAGAAGTAGTAATGAGTTTAAGTTGATTACCATACCACACGTTCCCACGTACGCCCCGGCCTGACGAGCCACTCACCAACAATGGTAAAAGCGCTGGCATATATCATAACGGAAATAAATTCCATTACGGGCCGCTATGCATGCACTGCACTTCGGTCTTTTGGCTCGCACTGTATTTGCTAATGATAGTAAAAGTTATTGGCATATGTGGTAAAGGAATTAAGAGCTTTACTGGACGCACACACACTTCACCCATAACTATGATGGATGACAGTAAACATAGTGGTAGATATAGTAACTGGAATTAAACCATTACTGGATGACACCTTCCGCACCTACATCCTCAAATGGTAAAATACTCTGACCACATAGTAATGCTGAAATGAAAAAAAGGTATTGCTTATAGTAAATGCTTGGAAATAGTGGTAGAATCATTACTGAATGGTAATGATTTTTTTAACGGAGACCCACTTATAGTAATATTGTTACTACTGTAGTACGAGACAACTACTGTTATGATATACGTGTAGTTGTATTACCATCATGTAATTGGCATTACTATCAAATAGTAGGGATTTACAGTGATTTTTTTACATGGAGTGAAGAGATGCTTATGCTAGTAATGCGTCATGTTTGTATTACTATAATTAGACTCAACATTACCATTTATTTTGATACGACATGGGGATACTCTCATACTAGTAATGCATCATGTTCTATTACTATAACCAGGCCCAATATTACCCTCGATCTAATTGGCGAGCGGAGGGACAAGCGCAAGGACTATGGTTGGTTCGGTTAAGTAAAGACGGTTTACTAAGGGCACGGGATGGCCGGCGCGTAGAATAAAGATTATGCGCTCAGGCTCACTTTAGCAGTCCATATTAAACGTTAAAAATCCAAGAGTTTATCAGCTTATGTTTTTTTATTGAATATGAACATTTTCTACCTCTATACCCTTTTCTTTTAAGTATGAACTTATATGATTAGCTAATGTATATATACACATACATCTACTATTGATATTATATATGAATTATACTTTTTGAATCGAAATTGCTTGCACTATGAATGCCGCAGCAACGCGCAGGGTATTATCTAGTTTGTTTTGTGTGTGGCTGATAGACGGCCCCTAAAATTGACGGGGAACGTTTATGATCGGGCAATCGATCTCAGCGCTTGATCGGTCACCTCATCTCACGCATGCGTCCCTATGGGGCTGGGGCCTGACCCGACGCTCCATCCTTTGTCCTTAGGCTGCCCATAGTATCTTTGTCCTAAGGCTGCCCATAGTGATGGTATCTTAGTCGGTATCATGCACTCGGAAATAGCAAACGTGCTGATGTGGCAGAGAATTAAAGAAGAGAGAGACGGTTATAGTAACATAGATAGATACTGTATCATGTTAAATGCTACGCTACTTTTGCGTCATGCATGACAATAAATAAGATCATATTGATACTCCCTCCGTCTAGGTGTGTAAGTCATCTTACGAAAACCAAATAATCCCAAAACACTTAGGCGTGGTGCATTAACTTCTACCTCGTTTCTTGTTTCTTGACATATCAACCAATAAGAGATGACGAGTGTACATGCTTTTAATGAATTGAGACTACCAAACACGACATGCAGTGGTTAGTTCATTGCATGCAATGCTATTAATTAGTAAATACACATTAATGTCTCTTGTTTTCCCCTTCTACTTGGTCACGGTGCACATCCTAAGATGACTTACTCACCTAGACGGAGGGAGTCTCTATGATACTATGCACTGTGAAGGTAGTATTATACACTAGTATCACATGGATGATACTAGTATATGATACTCCTTACTGTGAGTAGCCTTAGCATGTTGCCGACCATCAACCTGCGCTAAACCCAATCACATGGGCTGAAAGGGCAGATGCTACGCTGTGAGCTGATGACGATGAGATTCACGACGGAGCATAGTGTTGCAAGCCACGGAGTCAGAGAGGACGGTGCTGTTGTGAGCAGAGGTGCTCGTCGTTGCATAAGCCAGCGGCTACTGCTGCGGGTTGCATCGGTGCGTCGAGCTCGTCAATGGGCGGTGCTACGACTCAGGCATGTTTCCGTTCGGCGACTCGCGGTGCTACGGCCGACATCACGGGTTGTAGTGTGTCGACCGACGATGGTGTGACGAGTTGCGAGCTCGGCGACGGCTGGTGGTGCGGTGACCAGTGTTGTTGGTGCTGCAACCGGAGATGCGATGTGCTACGGCGCAAGCCATGTGCTATGATGCGGGCGGCAGAATTTTGTGCTTTGACCCTTTTAGCAAAGATTTTCAGGATTTGATCCTAGTTCAATTATTTTTTGAAATACGACCCTTTTTCTTACCGCCATGGGTCCTGGCGGTAAGACACTAATCCACGTCAGCAGCCCCAGACGGCCGCCGCCCCCCTCCCCCCCCACCCCTAACTGCCACTGCTCTTGGCGGTAGCCTATATAACCTTACCGCCGTTGACCCTGGCGGTAGGGTGCGAGAATTTATACGTGTCGACGCCCCAGCCCCATCTTCCCCATCCCCTCTCCTCCCAGCCGCCAAGAACAGAGTTCTTGCTCTGTCTCGCCCCACTCTACTCATCCCCTTGGATCTTCTTTGTTTCTTCACCGTTTTTGCGGATCGAGATGGCTCCGAAGAAAGAAAAGTAAGCTCCTCCGATTCCTCCAATTACTTTTAGTCAAATAGCTTTCGATCCGATGCGTTATTTGCTTCAAATCGCCCCTATTTTTTAACTAAGAATGAATTTTTTTTCACCTAGGATTGTTTTAGGTTGATTTTAGATGTTCTCTAATCACTAGTGGTGTTGAATATGAATACCACTCACTAATTCGAATGGTAGTGTGAAGATGAACCCTAGTTTATAATTTTTTTTGTTTAAAAAAATGATGATATGATGCATGTTGGAGGAATTTGTTTTGATATATGATGCATGTGGATATGATATGATGCAAGATGTATAGTGGATGTTGTTGGAGAAAAAATGGTGAACCCTCAAGATGAACCCTAGTTTATAAAAAAATGTTATAAAAAGATGATATGATGCATGCTGGAGGAATTTGTTTTGATATATGATGCATGTTGATATGAGATGATGCAAGATGTATAGTGGATGTTGTTAGAGAAAAAATGGTGAACCCTAGTTTATAAAAAAATGTTAAAAAAATGATGATATGATGCATGTTGGAGGAATTTGTTTTGATATATGATGTGTGTGGATGTTATATATGAATGTTGTATGAATAAATATATGAATGTTGTATGAATGAATCAACCATGTTTCATTTTTTATGCTTATGCTTATGCTTATAATGTTTATGTTTATGAAATTTTATTTAGGCGGGCACCTCTTGCGGACAACATCAGCAAGGTACTCCATGCTTGACTACGCGTTCGACAAGGTTCATCGTGCCCGTTTCATAGAGAATGAAGTGGTAAGTACTACGTCAAAATATTGAACAAAAGTTTTCTGATTGATGAAAATAAGTTACTAACTTTTGGCGTCCACTTTTTGATAGATGCTCCCGCCACTGCGCATGAGGGGTCACGCGAATGCCATGAAGATGGAGTATGATGAGCGCTACACGTCGTACTTCAGGAGAGCCCGACTGTTGGGTTTCGTCCTGCGGTTGAAGCGTCAGCCGCCGACGCTCGTCCATGCAGCTCTCACGGATTTGATTGACCGGTGGCGACCTGAGACGCATACTTTCCATCTCCCATGCGGGGAGATGACGGTGACCCTCGAGGATTGGGGATGATTACGGCCCTACCGGTCGAGGGTCATGCACTCACTGGGCGAGTGGAGAGGACCAACTTGCAGCAGAGGGTTACCACCCTCATCGGATACTGCCCCGACGCTAAGGGTAACCGGACATCCGGTGTATCGCTGCCCTGGCTCCTGAAGAACCGGAAGAAATGCCCCATAAATGCCGATGAGGGTACGGTGGAGCAGTACACGAGGGCCTACCTGTGGTACCTTCTCACAGAGGTCGTGTTTCCAGGCATCAAGAACTCGCCCTCTGGTCGTATCTTTTCTTCCTAGCCGACTGGGATGCAGGGTACAGTTGGGGGGCCGCCTCTCTCGCCTACCCATACCGCTCGGTAAGAGAGTATCTCATTGCTTTTTACGAATGTATGATCCATGATATTGTGTTATATCTGATCATCAATTGTTGTTTTGTAGCTTGACGAGGCAACCCAGAGGACGGAAGATACTTCTGGTATGTTTGGATTTGTGTGGCCCCTCTCCATTTGGATGTGGGAGCGGCTGCCGGTGGGGCGTCTAGAGAAGTTGCGAAGACGTCCATGGGATGCGCATGGCGAAGATGGCGACTCTACTCGATACCCGATCGTAGCTTACAAGTGGGACGCTGTGCGTCTCTACACGGGCACATCCAAGGCTTCGTACAAGGCCTTCACCAACGGAGGAGGAGGAGGAGGAGGAGGCCCATGAAGAAGAAGAGGAGGAGAGCAATGGGAAGGAGGAGTACGATCGATGAAGAATACGGACCTCCACCAACTCAACCATCTCAGCTTCTGAAGAGGAATAAGCCAAAGAAGTATTGACAGAGTCCATCCCCATTCCAGAAACCGATTCCTCGAGGAGGGCGCAAGAAGAACCCTGAAGAGACTCGTTCAAAGAACAACGTGGACTGTACCTCCAAGAGGGGAACACTACTAGGGAAAAGCCTAGCAGCAGCGCGGGTTTTAGGCCTATCAGTAGCGCGGCCAGGAGCACTACTGATAAGGCGCTACAGCTAAAGCTTAGCAGTAGCGTGCCTGGACCCGCGCTACTGCTAAATTGATCTAGTAGTAGCGCTTCTCCAGAGCAGCGCTGCTGGTAATTAGTAGTAGCGCTCCTCCTTGCCCGCGCTACTACTATTATTTAGTATTTTATTTCTTTTTATTTCATGTTGTATTTCATACACCTTTACACAAGTTTTCATACAACAGGAATTTAGAGATTGTTTTTACATCATAATGAGTTATTACATCACGGGGTGAAAGAATCGTGGACTAGTTTCAAATGGATGGACATCCACTTGAAACTATGTGGTTCTTTCACCCAATGATATAATAAATATCATCATCATTATCATATCATTAACAACTTATCATCATAATACATCATTGTCATATAACACCTCCTCAAGATCATCGTTTTCATCAATGAGACATCACATAGCAAATTGGTCACTAGTCGTAATCACAATACTCCTCATCATCAACTCTAACACATTGTATCACATAATAAATATATTGTACCTCATAGGACCTACTACATTCTCTTAGGACCTACTATATTCTCTAAGGTAAAATAGCAAAAACAAGATAGCCCCTGACTCTCCATTATGGAGAATGGAGATTATCATGTCTCCAATTCTTGCCTTTAAGCTAATGTTACTTCCAAGAACCTCCTTGCGAATGTCCAAACATTTTTTCCATTCTTTGATTAGCATGTGTTCACCGGTTTTAGAAATCCGATATGCATAGGTGAGCTCCTTAGATTGACATGGCTGTATGTTCAGAACTGCAAGGCGACCATTCTGATACATCAGATGAGGCACACAATCCATCGGGATTTTCTGTTGAAAAACATAGTAATAACTTCGTAGTTAGCAATGATGTACTAGTTTTAGAAGTATGCAAAAGATGCACGGATGTCGTAATAGTAAAAAACCTTACCAGGGTATCTCCATAGAAGTTATAGTGGTTCAACACGTGCACTAGTGGCACGTATTCACCATAATTTGGAGGAGTTCGATAATAGGTGTTGTAATTCTCAAGATAAGTACAATAAGCAATCAGATGACTTTTCTCCTTATAAGTTAATTCGAGCCATCGATTGTAGTAGGTTTTGTCTACCATCTTCTGCACATTCTTTGAAGATTCAAAATAAGCTGTCAATGGAAATAAGCTGTCAACTATTTTGAAATAAAAATATAAATTAATTAATAACTATGTTTGAGAAATTCACATTGCGGTAGAATCAGAAGCGTATCAACAAGGACCCAAATGTCCATATTGTCTTGCTCGATGTCAGGATCACCAAGATCCATGGTGACAATCATACCCTCATAAAAACCATACATTTTGCAAAGTGCTTCCCAATTCTGGCAACCAAAATGGGTTACGCTATGAGCATTGTACAGATTTACTTCAAAATCCATATCATGATGGGTCCTTAGGTGTATTTTCTTTGTTTCAAAATTTTCATGGTCTTCAAAACCCATCCTCTCCAAGACATAGTGTCTTGCATGGCATGGGATAAGCTAGTCGAATTGTAAAAGATGAAAATTAGGCGTTGAAATAGTTGAAGTCATGCTTAATTACGAAAAAACTCTTGTCGTTGTTGCGTGCCGTTTCAACATCGAAGGTCTCCTCGAGCTTAATGTTGAAGCGCCGATCTTCGTTCGACTCAACGAACCTGTCGCACATACCTCGATCGTCATGGCACCAGCTGCACTCCCCCGGGAGACTGTCGTCGTCCGAGTACGACATTTCCTACGTTCATAATTCAAAGATTAAACTTGTACAATTAAAGTCATGCCAGAATTCACGGAAAAATCCGGCATGACCTTTGCTAAAAAAGGACATATCGAGCGCCTGAAATTTGCCGGAACGGAAATTAATCAACACTCCGGCAAAACATAGGACACTCGAAGGTGTAAACTGAACATGAACGGCCACTTGGGCAACCACATATCCTATTTGAGCAACACAAGATATACATGGATATTTGGCTGGTCTCACCTCGATGTCGGAGGGGGTCGGTGACAGGGACGACGGCAGGGATGATGGAGGGGCTCCTTGATTTCTGCAAAAGCAAAAATCGTATAAGTTATCACTAATACATCCCGAATAATTGCTTAAACTAAAAAATAACAACAAATATGACATGTTCAACTAGTTTTATTAATTCAGCTAGTTCTTACTAAATATGAACTTACTATAAATAGAAAAAAACTAGTTCTTTCTAAAAATAAAGTATTCAACTAGTTATATTAATTATCTTACTAAAAATACATTAGTTCTATTAATTCAACTAGTTCAACTAGTTTATTAATTTACTTACTAAAGTAGTTCAACTACAACTACTATTAATCATACTGCCCTAGTTAACTAGTACCATCACTACTAGTAATTAACATCTACTACTACTAAAAATCATTATCTATGAACCCTAAATTAACACCTACTACTACTAAACAACATCTAGTACAAACTAAGCAGAGAAAGGGGTGGGGGCGACGGAGAGGTAGGCGGCGAGGGCGGGATCGGGAGGCGGTCTTTGGGTGGGCTCGGGTGGCGGTGAGGTCAAGGGCGGTGGGAGGAGGGCTGCTGGCGGAGGAGGGAGGAGGGGCGGCCGCAGACGGAGGGAGGAGGGCGGTGGCGGAGGAGGGAGGACGTGCGAGGAGGAGGGAGGAGGGACGGAAGGAGGGGAGTACCTCGGCGGCGGACGGACGAAGGCGGCGGCGGCGACGTCTGACAGCAAGTTATCGGTCTTGTGATCGAGAGTGAGAGTGTGAGTGAGAGAGAGGGTCGGACGTGCGCGTGGGGATAAGGTAATGATAGTTATAGCGCGTTTGCCAAAACGCGCTACAGCTAATAGGACTAGCAGTAGCGCTGTGCATTGTTACGCCGCCATCTTGTTATTTACCATGGCGCTTTGCGGATAAAGCGCCATCGCTAAGTGTAAGTATACAAAAATACGTCAATGCAAAAATACATTGGCCATCAATGATCTTTTGTGTATAATCTGAATTGTCAATATGAGTCCTCTCCGGTAGGAACCGGAGAGGACTCATATTATGCCACAAATTTTACACATAGAGTTCAGTGAAGACCAACTGGTTGTGATACTTTCAGAAGTAACATGTTTAAGGTGGTAAACACCCTATTCGCGGAGTGAGGTGGGACTAAATTTGTGGGCTGATCTTAGCAGTAGCGATTTTCTTAGAAGCGCGCTGCTGCTAACTTCTATAGCAGTAGCGCGGTTTAGTATAGGGCGCTACTGCTATAACTAGCTGGGTGGCGAGGTCATGGCAATTAGAGCAGTAGCACGGTTTGGTGTGGACGCGCTACTGCTATTTTCCTTTCAGCAGCGCGTTTTGCTATCACGCGCTGCTGTTAAATAGCAGTAGCGTCGTATTTTAAGGAGCGCTGCTGGTAAGATTCTGTGTATAGGCTTTTCCCTAGTAGTGAAAGAAGCACGTAATTATGGTCTTGGCTTGTTAGCCTACTTGTTTTAGTTGACTTTGTGAAACTACTTGTGTTAGTTGGGGTTGTCAAACTATAACCGTTTGCTACAATTTGCTATATGTGACATTAGTTGAACTTTTATTAATATCTTGTGTGATACATGTTATATTGTGTGAGATCTGCATATTTTAAGCTCTTAAATATATATTATATTGTATTCTTTATTGTGATAAAATTTTAGAAAGGAAACAAGCATTAAAACTTGCAAAACCACACCTACCGCCAAGCACCCTCGCGGTAGGGTCTCATAACCTACCGCCAGGGTTTTGCGTTCTTCAAAACAATCATTAAAACTTGCAAAACCACAGACCCTACCGCCAAGCACCATGGCGGTAGGGTCTCATAACCTACTGCCAGGGTTTTGCGTTTTTCGGTTACAGCATGTTCGTAGGCAAAAAACCAGGACCCTACTGCCGAGACATCTGGCGGTAGGTCCCATAACCTACCGCCGAGGCCATTGGCGGTAGGGTGGTGTGCTGGTCGTTAGTTGGCGGATGTGGCCGTCTTTGCTACCGCCAGGTTCCTTGCCGTTAGGATGCCTGACCCTACCGCCGAGCCCCGTGGCGGTAGCAAAAGGGTCAGATCTTAAAAAAGATTGAACTAGGGTCAGATCTTGAAAATCTTTGCTAAAAGGGTCAAAACACGAAATTCAGCCAACGCGGGCGGGCGGTGGTGCTTGTCAGCATCACATCCAAAGACACGAAGAGCTACTACGGTTGAGGTCAGTGCGGCGAAATGCGTGCAAACGTACTACCGTACTTCAAGATGGTGCGTTAGCCGCGCCACGACGTCCGCTGAGAGGGGAGGGGGCATGTAGGATCGAAAGTATGAAAGGCTGGTGGTGATGGGGGGGGGGGGGGGGGTAGACTAGTTGCCAAATTTAAAGGGCTCCTTTTCTAATTTTACTTCTTGGCAGTTCTTAGCTGTAGCTAGCAAGTCGGCGGTTGAGGTTAGCGCGGCGAAAAGTGTGCAACCGCGCTACCGTACTTCAAGATGGTGCGTTTCGCTGCATGAGGGGGGGAGGGTATGTAGGATCGAAAGTATGTTTAAAATGGGGTGAATAGACTAGTTGCCAAATTTAAATGACTCTTTTCCAATTTTACTTCTCAGCAGTTTTTACTCTAGCTAGCAAGTCACGGAACACCCTACACATGCAATTTTTGAGTATAGCCAACCGGAAGTATATACTTCCTCCATCCTAAATCAAGTGCCTCAACTTTGTACTAACTTGTACTAGATCCCAAAACAAGTGCCTCAACTTAGTACTAACTTGTACTAGAGTTGAGACACTTATTTTGAAACGAATGGAGTACATTGCAAGTAATAGTAACGTAGCATCCATGCGTTGCTTCTGTGTTCTTCTCTTGTTTATATGATATTCACTCGTGTACAGAGATGGATAAATGAATTCAGAGAGGAGAGAAGACATATTTTTGTGCCTGTGTGTGCTCCCTCTGTCCTGAATAACTTGTCTTATACATCCGTATCAACACAAATTCAAGAGAGATAATTTGGGGAGGTAATATGTGTTAGGGCAACGCGGCCCAACTGTTGGGCCGGTCCAACCCCAGTCGTCAGATCTGGCCCCCCGAGCCGTCAGATCCCTTCGCCCCCAACCTTCCATCTTTAACCTCTGGCACAGGAAAGGGAGAGGTCCGCCTCACACGCGCTGACGCCCCCGCACGCGTCGACCGCCTCACCTCCTCACCACCGGTCACCCTCACCACCGGTCGCCTCTGGTCACCGCCCTTGGCGCTGGTCGCCGCTCTCACCTATGTCGCCTTCGTGCGTTTCTCTCCTCCGTGGATGTAGCAGCGTGCGCCCATGGTTGCAGCCTTGTAGCTCCCGTGCCACCGCTCGCAATTCCAGTGCATGCTTCGGTGGCCACGGTTCACGGACACAAGGTTCTTGCGGCCGTTGCAACTTCTCCGATTCTGCAGAGTCTGGTTGTAGCAAAAATTAAGTTGGTTCCAACCAAAAATCGAATCACGGTGATGCGGTTGGTTCCAGCAAAATCAAAAGAAGGTAGTAGCAAAAATTAAGTTGGTTGCAGCAAAAATCAGATACGGTGGTCTGGCTGGTTCCAGCAAAATCAAAAGAAGGTAGTAGCAAAATTCGGGGCTGGTTCCAACAAAAATCAGATACGATGGTAGCAAAAATTCTGGCTGGTTTCAGCAAAATCAAAAAAACATAGTAGCAAAAAACGGGGCTGGTTCCAACAAAAATCACATACAGGGGTAGCAAAAATTCTGGCTGGTTCCAGCAAAATCAAAAGAAGGGAGTAGCAAAAATCGGGGCTAGTTCCAACAAAAAAATTCATACGGTGGTAGCAAAAATCGGGGCTGGTTCCAACAAAAAACACATATGATGGTAACAAAAAATCTGGTTGGTTCCAGCAAAATCAAAAGAAGTTAGTAGCAAAAATCAGGGAAATGAGAAAAGGAGGCGAAGGAAATGAGTGGAGGAGTGATTGGGGGGAAGGATAATGAGATTAAGCGGTTACGGGGCCCACGAGGGAGCCTGTTGCGGGACGCACGGTCCGCCTGGGATCGAACGTGTGGCCTTTGACCGGCCGGT
Source organism: Aegilops bicornis (assembly GCA_021605145.1). NCBI lineage: Eukaryota > Viridiplantae > Streptophyta > Magnoliopsida > Poales > Poaceae > Aegilops > Aegilops bicornis. Next base: position 169,052,818 of record CM038673.1, on the reverse strand, counting down.
CGACCGGCTACAATCGTTAGGTGAGCATGGAGTTCATTTTCTATGAACTATTGTGATATCAGATTATCTTCTTGCTAGCTTCATCTTCTTTTTCATTACCTTTCATAATAGGCCTTTTGACACGTATAATGGCATGCTCGATTCGTAGTCACAGGTTGCTAGATGTTCCAGGCTAGTAAGAAGTAAACGCACATCAAATGTGTGATCTCAAATGGAAAGCTCAGACCCATCTTTTTTTCAGGAGGGTACATGATAATATGATCAGGGAAATCCATTCTGGATCAACTAGCTTACATCAAAACTACTACGGGGAAGAAGATCTACGAAAATTCTTGTGTTGCGGTTCCAAAACACTGTTTTCCATCCTAGATGAGGTTCATGATAGTTCTGTTTATGAAATCTTCCGAGCAAGATTCTTCACTCCCGCACCAACACATTTTAGAGTGACCGTGTTTGAGTTTGGGTCGGGCTTGATGATGAACTTGACATCAAGGAACTCCTTGATGTTTCGAAGTGATTCTATAGCGTGCGGTGTCAGCTGTCCCACGCGAACCTTTGACACATCAGGCGGGCATAGAGCACACAGCATGAACAGAAGGCCCTGCAAATTGTTTACAAGAGAAACATCATGTGACTAACAGAAGAAGCATGTTGAAGCAAGATTCAGAAAGAGCCATAGAATGAAAGGCAGACACGGTCTCAGACATTATCTTGTCAAAATGAACCAAGGACTAGGTTGGCAGAAGAACTTGCATAAAACGATCATTCTAACGGACTACATCCATGCATACTATGTTCAGTTTGAATGTTTAATTCTTATCCAGCTTTCGTGGCTGGCTTTTGAGTTAATACAATGGAAGAAAGGATTCTCCCCTGCTGTGTTCTTGTTATGGCGCTGCTAAAAGGAGGGCGCGAGAGGGCCGGCCGGGGGCCTTTCTGCCCACGGCCGGGCAAGAGGGAAGGGATTTCCTTCTTAATCCTTGCTTCATTAGATTGATACATCTCCTCTCTTTATATAGAGAGGTTTACTTGACTCCCAAGCAAGGCTTACTTGACCCCTAAGCAAGCGATCCTTATCTCTAATTAACCCTAAGACTAATGGATCCATTAGGCCCATTACGTACTCTAACACTACACCCCACCTGGACATGCAGCTTGTCCTCGAGCTGCAGCCTAACCAACTTATAACCATGACTCGACGCAACACAAACCTAACACCTAAAAACAAGCCTTTTACATCTCGGCTTGTTTTATCATTCTCAACCTGAAATGGACTGTGACGCTTTATTTTGGACCCCTTAACAAAAAGTGGACACCATCCGCACATCGGACATGCACCTGTACAGCCACCTGGATACCATGGACACCACCTGGACAAAAGGAGTGCATGTGTATGACCACCTGGAAGTGGTCGCAAGAGTGACCAGCAGAGGCGCCCTCGCGGCGACCGGTGGCAGAATGTAGTGGTGCTACGCAGTGCGCTGCTGTCGGTGACACCATGCCTTCTCTCTGCCGGACGGTTGTTGGTTTGCACCGCATAGAACGAGTGGAGGGCTTGCGATGGAGAATGACGAGGAGGGGTGCGCCCCCCCAACCGCCGATGTCGCAGACTTTGAGGTCGCTGCCCACGGGGAAAACAGCATGCCCGCCGCCCGTGCGGGAAACCGCATGCCCAAGATACCCGACGCAGCGGATGAGATCGAGGTCCTTTGCGCAGCGAAGGGCAACTTGGAGGAGCGGCAGCTGCAGACCACACATCTCCCGCACACACCGACGCGCTAGGAGGCCGCGCGCAGCAGCCTGTAGCCTCACCGCCGCCGACACGTGGCGGGTAGCGATCCAAGACGAGAACGGTGACGGCAACGGCAGGGACTGGACTTGGTGAAGCGGGACTCCCGCCGGTGCGGTCGATGCGGGACCGGAGCTGACCGGCGATGGCTGCTGCAGCTGCAGCGGCTGCTGCGGTGGCGCACCGGGCAGCATCAGCGGCTGCTGCGGCGGAGGCCGCCAGGAGTGGCGGTTGCCACTGTAGCCAGGGCTGGGCGGTGGTGGCGATGGATGGCAGCTGCAACGGCTGTTGCAGTGGCCCGGCGAGCGCGGCGAAGGCCATCTGGTGCGGCGGCTGCCACGGCAGCCACAACGGCGCGGGGGCAGCAAAGGGCGCTGGAGGCGCGATGGAGGCCGGCGCCGACCACTGCGGCCACTGTGGGCGGCGGTAATGCTTCTGGGCTGCAACATCCAGCAACGCCGCGAGGCCCCTGGATGCGGCGAGTACCACGGCAGGCAGCGGCGGCGGCGGCGGCCGTAGGGCTGGCAGGTCTGACGGATCCACAGACAGGCTGTGGTCGTTGAGGACCCCAGTGATCTCCTTCGGGGTGTAGGCGGCGGCCGGTGATGCGGTGGAGGGCGCCTACATCTGGGCGGTGGCAGCGCCAGAGGATGCGATCAGCGGCGCGGACGGGAAGGGCAGCGGCGCGGTGTAGATGGACAGCGGCGCGTGACGGTCGGCGTGAAACGACGGGTGGGCGGCGAAGACATGATCGGAACTGGCGCCTGATACCAAATTGTTATGGCGCTGCTAAAAGGAGTATGAGAGGGCCGGCCGCCTTTCGCCCACGGCCGGGCAAGAGGGAAGGGATTTCCTTCTTAATTCTTGCTTCATTAGATTGATACATCTCCTCTCTTTATATAGAGAGGTTTACTTGACTCCCAAGCAAGGCTTACTTGACCCCTAAGCAAGGGGTCCTTATCTCTAATTAACCCTAAGACTAATGGGTCCATTAGGCCCATTACGTACTCTAACAGTTCTCGAGGGGGGAAAATGCTAGAATAGCTCATTTATCTTCCTATACAACATCAGCCAAAATAAATGACCATTATTGTTGCAGAGCGGTCTAAGTGCTTCAGAGTAGACAAAGAAAACACAGTAGTGATCATGAACCGTAGGAGAGGCGTGTAAAGAAAACACAAATTATCAGCCACAATATAAAAATATCTGCCACCAGCCTGCTAAATAATATAAGAAAGGAATAAACTGGAATGAAATACCAGACCTGATGTGTTGAGTCAACAACTCCTCCTTGAGCCACCTCTTCTAGCAGCATCGATGCAACTTGCTCACCAAGATCCTCTGGAGACATTAGCTCAGGCTTCTTAGATTGTTCACTCATTTCATCAACATTGGGATAACTCACAGTAGCATCTGCAGAAATCAGACAGCCTGTTGTGGTCTCAGCAACTACTGATACGCCATAGCCTGCTGACCTGCCAAATACATTTAAATTTTTGAATAGCAGGACACCAGGAGATAACAGCACATTGTGTCACTAATAATATTCAACAGGTTCTACTTCAAGCTGGAAACGTACAATCCACCAGATAAACCAGCTCTATGATCGGTGAAGATATGAACATCCGGAATAAACTTATTGAAGAGTCCACGTGCAGCATAGAGGATACGGTTTTCAATCTGTGGTGATACATTGGTTGAGAATGTTACACCTCTTATCCTCTTTACCATTCCTTCATCAATCCAATTAACTGCCTGCAAAAACACTTGATATTAGAAGGGGAATGTCAACAGAAATCATGAAATGTGAGCAGAAGTAAACTCTAGCACACCTTTAATGTACTGTTTATATTGGGAACTCGAAGAAGCACTTCACCACCACCACGAGGAGGAGCTCCCCGGTTTTCAATTTTGAGCTCCAGTCCCTCAAGAGGAACGCCAAAATGCTTGAGCATATGCAACGTAACCATCCGGAAAGTATCCACAGAAGGATCCTTTGTATCATTCGTGATTCCTAAAAATAATGGCATCACATTTAGACTCCATACTAAATTTAGAAGCAAAAGACACTGTATGATCAATAACAGTGATGGCCATCAACCTTCTGCAGAATTTGTGATTCCTACAAGCATGGCAATATTTAGACTCCGTAGAAGTGAATGACTTTGTATGATCATTAACAACAATGGCCATCAATTTTGCGCAGAACTAAAGAATTATTTTCTATCTAGTCTTTTGCGGATCTTAGCTTATGGAAGCTTGTTAAGATTGAGACACATAGTACTACCGAGCACCTCACGTTAACAAGAGCATCTTTGTCAAATTAACTAACCGTCAATAAAACCACCTTTGTCAAAACAATCCATGCGAGAAAAGGACCCACTCGCATGATCCACATACACCAATTGAAACAAACCATCCGACCGAACAATGAATCAGACTGGATAACTAATAATTTTAGAACAACCTAAAGTTAAAAGAACCCATTGAAATGAACAATGAAGCAGATTCAATAACCAATAATTCTAGAAAACCCTGACCACACAACCTCTGCCTGAAATAAATATCGTAATTCCGGAGTTCCAGTGCAAAGCATGGCAATCAATTGACCTGACAGCGCAACAACAGTCACCCGAAATTTCGCTGATTCTGCACACCTCAAGCAGAAACAAGATGAGCAAACGCTCTTCACCTTTGAGCCGAATGGACAAGGGCGACCTGGCGAAGAGCCCGAGCAGAATGATCGGCTCGATGAAGTAGCCGATCCCGCGGTGCACCCCGCAGTCGTGCTCCAGGTCCTTCCCGCCGAGGACCACCCCGGGCTTGTACCCGACCTTCGTCCCTGCCCACGAACGAACCCACTACAATCAGCCACCAGCCCAAATCGAAGAAGCCCCTGTCGCGCCAGCCCAAATCGAAGAAGCCCCTGTCGCGGCCACAAGTCGGCGCGCCCTTGCCTGTGTCGTTGACGTCGATGACGTGCTGGTCCGAGACCTTGTCGAGGAGGTGGAGGAGGGACATCTCGTGCTGGCGGAGGCCACCCTCGCCGGCGCGGATGTCCTTGATGATGATGGGGGTGGAGGTCAGCGTCGCCAGCACCAGCCGCTGCCGGAAGTCTCGGCTGCCCGAGAGCCTCCGGGACTTCTCGCGACCCATCCTCGCCGGTCGCCGGCGCCGGGGACGGTTGGCTGTTCGCTCGCCGCGCGGGGGGGTGGTGGGGTTGGTCGTGCGGCGGGGGCGGGGAGGGCTCTTGCTAGTAGGGTTTAGGCGGGCGCCGCGAGGCGTTGCTGCGGCGGGTATTTCACAGGGACGCGGGCCTCGCGCAACGGCCCGTTTGTACCAAACTGTGTGTGTGTGGTCTTTTCTTTTCTCGGAGGGCCCGCGGTGTCGTCCATGAATACACAGCCCACACAGAGATAAAAATGAAAAGAAAAAAATATCAGACACAATGTTTTCTTTTTTCTGCTAAAAATGGCACAATGTTTTGATTGCACGCCCTAATTTCTATGGACCTATTTTTGTCGGAATAAAATATTAACTCTTTTTGGTGGATCCGTAAAAAACCCGCATGTTTTGCACACATTGACTGCACATAATTTAGTTTTGTGAATAAGGTTGCATGCTCCTCATCATGAGTTGGGACTTGGTTTGCATTGAAGGCATGACAGTGCCTTCTACCCTGTCATATATGATCCCTTAGGGCATCTCCTAGGGGATCCATCAAATCGTCCTTAAATATTTCATATCAAACGGTTCAGACACTTTTAGCACTCTAACGCTGCTTAATAAATTTGGTCGGGCCGGTCTAGACATCCAAAACTCCCTAGACTTGACCCAAATTGGGGAACTCTGGGGAATCTGTCACGTTGGAATCTGACACTCATGTCCCATCCAAAATCCCACTTAGATCTCGCGTTTTCACAACCTCGTACTTCTCTTCCACCGTCTATCTTCGCTTCTAGAGACCGACGTTTCCTCCCCCCTAGCAACGTGTTTCTGAAGAGAAGGGAGAAAAAGGGTTGTGTTTGTGCGTGAGTTGGCCCTCTTAATAGGCTGGGCTTATTTCTTTTGTGAACTGGTAATTATTTTTCTAGTAATACACATATATGTATATACTCCATGCATAGAGTACGGCCCCCTGTTTGCGTTGGGCCCTAGGCCGTCGCACTTGTCGCCATGGCCCAAAGCCGGGCTTGGTGATACACGTGGGTTTTAGTGTGTTACTCTAGCACCGTGCTAACTTTTACATACATTTCACTTCTACAAATGACGCTCTTTGTAAATTTCTTTCAACGTGTTCCCGACAAGCAAGCATTAGCTAGACGAAGTAGAATAATTACTAGTCGATTACCCTATCTGAATTAATGAAGGTTTTGTTCTAATTATTTTGGCCTAACCCACTTGCATAATAACAATTGTCGCCGCTACAACTATGTTAAGTTTTCAGGTAAAAAAGTGGTGTACTATCTAGGCATGTCGATCGTAAGCGAATAAAAACCTTCTTGTTATTTTGATTTAAACAACCAAGTTCTTACGGTCTTGTTTCTTGCTCGAGGATGATCAAGTTTAAGACAGGGGAGGTTGATGAGTGTGTTTTTACACTCATTTCCACCATTGCTTAAACTGGATAATCTCATATATTTCGAGAATCACTATGATACTATTACTAATGATTAATAAAAGCAAAAGAATGCAAATCACTCTATTTATTTTGTTTCCTATAGGAATGGGCCAATTAAGGGAGGAAATCGAAGCATATGGAAAATATGAAGTTATGCGAACAATGCTAAGCAACCAGAGGTGCGGAGACGCAACCAAGAGAGAAGGCGGTGCCTGGTAGGAGAGCATCGGCATGTACCAACGCTAGTACCACATGATGTCAGTTCCGTGACGTCAGCACAAACTTTATAAAAGGGGCGGAACCCCATTAGAAATAGAGAGCCGCCCATTCACAACAAAACACTGAAACCCTAAACGGTCGCACCACCATCTATCTCAGAGCCTCTGCCATTCCCATATCGATCTCCATGGTAATTATGCCCTAGCCATTGGTCATCACTTGTAATCGAGAAACATTGCATACACTGACATTGTAAGATTATTATCAATAATCCATCTTCAAGTTGGATCTACAGTGTCTTTCTTCTGTGATTCATCTACGATGTGTGAGTAGTCCACTCGGGCTATGGCCTGAAGCGTAGCCTTGCAACCCCATGTATTTGTGCAGGATTGTTGGTATTGGCTTTAAGACCAAGCATATTTGTGTGTATCACAACAGATATGTCTCTTGTCTCTTTATCGTTATAAGGCCCCGCGGGTACCCAGGATCCCAAGGATCAATCAAGGAGGAGGTAAAGTGCAAGGATGAATGTAAGCCTATGCTGAAAGCCGGTGATAGTAAGGATAAGTACGATGGCTGAAAGAAATTCCCTGGGGAAACGTGAAGTGCAGTCATTAAATGCCCCAATGCGTTGTGAAGGAAATATGCCCTAGAGACAATAATAAAGTTGTTATTTTATATTTCCTTCTATCATCATAAATGTTTATTATTCATGCTAGAATTGTATTAACCGGAAAATTGATAAATGTGTGGATACATAGACAAAACACAGTGTCCCTAGTAAGCCTCTGCTAGACTAGCTCGTTAATCAAAGATGGTTAAGTTTCCTAACCATAGACATGTGTTGTCATTTGATGAACGAGATCACGTCATTAGGAGAATGATGTGATGGACAAGACCCATCCATTAGCTTAGCATAATGATCGTTAAGTTTTATTGCTATTGCTTTCTTCATGACTTATACATATTCTTTGACTATGAGATTATGCAACTCCCGGATACCAGAGGAGTACCTTGTGTGCTATCAAACGTCACAACATAACTGGGTGATCATAAATATGCTCTACAGGTATCTCCGGAGGTATTTGTTGGGTTGGCATAGATCGAGATTAGGATTTGTCACTCCGAGTATCGGAGAGGTATCTCTGGGCCCTCTCGGTAATGCACATCACAATAAGCCTTGCAAGCAATGTGACTAATAAGTTAGTTACGGGATAATGCATTACGGAACGAGTAAAGAGACTTGCCGGTAACGAGGTTGAACTAGGTATGAGGATACCGACGATCGAATCTCGGGCAAGTAACATACCGATGACAAAGGGAACAACGTATGTTGTCATTGCGGTTTGACCGGCAAAGATCTTCGTAGAATATGTAGGAACCAATATGATCATCCATGTTCCGCTGTTGGTTATTGACCGGAGATGTGTCTCGGTCATGTCTACATAGTTCTCGAACCCGTAGGGTCCGCACGCTTAACGTTCGATGACGATTTGTATTATGAGTTATGTGTTTTGGTGACCGAAGATTATTCGGAGCCCCGGATGAGATCATGGACATGACAAGGAGTCTCGAAATAGTCGAGAGGTAAAGATTGATATATTGGACGATTATATTCGGACACCGAAATGGTTCCAGATCATTTCGGGTATTTTTCAGAGTACCGGGAGGTTACCGGAACCCCCGGGGAAAGTAATGAGCCTACATGGGCCATAGGGGAGAGGGGAGGCAGCCCACAAGGGGTGGTCGCGCCCCCTCCCATAGGGAGTCGGGTGGACTAGGGAGGGGCGCCCCTTTCCTTCTCCTCTTCCCTCTCCCTTCCCTCTTTCCCCCACCATCGTAAGGAAGGGGGAAACCTACGAGGACTAGGAGTCCTAGTGGGTTTCCCCCCACCATGGCGCGCCCCCTAGGCCGGTGGCCTCTGAGGGAGTCCTGGATTAGGGGGTATCTGGATAGCCGGACTGTATACAACGTCCGGACTATTAAAGCGTGGAGATGCAAGACTCAAGACTTCGACCCGTGTCCGGATGGGACTTTCCTTGGCGTGGAACGCAAGCTTGGCGATCCGAATATTATATTTTCCTTCCTTGTAACCGACTCCATGTAAACCCTAGCCCTCTCCGGTGCCTATATAAACCGGAGAGGTTGGTCCTTAGAAGGCCGATCACAATTACAATCATACCATCATAGGCTAGCTTCTAGGGTTTAGCCTCTACGATCTCGTGGTAGATCAACTCTTGTACTACCCATATCTTCAATATTAATCAAGCGAGGAAGTAGGATTTACCTCCATCGAGAGGGCCCGAACACAGGTAAACATCCGTGTCCCTTGCTTCCTGTTACCATCAGCCTAGACGCACAGATCGGGACCCCCTACCCGAGATCCGCCGGTTTTGACACCGACATTGGTGCTTTCATTGAGAGTTCCTCTGTGTCGTCGCTACGAGGCTCGATGGCTCCTTCAACCATCGTCAACAACACGGTCCCGGGTGAGACCTTCCTCCCCGGACAGATCTTCGTGTTCGGCGGCTTCGCCCTGCGGGCCAATTCGCTTGGCCATCTAGAGCAGATCGATAGCTACGCCCATGGCCACCAGATCAGGATCGGAAACCTGAACTACACGGCGGATATCCGTGGTGACCGGATCACCGACGGATTCGTGCCTATGCCAGGAGTACCGGACAGTCACGACGAGCATGGCTTAGACCTGCTGTCAGGCAAAGCTCGGGGTATCAACCCCGCAGTAGCCTCGGACCTAAATCCGGAGCAGGCTGCGGACGGAGGGCTGGACCCTGCCCCACAAGTCGCACACTCATCGGTAGTGGAGCCGAACACGGGCCTTACCTCTGTGGTGGCCTGTGAATTCGGACCCCCGAATTCGTATCCGGATGTTGGTTCCGGTCCGTGCACTCCGATCCAGTCGAGCCAGGTTGGGCTTCGGTAATGGAGTTCACCGCTGCGGATATCTTCCAGCACTCGCCCTCTGGTGACATGCTGAACTCGTTAAAAACTCTCGCTTTGACAGAAAATTCCGGGCCAAACTATGTCCGGGTCGAATGGGAAGCAGGCGACGAAGAAATTCGTTGCCCACCCACCACCCACTTCATAGCCACGATCGATGATTAAACCGACGTACCCGACTTCGACTTCGAAAGCATCGACGGTATGGATGATGATGCAGGAGAAAGATTCGGAATCTATGGGGCGCTGGACTTCTACCTCGTCACACGACATATACATGGTGGATATGCCCAAAGAGGACAACGACGACAATCTGGAAGATAAAACCCCAGGGCAAAAGCCAAAGCGACGGTGCAGACGCCGTTCTAAGTCCAAAGAATAAAGAAAATAGCGACAAGAGCGCCGGAGGGATCGATGTCTGATCAACTCAAGGCAACAATGACCATACGGACCCAGCGATGGAGCAGGGCGAACCAAGCCACCCCGAACACAGTTCGGAGCAGACGCCCGAGGAAAATGATCCCGATGGACGAGGCCATCAAGCCGAACCAGCACAAGACAGCAGTCCGGATGACGATGCATTCGTCATCCCGGAAAAACACGTGGAACGAGATAACCTCCACAGAAAGCTCAAGGCCACCGCAAGAAGTCTAAAGAAGCAGAAGCAACGGCTCAAAGCCGCACAGGAAACGCTCAACCGTAGATGAAATAAAGTGCTAGATACTGAAGAAAGATACGGCGAGGATCGCCATACAAAGAGCTATCCAAAATGCAAGCTACTGCCAGAATTCGACGACGAAGCCGTGCCACTTCATAACCGCAAAAAAGCGGCTACCGACGCCGCGCACGATCTACGTGAACACCTGGATAAGAAAGCTGGTGCGGCCAGGTCCATTTATGGATCTAAAGGACACACCCCAGCGAGGGACTATGGTCACCAAAACGATTACGCCAATCGAATACCAGTTCGGAACAAACACCGGACACAACAACAGCCGACGGCATGCCACAACACGTCCGGATACAGAGGGCTGCTCACCTCCACATGCTTCATGAAGAAATCTTGGACCATGAATTTCCACATGGCTTTAAACCTGTGAATATAGAGGCATACGACGGAACGACAGACCCAGGTGTCTGGATCAAGGATTTTATACTGCATATACATATGGCTCGTGGGGATGACCTCCACGCCATCAAATACCATCCCCTCAAACTGAAGGGACCAGCCCGACACTGGTTGAAAAGCCTCCCCAAAAATTCAATTGGGAGTTGGGAGGAACTCGAGGACGCTTTCAGGGCCAATTTTCAAGGGACCTATGTCCGGCCTCCGGATGCTGACGATTTAAGTCACATAAACCAACAACCCGAAGAGTCCGCCCGCAAGCTTTGGAACAGATTCCTCACTAAGAAGAACCAAATTGTCAATTGTCCGGACGCCGAAGCTTTAGCGGCATTCAAACACAGCATCTGTGACGAGTGGCTCGCTGCACACTTCGCCAAGAAAAGCCGAGGACAATGGCAGCCTTAACAAGCCTCATGACCCGCTTTTAGCGGGTGAGGATAGTCAAGCTAGCCGAAAAGGTACCAGCGACCCCAGCACATCCGAAATAAGGGATGGCAACGAGAAGCCACGGCGTAATAAAAACAAACACCAAAACAAGGAAGAGAGCCCGGATAACACAACGGTTCATGCCGGATTCAGGGGCTCTCGACCTGATCAGCAAAAGAAGCCATTTAAAGGCAGTAAAGAGGGACCGTCCGGTCTGAATAGAGTCCTAGACAGACTATGCCAAATTCATGGCACCCCTGACAAACCTGCGAACCACACGCACGGAGTCTTTGGGTCTTCAAGCAGGCCGGAAAATTAAATGCCGAACACAAGGGAAGGGAAACACCAAGTGAAGACAAGGATGAACCTCACCAGCCGAACACGGGGGGACAGAAAAAATTCCCACCAGAGGTTAAAACAGTGAACATGATCCTCGCGACTCACACATCCATGAGAAGGCACGAACGCGCGCATAGAGACGCGCTCGATATAGAGCCCATCGTACTCACACCTAACCACTGGACGTCTTATTCGATCACCTTCGATCACCGGGACGGCCGAACTAGTATTAGGCGCGGAGGATCAAAGGCCTTGGTGATTGACCCAATAATCGACGGATACCATCTCACCCACGTCCTCATGGACGGCGGCAGCAGTCTCAATTTAATATATGAGTACACTGTCCGCAGGATGGGGATAGACCCATCCAGAATTAACCAAAGCAACACCACCTTTGAAGGGGTGATACCTGGCGTTGAAGACCACAGCAGGGGCTCCGTCGTACTGGAGGTAACATTAGGCTCTTCAGGCAACTCCAGAAGCGAAGAGCTACTCTTCATCATCACACCCTTCCAAAGCGACTATCATGCATTGCTTGGAAGAACGGCCTTCGCCCGCTTCAACGCATTGCCGCACTATGGCTACCTTACACTCAAGATGCCCGGTCCATGTGGCATCATCACTGTTAGCGAAATCACAGAGCGCTCTTCACGCGCAGAGGGACTCGCGACGGCCTTAGCGGCCGGACTATAAGCGGCCTCCAAAATCAGAAAACATGACTGGTCATTAAAGGCCACAGACACGGTTAGACGAGTCCGGTCGCCCGGATAAAATTGAATCAGGGCACCGTATATGTAATCCCATAGTGGACACCAGGGGCTATAAATACTTAATACAGCCCCACACTTGGCTCAACCTTATGGGCAGGCCAACATCTTACACTTTTATTATCCATCGCATACTTACGTTGTACTCTTCTATGAGTTTTCTTTTTTCCACAGACAACGTTCGCGCGATACCCTTCCAGGATACGGCACAACGGAGACAAAGGCGCAGACGTGCAGCAGTGCCCCGTTCAATAGGTTTCTTTTTAGATTAAGCCCTTGTGTAAACCTTTTCTATTGCCTCTTGTTGTTTAACCATCCCATGGGTTCAATACCCACAGAGGATACTGCCGTTATTGGCATTTCGCCATGACAGATTAATGCACGTACCTGGAAACATAGGGTTTATAATGAATGGGCATTCTTGAGCCCATTGTCTATTATAAAGTCCGAATGCCTTCGGGAGTGTTCGGCGTCACGAGTTTGGCCTTATATGCAGCAGCTCCGAATCATGTCTTTGGTCAAATGTTGGGTTTGCGGCTCACAGGTTTGCCGCCTTACGTTCCGTTATTATCGGTAAGGTGGCCAAAGGAGAACTACTGCGATTGTGCCCTGGTTATTCCGGACGAGCACCTCAGTAGAGAAAGCCGAAAACTGACTGTCATGATATAGCGAGAGACTATTCAACCACTCGAAGACTTATCGGAATCTTTAGGATCCCTCTGCATTAACGAAGGACCGTTTCCCGGTCATGTACACATGCGTCCGTATTCGGATGCAAGCGAAGGTACCAGGGGCTACATAGTAGCCCCACCATTAGACCTCCATGGCTAAGCGAAAGTGTTACAGCTATATAGTCCGATTGCCTAGTTCGACGTGCGGTCACCTCCTTAATGGACCAAGACGTTGGATCAAGTGTGATTATGCATATTTTTTCTCGAACACCCCCGCATTATATGCGTGGGGGCTTAAGCCAATGACTGCTAACTTTCGGATTAAATGTGTGTGTATATATATATATATATATATATATATATATATATATATATATATATATATATATAGGAAAATGCATACAACCATTTAGTGGTAGTTACCTCCACCTTTTCCACCACAGGATTCTTTTAGATCCGTGCGTTTCTAAACGGGTTGCCGAACCAATGTTTCTTTACCAACCCGATTGGCCGTACCAAACTCTGCTATTTGCACGAACAACAGGTATATTATCCTCTAGTTTTTTTTATTTGCACGAACAGCCGGTATATTATCCTCTAGTTGGTTGAACCAACAGCTGAAAGCATGAATTAAATAATCGCATGGTCGCGTTGCCGCCGTCACACATTTGGATGGATCACAATCGCTTGACAAATTTCTCCAGGTTAGTTATCTAATAATTCAATCTTCCGATCCATCGTTCACTAAGAAACAAGGTTAATCAGTTTATGTAACTACATACAAGATCTAGATTGCCAGGTTATGTATAATTAATGGATTTTCTCAATGGGATCTGGTCAGGAATTTTTTGCCGTGCGGCCGCGGTGGATCATAAGCATCTGATGGTACATCAATGGAGATCGGGCAACAGACTCAAGCGTAGATCTGCTGGTGTGATTTTTCATGCCTCTCCCACCATGTGATTGCAGAGCAGTCATCCAAGGTAGGCATGCACGCCAGGCACTGTCGACGACGGCGCCGTAGCAAGACGCATGCATGCTTGATGCTTGTGGCCATGATCGATGCTTGCGACCTCCCTGTGAATCTGTGACGCATACATGTCATCACGTATGATTCACGTATGTAGATATCATGTTCTTTATAATGTATATGGAGTGTCTCAAACTAGATGTACCCTGCTGCAAATAACATTCTTCATACTACTTTTTCAAACAAAGTATATAGACCACATACTCCCTTCTTCAAAACCATATCTTCCACATAGTCCCACGAGCTTAAAAAAAGGTTCAAGCCACTGCTTAATAATTAAGTGCATTCTTGCACACTCAATTTTTAGGTTCAAACAAAACTACATATAAAGGTTTCTTTGTAGAAGAAAAAATTATATACTCCCGCTTTTTTTATGGGTGATATACTCCATTTCAAAGAAGATACACACACACACTCAGTACTTAAATTTACAGATATACTACATACTACAAAGAAGAGTACTTGCATGTGCTCCATACTTCAAAAACAAACTATATACTACATACTAAACACCATTTTTTTGGGTCATAGATTTTTTTCTAACATATTTGTAGCAAAAAAAAATGTTAATAGGGATACTCTAATTTTATGTTAATACTTCATACTTCATACTCCATACTCCATACTCCATACTCCATACTCCATACTCCAATAATTATATGCTAATACTCCATACTCGAAAAATTGAGAAGTATACTCCGTGAACTTTAAAACAAACAATATTTCTTATAGGATATTATGCATGGAAAACCTAAAAAGGATTATAAAGTTCACACTACATACTACCTCTTTCTAACAAAGACTATATACGTGCTTAGAGAACTAAGTTTTCTTATGTCTAACAAGAATAACAAGCGTCCATCCTGATGCTTATCCGATAGAGTTTGTTCCATGCACTTAGCCAAAAATTAAGGAGACAACGACTGAACCACCACGTCGGTTGCGGATTATTTTATTACAAAATATGAATTCATGCCCATAAATGATTGGACTACACCCGTTAACCCAAATCCTCTCTGGCGCTGGCGGGTGCTCTAGCGGGGACACGTGGAGGCCAAATACTTAGGAGGTAACTACCACTGATTGTAGATAAAATTTGTCATATATATATATATATATATATATATATATATATATATATATATATATATATATATATATATATATATACACACACAAAACGACCGCATAGGGGACACCATAATACTTTCAGGCACAAAGTATAAATATAGCCTTATAACCAAAATAACATTGTTTTTTACAATGATATGATTCATCACTCGAACAAGACATTCTTCGAGCACTGCACCTCTATTAGGCGGGCACCTTCTGTGACCTGCGCCAAGTAGTGCTCGGCCGGATATTGGCCCCCCGTCGGATCCTGGGCCGCTATAATGGTGTCCCCCATATCCGTCCAATAGGCTTTAACGCGGGCAAGAGCCATTCGTGCACCCTCTATGCACGCCGACCTCCTCACGACATCGATCTGAGGCGCGACCCCAAGGAATTGCTGCACCAAGCCAAAATAACTGTCCGGCTTAGGCCCCTTCGGCCAAATATGGTCTATTACAGCCCGCATTGCAAGCCCGGACAGCCTGTGAAGCTCACTTCTGAGCCATCTTGTCACTTAACGGCGTGGCGAGTGGGAGCATTGAATTGCGACCAGAAAAGCTTCTCCACTTCCTTATCACCCTGATCCTCGAAGAACTTGGCAGCGTCAGCCGTACTCTTCGCCAAATCCGCATACGCGTCTGCAGGACTCCAGCGTCCATCCAGGGGAGCGTACTTCGGATCGAAAAACTTCGTCCGCAGCAAGTAGGAGCCTCCAGCCGCGATTTTACCGGCCTGTTGAAGTTCCTCCCACGCACCTGGCCTCGATGCGTATTTCCTTGGTGGCATTACGTGCCTTGTCCATCGGCGAACTATCCTTATGCTCCTTTTAAGGAGCTCATACCGTCGGCGGCATTTTTAACTCTACAGCCATTTTGGCTATCTTTTCCTCGCTTGACGATGAGCGACTGCTCGGCTCTCAATTCTTGACCGCCTTTAGGGCGACGCGCATTGCTCACCCGATCTTGTTCCTTGGCACGGACAAGTTACGCCCTCGTGGCTTCCACGGCAGCAACACCATCTGCAGTCCGAACATATTACATTAATATCATGCCGCCTCCATATTTTCCTATACAAAGGAAGGCAGAGCACATACCTTGCGATTTGTCCAGCCGCTCGTTCACCAGCGTGATATCGGCATCAATCGATCCAATCTGCCTGGTTAGTTCGGCAACTTCAATGGACTGGTCGGCGGCCGGACCCGCAGGTACCAGCACGTATTTATAGCGCAATCATTGATTTATGATCCCTCGTTTGCCGCCTAGGGCGGGCAACCAGAGTCTCAGGGGCTACTATCTATATGGAGCACACCTAACGCGTGCCTCACAGTAAAAAACAGTGTATTCTTCACTACATACCTCAAAGCCTCTGAGCAGGCTTGTAAATGCTTCATTCAAACCGCTTGTAGCGGATGAAATCTTCTTAAGCACCGCGCTCATTAATGAGCGGTGCTCCTCCGAGAGCGCAGCTCGCTCCAAAAGACCCGTCAGTATGTCCGGCCGAATACTGAACTGTGCCGGACCCTCCTCATCTCCCCCCGTGGGAGCCAAACGCTCGGGGCTCAGGGCGGCTAACGCATTGGCTTCCGGCTTCGGCAGATCCGGACTCCTCCGTGACGACACCTCGGTGTCGCCCGCTTCATGATTTGGAGAGGTGGGTGGGGTCTCGCTCTCCATCATCTCTGGAGGAAGATCCCCGAAGACGAACTCTGTTGAGAAGGGCTGCTAGCGGACTGCGAAAGACGAATCCTGGTTATTGATCTAGGAGGAATGCAAGACCTTGAATTAAAAATTAACTTACAGCTCGGTGGAGGGCTGGCCCGTTGGTGGGCACGATGCGGTGAGGGTGCCCGTCGGGGCAGAGCCCCCTGGTGATATCTTTTTCCCTGGTTTGGGCATCTCCGTCTCCGAGTCTTCAGAGGCAGCCTTCTTCTTCCCGCGTGGGGAGGAGGCCTTAGCCTCCCCTTCCGGACTATCCTCCTTACGGGAGGCAACAATTCCCCTAGTTCGGATGCGTAGCGTGTGAAGTTTGGTTTCTTCGTTCTTCTCCTTGTCTTTCCCTGAGGGCATTCTTCTGAGTACCCGGTCAAGCATCTTGGCCATGGTGGGACCAGGCGATCCTTCGGGAAGTGGCGCCGGACACCTGATTCTCTCCGCCTTGCTGAGCCATTCCTGGGCACGGATGATTTTCAGAATAAACAATTATGACAAATACAAAATAAGGTGTACGGTATCAAGTTTACTTACTTGGGTATCTAGGCGATTGCAGCTTAGGCCCGCATCCTCGGTGGTGTCCGGACACTCTACTTTTGGTCCGAAGAATAATTTGCACATTCCTTCGAGCTTCAGGCCGAAGAAGTGCTTAACAGTCCGCGGACCCTCTGGATTGAACTCCCACATCCGGAGAGGCCGGCGTTAACGGCAACATCCGTCGGATTAACATCACTTGCATTATCTTGACAAGGTTAATGTCCCTCTCAAGAAGCTCTCGAATGCGGCTCTGCGATCTTTGGTACATCACCGGTGAGGCCCCCAATTCCGTCCTATGTTGGTCCAAGACGCTAGTTATGACGGAGGGCCCGAGCGGAACTCGGGGGCGGCCACCCACTTTCTGCCTCTAGGAGCCGTGACATAAAACCACCTCTGTTGCCATACATCGGATACTTCTGGGAAAGAACCCTCTGGCCATGGGGCATCGGCGTTCCTGCTTATTACGACACCTCCGCACTCCGCGTGTCGCCCCTCGATCATCTTCGGCTTGACATTGAAGGTCTTGAGCCATAAGCCGAAGTGTGGGGTGACATGGAGGAAGGCCTCGCACACTATAATGAACGACGAGATATGGAGGATAGCGTCCAGAGCTAGATCATGAAAATCCAACCCATAATAGAACATGAGCCCCCTCACAAAAGGATCGATGGTGAGGCCCAAACCATGGAGGAAGTGAGGAACAAACACGACGCACTCATTGGGCTCAGGTGTAGGGATGACCTGCCCTGGAGCAGAAGCTTTGTCTTTGGATGTCGGCGGTCAGATATCCGACCTCCCTAAGCTTCGCAATGTCCTCCCCTTGAATCGAGGAAGCCACCCACCGACCTTGAGGGTCGGATCCGGACATATGGAGGATTTGGGGTGTTGGAGCTTAAATCTCGGGTGTTAGAACTTGAGGTGCGAGAAGGCGCGAGCAAGGTGGAAAAGAGGCATAGGCCTCGGCCCCTTTTATAAAGGGGGTGAATATCAAGAGTCCTTAGGGTGACCGCTTGAGTTTACCTTACGGCACACGGAGTCATACCAACGGCCGTCGTAGGGCTACGCATGCCCTCATTAAGGGAAGATCCCATAATAAGAGGCACACGATCTCTGCCTCGACAGGACGTGCCAATAAAACCGCCTCGCAGCGCGAGTCGAGGTGGGGCAGGAAGCACCGGTTCGTGTTGAACTGGGCCACGATGCGAAGGCACGACATACGTAGATTGCCAGTGGATCAGATTTATGCTATGTTCCCTACAACGGTGTGTAAGAATCCCCTCGTGGATCCGTACACGGTCTAAGTGTTCGATGATTACTTTGGAATATTCAGAGGAGGAACCCATACCTGCAATGCGTAAGACAAGATCGCTACGGACTCATCGTCATTGAAGCCTGGTTCAGGGGCTATTGAGGGAGTCCCGGATTAGGGGGTATCTGGACAGCCGGACTGTATACAACGTCTGGACTATTGAAGCGTGGAGATGCAAGACTCAAGACTTCGACCCGTGTCCGGATGGGACTTTCCTTGGCGTGGAAGGCAAGCTTGGTGATCCGGATATTATATTTCCTTCCTTGTAACCGACTCCATGTAAACCCTAGCCCTCTCCGGTGCCTATATAAACCGGAGAGGTTTGTCCTTAGAAGGCCGGTCACAATTACAATCATACCATCATAGGCTAGCTTCTAGGGTTTAGCCTCTACGATCTCGTGGTAGATCTACTCTTGTACTACCCATATCTTCAATATTAATCAAGCAGGAAGTAGGGTTTTACCTCCATCGAGAGGGCCCGAACCTGGGTAAACATCTGTGTCCCTTGCTTCCTGTTACCATCAGCCTAGACGCACAGATCGGTATCCCCTACCCGAGATCCGCCGGTTTTGACACCGACAGCCTCCTCCCTTCCTCCTTTATATACGGGGGCAGAGGGGCACCCCATAGCACATCAGTTGTTCTCTTAGCCGTGTGAGGTGCCCCCCTCCACAGTTTACTCCTCCGGTCATAGCGTCGTAGTGCTTAGGCGAAGCCCTGCGCGGATCACATCACCATCACCGTCACCACACCATCGTGCTGACAAAACTCTCCCTCAACCCTCTGCTGGATCAAGAGTTCAAGGGATGTCATCGAGCTAAACGTGTGCAGAACTCGGAGGTGCCGTACGTTCGGTGCTTGATCGGTTGGAACGCAAAGACGTTTGACTACTCAACCGCGTTAAGTTAACGCTTGGACTTTCGGTCTACGAGGGTACATGGACATACTCTCCCCCTCTCATTGATATGCATCTCCTAGATAGATCTTGCGTGATCGTAGGAATTTTTTTGAAATTGCATGCTACGTTCCCCAAAAGTGGCATCCGAGCCAGGTTTATGCGTAGATGATATGCACGAGTAGAACACAAAGAGTTGTAGGTGGTGATAGTCATACTGCTTACCACCAACGTCTTATTTTGATTTGGCGGTATTGTTGGATGAAGCGGCTCGGACCAACCTTACTTGACCATGTTCACGAGACCGGTTCCACCGACAGACATGCAACTAGTTTTGCATAAAGGTGGCTGGCGGGTGTCTGTTTCTCCAACTTTAGTTGAATCGAATTTGACTATGGACGGTCCTTGTTGAAGGTTAAAACAACAAACTTGATGAAACACCGTTGTGGTTTTGATGCGTAGGTAAGAACGGTTCTTGCTAGAAGCCCGTAGCAGCCATGTAAAACTTGCAACAACAAAGTAGAGGACGTCTAACTTATTTTTGCAGGGCATGTTGTGATGTGATATGGTCAAGACATGATGTGATATACGTTATTGTATGAGATGATCATGATTTGTAAACGTTATTGACAACTGGCATGAGCCTTATGGTTGTCGCTTTATTGTATGAAATGCAAATGCCATGTAATTGCTTTACTTTATCACTATGCGTTAGCGATAGTTTTAGAAGCAATAGTTGGCGAGACGACCACAACGCTACGATGGAGATAAAGGTGTCAAGCCGATGACGATGGAGATCATGTTGGGGAACATAGTATTTTGAAAAATTTCCTAAGATCATGCAAGATCTATCTAGGAGAATCATAGCAACGAGCAGGAAAAGTGTGTCCACGTACCCTCGTAGACCGAAAGTGGAAGCGTTTAGTAACGCGGTTGATGTAGTCGAACGTCTTTGTGATCCAACTGATCCAAGCACCGAACTTACGGCACCTCCGTGTTCAGCACACGTTCAGCTCGATGACGTCCCTCGAGCTCTTGATCCAGTTGAGGACGAGGAAGAGTTCCGTCAGCACGACGGTGTGGCGATGGTGAAGATGAAGTTATCGGCGCAGGGCTTCGCCTAATCACTACGATGATATGACCGCCGTGTGTAACTGTGGAGGGGGGCACCGCACACGGCTAAGAGAAGACTTGGTGTGTCTTTGGGGTGCCCCCTGACCACGTATATAAAGGAGGGATGGAGAGAGGCTGGCCCCCTAGGGGCGCGCCAAGAGTATGAAGTCCTACTAGGACTTCCAAGTCCTAGTAGGAATCCCTTTCCTTTTCGGAGTAGGAGAGAAGGAAAGAGGGAAAGAGAGAGGGAGTAGGAAAAGGCAAGGGGGGTGCCGCCCCCTTCCCCTAGTCCAATTCGGACCCATGGGGGGGGGGGGCGTGCGCCACCTCCCCTTGGCCTGCCTCCTCTTTTCCCGTATGGCCCAATAAGGCCCATTACTTCTCCCCGTGAATTCCCGTAACTCCCCAGTACGCCGAAAAATACCCAAATCACTCGGAACCTTTCCGATGTCCGAATATAGCCTTTCAATATATGAATCTTTACCTCTTGACCATTTCGAGACTCCTCGTCGTGTCCGTGATCTCATCCGGGAATCTGAACAAACTTCGGTCATCAAATCACATAACTCATAATACAAATCGTCATCAAACGTTAAGTGTGCGGACCCTACGGGTTCGAGAACTATGTAGACATAATCGAGACACATCTCCGGTCAATAACCAATAGCGGAACCCGGATGCTCATATTAGCTCCTACATATTCTACGAAGATCTTTATAGGTCAAACCGCATAACAACATATGTTATTCCCTTTGTCATCGGTATGTTACTTGCTCGAGATTCGATCGTTGGTATCCTCATACCTAGTTCAATCTCGTTGCCAGCAAGTCTCTTTACTTGTTCCGTAATGCATCATCCCGCAACTAACTCATTAGTCACATTGCTTGCAAGGCTTATCATGATGTGCATTACCGAGAGGGCCCAGAGATACCTCTCCGATACTCGGAGTGACAAATCCTAATCTCGATCTATGCCAACTCAACAAATACCTTCGAAGACACATGTAGAGCATCTTTATAATCACCAAGTTACGTTGTGACGTTTGATAGCACACAAGGTGTTCCTCCGGTATTCAGGAGTTGCATAATCTCATAGTCAAAGGAATATGTATAAGTCATGAAGAAAGCAATAGCAATAAAACTAAACGATCAACATGCTAAGCTAACGGATGGGTCTTGTCCATCACATAATTCTCCTAATGATGTGATCCCGTTCATCAAATGACAACACATGTCTATGGTCAGGAAACTTAACCATCTTTGATTAACGAGCTAGTCAAGTAGAGGCATACTAGGGACACTCTGTTTTGTCTATGTATTCACACATGTACTAAGTTTCCGGTTAATACAATTCTAGCATGAATAATAAACATTTATCATGATATAAGGAAATATAAATAATAACTTTATTATTTCCTCTAGGGCATATTTCCTTCAGTCTCCCACTTGCACTAGAGTCAATAATCTAGTTCACATCGCCATGTGATTTAACACCAATAGTTCACATCTTTATGTGATTAAACCCATAGTTCACATCGCCATGTGACCAACAGTCAAAAGGTTTACTAGATTCAATAATATAGTTCACATCGCTATGTGATTAACACCCAAGAGTAATAAGGTATGATCATGTTTTGCATGTGAGAGAAATTTTAGTCTACGGGTCTGCAACATTCAGATCCGTATGTATTTTGCAAATTTCTATGTCTACAATACTCTGCATGGAGCTACTCTAGCTAATTGCTCCCACTTTCAGTATGTATCTAGATCGAGACTTAGAGTCATCTAGATCATTGTCAAAGCTTGCATCGACGTAACCCTTTACGACGAACTCTTTGTCACCTCCATAACTGAGAAACATTTCCTTATTCCACTAAGGATAATTTTGACCGTTGTCCAGTGACCCACTCATGGATCACTATTGTACCCTCTTGCCAAACTCATGGTGAGGTACACAATAGGTCTGGTACACAGCATAGCATACTTTATACAACCTATGACTGAGGCATAGGGAATGACTGTTCATTCTCTTTCCATTTTCTCGTCAGGGTCGGGTTTTGAGTCTTTACTCAACTTCACACCTTACAACTCGTGCAAGAACTCCTTCTTTGGTGATCCATTTTGAACTCTTTCAAAATCTTATCAAGGTATGTACTCGTCGAAAGTCTTATCAAACGTCTTGATCTATCTTTATAGATCTTGATGCCCAATATATAAATAGCTTTACCGAGGTCCTTCTTTGAAAAACTCCTTTCAAATACTCCTTTATGCTTTCCAGAAAATTCTACATCATTTTCGATCAACAATATGTCGTTCACATATACTTATCAGAAAGGCTGTAGTGCCCCACTCACTTTCTTGCAAATACAGGCTTCGCCGCAAGTCTGTATAAAACTATATGATTTGATCAACTCATCAAAGTGTATATTCCAACTCCGAGATGCTTGCACCAGTCCATAGATGGATCGCTGGAGCTTGCACACTTTGTTTAGCACCTTTAGGATTGACAAAACCTTCTTGTTGTATCATATACAACTCTTCTTTAAGAAATGCATTAAGGATTGCAGTTTTGACATCCATTTGCCAGATTTCATAAAATGTGGCAATTGCTAACATGATTTGGACAGACTTAAGCATCGCTACGAGTGAGAAAATCTCATCGTAGTCAACACCTTGAACTTGTCGAAAACCTTTTGCGACAATTTGAGCTTTGTAGATAGTAACACTACTATCAACGTCTGTCTTCCTCTTGAAGATCCATTTATTCTCAATGGCTTGCCGATCATCGAGCAAGTCAACCAAAGTCCACACTTTGTTCTTCATACATGGATCCCATCTCAGATTTCATGGCCTCAAGCCATTTTGCAGAATCTAGGCTCATCGTCGCTTCCTCATAGTTCGCAGGTTCGTCATGGTCTAGTAACATGACTTCCAAAACAGGATTACCGTACCACTCTGGTGCGGACCGTACTCTGGTTGACCTACGAGGTTCGGTAGTAACTTGATCTGAAGTTTCATGATCTTTATTGTTAGCTTCCTCACTTATTGGTGTATGAATCACTGGAACTGATTTCTATGATGGACTACTTTCCAATTCGGGAGAAGGTACAATTACCTCATCAAGTTCTACTTTGCTCCCACTCACTCCTTTCGAGAGAAACTCCTTCTCTAGAAAGGATCCATTCTTAGCAACGAATATCTTCCTTCGGATCTATGATAGAAGGTGTACCCGTCGGTGTCAAAACTAGCGAATCTCGGGTAGGGGGTCCCGAATTGTGCGTCTAAGGCGGATGGTAATAGGAGGCGGGGGACACGATGTTTACCCAGGTTCGGGCCCTCTCGATGGAGGTAATACCCTACTTCCTGCTTGATTGATCTTGATGATATGAGTATTACAAGAGTAGATCTACCACGAGATCGTAGAGGCTAAACCCTAGAAGCTAGCCTATGGTATGATTGTTGTTGTCCTACGGACTAAACCCTCCGGTTTATATAGACACCGGAGGGGGCTAGGGTTATACAGAGTCGGTTACAAGGAGAAGATCTACATATCCATATTGCCAAGCTTGCCTTCCACGCCAAGGAGAGTCCCATACGGACACGGGACGAAGTCTTCAATCTTGTATCTTCATAGTCCAACAGTCCGGCTAAAGTATATAGTCCGGCTGTCCGAGGACCCCCTAATCCAGGACTCCCCCAGTAGCCCCTGAACCAGGCTTCAATGACGATGAGTCTGGCTCGCAGATTGTCTTCGGCATTGCAAGGCGGGTTCCTCCTCCGAATATTCCATAGAATATTTGGAACACAAGGATAGTGTCCGGCTCTGTAAAACAAATTCCACATACCACCGTAGAGAGAATAATATTTCCACAAATCTGCTGACAACTTCTGTAGCATGACATCACACCACGACCCGGTCATTATTCGAACCATTTTTCTCAACCAGCCACTGCACATATTGCGAGGCGGTTTTCTTGGCACGTCTTGTCGAAGTAGAGATCGTGTTCCCCTTATCACGGGATTCTCATCAATACGGGTATGGGTAACCCAATCGTGCCTGTTGGTATGACTCCTCGATTTTAGGCAAGTTCCAAACGGCCACGCGGAGGACGCTTGATATTCACCCTCTTTATAAAGGGGCCAAGGCCTGTCCTTTTCTTCACGCACTCAATCAAATCCTTCCCCCGCCTTGAGTTCCAACACCCAAGGCTCGAGCTAGGCGCTTCGGACCTTCAATCATGTCCGGATCCAACCTTCAAGGTCGGTGGATGCCCTCCTCTGTCACAGAGGAGGATATCAAGAAGCTAAGAGAAGCCAGGTATCTAACCGCCGGAATCTCGCACAGGCTGCCTGCTCGAGGGCAGGTCATTCCAACTCCCCGACCCAGCGAGAGTGTCGTATTCGTCTCCCACTTCCTCCGAGGGCTAGGCTTTAGTCTAGATCCCTTTGTTAGAGGGCACATGTTCTATTACGGGCTCGATTTCCATGATCTGGCCCCGGATTCCATCCTTCACATCTCGTCGTTCATCGTCGTGTGTGAGGCCTTCCTCCACATCACCCCACACTTCGGCTTATGGCTCGAGACCTTTAATGCAAAGCCGAAGATGATTAATGGGTGACACGCAGAATGCAGAGGTGCCATAATAAGCAAAGGCGCTGATGCTCCATGGCCAAAGGGTTCCTTCCCGGAGGTGTCCAGCTTATGGCAACGGGAGTGGTTTTACATCACAGCTCCCCGAGGTACTAAGTGGGTAGCCACCCCTACCTTCCGCTCGGGCCCCCCGCCACAACTGGCATCATGGGTCAACAAGGGGCTGGGTGGGGCGATAAATGATGTGCCGACATTGCAGAGTCGCATCCAAGATCTCCTCGAGAGAGATGTCAGCCTTGTCAAGGTAATGCAAGTCATGCTAGTTCGTCGAGTCCTGCCTTGCAAACGTCGACCTCTCCGTATGTGGGAGTTCAACCGGGAAGGACCACGAACTATTCAGCACTTCTTCGGCGTGATGCTCGAAGAGATGTATATATTGTTCTTCGGATCACGAATAAAGTGTCCGGACACCACCAAGGATGCGGGTCTAAACTGCAATCGTCCAGACACCCAAGTAAGTAATTCTTCGGCCGAACATGCTCTCTTTATTTATCATAACATCATTCTGAAAAGTCGCTCTTTGACCAAGACTGGGTAAAAAAGGCGAAGATGATCAGGTGTTCGGCCCCCCTTCCCGAAGGCTCAACGGATCCAGTACTGGCTAGAATGCTTGAGCTCGCGCCTTATCAAGCGCCATCAGGGGAAGATAAAGGGAGGAATAAAGAAGCGGCGAGGCCTCACTCATTATTCATCCAAACTGGGGGAATTAGTGCCTCCGCGAAGGAGGATAACCGGGGAGAAGGATCTAAAATCCCCTCTCCCCAAGGAAGGAAGAGGACCGCCTCTGAAGACTTGGAAACAATGGTTTCCAAACGAGGGAAGAAATCTTTGTCAGGGGGCGCTACCCCGGAGGGTATCCTTACTGCACAGTGCCCGCAAGGGGATCAGCCCTCCACCGAGTTGTAAGTAAACAAAAGTACTCTATAGTAAACATATCCTACTTTATTTTCGAGGACAATAACCGAGACGTATGTCTTGTAGTTTGGATCGTAGCCCTTCTCGACAGAGTTCGTCTTCGGGGGATCTTCTTCCAGAGATGATGGAGAGCGAAACACCTCCCCATGCCTCCCCGCCTCATGAGGCGGATGACCCAGAGGTGTCATCACAGAGGATTTCTCCTGATCCACCAAGGCCAGAAGTTAATCCTTCAGCCTTCCGAAGTCCGGAGTATTCGGCTCCTAAAGGGAGCAACAGAAAGAGTTTGGGGCTGTCCAGTGCGCGACCGGATGCATTGATGAGTCTTCTGGAGCAAGCGGCTATCTCAGAGGCGCATCGTACGTTTATGGGTACGGTGGTTGAAAGGATTTCATCCGCCGAAAGCGGGTTGCATGAAGCTTTTAAGAGCCTGCTGAGAGGCTTTGAGGTACGCAAAGTAATATGTATGTTTTTGACGGTACCGGCACACGCCAGGTGTGCCCTATGCAGATAGTAGCCCCTGAGACTCTAGTTGCTGTCGAAAAAGGGCGGCAAACAGAGGATCATAGTCCCAGGTAATGATCATGTCGCTTTTATGTGCAGGCGGCTGAGTGTCCGGTGGCTAGCCGGACTGGTGAGTTTGCCGAACTGAAGCGACAACTTGATGCGGCGGATGTCGACATCGAGCTTGTAAACAGGCGGCTTGACGAGGCACAGGGTATGTATTCTCCGATGGTCAACATATATTAAGAGGGGCATGAAGCTAGTATCTATAATATGTTGTGACTGCTGATGGAGCTGTCGCCGTGGAGACCCTTCGGCCGGAACTTGCCCGAGCCAAGGAACAAGCCGGGAGGAGTGATGCGGCCGCCCTAAAGGCGGTCGAAGAATTAAGAGCCGAACAGGCTATGCATTGCCAGAGCAAAGAGAAAATAGCCAAGATGGCCGTTGAGTTGAAGGATGCCGCCGACCGTTATGAGCTTCTTGAAAGGGAAAGTCAAACGAAGACGGCGGACCTGGAGAAAGCCATGGTAGCAGCCAAGGAAACCCGCTCTGAAATCAGAGCGGCGAAGGAGGAGCTACGTCAAGCCGGAGATATCATGGCTGGGAAGCCCTTTCTGTTGTGGACGAAGTTCGAAGATCCTAAGTATGCCCTTCTGGATCAATTATGGAGTTCTGCAGATGCGTACTTGGATTTGGCAGCGAGTGCCGTTGATGCGACCAAGTTTTTCAAGGATAAAAAAGATCACGAAGTGGAAAAGTTGTTCTGGTCGCAGTTCAATGCTCCAGCGCGTCCATTGCTATTAAATGAGCAAATGGCCGTGTGGGCCGAGCTCCATAGGTTGTCCGGACTTGCCATGAGGTCTGTTGTGGATCATCTCTGGCCGGAAGGACCAAGGCCGAATAGTTATTTTGGTCTTGTGCAACGATTCCTTTGTGCTGTGCCGCATATCGACGCTGTAAAGAGGTCGGCATGCATAGAAGGTGCGCGGATGGATCTTGCCCGTGTCAAGACATACTTGGCAGAGATGGAGGCCACCGCTATTGCAACCCAGAATGCGGCCGTAGACCAGGTTTCATCCGAGCACTATTTTGAAGAAGTCCTAGAATGTGCTCGTTTAATAGAGGCTCAGTGCTCGAAGAGTGTCATGTTCGAGTGACATATATCCCGATTGTAAAAACAATGCTATTTAAATTATAAAGGTTGTGTTTATACTTTTGTCTGAAAGTATTATGATGCCTCCGTATGCCGTTTATGTATATATGTATATAACACGAAAGTTTGCGTTAAATCGGTTTCAAATTTACGCATATATCAAGGGGTGTTCGCAAAAGCGCGTGTTCACACTTGATCCAACGTCTTGGTCCATTAAGGAGGTGGTTGTAGGACCTTGAAGTATGTCTAGAGGGGGGGGGTGATTAGACTACTTGACCAATAAAAACTTAACCTTTTCCCAATTTTAGACTTTGGCAGATTTTAGCTATTTTTGAACAAGTCAAGCAATCTTCACACCATTCAAGCAAGCATGCAAAGAGTATATTGGCAGCGGAAAATAAAGCATGCAACTTGCAAGAATGTAAAGGGAAGAGTTTGGAGGATTTAAACGCAATTGGAGACACAGATGTTTTTGTCGTGGTTTCGATAGGTGGTGCTATCGTACATCCACGTTGATGGAGACTTCAACCCACATAGGGTAACGGTTGCGCGAGTCCACGGAGGGCTCCACCCATGAAGGGTCCATGAAGAAGCAACCTTGTCTATCCCACCATGGCCGTCGCCCACGAAGGACTTGCCTCACTAGCGATAGATCTTCACGAAGTAGGCGATCTCCTTGCCCTTACAAACTCCTTGGTTCAACTCCACAATCTTGTCGGAGGCTCCCAAGTGACACCTAGCCAATCTAGGAGACACCACTCTCCAAGAAGTAACAAATGGTGTGTTGATGATGAACTCCTTGCTCTTGTGCTTCAAATGATAGTCTCCCCAACACTCAACTCTCTCTCATAGGATTTGGATCTGGTGAAAAGAAGATTTGAGTGGAAAGCAACTTGGGGAAGGCTAGAGATCCAGATTCATGTGGTTGGAATGGAATATCTTGGCCTCAACACATGAGTAGGTGGTTCTCTCTCAGGCTGGTAAGTTGGAAGTGTAGGTTTGTTCTGATGGCTCTCTCCACGAATGAAGAGGAGGTGGAGGGGTATATATAGCCTCCACACAAAATCTAACTGTTACACACAATTTACCAAACTCGGTGGGACCGAATTATCAAACTCGGTCAGACCGATTCAGTAAACCTAGTGACCGTTAGGGTTTTCGGTGGGACTGACATGCATCTCGGTAGGACCGATTTGGTTAGGGTTAGGGCATAACGTAATCTCGGTGAGACCGATTACACAAACTCGGTGAGACCAAATTTGGTAATTAGCTAACCAGAGAGTTGGTCGTAAACTCGGTGGGACCGATTTGCTCTTTCGGTGAGACCGAAAAGTTACAAAAGGGAAGCAGAGAGTTTACATTGTAATCTCGGTGGGACCGATTCGCTCTTTCGGTGAGACCGAAAAAGTTACGAAGGGGAAAACAGAGAGATTACAATCCCATCTCGGTGAGACCGAGATCCCTATCGGTGAAACCGATTTGCCTAGGGTTTGTGGCGGTGGCTATGACATCCGAACTTCGGTGGCGCCGGATAGAAAGAATCGGTAGGGCCGAGTTTGACTTTGGAGTTAAGGTCATATGTGGATGTGAGAAATTAGTGGCGGGTTTTGTAGCATATCACTAAGCACATGGAGCAAAAAGGCTCATTAAGCAACACCTCATCCCTTCTTGATAGTATTGGCTTTTCCTATAGACTCAATGTGATCTTGGATCACTAAAATGTAAAATGTAGAGTCTTGTGCTTTTGAGCTTGAGCCAATCCTTTGTCCTTGATATTTTGAGGGATCCACTTTCCTCATCCATGCCATGCCATTCATTGAGCTTTCCTGAAATATTTATCTTGAAATAGTATTAGCTCAATGAGCTATATGTTGTTATGAATTACCAAAACCACCTAGGGATAGTTGCACTTTTAGTGGTAGCACGGCGAACGAGGCAATTGGACTATATTGATTTAACACTTTCACTTAGCCATAGGAGTTTGACAGTGGGGCTACTATATAGCCCCTGGTACTCCGCGCTCATCCGAGTACGAGGCACGTACGTACATGACCGGGAAAACCGGCCCTTCGTTAATGCGGAGGAATCCCGAAGATTCCGCTAAGTCATCGAGTGGTTGACCAGTCTTGCGCTTTATCATGACAGTCAGTTTTCGGCTTTCTCTACTGAGGTGCTCATCCGGATGAACCAGGGCACAATCGCAGTAGTTCTCCCGGTGCCACCTTAGTCGATAGAGCGGAACGTAAGGTAGCAAAACGCGGGAGCCGGGCAAACCCAACATTTGACCAAAGACATGATTCAGAGCTGATGCATATAAGGCCAAACTCGTGACGCCGGACACTCCCTAAGGTATTCGGTCTTTACAACATATACCGGGCTGACTAACGCCCTTGATAATGAACCCTGAGTGTCCAGGTACGAGCATCATTCTGACGTGGCGAAAATGCCAATAACGCCGACATCCCTCTCTCGGTTATCTTTGAGTATCCGGAGGATGTGAAGCAACAAAAGACGATAAAAAGGTTTACACAGGGTCTTAATCTAAAAAGAAACCTTTGAGCGGGGCCCTGCTGCACGTCTGCGCATGTGTCTCCGTTGTACCGTATCCTGGAAGGGTGTAGCACGATTATTATCTGTAAAAGAGAAGAACTTAGGTGAAAGTTGTCATGTGAAAGATTGGTTATTCTCAATAAACCATTAAAATTCGGGATAAGTAAGGTCGAGCCGAATTGTAGTCCTTTTTACATGCGGGAAGCCCCTGATACCGCCTATGGGGGTATATCCATCAGACCAATCTCAGGTTTATCTAAGCTGTTACAGCTAGTGGTGCGCCAGACTCGTCTAGCCATGTCCGCGGTCTTGACGACCGATCATTTATTCTGGTTGGAGAGGCCGTTTAGTGTTCGGCCGCTAAAGCCGCCACACGTTCTTCCGCGCGTAAGGAACGCTCAATATTTCCACTAACTGTGATGATGCCACATGGACCGGGCATCTTAAGCTTAAGAGAAGCGTAATGCGGTACTGCATTAAAACGAGCGAAGGCTGTTCTTCAGTGCTTGATAGCCGCTTCGGAATGGAGCGATGTTGAAGGTTAACATTTTACTTCAGAAGTTGTCGGGAGAACCGAATACAACCTCTAGCACTAGAGAGCCCGTACAGCGGGCCTCTGGGCCTAGTATTACCCCTTTAAAGGTAGTATTGCTTTGGCTGATTCTTGTCGGGTCTATCCCCATTTTGCAGACTGTGTCCTGATATATCAGATTAAGACTACTGTCGCCGTCCATGAGGACTTGGGTGAGGTGGTATCCATCGATAGTTGGGTCTAGCACCAAGGCAGCCAATCCTCCGTGTCGGATACTTGTCAGGTGATCCCTGGGATCAAAAGTGATCGGGCAGGCCAACCAAGGGTTGAACTTAGGAGTGACGGGCTCTATGGCGCATATGTCTCGGAGTGCATGTTTGCTCCCTCTTCTTGTTACGTGAATCATGTTCATTGTTTTGACCTCTGGTGGGAATTTTTTCTGTCCCCCAGTGTTTTGCTGGCAAGGCTAATCCTCGTCTTCACTTGGTGTCTCCCTCCCCTTGTGTTCGGAGTTTAGCTTGTCAGCCTGCTTGAAGACCCAGCATTCTCTGTGGGTGTGATTTGCAGGTTTATCCGAGGTGCCATGGATGTGACATAATTTGTCTAGAATCTTGTTTAGGCTGGACGGTCCATCTCTATTGCCTTTGAAAGGCCTTTTCCGCTGACTGGGTCGAGAGCCCCTAAATCCGTCGTTTACCGCGTGTTGTCTGGGTTGTCTTTGTTATTTTGAAACTTGCTTTTACTGCATCATGGTTTTCCATTGCTACTACGGGCCAACCAGCTATCTTCGCCCGCGCAAAAGCGGGTCATGAGGCTTGTTAGGGCTGCCATTGTTCTCGGTTTTTCTTGACCGAGGTGTCTGGCGAGCCATTCGTCTCAGACGCTGTGTTTGAAAGCTGCTAAGGCTTCGGCCTCCGGGCAGTCGACGATTTGATTCTTCTTAGTAATAAATCTGGTCCAAAGCTTTCGGGCTGACTCTCCGGGCTGTTGAATTATATGACTTAAATCGTCTGCATCCGGAGGTCGGACATAGCTCCCTTGAAAGTTAGCCCTAAAAGCATCCTCAAGCTCCTCCCAACTTCCAATTGAATTTTCGGGGAGGCTCTTCACCAAGGCCGAGCTGGTCCTTTCAACTTGAGGGGCAAGTATTTGATGGCGTGGAGATCGTCTCCATGAGCCATGTGGATATGGAGGATGAAGTCCTCAATCCGGACCCTGTGCATCCGTTCCGTCGTACGCCTCTATGTTCACGGGTTTGAATCCCTCTGGAAATTCATGATCCAGCACCTCATCGGTGAAGTATAGGGGGTGCACGGCACCCCTATATTTGGATGTGTCATGGCGTTCTGGCGGTTGTAGTGTTCGGTTTTGATTCTGCGCTGGAGCGCGCTTCCTAGATCCGTAGATGGATCTGGTCATGCCGTCTTTTTGATGCAAGTCCTGACGTGAATCGTGTGCTGACCTATGTGCGGCCTCGTTAGCCGCCCTATCACGGCCACGAGGTGGTCGATCCGACCGTTCGTCCGTTTTATTTTTCGGCTGTGTAGGCTCTAAGGCCTCGTCATCGAATTCAGGCAGCGGCTTGCGCTTTGGGTAACTCTTTGTGTGGAGACTGCCATCGTACTTTTCAGCAGTGTCCAACACTTTTTTCCATCTACTGGTGAGTGTATTTTGCGCAGCCTTGAGCCTTTGTTTCTGCTTCTTAAGACTCCTCGCGGTGGCAATAAGCCTTCTATGGAGGTTCTCTTGTTCCAAGTTCCTTTCCGGGATGATGTGTGCATTGTCATCCAGACTATTCTCCTCTCCGGAGACAGGTTGATGATTTCTACCCTCGGCGTCGCCGTGATCGGACAGTGGCTCCGTACTATGTTCGCTGCCCGCTGGCTCGTCCTGCTCTGCTTTGGAGTCGACCGGGGTCTCATTCTTTCTTGTGCTGTTATCGCTGTTTTTGCCGAGGCGGGATTTGGAGCGGCGTCTGTGTTGTCGCTTTGGTTGCTTCTCGAGGGGGTTATCCTTCGCTGCATCCTCCCATTCTTCATCATTGTCTTCTTTGTGTGTATCCACCATATATATATCGTGTGATGAAGTGGCTGTCCAGCGCCCTGTGGGCGGTGGTTCCTGTTCTTCTCCTGCATCGTCGTCCATACCGTCGATTTCTTCGGAGTCGAAATCGAGCATGTCGGTTAATTCATCGACAGTGGCTATTAAGTAGGTGGTAGGTGGGGAATGAATTTTTTCGTCGTCCGCCTCCCACTCGAGCCGGACACAGTTTGGCTAAGGGTCTTGTCGGTGTCAAAACCGGCGGATCTCGGGTAGGGGGTCCCGAACTGTGCGTCTAGGCGGATGGTAACAGGAGACAAGGGACACGATGTTTTTACCCAGGTTCGGGCCCTCTCGATGGAGGTAAAACCCTACTCCGCTTGATTAATATTGATGATATGGGTAGTACAAGAGTAGATCTACCATGAGATCTGAGAGGCTAAACCCTAGAAGCTAGCCTATGGTATGATTGTTGTTCGTCCTACGGACTAAAACCCTCCAGCTTTATATAGGCACCGAATAGGGCTAGGGTTACACAGTAGTCGGTTACAATGGTAGGAGATCTACATATCAGACGCCAAGCTTGCCTTCCACGCCAAGGAAAGTCCCATCCGGACACGGGACGAAGTCTTCAATCTTGTATCTTCATAGTCCAGGAGTCCGGCCAAAGGTCATAGTCCGGCTATCCGGACACCCCCTAATCCAGGACTCCCTCAGTAGCCCCTGAACCAGGCTTCAATGACGACGGGTCCGACGTGCATATTGTCTTCAGCATTGCAAGGCGGGTTCCTCCTCCGAATACTTCATAGAAGATCTTGAACACAAGGATAGTGTTCGGCTCTGCAAAATAAGTTCCACATACCACCATAGAGAGAATAACATTTACACAAGTTCAATCTGCTCACATACTCTGCAGCGTGACATCACACCACGGCCAAGCCTTTATTCGAACCGTTTTTACTGTCCAACCTCAGCGCGTTTAGCGAGGCGGTTTCCTTGGCACGTCTTGTCAAAGCAGAGATCGTGTCCCCTTATTCCGGGATTCTTATCAATACGGGCGTGGGTAACCCAATCGTGCCCGTTGGCACGCCTCCTCTATCGAAGGCGAGTCCCGAACGGTCACGGGGAGGGCTCCTGGTATTCAACCTCTTTATAAAGAGACCAAGGCCCTGCTCCTTTTTCTCAATCTCAATCGAATCCGCCCCTCGCTCCGAGTTCCAACACCCAAAGCTCCAGATTCAGGCGCTTCGGACCTTCGATGATGTCCGGCTCCGACCTCCAAGGCTGGTGGATGCCTTTCTCCGTCACGGAAAAAGACGTCCTAAAGCTAAGAGATGCCAGGTATCTAACCGGTGAAATCTCGCATAGGCTGCCTGCTCAAGGGTAGGTTATTCCCACTCCCAAGCCCGGTGAAAGCGTGGTGTTCACGTCTCACTTCCTTCAGGGACTAAGTTTCCCGATGGACCCCTTCGTGAGGGGGCTCATGTTTTATTACGGGCTGGAATTTCACGACTTGGATCCGGAGTCCATCCTCCACATCTCGTCGTTCATCGTCGTATGTGAAGCCTTCCTCCGCATTACCCCACACTTCGGATTGTGGCTCAAAACCTTCAAGGTGGAGCCGAAGATGATCAAGGGGCAACAGGCAGAAAAGTGGAGGGGCTGTTATAAGTAAGAACGCCGACGCTCCATGGCCCGAGGGCTCCTTTCAAAAGGAGCTCGATCTATGGCAACAAGAGTGGTTTTATATCCACAGCTCCCAGGGCACCAAATGGGTGGCGCCACCCGCCTTCGCTCGGGTCCTCCACCGCGGTGGCGTCATGGGTCAATAAGGGGCTTGGTGGGGGCCGTCAAGGACGTGCCCTTGTTGCGAGGGCCGTATTCGAGACCTCCTAGAGAGAGATCAACCTGAGTCGTAGTAACGCAGGTCATGCTGATTAAATGCATCCCGCCTGCAAACGCCGCCCCCTCACTTTGTGGGAGTTCAATCCGGAGGGACCACGAGCTCTTCAACACTTCATGGGCGCAACGCCTGTGGAGATGTACAAACTGCTCTTCGGATCACAAGCAATGTGTCCGGACTTGACCGAGGACGCAGTCTGAGCTGCAATCGCCGGATGCTCAAGTAAGTAGTCCGTGCATCGGACACGCTATCCGTATATTTATCATAAACTTGCCCTTAAAAGAGTTGTCCCTTACACATGAGTGGATAGCAAAAGCAAAACTGATCAGGTGTCCGGCCCCCTCCCTGAGACCACGCCGGATCCCATGTTAACCAAGATGCTGGAGGTTGTGCCTTTAGAAGAAGGCGAAGGGGGGAACAAGGAAGCTACTGCCTCCGTGAAGTAGGTTATCAAGAAAGAAGGGATCGATAATCCCTCCGTCCAAGGGGAGAAGAGGACCGCCTCTGGAGACCCGGAGACCAAGGCCTCAAAGCGTGGGAAGAAATCTTCGCTAGAGGGTCCTGCGCCGGAAGATGACCCGGCCGCATTGTTTCCCCAAGGAGATCAGCCCTCCGGTAGCCGTAAGTAGAGAGGGGAGTTTATAAAATAAAAGACATCCCTGTTTTATTTACGAAGATGACGAAATTTTACCTTGTAGTTCGGATCTCAGCCCTTCTCGTGAGCTCGTCTTGAGGATCTTCGTCCGGAGATGATGGAGAGCGGAACGCCTCCCCCTGCCGTACCGCCTAGCGAGGCGGACGATCCCGAGGTGTCGTCACGGAGGGTTTCCCCGAATCCGACAGGGGTGGAGTGCGGTCGTAGAGCCCCCCGGAGCCCTCCGTGTCCGGCCTTCGAAAAAGGCCATCAGACGAGTCCGGCACCTCCTGGTGCACCATCGGAGGAGTTGAAAGATCTGCTCGGGCGAGTGTCTATCTCAGAAGATCACCATGCATTGATGGGTACGGTGATTGAAAAGATTTCGTCCGTGGAAAGCGGGTTGTATGAGGCCGCCAGGAGTTTACTGGCGGGTTTTGAGGTACGTGCAATGATGTACCTTTTGACGGTTCCGCATATATAAGATGCGCCCCGTGTAGATAGTAGCCCCTGAGACTCGGTGCATTGTCAAAAATGATAGTGTGCCGAGGATCATAATCCCAGATATAATATGTCGCCCTTCCTATGTATGTGGCGGGGCGTCCGGTGGCTAGCCGAACTGATGAATTTGCCGAACTCAAGCGGCAACTTGACGTGGCGGATGCCGACATCGCGCTTGTCAACAAGCGGTGGGACGAAGTCACAAGGTATGCGTTTCTCCACGGACACCTAGTAAGGGAGCTTGATGCCCGTGCCTTACAACATGTATGCTTGATTCGGATGGTGCCGCTGCAATGGAGAATCTTCGGTAGAGCTTGCCCGAGCCAAGGAACATGCCAGAAAAGTGATGCGGTTGCCTTTAAAGGCGGCCGGAGAGCTAAAAGCGAACAGGCTGCTCATTGCCGAAGCAAGAAGGAAATGGCCGAGATGGCCGTGAAGTTGAAGAATGCTACCGACCGCTGCGAGCTTCTTGAAAAAGAAGGTCGAGCGGAGCAAGAGGACCTGAAGAAGGCCACCACCGAGGCCAAGGATGCTTGCTCTGTGATGAGAGCTATGAAGGAGGAGCTACGTTAGGCCGGAGATATCACGGCTGGAAAGCCCTTTCTGCTGCGTAGGAAGTTCACGGATCCTAAATATGCTCAGTTGGACCGGCTGTGGAGTAGTGCGGATGCTTATCTGGACTTGGCGGCGAGTGCCGCGGACGCGGCCGAACACTTCGTAGATCAAAAGGATCACAAGATGGAGGAGCTTTTTGGTCGCAGCTCAGAGTCCGTAGCGGCCCACTTCCATTAACCGATCGTTTGGCGAATGGGCGGAGCTGAATAGGTTGTCCGGACTTGCCATGAAGAATGACGAGACTTATTTGAGGCTCAAAAGGCCCGACCCGAAGAGTAATATTCGCATGGTGCAGCAGTTCCTTGCTGCGGTGCCGCATATCAAAGCAATGAGGCGGTCAAGATGCATAGAGGGTGCGCGGATGGCTCTTGCCCGTGTCAAGAAATCTTGGCGTAGATGAAGGCCACCGATGTTGCATCCCAAGATTCGGACGGAAGCCGAGTACTGCCGAGCACTATTTTCCAAAAGTACTTGTATGCCGTTTAATAGAGACGCAGTGTCGAAGGATATTATGTTCGAATGACATGTATTATTGTGAAACAATGTTTCGATGGAATAAAAAAGCTTTTTATACTTGTGCTTTCAAGAATTAAAAATACCTCATGTGCGGCCGTTAATGTATATGTGTATATAACCTGAAAGATGGCAGTCTTTGGCTTCAGCCCACACGCATATAATGCGGGGGTGTTTGCAGAAAATGCATTTTCACACTTGATCCAACATCTTGGTCCTACAAAGGAGGTGATAGTGCAGCAAACTAGGCAACCGGACTATAATGCTTTATCACTTTCACTTAGCCATAGGAGTTCGACAGTGGGGCTACTATATAGCCCCTAGGGGCACCGCGCTCACCCAAATTCGGGGCGCGTATGTGCCTGGCCGGGAAACGGCCCTTCGTCAATGCGGAGGAATTCTAAAGATTCCAGCGGGTCATCGAGTGGTTGACCAGTCTCACGCTATATCATGACAGCCGCTTTTGGCTTTCTCTCTTTGAGGTGCTCCCCTGGCGAACTGGTCGCAGAGTTCTCCCGGTGCCGCATTAGCCAAGAGCGGGCGTAAGGCAGCAAAACACGTGAGCCGGGCAAACCCAACATTTGACCAAAGACATGATTCGGAGCTGATGCATATAAGGCCTAACTCGAGACGCCGAACACTCCCTAAGGCATTCGGTCTTTATGAAAACGGGTCGAACAATCGCCCTTGGTAAAAAGCCCCTGGTGTCCAGTGCAGCGAAATTCGACGTGGCCTATGCCAAAACGCCTTGACCTCCTCCTTGGTTATAGCAAGAAACCAGGGGATGTGTATCAACACGAGACAAGAAAAAGGTTTACGCAGGTCTTAATCAAAAGAATCCTTGCAATGGGTCCCTACTGCACGTCTGCGCCTGTGTCTCCGTTGTGCCGTATCCTGACGGGTGTAGCCCGGTGTTCATCTGTAAAAGAGAGGAACTTAGTTGAAAAAGATCGTGTGAAAATGTACGTTATATTATATAAACAAAGTGCAATTCGAAGAATGAACAAAATTGAGCTTGATTGTCTCTTGTTGTGGATGCGCGGAGCCCCTTGTACGGGGGTATGCATCTAGCGAGCCCTTGTATGTTTACGCCGGACTCGTCCAGCCGTGTCCGGGGTCTGGCCGACCTGTCTAAGAGCTTGTATTGGTGAGGCCGGTTTATTGTGGGGCTGTCAAGGCATCCGCACAATTTTCTGGACTCGAGGAACCCTCGATGTTTCCCTTTAATGAGATGATGCCACGTGCACCGGGCATTTTAAGTGTAAGGGATGCATAATGCGGTATTGCATTAAAGCGGGCGAAAGCTTCACGTCCCAATAGTGCTTGATAGCTACATGTAAATGGGGCGAGGTGGAAGGTTAACTTTTCGCGGCCGAAGTTGTCGGGTGAGCCGAACACAACTTCTAGCAGTAGAGAGCCCATACAATGGGCATATGGGCCTGGCATTACCCCTTGAAAGGAAGTGTTGCTTTGGCGAAATTTGGTTGGGTCTATCCCCATATTGCGGATTATGTCCTGATATAGCAGGTTTAGATCACTGCCGCCGTCCATTAGGACTTGTGAAAATTGGAGTCCGCCAATTATCAGATCTAATACCAAGGCAGTCCAACCTGCATTCCGTATACTTCTAGAGTAATCCCGATGGTCAAAGGTGATTGGTCTGAACAACCAGTGGCCGGACTCCTCTGGGATAGGCCGTATGGCGCGTACCTCTATGGGTGCCGCTCTGTTTTTCCCTTTTGTCACGTGAATTGAGTTCACTGTTTTGATTTCTTGTGGGAAATTCTTTTGTTTTCCGGTGCTCTACTTTTGGGGTTCGTCGTCGTCCTCGCTTGGTGTGTCGAGCCCCTTGTGTTCGGCGTTGAGTTTGCCGGACTGCTTGAAGACCCAACAATCTCTGTGGGTGTGGTTTGCAGGCTTTCCGGGAGTACTGTGGATTTGGCATATCTTGTCCAAGAGTTTGTTTAAGTTAGAGAGCTCGTCCCTGTTATCCTTAAGGGTAGCTTTTTATGATTCTGCCAAGAGCTTTTGAATCCGGCGTTGACTGCCGTGCTCTTCGGGCTGTTTTCCTTAGTCCGACGCTGGTCCTTGCTGTGTCGTGGTTTCCCGTTTCCATCCCTGACTTCGGATGTACTTGGGTCATTGGTCGCATCTTGCTAGCCAGCTATCCTCTCCGCGCAAAAGCGGGTCATGAGGCTTGTTAATGTGGCCATTGTTCTTGGCTTTTCATGGCCGAGGTGTCTGACGAGCCATTCGTCTCGGACGTTGTGTTTGAAAGCTGCTAAGGCTTCAGCGTCCGGGCCGTCGACTATTTGGTTCTTTTTAGTAAGGAATCTGTTCCAAAATTTCGGTCGACTCTCCGGCTGTTGAGCTATGTGACTTAAATCGTCGGCATCCGGAGGTTGGACATAGGTCCCTTGAAAATTTGCCCGAAAGGCATCCTCGAGCTCTTCCCAACTTCCAATGGTGTTTCCGGAAAGGCTTTTAAGCCAATGCCGGGCTGGCCCTTTGAGCTTGAGGGGGAGGTATTTGATGGCGTGTAGATCATCACCGCGGGCCATGTGGATGTGAAGGAGATAGTCCTCGATCTAAACCGCAGGATCTGTTGTGTCATCGTATGACTCAATGTTTACGGGTTTGAAACCCTCAGGGATTTGATGATCCATCACTTCATCTGTGAAGCATAGTGGGTGTCTTGGCGCCTCAGATTGGGCTATATCACGACGCAGCTCAAATGATCTTTGTCTCTTGTGTTCGGCCCGGCAGAAGTTGCCATATCCGGCGTGGCGGTTATAAATCACGTGTCGTAGGCGCCCACGCGATCCATAGATTGATCTTGTCTGCCTTGCCTTGTCCTCCAATATATCTCGCAAGTCCGGGCGATTTCCCCATGCCTTTGTATTTTTTGAGCGGCGACGGGGTGCGGCTTGAATTGAGGGCCGAGAGGCCTCTCTGTCGCGGCCACGAGGTGGCCGGTCAGCCATATCATGCACCGGTGATGTAGGTTTAGGTGCTTCCTCCTCTAATCGGGGTAGCAGCCTGCGTCTTGGGTAGCTCTTGGAGGGGCGCTCGAGTTCGTACTCTTCGGCCGCAAGGACTTCAGTCCATCTGTGAGCTAGCAAATCTTGGTCAGCTCTAAGTTGTTGCTGCTTTTTCTTGAGGCTGCTTGCCATGGCCATGAGCCTGCGTTTGAAAGGCTCTTGTTCGACAGGATCCTCGGGCACGACAAATTCGTCATCGTCGAGGCTTGCCTCATCTTCGGAGGGAGGCATGTAATTACCATCCTCTACCTCTTTTTCTGCCGCTCTCTCATGAGGGCTGGCTTCTCCATCCTCCTGCGCTGAATCTTCTTTGGAGGGGTTGTCTTCGGCCGTCCGGTGTTATTATCTCCGTGCGGAATCACCGTTTCTTTGTGGCGGGATTTAGAGCGGCGCGCCACGACGTTGGCGCTTAGGCTGTTTCTTGGAGGGTCATCCTCCGCTGCTCCATCGCCATTCCCATCTTTTGGGATGTCCACCATGTACATGTCATATGACGAGGTGGCCTTCCAAAGTCTCGTGGGCGCTGGTTCTTAATCGCCTCTGCATCGTCGTCCATACCGTCGATGTCTTCGGAGTCGAAGTCGAGCATGTCGGTTAAATCATCGATAGTGGCTACGAAGTGGGTGGTGGGTGGGCTTAGATTTTCTTCGTCATCCGCATCCCAACCTTCCTGACTATAATCCGGCCAGGGCTCTCCTGATAAAGAGAGAGACTTTAGTGAATTCAGAATGTCGCCAAAGGGCGAGTGCTGAAAGATGTCCGTGGCAGTGAATTCCATGATCGGCGACCAATCGGATTCGATTGGCAGGGGCGCGGAAGGCTCGGAGTCCGAAGAGGAGTCCGGCGCCTTGGAGTCACGAGCTTCGCAAAGGACAGGGTAGTTGTACGGCTCAATCGTCGTGGAGATTGTAGCCCCCGAGGCGGTATCCAGCCACCCATCCTCGATCGGCGCGGTCGGCTCTGAGCTAAAGGTCGGAGCGGACTCTGGTGCGGCCTCCGGAGACACCTTTATCCGGTGGCGAGATAGATCATGCCCCTCGGGGATGTTGAGGCGCTTGCACGTGGCTCGAACCCGTCGAAGATCAAGTCTCCGCGGATGTCGGCCATGTAGTTCAAACTTCCAAATCGACCGATGGCGGGGCGAAGTTTTCAATCTGCTCCAGATGGCCATGCGAATTGCCCGCGATGCAAAGCCGCCCGAATCTGAAGATCTGTCCGGGGAGAAAAGTCTCACCCTGGAGCGCATCGTTGTTGATGATCGGAGGAGCCATCGGGCCTAAAGACGATGACACAGAGGAACTCTCAACGAAGGCACCAATGTTGGTGTCAAAACCGGCGGATCTCGGGTAGGGGGTCCCGAACTGTGCATCTAGGCGGATGGTAACAGGAGACAAGGGACACGATGTTTTTACCCAGGTTCGGGCCCTCTTGATGGAGGTAAAACCCTACTCCTGTTTGATTAATATTGATGATATGGGTAGTACAAGAGTAGATCTACCACGAGATCGAGAGGCTAAACCCTAGAAGCTAGCCTATGGTATGATTGTTGTTCGCCCCACGGACTAAAACCCTCCGGTTTATATAGGCACCGAATAGGGTTAGGGTTACACAGTAGTCTGTTACAATGGTAGGAGATCTACATATTCAGACGCCAAGCTTGCCTTCCACGCCAAGGAAAGTCCCATCCGGACACGGGACGAAGTCTTCAATCTTGTATCTTCATAGTCCAGGAGTCCGGCCAAAGGTCATAGTCCGGCTATCCGGACACCCCCTAATCCAGG
This sequence comes from Aegilops bicornis, assembly GCA_021605145.1. Classification (NCBI taxonomy): domain Eukaryota; kingdom Viridiplantae; phylum Streptophyta; class Magnoliopsida; order Poales; family Poaceae; genus Aegilops; species Aegilops bicornis. Next base: position 169,010,861 of record CM038673.1, on the reverse strand, counting down.
ACTCCCTTAGGTCTCCTGACAAGGAGAGATACTTTAGTGAATTTAGCACATCTCCAAAGGGCAGTGCTGAAAGACGTCCGCGGAGGTAAACTCCATGATCGGCGCCCAATCGAATTCGGGCTGTAGCACTGGGCTAACAGGACTCCGGTAACCCGGGCTGTAGCAAGCTAGGCAGGACTCCGAATAACACCGCGTGACATTTCCCCGAAGGGACAGACATAGGAACGAAGTGAAACACATGCCGGCCAGTCAAGTGTCCAAGCAGTAGTCTTGGGCTAGCAGGACTCCGGTGAACCGGGTCAGAAGCGGACTACTATCGCCGTAAGCACGAGACTACATTTCCCCATATGAGAGGCTGCCAAGGATAAACAACTAGTTTGTCGGATCCCACACATACCAAGCATTTCAAACATACACACAATATGCTCAATATGTGTAGATACAACATGGCATCACAACATAACTCTACGACTCAAATATTTATTCAATAGGCTCCGAGGAGCGAGATATTACAAACATGGGTCTCATGACCCAACACTCGAAACATACAAGTCAAAGCACAAGCGGAAGCTAAACATGTCTCGAGTACGCATAACTATAAATGAAGAAGGCCGAGAAGCCTCGACTATCTACGAGATCTGCCGAGGGCACAAGATCGTGGCTGAGGTAACAAGCTAACCGTCAAGTCCAAGCGGAACTACTAGCGAGACCGAAGTCTCTCTCGCAAAGCGTAAAATAAGCAAACGTGAGTACAAACGTACTCAAAGAAGACTTACATCGTAACTAGCTACATATGCATCATTATCAAAAGGGGTGGTGGAGTTTGACCGACAAGCCAGCTTTGACTCGGTGGCTATCCTAAACTACGACCGCAAGTAACTCTTTTGAGGTGGCGCACACGAGTCCACATATTCACCATATCAATACACCAGTATGGATCCGCTCCCGTCTGCCTCGAGAACGCCATCCATAGCACTCACGCTTGTCTTGCGCATTTTAGAGTATCCACTTTCACTTGTCTATGAACTGATATAGGCAACCCAGAAGTCCTTCTCCGTGGACACGGCTATTCGAATAGATCATATTAACCCTGCAGGGGTGTACTTCTTCACACACGCTCTCACCACTTACCGCCGTTTACACGACATGTACTCGGCAACCTTCAAGCGGAAGCCCAACATGGGTGTCGGCCACGACCTACCTAAACACACAAGTCCCTAGTCCGTGTTTATCGCCTATTCGGGTTCCATCCGCAGGAGTCCGGCCGAGGTTTCCCATACGGCCCCGACGATGTGTACTGTGGTTCCCGAGACACCAAACGGGCGAATCGGTACATCAATATTGCAGCCTACTGCAACACAACCCACCCCTACGGCCGCTATGCGTATGCCCCCCAAAGATGCTACAAACACTGTAAACTAATTGCAACTCCGGACCGAGGACAAGAGTGGTTAAGAAGCCGAGAGGGTCCATTGGTTTTGGGCCCAATGCGTGGTAGTAACTGTTTCATGGATCACAAACACAGATCTCGGGCCTCGAGGACGGCTGCAATGAGACAACCCACCATGTACTCCTACATGGCCTCTCACCGCTACCTTTACCAAATCGTGTTCACACACTTAGCTCACACACGAGGGACATGTTCACACAACCATTCCAATTCATTCCCGATGAATCGGACCAGCTCAACTCTAAGCGATGGCGTGCATGACAACAAGCATGAATGAGTAGGCACAACATGGCTCAAACAACTCCTACTCATGCTAGTGGGTTTCATCTAATTCTTGTGGAATGACAGTCATGCAGAGGAAAAAGGGGTTCAGCTACCGCAGCAAGTAACACATGAGTCGTTGTTGTCCTAATGCAATAAAATAGAGCAGGAGCGAGAGAGTGGGATTATATCGGAATGAACAAGGGGTTTTGCTTGCACAGCGCACTTCAAGATAATATAGTTCTTCATCGGTGTCATCGAACAATCGTCGGGCCTAACGTCTCATCGAGAGGGTGCAATTACCGGCAAACAAGAGAGAACACAATCAATGCAATGCACATTCACATGAATGACATGTCATGTTTAAGGTACTGAATTCACCTAATGCAATGTCTAGCGGAGTTAATTGAAGTGGAATTCAAACTAGGTTAAACTCCAACTCCAAATGCTAGTTCATAAATTACCCCAATCATGATTCATCCTATTCAGTGAGGTTAACTTGTTCAAACATGCATGATCATGGCATAAACAGATTCTTCATATTTTTCGATCATTTTACATATATAAATTATTTAATTTGGAGTTACAGATTAAAAGTTATGAATATTTGAAGTTTGGGGTATTTTAAAATTTCCTGAATAATAATAATTCCGGAAAAGGGTTTCTTGCGTCGAGATGACGCGTTGGCATGACGTCAGCAGGTCAACAGGGCTGGTCCGGTCAAACTGACCGTGAGGTCCATCGTCAAGGGCACAACTAATTAACCAAGTTAATTAGCCTTAAGTTAATTCTAACTAAATTGTTTGTGGGGCGGGGCCCACTAATTGACGACTAACTAGCTAACTCACCTAGGTTAATTAGTGTTAAACTAATACTAACTAAAATGTCGTGGGTGGCCCACACGCCGCTGACACACGGGAAGGTCAACCATGGTCAAACCCGGTCAACTTCGCCGGAGTTGACCACTGCTCGTCATCGCCGTGAGCCGTAGGCAGCCGGAGGGTGCGGAGTTTCCTCCTCCGCGACCAAATGGCCGGCGGAGGCGTCTATGTGACGCGCTGGCGCCGTCCGCCGAGTAGTGGCAGCGTTGGGCCTAAGATGGCCGGAGTCGTCACCGGCGCCGACTGTGGTGGTCGCCGGAGCTCGGCGAGCCTCGGGCTCGACGCCAGTGCACTAGGGAAGAAGCCGATGGGCTAGGTGGCATCCGCGGGCCACCAGAAACACGCTGGTGCCCCGGGTTCGAGCAGAGGGGCTCGGGAGCGTCGAGCTCGTCGGCAATGGCGGACGGCGGATTCGGGTGCTCGCGGGGCGGCGGCTACAGGGCGCGCGCGAGAGAGAGAGGTGAGGGGAAACGACGGTGAGCTCACAATAGGTCGAAGACAGCTCACCGGCTCGGGCGACTGTAAGGCGCATTTAATCCGTCGATGGAGTCCGCGGCCGTGCTCGGGAAGACGACTCGGGGCGGCGATGCAGGGCTCCAGCGGTCGAGTGGGTTGGTGTGGATGACGCTTGAAGGCCATGGCGGTTCTCCTGGACCCATCGGGAGGCACGGGTTGGACGGTGGCGGCGGCGGAGCTCGTCGGTGCCGGCGGCTCCGTTCGGTGAGCTCAGGGAAGATGGCCAGGGGGGAAGAGTGTGTGCAGCGAGTGAGGGAGAGGAGCGAGGGGGCACGGGGCGTCGTCGTGGCGTCGCAAGGGGGGCGGGGAGGCTGCCACCCAAGCGCGGTGAGGTGGCCGGGCTCTCGGCCGCCACACCTCGCCCTGCCTCTTGGCAGAGGAAGACGACGAGCCAGAGGCGGTGGTGGGTCGGGCCACCAGCTGGGCCAGCGAGGAGGAGGGGGAAAAGGCTGGGCAGTTCGTGGCGCCTGTAAGTGGGCTGCCAGTGAGCTCTCTCTCTTCCATTTCTATTTAAATCCTGTTTTCTATTATTCTGTATCTGTTTTGTTTTAGTTTAGTAAAATACTAAACCATTTAGATAAATCCTGAAAATAATTGTGGGCATTAACTGAATTATTACAGAGGCCCTTAACTATTTTTTTTAGAATTGTTGGAGCATTTAAAAATATTAATAGTTTTTTTAAATGCCCCAATTCAAATACAATATGGTTTATTCAAATATCCAAAAATGTCTTTGAAAAATATCAATCATCTCTCTGGATATGGTTTTCACCCTTTTCCATTAATCCTGAATATTTTTTCAAACCAATTTGTGTTTTTGAAAATAATTTTTTGAATTTGAACCTATTTGAATTGCTTTGGTGCTAGGGCTTGGTCATCCCCATTTCAAATTTAAAAGAAATTTAGACATGATGCATGGATGCAATGCAACTAGTTACAAGCAAGCTCTAGGGCTGTGACAAAAACATTGACCAAAGTAGGTTGTGCCAAGTAGATGGTATCTTTGTATTTGCATTTTGAGCAAATAGTGATGGTTTGTTTTCCTATCATATTAATTACTGCACTGGGTTCAATTTGTGATGTTTGCAAGTCAAATTAATTTCCATATGGGCAGCAAAATGAAAAATATATATAATGCAATCTAGACTTTCCACTGATCATACCAAAGATAAGCTGAAACGCAATGAAAAGAACTGGTTGGCGTATTACATGGAGCTTATATTCACAGGTGCTTATTTTCTTAGGATAACTCGTAATAATTGTCCCTAAGAAACTTGGCTAATAGAACTGGCATACAAACAACATGTCACGATGATTGCAATGGACGAGTGACGTACCATAGCACACTGTATAGGCTCACCGTTGCCTCTCCTTTTTTAGCGATGTTCCATGAAATTGCCACATACATCTTGTACTTTTTCATTGTGTAACCCTATCTGCAAGTTGACACGGCTAATTTCAGACATCTCTACATGATACTACATTGCATATCCCTTTCGCATATTTAAACCACCAATTAACGATTGTGTGCGTACCATAAACTAGACATGACTCAGATATCTTTGGATGGCGAGGCACTCTAAGGGAGCCTAATGTAGTGCACTAGAATTCCTACATGCCACCTACGATTCTGTAATGTATCGCTTGTTCCTAAATATATGTCTTTGTAGAGATTCCAGTATGGACCACATACAAATGTATATAGATGCATTTTCGAGTGTACATTCATTCATTTTGCTCCGTATGTAGCCTATAGTGGAATCTCTAGAAAGACTTATATTTAGGAATGGAGGTACGAGGTAGTATCATGTATGACATCTACATATCTAATTGAGCAGCCAAGAGTAGAAATCATTGTCGCACAAAGGGATTACTTGTCGAAAATCCTAGCAAAGCACGTGGCGAGCACGTAACAATACAAGAGAGAGAGACGCACTTACAAGATCATAGCAATGCCTCGACCCGGGATCTTGGTTGGCCAAGCTGTTAGATCCGGAAGAAACATCATCCTTGTAGTTTTTGCCACCGCATAACAGTAACAATGACCGGTTAGTATATTTGAAGTACATCGGGCGGTGATGCTTTGGGCCGGGTTTAAAGGTGACAAGTACCTAGGCCATGGCGGGTGCTTGGCATCTCTCGAACAGTGGGAATCAGGTTAGAAATGTCGAGGGTGATGACGCTACCGCTGTCGGGTCCGTAAGGAGATCTAGAACCGTCGAGTAGGGTGTTTGTGGAGCGGCTCCGGTAGGGTGGACTATGGTGTGGGCGAAGCGGATCTGTGGCCGTGGACGAGGGCGTAGGTGAAGCTGCTCCGGTGGTTGGTTAAGGATGGTGTCGACGATGCAGATCTGCGGCCGTGGACGGGGCGTCAGAAGCTGCTCCGATTGTTGGGTTAAGGATGATGTCGACGATGCGGATCTGCGGCCGTGGACGGGGCGTCAGAAGCTGCTCCGGTGGTTGGGTTAAGGGGGAGAGGAAATGGGGGTGCCGTGTAGTGGGGGGAACCGGAAGTTACCAAAGCAGCCTCGACCTATCATGTAGATGAGGGCGGTATTGTAACTGTCGGTCTCCGTGCACCAAGGACAAAAGGGGGATTTCGCATGCTAAAGACTAAGGTGGCGGAAATTTTAGAAGGGGGCGGGAGATTTTGCCGCCATGAGATCGCTCGTATCTAGTTTCAACTAATTTTGGACCATGCTAGCGGGAAGGTCATGCTAGGCTGTGTACACGGGCACGCGTCAGCAGTTAATAACTGGTGTGAAGTCCACCCCAGAAAAAAGACAATAACTCGGGATGATGCGCCGATAACTTGGACGTTCGCACGGGCGCTGCCAATCGTACAGGGGTAGGGGCGCGTTCACAAAAAAAAGGGATCAAACGCTCAGCCTATGTATTTCTCGTGTAAATAGATAATTTAGTGCCATTGGTTATTTACTTTAAACATAATGCATTGACGTGTTAGTGTAGAGGCGCACAAAAAGAAATTGATATTGTAGTTAGCTACTTAAAAGTGTTACCTCATATGATTACATAGCCTCCATTTCATAAATTGTGTACCCGTTGAATTCATATATGAATATTACATATATTACTTCAAAATAGAAACTTAAATCATCCAAGACTAATGAATTTGAATGCAAGAGTAACAATGGTGCATGTGCATGATAGCTACATTGGTTGTTTGAAGAAACATCACCGTAACTTTGGCATGCACAACTGAAAAGGTTTATTTAAATAGAAAAAAATGTGATATGTGAGTGTCCAATCTTTATAGCGTTGAATCGATATTGTACCTTTGGCCACGATACGAAGTAGATATTGACTTATGTTCAAGTGATGCACGTCCGCGATCGCTAGATAGTGATACATGAATGAATTGTGCAATCTCTCTCACACGCATACATATCTCATTTCCCTGTGGGCATCGGAATCACACATGCGCACTTCGTGTATTTCTCTCCCTCCGTCAGGGTTAAATTCGTCTTTATACCCCGTCCTAAAAGTCTCCACACAGAAACACACACGCTCTCTATGTCTAACAACATGCCCACCCCTTTAATTCCGCGCACCCACATCCACTAATGTCTCTCACACATATGCTCTCTACCTATCCCTTAATATAGCTAGATATGTGTCACACAAACTCCTTCTCCCTACTAGCAAGATGCCCATGTGCGTTGCACGGAACATCAAGATGCATTTGTATGAGAAGTTTATCTTGTGGGAGAAAAGGATGAACGAGGGAATGCCTTATTTGCAAATGCGGAGAGGGGTGTGGGTATCTTTTTGCAAAATTGCCATATTTTCCTTCCTGTCCGTCGGATATAAATCGGATGGCCTATATTGCAGGATGGCAGGAACACCTTCATCACCAACTCTGTTTTTTTATAAGAGTAGAGATATGTGGGTGTCACTGCCCCCCCACACCCACACTTCCCAACACCGAAGGAGTAGGGTGACTGAGGGAGCTCCGGACTAGGGGGTGTCCGGATAGCCGAACTATCATCATCGGCCGGACTCCAAGACTATGAAGATACAAGATTGAAGACTTTGTCCCGTGTCCGGATGGGACTTTCCTTGGCGTGGAAGGCAAGCTTGGCAATACGGATATGTAGATCTCCTGCCATTGTAACCGACTTTGTGTAACCCTAACCCTATCCGGTGTCTATATAAACCGGAGGGTTTTAGTCCGTAGGACGAACAAAAATCATACCATAGGCTAGCTTCTAGGGTTTAGCCTCCTTGATCTCGTGGTAGATCCACTCTTGTAACACACATCATCAATATTAATCTAGCAGGACGTAGGGTTTTACCTCCATCAAGAGGGCCCAACCTGGGTAAAGCATCGTGTCCCTTGTCTCCTGTTACTATCCGCCTAGACGCATAGTTCGGGACCCCCTACCGAGATCCGCGGTTTGACACCGACATTGGTGCTTTCATTGAGAGTTCCTCTGCGTCGCCACCGATAGGCCTGATGGCTCCTTCAATCATCAACAATGACGCGGTCCGTGGTGAGACTTTTCTCCCGGAGAGATCTTTGTGTTTGGCGGCTTTACCGCTGCGGGCAATTCGCAGCCATCGGGAGCAGATCGAAGCTACGCCCACCGTCGGTCAGATTTGGAAGTTTAAACTATCTGGCCGATATCCGCAGAGACTTGATCTTCGACGGATTCGAGCCGCAGCCCAAGCGCACCGCCTTGTCTCGATGGGCATGATCTAGCTCTGCAGCGAGCGGTGCCACAGGGGCCGCATCCGATATCCGCTCTGACCTTTAATCCGGAGCCGGAATCCCCGACCGAGGACGAGGGGTTGGAAACCGCCTCGGGGCTACAATCTCTGACGATCGAGCCGAACTCCATCCCTGTCGCTGCGAAGACTCCGACTCAGGTGCGGACTCCTATCCGGACTCCGAACCCTCCGCGCCCTTGCTGATCGAATCCGATGGGGGGCCCGTTATGGAGTTCACGGCCGCGGACATCTTTCAGCACTCGCCCTTTGGCGACATCCTGAATTCACTAAAGTCTCTCTCTTTATCCGGAGAGCCCTGGCCGGACTACGGTCAGGACCGTTGGGATGCGGACAACGAAGAAATTCAAAGCCCACCCACCACCCACTTCATAGCCACTGTCGAAAGCTTACACGACGTGCTCGATTTCGACTCCGAAGACATCGACGGTATGGGCGGCGATGTAGGAGACAACAATGAACCAGCACCTATAGGATGCTGGACAACCTCATCTCATGATGTATACATGGTGGATACACCTAAAGGAAATGAAGACGAGGAACAACGGGACGCTACGAAGGATAAATCCCTCGAAAAGCAGTCAAAACGGCAACGTAACCGTCGAACAAAGTCCCGCCTCAACAAAGACCCAGCCATAGAGCGAGGCGAACAGCGGACAACGAACAAGCTATCGAGCAATCGTCCGAACAAGACAATTTGGATAAACAATCTGTCCCGGCGAAGACAACGATCCGGACGACCTCACGCCGGACAAACAATTGGAGCAAAATAACCTCCGAGAAAAGGCTCGTCGCCACCGCGTAGCCTGAAAAAGCGAAGCGGAAGCTCAAAACAGCGGAATATGCACTCGAGGATCGATGGAGCAAAGTATTCAGCGCCCTTGAACAAATGCACGGCGATCGCCCGAACAAAGAGCTACCCGAAAAGAAAGCTACTGCCGAATTCGACGAGGAGGCCTTAGAGCCCCCACAATTAAAAAGTAAGAAGGCCACCCGGTCGGATGGACGACCTCATGGCAAAAAGAGAGCGGCGAATGGCGCCGCTCACAAGCCAATATGCGATCCGCATAAGGATTCACATCAAGAGGATAGCCCAGTTAGGTCCATCTATGGGCCAAGAAAGCAGGCTCGTCAAAGCAATGCAATACGCCAAAATTCCGAAGATCACGACACACCCAAATATAGAGCGCGCACACCCCTATGTTTCACCGATGAGGTGCCGGATCATGAATTTCAGCGATTCAAACCCGTAAACATAAAGGCATACGACGTAACAATGCACTTGAGTTCCGGATCGAGGATTACATCCTCCACATACACATGGCTAGAGGAGACAATCTCCACGCCATAAAATATTTACCCTTAAACTCAAAGGGCCAGCTCGGCATTGGCTTAAAAGCCTCCCGAAAATACCATTGGAAGTCGGGAGAGCTCGAGGATGCATTTCGGGCAAATTTTCGGGGACTTATGTCCGCCCTCCGATGCGCAACGATCTAAGTCACATAACTCAACAACCCGGAGAGTCAGCCCGAAAATTCTAGAACAGGTTCCTTACTAAAAAGAACCAAATAGTCGACTGTCCGGACACCGAAGCCTTAGCAGCTTTCAAACACAACGTCCGTGACGAATGGCTCGCAAGACACCTCGGCCAAGAAAAGCCAAGAACAATTGCCGCATTAACAAGCCTAATGACCCGCTTTTGCTGGAGAGGACAGCTGGCTGGCTAGATGCAAGACCAGCACCCGAGTACATCCGAAATTAGGGATGGAAATGGAAATCACGACGCCGAAAAGATCGTCACCGAATAAGGAAAATGACCCAAATAGTATGGCGGTCAACGCCGGATTCAAAAGCTCTCGGCCAAACAACAAAAAACTGCCCCTAAAGGATAACAGTGACGAGCTATCCAACCTAAACAAGATTTTGGATAGACCGTGTCAAATACATGGTACCTCCGGAAGCTCGCAAACCATACCCACAGAGATTGCTGGTCTTCAAGCAGTCCGCCGACTTAACGCCGAACACAAGGGGCTCGACACACCAAATGCGGTGACGAAACCAAAAGAAGCACTCGAAAACGAAAAACTTTCCCACAGGAGGTTAAAACAGCAAACTCACTTCACGTGATCAAAGGGAAAAACAAAGCGGCGCTTCTAAAAGGCGCGCTGCACCTTAATCGTTGTCAAAACCAATCACCTTCGACCATCAGACTATTCCGATAATATCCTAACGCAGGATGGACTACCTTGATATTGGATCCTATAATCGACGGATTCCAATTTACACATGTCCTCATGGATGGCGGCAGTGACATAAACCTGATATATCATGACACAATCCGCAGGATGGGGATAAACCCAACCAAAATTCGCCATAGCAACACCCCCTTTAAAGGAGTTCTGCCAGGCCCATACGCCCTGTGCTCGGGCTCCATACTGCTAGAAGTTGTGTTTGGTTCATCCGACAACTTCCGTCGCGAAAGGTTACTCTTCCATGTCGCCCCGTTTAAAAGTAGCCATCAAGCACTATTGGGACGCGAAGCTTTCGCCCGCTTTAACGCAATACCACATTATGCATCTCTAACACTTAAAATGCCCGGTCCACGCGGCATCATCTCATTGAAAGGAAGTATTAAGTGTTACTCGAGCACGGAAGAAGGGGAGACTGCATCAATAGCTCCACAGCTATCCGGCTCCACTAGGCAAAGAACCTGCAATAGGTCATTCAAACCCCAGATACGGCTAGACGAGTCCGGCGCCCACTAGCGGCATACCCCCATACAAGGGGATGCATGCATGTATAACAAGAGACAATAAAGCTCAAATTTTATTCACTTCTTCGAACCGTACTTTGTTTATTTAAATATTAAGTACATCTTTCATACGATCCTTTTCTTTTAAAACTAAGTTCCTCTCTTTTCTGAGATGAACAACGTGCTACACCCGTCAGGATACGGCACAACGGAGACACAGGCGCAGACGCGTGCAGAGGGACCCGTTGCAAGGATTCTTTTCAGATTAAGACCTGCGTAAACCTTTTTTTCACCGTCTCTTGTTGATACACATGCCCCGGTTCCTTAATATAACCGAGGAGGAGGCTGGTGCTTTGGCATTGGCCGCACCAAAAATTTTTGGCGTGCATTCTAGACACCGGGGCTTAGGGCATTATTCTGCCCATTTTCATAAAGACCGAATACCTTAGGGAGTATTCGGCGTCTCGAAGTTAGGCCTTATATGCATCAGCTCGAATCATGTCTTTGGTCAAATGTTGGGTTGCCCGGCTCCTGTGTTTTGCTGCCTTATGTTCCGCTTTTCACGGCTAACGCGACACCGGAGAACTATCTGCGATTGTGCCCGGTTCGCCGGGCGAGCACCTCGAGAGAAAGCCAAAACTGACCTCATGATATAGCGAGAGACTGGTCAACCACTCGATGACTCACGGGAATGTTTAGAATTCCTCCGCATTAATGAAGGACCGGTTTTCGGTCGTGCACATACGCACTCGAATTCGGGAGAGTGCGGTGCCCTGTGGGCTATATAGTAGCCCCACCCTCGAACTCCTATGGCTAAGTGAAAGTGATAAAGCATTATAGTCCGATTGCCTGGTTTTCTACGCTATCACCTCCTTAACAGGACCAAGACGTTGGATTAAGAGTGAAAAAGCGCTTCCTTTTGCAAACACCCCCGCACTATGTGCGTGAAATGAAGCCAAGGACTGCCATCTTTCAAAGTTATATGCACATATACATAAACGGCCGCCTGTGGAGTAGTTTACTACTTGAACGCACAAGTATAAAAAAGCACTCATATTACATTGAAACATTGTTTTCACAAATCATACATGTCATTCCAACATAATATCCTTCGAAAGCACTGCGTCTCTATTAAACGAGCGCCCGCAGACTTCTTCAAAGTAGTGCTCGGCGGTACTCGGCTTCAGTCGAGTCTTGGGATGCAACGTCGGTGGCCTTCATCTTCGCCCAAGTATGTCTTGACACGGGCAAGAGCCATCCAGCGCTCCTCAATACACGCCGATCGCTTCATTGCGCCAATACGCTGCACCGCACTCAAGAAACCGGGCCAGATTACACCAAAATAGCTCTTGGTGGGGTCCGTCCGCCACAAGTGAGTCAAGACATGCTTCATGGCCAATCCGGACAATCGATTCAGCTCGGCCCATTCGCCAACCGATCGGTCAGCGGCAGAGGACGCTCCGGACTATGGAATTATGCGACCAATATAGCTCTTCCCTTCAGGCCCCTTCCGCCCCGGAAGTGCTCAACCGCGTCCACAGCACTCGCCGCCAAGTCCAGATAAGCATCCTCTGAACTCCATAATTTATCCAACGGAGCATACTTTGGATTTGTATATTTCCTCCGCAGCAGAAACGGTTTTCCAGCTGCAATTGCCCTTGCCTGACTCAGCTCCTCCTTGGCAGCTCTCAAAGCTGATTGGGCATTCTTGGATTCAGCGGCGGCCTTCTTTAGGCCCTCTTGTTCCGCTTGACGCTCTTTTTCAAGAATCTCGCAGCGATCGGTAGCATTCCTTAACTTTTTGGCCATCTCGGCCATCTCCTCTTTGCTTCGGCAGTGAGCGGGCCGTTCAGCTTCTAGCTCTTCGGCCGCCTTTAAAGCGGCCGCATTACTGCTCCTGGCTTGCTCTTTCGCTCGGGCAAGTTATGCCCGCAGCTCCTCAACGGCAGCGGCACCATCTGCATTAAGCATACACACAGTAAGACATGGGCGTCAAGCTCCCTTACCGTGTGTCCGCATAGAAGTCGCATACCTTGTGACTCGTCAAACCGCTTATTGACCAAAGACGATGTCGCGTCGCCTCGTCAAGTTGCCGCTTTAGTTCGGCATATTCATCATCCGCTGGCCTCCGGACGCCCGCCACCTGTTTAGAAGCGGCGATATGTTAAAAGCGAGAATTTGATCCTCGACACGTTGTCAATTTTGACAACATACCGAGTCTCGTGGGCTACTATCTATACAGTACGCATTTTATATGCATAACCGCCGAAGGTACATCATTTTTTGCGTACCTCAAATCCCGTCAGTAAGCTTCTGATGGCTTCATGCAATCCGCTCTCCGCGGATGCAATTCTTTCAATCACCGTACCCATTAGAGCACGGTGATCTTCTGAGATAGCCGCTCGCCCAAGCAGATCCTCCGACCGCACACCACTTGGCGCCGGACCTTCGGCCCCCGCCAGACTTGGGGGAACCCTCCGCGACGACACCTCCGGGTCGTCCGCTACACATGAGGGTGCGACAGGTGGAGGCGTTTCGCTCTCCATCATCTCCTAAGAAGATCCCCGAGACGAGCTCACGAGAAGGGCTGAGGTCCGAACTACAAGGTACAATTTTGGTTATCTTCATAAATAAATACAGGATGTTCCTCATTTACAAGACCCTTCGCTTTTACTTACGGCTCATTGGAGGGCTGATCCCTTGGGGAAATAGTGCGGCTGGGTTACTTCCCGGTAGCCCGGACTCTCCGACGAAGATTCCCTTCCTTTCTTTGAGGCCTTGACCTCCGGATCTTCTCAAGCGGTCCTCTTCTCTCCTCGGAAGGTGGGACTCTTAATCCCTTCTTCCTTGATAGCCTCCTTCGCAGGCGGTTGCTCCCCACTCCTCCCTTTGCCTTCTTCAAAAGGCGCGACCTTCAACATCTGGGTCAACATGGGATCCGGCGTGGTCTCTGGGAGGGGAGCCGGACACCTTATCAACTTTGCCTTGGCAATCCACTCCTGTTCAAGAAACGGCTCCTTTAAAGGGCATATATATAAAATAAATGAATGAACGGCTTGTCCGGTTACAGGACTACTTACTTGAGTATCTGGGCGATTGCAGCTTAGTCCTGCGTCCTCGGTCGAGTCTGAACACTTCTCTTGTGATCCGAAGAACAGTTTATACATCTCCACGGGCGTCGTGCCCATAATATTTTGGAGAGCTCGTGGTCCCTCCGGATTGAATTCCCACAGGCGGAGGGGCGGCGTTGCAGGGCTGAAGACGCCGGATCGCCATAACCTGCGCCACTGCAACCAGATTGATCCCTCTTTCCTGGAGGTCTCGAATACGGCCCTGCAGCAGGGGAACGTCCTTGGACGACCCCCAGTCGAGCCCCTTGTTGGCCCATGACGCCACGGCCGTGGTGGACCTGAGCGGAAGGCGAGGAGCGCCGCCCATTTGGTGCCCCCGAGCGGTGATATAAAACCACTCCGTTACACAAACCAAGCTCCTCTTGAAAGGAGCCCTCGGCCACTTGAGCATCAGCACATTTGCTTATGACCGCCCCTCCAAGACTTCTGCTTGCTGCCCCTTGATCGTCTTTGGCTCCACCTTGAAGGTTTTGAGCCACGATCCAAAGTGGGGGGTAATATGGAGGAAGGCCTCACATACAACAATGAATGACGAGATATGTAGGATGGACTCCGGATTCAAGTCATGGAAATCAAGCCCATAATAAAACATGAGCCCCCGCACAAAGGGGTCAGACGGGAAGCCTAAACCCCGACGGAAATGAGACACTGAACACCACGTTCTTGCCGGGCTCAGAGTGGGAATGACCTGCCTCGAGCAGCAGCCTATGGAGATCTCGCTGGTTAGATACCTAGCGTCTCGTAGCTTTAGCACGTCTTCTTCTGTAACGGAGGAAGACACCCATCGGCCATGCTGGTCGGAGCCGGACATCGTCGAAAGTCTGAAGCGTCTGAATCTGAAGCTTTGGGGTGTTGGAACTCGAAGCGCGAGGCGAACTCGATAGAGGGTGTAAAAAGGAGAGGGCCTTGGTCTCGTTATAAAGAGGTTGAATACCAAGAGCCCACCCCGTGGTCGATCAGGACTCGCCTTTGATAGAAAAGGCAGGCTGACGGGCACGGTTGGGTTACCCACGTCCGTATTGATGAGAACCCCGGAATAAGGGGGCACGATCTACACTTTGATAAGACGTGCCAAGGAAACCGCCTCGCTAAACACGCTGAGGTGGAACAATAAAAAACGATTCATATGAAGGCCTGGCCGTGGTGTGATGTCACGCCGCGGAATACGTCAGCAGATCTGTGCAAAAACTATTCTCTCCACGGTGTTATGTGGAACTTGTTTTGCGAGCGGACACTATCCTGGTGTTCACAATCTTCTATAAATTATTCGAGGAAGAACCCGCCTTGCAATGCCGAAGACAATATGCACGCCCGGACTCGTCGTCATTGAAGCCTGGTTCAGGGAGCTCTTGAGGAGTTCCGGACTAGGGGTGTCCGGATAGCCGAACTATCATCATCGGCCGGACTCCAAGACTATGAAGATACAAGATTGAAGACTTCGTCCCGTGTCCGGATGGGACTTTCCTTGGTGTGGAAGGCAAGCTTGGCGATACGGATATGTAGATCTCCGACCATTGTAACCGACTCTGTGTAACCCTAACCCTATCCGGTGTCTATATAAACCGGAGGGTTTTAGTCCGTGGGGATCTAACAACAATCATACCATAGGCTAGCTTCTAGGGTTTAGCCTCCTTGATCTCGTGGTAGATCCACTCTTGTAACACACATCATCAATATTAATCTAGCGTACGTAGGGTTTTACCTCCATCAAGAGGGCCCGAACCTGGGTAAAACATCGTGTCCCTTGTCTCCTGTTACCATCCGCCTAGACGCACAGTTCGGGACCCCCTACCCGAGATCCGCCGGTTTTGACACCGACAGTGACACCTCGATCTTGATACTAATCTATCGACTGGCTTCTCTCTCAAACATACACACACACACACACACACACTACCCGGCACCGAAGGAGTAGGGTGACACCTCAATCTTGATACTAATCTATCAACTGGATTCTCTCTCAAACATACACACACACACTACCCGGCACCGAAGGAGTAGGGTGGCACATCGATCTTGATAATAATCTATCAACTCCTCTTTCAAACACACACACACACACACACACACACACACACACTCGCTAGTTGTGCCTCTGTGCCTACCGCGCACACTCTCGATACGTCTTTCTCTCCCCCCCCCCAACAATGACAATAGAAGGGTGACAACTCGATCTGATCATAACCTGTCAATTGGTTTCTCTCTCAAACATTGTGTCTCGGTGCCTCGCTCGGTAGCCCCCTCGATTTGTAGACTTCTCATGGCACAAGACAAATTGTAGTGACGATGACGCTGAACCCAGTGTGCCTTGTTTTTACCGGCCTCATGTGATAGTTTTCACCACATTTCTCGTTAATTAACAAGGCAACCTTTTCTTTGTTACTACTAGTGAATCTGAAATCATTCGGGGCAGACATAAAATATATCACTTCAACCCAATTATCGCAGGAACTATTTTAAAAGAAATTAGCTAGCTGCCCGTGCGTTGCACGGAACATCAAGATGCATTTGTATGAGTAGTTTATCTTGTGAGAGAAAAGGCTGAACGAGGGAAGGCCATATTTAACGTGATGACGATCGTGGGTATATTTTTGCAAAATTGCCAGAGTTTCTTTCCTATCCGTTAGATATAAATCCGACGGGCTATATTGCAGGATGGCACGCAAACCATCATCACCAACTCTGTTTTCTACTCCCTCCGTCCAAAAATACTTGTCATCAAAATGGATAAAAATAGATATATCTAAAACTAAAATACGTCTAGATACATTTCCTTTTATCCATTTTGATGACAAGTATTTCCGGACGGAGGGAGTATTTGTCTTTTTAGAGATTTCAACAAGTGACTATGACCGGACCTTACCAACATACTCAAAAAAGTAGTCCATAATTTTGATGTTATCCTCTTTTCTTGGCGGTGCAGTGCCATCTGGATACCTCATAAATAAATCAAGGACAAATCTGACCCCTTCCTGAAAAGACATATGTAGCAAAATGACTGAATCTACACTCTAAAATATGTCTACATACACATCCGTATGTGGTAGTCCATTTGAAATCTGAAAAAGACATATATTTAGGAACGAATGGAGCATATATAAGAGTAGACATGGAGATATATATCCAGCATGGTCTACAACAAAAATGTGCTAGGCTGGTTAGCGCCGGATGCTCGCAACGTGATGTCATGAGTTCGAATTCTGTCTTTTAACTTTAGATTTGTATATTATATATTACTCTACTTATTTAATATATACTTCTTTCGCTCATCGTACTAACAATTGGAACCCATGAGTACTTAGAATATTAAGGATGGACTTGTTTCTTTTTAACTTTCTGTACGAAGTTGTAGCCACCCTGCAAGTCACGTGTACACCGTATATGCAATTAACTTTTTATAGAGGGACAATCATGCAGGCAATTAACTCAAATGGATTGGATACCACTCTATTATTTCCAGCATAAAGAGCATCTCCAACGGCAGCCGGCAAATTTCCTCCCGCTTCCTTCCGCGGAGGAGGACATCAACGCCAAATGCATACATTTTTACAACTCTAACCAACCAGATGAAATTCGTGCAAACACAGACTGATTTCATATAAGCATGAATGCTTTCGTATAAAAAAGCCGGATCTTCATATAAATATGATGGATTTCATTACATTTACATGAACTAAGAGGTGCCAATTCGGCTCTCTTGTATAATTAATACTCCCTCCGTCCGGAAATACTTGTCCTAGAAATGGATATATCTAGACTTAATTTAGTTCTAAATGGCCGCCTGCGGATCCCTTTGTCTTCCTCATGTCCGTCAGACATTTGCGGGGTCGACGAAGGTCCTCGAAAGAGACGAAGCAGCAAAGAAACCACCTGAATCCGCGGTCGTCACCTCGGCCGTGGCCTTCATGGGTCCCAAGTGGCGGCGGCCTCCCGTGTTCTACTTCTCCTTGATGATGGCGGCGGACACGGAGAAGCTGACCACCGACTCGTCGCTCTCCATGCACCCGACTTCTGTCTCTGCCTGCATGGCGCTGCCGCAGCCACGGGAGGCGCGCCCACAGACACGGGAGGCGCGGCCACCGCAGACATCGGTGGCGCTGATGCAGCAGCGGCGATGGCGCCGGCATGCTCGCCGCCCGTGCGGCATGGAGCAACTCACCACTCCTCATCGAGCTGAACTGAGCGGCGAAGTTGCTGAACCACGCTCTGCTTGGCGGCAACTGGCTCCGTCGGGCCAAGCGAGGTTGGTGAAGCACCGAGCGGCCTCACCCGTATCCGGAGGGCTCGGCGGGCCACCTAGCCGGGTAATATGCCGGAGAACGGCTCATCGGAAGCCATCAGAAGGGTGGAGAAAATGGTGAAGGAGGAGATGGGGGAGCGACAGAGGGGTGCGATTCTTGCCCGCTGTCTGTCTGGCCTCGTGTAAATAGAGGGCATATGGTAGGAGCTTGGCCGGCGTCTGGCCTTGTTTAAACTAAGGGCGGACGGGAGGAGCTCGGCCGGTGTTGCGTTTAATTCCGGCCCGCTCATGAACGGACGTGTGGCCGGAGTAGGATTCTCGGTTTGCATGCGGGTTTAACGGAGGGGTTTAATGGAGGCACCGGGCGTGCAGCGGGCGGCGCAGTACTACTCCTATTCGATTCGACATCATTAATGAGCCGTCAAATCACAAAGGCCCTCGCCTCTCGTGAAACCGACCGAGCTAGACTGCCCCGCCCTCTAGCCTTTTAAAAAATGTATATACTCCACTTTTGTACAGTAGTAGTATCGATGGATTGCGCCATGGAGCAAAACTTGAAATTAAAAAAAAGGTGGTACATATAGAGAGCGCTTGTGAACTATGTGTCATACATGGCAATAAATAAAGTACTACATGATACTTATATGATACATGGCGCAGGAGTACTAAGTATTATTAATACAGTTTTGCTAGAACTCATCTAGATGAGACATAATTTGTGGTCTCATTCATCTTTTATATCCATTGGATGTGATGCTATAAGATGTGCGTGTGCTGACGTGGGTTGTATTTGTTCTTGTGCAATGAACTGACCACTGCATGTCATGTTTGATAGTCTCAAGTCATTAAAAGCATACAAGCCCCACGTGAGAGTTAATGCACCATGCCTATGTGTTTACTAGTATTTGGTTTTCGTAAGATGACTTAATACTCACCTAGACGGAGGGAGTATTCGATTTGGACAAATGGCGCAGCTCCCAATACGCCTTTAATGCGCATTTAGGAGGGAGTAGCGGTTCCCGATATGTTGAACGGCCAATGCATCCTCTTCAATTAATGCATGAGGGAAGTAATGGGAGGAGGTCCGGGAAAAGAGGTTGCACGATGTGAATGCAACACAGTTTGCCCTCATTGCCCTCATATAAAGGCGCCCCTCCTCCATTCCAATGCATCTACCACATCGTACGCACCTAAGCACTTGCCTAAGCACCTACACTAAGTGCAAAAGAGCTCGCTCCAGACCCATGGCGGCGATGCGCGTGAGCGGCCAGCGGCTGCGCCAGATGGTCCACGACGCCGGCCTACGGCATGGCGCCGAGGATCGTCTCCTAACGGTGTTGGAGACAGGCTGGTGGATGGCCGCCGTGATGCCAACTACGACTCTCAGTTGGACCAGATGATCGTTGCCACCAGCAACAAGTTCACCGTCCTCAAGAAGCTCGAGGACGACATCGCCAGATTCTCCATTTCACGCGCCTGTGCTCCTCATGCCTGCCACCCTAATCGGCCTCCATGGCGGAACCTCTTTCAAGCTAATCGGTGGCCCCGCGATCGCCGTCGATGCCACGAAGAATGTCCACCTGAAGGTCGCGCTCGCCGCGAGGCGCCTCGCCCTACACGAATTCGTTGACCTACACATCCACGCGTACGAGAAAATCGTGTACATAGGTATCTACAAGGCCAGTGAGGACGCTACGACGTTGGCGTTCCTCAGCCGGCTAGAAGCCTTGGATGCCTTTGTTGAGAAGCACCTCGACCTCGCCACAAAAGCCGCCGCTCCTTAGCCGCCGGTCGGTGGCCCGGCGCACTAAGTTGAGGAGGAGGAGGTCGTACGTTCGTGGATCCATCTTTCTTCTTGCCTTCAGAACCACCATCGCGATCGCATCATCGTGGCCTTAATTCTTATTGTGTTGTTGCATTCTCGCTCCAGTCAATACCGACATGTGCGATCCCTTTGCTTAATTATATGCATCACGTAAATAGTACTCCATCCGTCAATTTATAAGTTGTGCTTACCTTTTCCATCAACTTCGTGCAACGCACGGGCATCTTGCTAGAAACACTAGAATATGTCTATATAATCCGTATGTGATAGTCCATTTGAAATCTCACAAATATTTAGGTACGGAGGGAGTAATATATTAGGAGTATATCAAAACAATAGTGATTTCTTTCAAGTTTATGAACAAATACTACTATTCTACTACTTTGGATCCATCGCAATGCACGGGCACATTGCTAGTAAAAGGAAAAGGCATGCCACATTCGTGTTGCACCCCCACACGCCCGGGAATCGGGAGTACAACACGGCCCGTCCGGCACGACACATAGCTTAGGGAAGGTGTGTTGCCTAGCAGTGGCGGAGCTTGAAGCAAAACGTTGGGCGTGCCAGTCTAGCCAGGCTATAGAAATTACCCTTGCGTTGACGTTCCATGCCTCAAAACTGGATGTACAACTACGTAAATCCTGCTAGGTTAGGCGGGCCAGGGCACGTGTTGGCCCTCACGTAGCTCCGCCCCTGTGCTTAGCATTTTCACTTTCATGTGGGACCGCCCATTGAGCAAACCGAGACCCCGCCAGCCGCCGGGTTGGAAAACAGGAACAAGGGGAAGATCTAGCTGTAGCACGGAAGGCAAGAAATTTTGTGTCAGACGAGGCTCGTTGATAGAGTAGGAGCATTCCGTACTAGTACTACTCCTACTAGTACTTAGTACCAAGTTTGTACTCCTAATACTATATTACTAGTACTACCACTATACAACTAGATGATACGTGCACGGCACAACATCGTAGGAACAAAAAACGGGAAGTTGTTTTGGGTGATTTATCTTTTTTTAAATCAACGTAGTATGAATAATATGATGTGGGGGCACCCATGAAGCTTATGTGGCTTGGTTGCATGGCTACGGAAGGTTAGAGAAAAATAAATAGATAATGTGTTTAGAGTGCACTCCACTAAATAGATATACTTTGGATCCATTGCAGCGGACCGACACATCTATATCTATACCCCTATATAGTGTGTGAAAAACTTTGAAAGTTGGTCATTGGATGAAGCCAATCCGACGGTACAAAGATGGAAAATCCGAGCACTCATGGCCATTGGATATCATCCACCAGATTCTCGCCACATGTATAATCTAGAAGACTCCATGGTTGAACTTAATTCATGACTAACTTTGCCACAACTAAGCTCGAGGCAAAGTTATTAATAAGTTCTTCAAAATGAGAGCCACAAGTTGGCAAGCCTAAGGGAATCTTGCCACATTTTTGTGTGTATGTCATGTGGGGCCGGTGTGGCTTGCCTAAGGTGTGGCTTGAACCAAACACTCACACGAGTTAATCAAACTTGCCTAACCTTACATTCCACCAGATTTTGCCACATGTTAGAATCCAGAGAACTCCACATGTAGAAACATAATGCACAAACCACCAGAATCTCATGCGTGCAATGCACGTGTACCTTACTAGTACTAGTCGGTAGTAGTAAGAAACAAATTCCAGTTTTGGCACGAGCTCGTCTTTGCGGGGAGCACCACAAGGCCTGCCGCAGGAGTTACATTTCCCTCTCGGGGCCCACAGGACCGAACTTCAGTGGCTTAGTGCCCGGCCTATGAGTCAATAAAATGCGGGCCTTAAATGCGGCTGGCCCACATGTCATTCTCATGGTGGTGGCGTGGTTCACAACTCACTCATTCGAGATGAACCGGCCGGTGGTGGCGTGGCCATGGCGAGGGTACCACAGCTGGCGTTGGGGCGTTACAAGGCGTAGATGGCCACACCGGCGGGTACTACCTGTAGTACATAAGTACTCCAGCTGAGGATTGATGCCCGGGACGAAATGTGTCACAACTTATTTGGATGAAAATTCGATGGTGCGGGAGTACGGGTCGGAGCAACCTGAGCGAGCAAACCGCGTCAATCGGGTGTGTCTGTGGTAGAAAGTTGATGGTCGCCGCAGCTCATTTGGCCCGCATGTCATGCACACAAAGGCAAAGGAGCGGTGGGGCCAAGAGGGGTGAGGGCACGAACAATCCTACCATTACATCAGCGACATGTGGGACCCATAAGCGTGGGTCCCACATCGGCGAAGGAAAGCGAGGCAAGGCAGTGATAGCCACATCAGAAGATCCATGTCCACGTCGGGGGACGTCGTGCCGTGGGTTGGAGCGGCGTCGTGGGAATCGTGTGTGGGTGTGGCAGTGGTAGAAACAAGAAACGTGATGGTCGCCGTGGTTCAACTTCCATGGACAAGCTGTCATGTCTGCTGACACATGTATATCAAAACTAGAGTGTTTATATTTCAAGCACATGAACAAGTATTATTCTACTAGTTTGGATCCATTGCAACGCACGGGCCAACACATTGGTAGTAGTAGTGTCCATCTCAATCTCTAGAGGCCTTCCCTCGTGTCGGCGTTCTGGGAACGGGGGTCCCCAGACTTGCCTGCCTGCGGCCTGCGGTGTGGCTCAAGTGGGGGCCCAGCGCGGCCCAGCTTCATCAGCTCAAGCTCAAGACCCTCGCGAGGGGCCAAGCCTCATGAGGCGGGGCAGCGTGAACCTTCCTCGGGAGTAGCTTGTCGAGGCAGGCTCACGAGGAGGCGGAGAGATCAAGGCGGGTACCTCACGAGGGTGCCCCATGGCGCAAGCCACGACGATCAAGACCGAGGCGGGCGCCCGGTGGCGCCGGCCAACTGTGATGTCCTTGTTTCCCCTTTGGTGCAAAGGAGGCAAGCACAGGCCAAGGCATCAGGCAAAGGTTACCGCTTCGGTGCAACAAGACCAAGACCACTAGAGCGGCGGGACGGAGGTCATCGTGGAGCCAAGGACATCATCACCGTCAGAGCCTTTGGCAGCCGAAGACCAACTTTAGTCAGATAAGTGTACTAGATGTTTCCCTTCAAAATGGCCAATTGTTGGCGCCCTTCCCGCTCATTATTTGTGAAGAGGCCCAGGGCCTCCCACTATAAATAGGACTAGCCACCATAAAGAGAAGGGGGGGGGGGACAAACCAAGGAAAGAGAGAGAGAGAGAGAGAGAGAGAGAGAGAGAGAGAGAGAGAGAGAGAGAGAGAGAAGCTGGACTCACCTAAGCAGGTCTATCGCGCCCGACTCAAGAACAGCCTCGCGAGGCTGTTCTTCCTTTGTACTATTCTTCATCAGCCCCAGAGGCAATCCACCACACCACACACTGGAGTAGGGTATTACACCACGGCGGTGGCCCGAACCAGTATAAATCCTGTGTCTCTTGTGCTGTTCATCGTTCCTAGTTTAGATCCCTTGCAAACCATTAACGCGTGAGCTGGTAGGGGAAAGATCTCCGTGCGCACCCCAGTGTTCGAACCTCAAGGGTCTGCCGGAACCCAAAATCCGACATTTGGCGCGCCAGGTAGGGGTGCGCCGGAATCTTTCTTCCGCTGGTCGCGTGTGATCTTCCGTCGTGTCCATGGCTGACGCTCGCCGAGCCCGCGCCGAGCGCCGGGCTGCTCGCGCCGCTCGAGTCGCCCAGACGGCTCCCGCCGGCGGACACCCCCGTCGTTCCCTGTCGCCTGCCACCAACGCCGCCACTGGCCTGGCGGGGAACGAGCAGCAGGCCTATTGGGGGGAGCTGCGCGACCTCTACCTCGTCCGTCGCGCTGGGCCGGCGCCTCAGGTCGTCGCAGCTCTCCTGGGCGGCTCACTGGCGCCACCTTCGAGACGCCATGTCAAGCCGTTCACCCGCCAGATCGCCACCGCCTCCAAGCGCCAGGGAGCCCCGCCGGGCTGGGTGGCGCCCGATGCCGACCTGCTCTTCAACTCGGACAATCACCCCTCCAACCCCGTCGGTTCAGGTGCGCTTCCGATGCTGTGCACCCCCACCATCTATGAAGTGGCTGTCACCAGGACCCTCATCGACGGTGGAGCCAACCTCAATGTGCTCTCTGTGGAGGCCTTCAGCCTCCTCCATGTGCCACCAGAGCGGCTCCAGCCCAGCAGACCTTTTTCGGGGGTCAGAGCCGGTTCCACCGCCTCCCTGGGGCAAATTCACCCCCCGGTGACCTTCGGCACCCGCGACAACTTCCGCACAGAGCTGATCGACTTCGACATCACCCCCATCGGCCTTCCTTACAACGCCATCCTCGGCTACCCGGCCTTGGCCCGGTTCATGGCAGCAACTCACCCGGCGTACAACCTCATGAAGATGCCCGGGAGCAGCGGCGTCCTTACCGTGTCAGGAAGCACCGGAGATGCACTGCAGGCGCTCAAGCTTGTTTTCAAGGCGATCAGCGGCACGGCCACAAATACCGACGCCCCGAGCCCAAGGGGGCCGCGCCGTCTAAGAAGAAGCAGCTATTCACTCAAAACAAAGCGGAAACCAAGAAGGTGCCGGTCAGCGAGGACGGGTCCACTGACGCCCCCTTCACCATAGGTGCAAACCTCGAACCCGAGCAGGAGGAGGCCTTGGTGAAGTTCCTACGCGCGAACAAGAAGGTGTTCGCATGGAGACCTGATCAGCTGGCAGGGGTCCCGAGGGGCGTGATTGAGCATCACCTCAACGTGTGCCCCAATGTGCGCCTCGTGAAGCAGAAGGCGAGGCGACAGTCCACAGAGAAACAAGCTTTTATCATCCAAGAGACCCGCAAGCTAGAGGCCGTAGGGGTTATTCACGAGGTCCGCTACCCGGATTGGCTGGCCAACCCAGTTGTCGTGCCAAAAAAGGGGGGGAAAGGAACGTATGTGTGTCGAGTTCACCAACCTCAACAAGGCCTGCCCACAGGATCCATTCCCGCTTCCCCGCATCGACCAGATTGTCGACTCCACCGCTGAGTGCGACCTGTTGTGCTTCCTGGATGCCTTCTCAGGCTATCACCAGATCAAGATGGCGGTGGAAGACGTGGAGAAAACGACTTTCCTGACCCCATGCGGAGTGTACTGCTACACCTGCATGCCGTTTGGTAATGCGAATGCGGCGCGACCTTTCAGCGGCTGATGCACATCGCCCTGGGCCAACAGCTCGGGAGGAATGCTGAGGCGTACATCGATGACATTGTAGTGAAGTCTCGGGAGGCGAGAACCCTGATACAGGACTTGGAAGAAACCTTCGCGAGCCTTGATAAAGTGGATCTGCAGCTCAACCCGGAGAAGTGCGTATTTGGAGTCCCCTCGGGCAAGCTCCTGGGTTTCCTCATGTCCCATAGGGGTATCGAGGCCAACCCGGAAAAGGTCAAAGCAGTCGAAGACATGAGCCCGCCAAAGACCCTCAGAAAAATGCAGAAACTCACCGGGCGCGTGACCGCGCTAGGATGTTTCATCTCCAAGCTGGGGGAACAAGCACTGCCATTCTTCAAGATGATGATGAAGAAGGGCCCCTTCAAATGGACTGAAGAGGCTGACAAAGGCATTCCAAGAACTCAAGAGGTACCTTGCCAGCCCTCCGGTGATGGTAGCTGCGCGTCCTCGGGAGCCTCTGGTGCTCTACCTCGCGGCCACCCCCTACTCCGCCAACAGCACTGGTAGCGATCGGGGAGGAGCATCAGGCCAAGGCCGCAACTGCCCTCCAGGCAGGAGCGAAGCGAAGCCAAGAGAGCCTCACAAAGACCGCGGTCGCGGCCGAAGGGGATCAGCCGCAGCAGGAAAGCGCGCCCGGAGCAGAAGAGGCCCCACCAAGCGACCAGGCGCTGGGGGCTCCGCCGTCTCGGGAGGCACCCCAACCCTCACGGAGGGCGCGAGCAGCGCCCAGCGCTCCTGACCTCGTTGAGCACCCGTGTGCCGTCGGCCGACGGTGCTACGGGATGCGAGGGCACGGTACCCCATGCCCCCAAAACTCCTCCTCGCGCTATTGGTAGCCTCACGCATGAAGCGAATTCTTCGATATTTGGCTTAAGCTGTGGCACTACTTCCAAGGTCATCCCATCAAGGTCGTCTCAGCATACCCTCTGGAGAGGGTGCTCAGGAGCCCCAACCCAGCTGGAAGGGTCGCCGAGTGGAACATCGAACTACAAGCGTTTCAGCTAGAATTCAGCACAAGCAGAGTCATCAAGGGGGCCGCATTGGCAGATTTCATGGCAGAATGGACGGAGGCACCCGGCCTCGAAGCAGGCGAAGACCGATCACTTTCTCCGGGGAGCGAGGCACCGGACGGCTGGGTCATGTACTTTGACGGGGCATTCTCCCGGCATGGCGCGGGGGCCGGCGCAGTGCTCGTATCGCCTACTCAGGACAAGCTCTATTACGCCCGTGCAGCTCTGTTCCAAAGACGGGAAAAGGTCTCCAACAACATAGCAGAGTATGAAGGCACGATAGCCGGCACGAGCCGCAGTCGCTTTGGGGGTAAAGCGCTTCATCATCAAGGGCAATTCACAACTCCTCGTCAACTTCTCCAACAAGATATACGAGCCGAAGGACGAGCACATGGAAGCCTACCTCGCGGAGGTTCGCAGGATGGAGAAACAGTTCTGGGGGCTGGAGCTGCAGCATGTGCCTCGCGGCACCAATCAAGAGGCGGATGACATCGCCAAGAGGGCGTCCAGGAGGCTGCCTCAGGAGCCTGGCGTCTTTGAGGAGCGACTCTTCAGGCCCTCAGCGGCACCCTCATTATCAAGCGCGGCGCAACCTCAGGAGGAGCTCCCCGGCCGCTTTGCCTCGGGAGCCACTGGTGCGGCCCGGCCTCGAGGCACGCCTGCTCCTGGCGTTGGAGCCTCGGGAAGGGTCTTTGGATCACAGAGCTCAAGAGCTACTTGACGCGGGGGACCCTGCCGGAGAAGGAGGAGGAGGCGGAGCGTGTGGCACGACAAGCCATGGCCTACTGCATCAGGGATGGAGAGCTTTACCAGAGGCGACCGAATGACGTGTCCCTATGCTGCATTTCCAGAGAGCAAGGGAAGGAATTGTTGGAAGACATACACGACGGAGACTGTGGGCATCACTCATCGTCATGGACCCTCGTTGGCAAGGCGTTCCGCAGCGGGTTCTACTGGCCCACAGCACTCAGCGACGCTGTTGACCTGGTAAAGGCTTGCGAGGCCGTTTGGGGGCTGGACATTCTAGGCCCGTTCCCTTGGGCGTCAGGGGGCTATCGCTACCTCTACGTCGCCGTGGACAAGTTCACCAAGTGGGCTGAGGTGGAAGCTGTCCGCACCATCCCAGCGGGCTCTGCGGTCAAGTTCATCAGGGGCCTCGTGAGCCGGTTTGGGGTGCCTAACCGCATCATCACCGACAACGGCTCGCAGTTCACCAGCAACCTCTTCAAAACTTATTGTGCTAACCTTGGAACGCAGATATGCTACGCCATGGCGCACCCGAGTAACGGCCAGCCGAAGCGAGCTAACGCGGAGGTCCTGAAGGGCCTCAAAACCAGGACCTTCAAGAAGAAGGCCGGAGGCCTGGCGGGGCTGGCACGACGAGCTCCAGTCCGTGCTGTGGTCCATCCGCACGACCGCGGCCAAGCCGACTGGCGAGACCCCGTTCTTCCTCATCTACGGAGTAGAAGCCGTCCTCCCTCACAAGGTCAGGCGTCGCTCCACACAGGTCCTGGCGTTCGACGAGGCGCAGCAGGACACCATGCGGGGGACGAATCTTGTGCTGGGGGAGGAAAATCGTCAAGATGCCGCTGCAGCGCAAAGGTATCAACAGCGCCATGATACCACTGCCGCAACATCCGCCCCGGACTCTTGAGGTAGGGTACCTCGTGCTCAGACGGGTCCTCTCCAGGGAAGGGTTGCATAAGCTTTCTCCCATGTGGGAGGGCCCGTTCAAGGTTGTTCATGTTTCCAGGCCCGGCTCCGCACGCTTGGAGACTCAGGAGGGGATGCCCATCCCGAATGTGTGGAACATCCAGCATCTCCGGAAGTTCTACCCTTGAAGAAAGGCCCGGAGCCTGTGAAGAAGGCGAACGCCTGTGAAGCTCATTTTCCCGAGAAAGGCCCGGAGCCTGTGAAGAAGGAGAACGCCTGTGAAGCTCATTTTCCCGAGAAAGGCCCGGAGCCTGTGAAGAAGGCGAACGCCTGTGAAGCTTATTTTCCCGAGAAAGGCCCAGAGCCTCTGAAGAAGGCCAACACCTGTGAAGCTCATTTTCCTGAGAAAGGCCCGGAGCCTGTGAAGAAGGCGAAGGCTTGTGAAGCTTATTTTCCCGAGAAAGGCCCGGAGCCTGTGAAGAAGGCCAATGCCTGTGAAGCTCGCCGCCCGTGACACTCTCACGTAATAATGAGTTGGGGCTGTACATGCCCCGGAGTCTCCGGAGAGCCGCCCTCGGGCCTCGGGGGCTCCCACCCACGCCCAGTGGCAACACTTAGCTCCGCGCTGGAGAGAAGACGTCGAAGACAAGATTAGGTGCCGGACGCGGCTTTTTCATTTGCTTTCTGCAGTTGGCTTGTTGTTCCTATTTGAAGTTTTATTGAAGTTGTTGCCATCCTTGGCTTGTGATTCTTTGTCTTTCTCGCTCACTTGCCTCGATTTCTCTCGCGCAAGTCTCGCGAGGGAGCACCGCGGGCACGCTCGCGGGTGTTTTCTTCCCCTGTCGTTTGAAGCTTTCCTATCCAGGTCCACTACGGGAGCATGCTACCTCTTGAGCACTGCGTTGGATTTCCCCGAAGAGGAGAGGATGATGCAGTAAAGTAGCGTAAGTATTTCCCTCAGTTTTTGAGAACCAAGGTATCAATCCAGTAGGAGGCTACGCACGAGTCCCTCGTACCTGCACAAAACAATAGCTCCTCACAACCAACGCGATTAGGGGTTGTCAATCCCTTCACGGTCACTTACGAGAGTGAGCTCTGATAGAGATGATAAATAATGTTTTTGGTATTTTTTATATAGAGATGCAAAGTGAAAAGTAAAAAGCAAAGTAAAAACAAAGCAAGTATTAAAGTGATGGAGATTGATATGATGAGAATAGACCCCGGGGCCATAGGTTTCACTAGTGGCTTCTCTCAAGAGCATAAGTATTCTACGGTGGGTGAAAAAATTACTGTTGAGCAATTGACAAAATTGAGCGTAGTTATGAGAATATCTAGGTATGATCATGTATATAGGCGTCACGTCCGAGACAAGTAGATCGACTCCTGCCTGCATCTACTATTATTACTCCACTCATCGACCGCTATCCAGCATGCATCTAGAGTATTAAGTTAAAAATAGAGTAACGCCTTAAGCAAGATGACATGATGTAGAGGGATAAACTCATGCAATATGATATAAACCCCATCTTGTTATCCTCGATGGCAACAATACAATACGTGCCTTGCAACCCTTTACATCCTTTGGGTAAGGACACCGCAAGATCGAACCCAAAGCTAAGCACTTCTCCCATTGCAAGAACTACCAATCTAGTTGGCCAAACCAAACTGATAATTCGAAGGGACTTGCAAAGATAACCAATCATACATAAATAATTAAGAGAAGATTCAAATATTGTTCATAGATAAACTTGATCATAAACCCACAATTCATCGGTCTCAACAAACACACCGCAAAAAGAAGATTACATCGAATAGATCTCCACGAGAGAGGGGGAGAACATTGTATTGAGATCCAAAAAGAGAGAAGAAGCCATCTAGCTACTAGCTATGGACCCGAAGGTCTGAAGTAAACTACTCACACTTCATCGGAGGGGCTATGATGATGATGTAGAAGCCCTCCGTGGTGGATGCCCCCTCCGGCGGAGCTCCGGAACAGGCCCCAAGATGGGATCTCGTGGATACAGGAAGTTGCGGCGGTGGAATTAGGTTTTTGGCTCCTGTTCTGATCGTTTGGGGATACGTAGGTATATATAGGAGGAAGGAGATGCGTCGGTGAACAACAGGGGCCACGAGGCGGCGCCCCCCACCTCGTGGCCGCCTCTGTTACTTCTTGGAGTAGGGTCCAAGTCTCCTGGATCACGTTCGTGAGAAAATCACGTTCAGAAGGTTTCATTCCGTTTGGACTCCGTTTGATATTCCGTTTCTTCGAAACACTGAAATAGGCACAAAACAACAATTCTGGGCTGGGCCTCCGGTTAATAGGTTAGTCCCAAAAATAATATAAAAGTGGAAAATAAAGCCCAATATAGTCCAAAACAGTAGATAAAGTAGCATGGAGCAATCAAAAATTATAGATATGTTGGAGACGTATCAGGCATCCCCAAGCTTAATTCCTGCTCGTCCTCGAGTAGGTAAATGATAAAAAGTGAATTTTTGATGCGGAGTGATACTTTGGCATAATTTCAATGTAAATCTTCTTAATTGTGGTATGAATATTCAGATCCGAAAGATTCAACACAAAAGTTCATATTGACATAAAAATAATAATACTTCAAGCATACTAACTAAGCAATTATGTCTTCTCAAAATAGCATGGCAAAAGAAAGTTCATCCCTACAAAATCATATAGTTAGGCTATGCTTCATTTTCGTCACACAAATATGTTCCCAACTTCTATACCCCTGATGACAAGCCAAGCAATTGTTTCATACTTAAATAATCTCAAACTTTTTCAATCTTCACGCAATACATGAGCGTGAGCCATGGATATAGCACTATGGGTGGAATAGAATATGATGATGGGGATTGTGTGGAGAAGACAAAAGGAGAAAGTCTCACATTGACGAGGATAATCAACGGCTATGGAAATGCCCATCAATTGATGTCAACATGAGGAGTAGGGATTGCCATGCAACGGATGCACTAGAGCTATAAATGAATGCTCAACAAAAGAAAACTAGTGGGTGTGCATCCAACTTGCTTGCTCACGAAGACCTAGGGCATTTGAGGAAGCCCATCATAGGAATATACAAGCCAAGTTCTATAATGAAAAATTCCCACTAGTATGAAAAAGACAACTTATGAGACTCACTATATGAAAAACATGGTGCTACTTTGAAGCACAATATATGAGACTCACTACATGAAGAACAAGGTGCTTCTTTGAAGCACAATATATGAGACTTACTACATGAAGTACAAGGTGCTACTTTGAAGCACAAGTGTGGAAAAAGAGATAGTAACATTGCCCTTTTTATTTTTTATTTTTTTGGGGCCTTTCTTTTTTCTTTTTGGCCTTTCTCTTTTTTTTTGATTGGGCAATGCTCTAATAATGATGATCATCACACTTCTATTGATTACAACATAAGGATTACAACTCAAAACTAGAACAAGATATGACTCTATATGAATGCCTCCGGCGGTGTACCGGGATGGTGCAATGAATCAAGAGTGACATGTATGAAAAATAATGCATGATGGCTTTGCCACAAATACGATGTCAACTACATGATCATGCAATGGCAATATGACAAAAGTAAAGTATGTCAATAGGAACGGTGGAAAGTTGCATGGCAATATATCTCGGAATGGCTATGGAAATGCCATAATAGGTAGGTATGGTGGCTGTTTTGAGGAAGATATAAGGAGGTTTATGTGTGATAGAGCGTATCGTATCACGGGGTTTGGATGCACCGACGAAGTTTGCACCAACTCTCAAGGTGAGAAAGGGCAATGGACGGCACCGAAGAGGCTAGCAAAGGCGGAAAGGTAAAAGTGCGTATAATCCATGGACTCAACATTAGTCAAAAGAACTCATATACTTATTGCAAAAATTTAGAAGTCATCGAAAATCAAGTACTACGCCAAGATGCTCCTAGGGGATAGATTGGTAGGAAAAGACCATCGCTCGTCCCCGACCGCCACTCATAAGGATGCACAAGCCAGGTACACTTCATGTTTCAAATTTGTTACAGAACTTTAACCATACGTGCATGCTACGGGATTTGCTAACTTTAACAGAAGCATTCTTTAAATTCATAATCACCCAACTAGCATGACTTTAATATCACTACCTCCATATCTCAAAACAGTTATCAAGTATCAATCTTTTCTTAGTATTCAACGCACTCAAAAGAAAGTTTCACATATCTTGAATACCAAGTATATTAATTTTAAGCAAATTACCATGCTATTAACGACTCTCAAAATAATCTAAGTGAAGCATGAGAGATCAATAGTTTCTTTAAAACAAATCCACCGCCGTGCTCTTAAAAGATCTAATTGAAGCACTAGAGCAAAAATTATCACGCTCAAAAGATATAAGTGAAGCACTATGAGCAAAACTATCAAGCTCAAAAGATATAAGTGAAGCACGTAGAGTATTCTATCAAATTCCAATTTATGTATGGCTCTCTCAAAAGTTTTGTACAGCAAGTATTATTGTGGTAAACTAACAAGCAAAGACGCAAATAATACAAGACGCTCCAAGCAAAACACATATCATGCGGTGAATAAAAATATAGCTCCAAGTAAATTACCGATGGAAGTAGACGAAAGAGGGGATGCCTTCGGGGGCATCCCCAAGCTTTGACTTTTTGGTGTCCTTGGATTATCTTGGGGGTGCCATGGGAATCCCCAAGCTTAGGCTCTTGCCACTCCTTGTTCCATAATCCATCAAAAGAATTTACCCAAAACTTGAAAACTTCACAACACAAAACTCAATAGAAATCTCGTGAGTCCGTTAGAGAAAGAAAACAAAAGACTACTTTAAGGTACTGTAATGAACTCATTCTTTATTTATATTTGTGTTAAACCTACTGTATTCCAACTTCTCTATGGATTATAAACTATTTTACTAGCCATAGATTCATCAAAATAAGCAAACAACACACGAAAAACAGAATCTGTGAAAAACAGATCAGTCTGTAGTAATCTGTAACTAACGCAAACTTATGGAACTCCAAAAATTCTACCAAAATAGGAAGACCTGGACAATTTGTTTTATGATCATCAGCAATTGGAATCAGTATTTTATCACGTTTTGGTGATTTTTAACAATTGTTTTCGTGAACAGAAAGATTCTGGAAATTACAGCAAGATCAAATAACTATCATCCAAGAAGATCTTATAGGTCTAACTTGGCACAAACACTAAT
This sequence comes from Aegilops bicornis, assembly GCA_021605145.1. Classification (NCBI taxonomy): domain Eukaryota; kingdom Viridiplantae; phylum Streptophyta; class Magnoliopsida; order Poales; family Poaceae; genus Aegilops; species Aegilops bicornis. Next base: position 168,978,014 of record CM038673.1, on the reverse strand, counting down.
TAAAACATAAAACCACATCTAAACAGAGGCTAGATGGATTATTTATTCCTAAATAGCAAGGAAAAATATTGGGTTGTCTCCCAACAAGCGCTTTTCTTTAAAGCCTTTTTAGCTAGGCATTGAGATTTCAATGATGCTCACAAGAAAGACAAGAATTGAGGCACAAAGAGAGCATCATAAAACATGTGACAAACATACTTAAGTCTAACATACTTCCTATGCATAGGCATATTATAGCAAACAAATTTTCGTAGCAAGCAAAAACTAGCATATGCAAGGAAGCGGAAAGGAACAATAGCAATCTCAACATAACGAGAGGTAATTTAGTAACATGAAAATTTCTACAACCATATTTCCCTCTCTCATAATAATTACATGTAGGATCATAAGAAAATTCATCAATATAGCTATCACAAAACATATTCTTAACACGATCCACATGTATGCAAAGTTGACACTCTTCCAAAATAGTGGGATTAACATTTACTAAAGTCATGACCTCTCCAAACCCACTTTTATCAAAAATTTCATAAGATTGAATATTCTCCAAATATGTGGGGTCTAAAGTTGACACTCTTCCGAACCCACTTTCAATATTATTGCAAACAATATTATCAATCTCATATTCATCATGGGGATTAAATAAATTTTCAAGATCATAAGAAGAATCACCCCAATCATGATCATTGCAACAAGTAGTAGACATAGCAAAACTAGCATCCCCAAGCTTAGGGTTTTGCATATTATTAGCACAATTGACATCAAGAGAATTTATAGTAAAATCATTGAAATCATGATTTTCATCGAGGGAACTATCAAGCACGGGTGCAATAGCAACGATCTCATGTTTAACATACGGAACTATAGCAAATTCATCTTCATAAACATTGTCATCATGGCCACAAGAATAGCAAGCATCATGTCATCAAGGGATATTTCAACCAAATCGTCGGAATCATCATTGTCTATAGATTCATGCATATCATTACTTTCTTCCAAAGCAGCGGTCATTCTTTCAATAAATTCTTGGACATAGACATTATGAGCAAGGTTTTCATTGCAATAATTAAGTATGACGGAATTTTCAGATTTGTTGAGAGTAAAATCATACTTTTAAATCAAAGAAGCAACTTCATGAGCACCCTTAAAAACGACAAATTCTTCAATTTGTTCGATATCATAGTAACTATAAACACCCTTTGCATAAGAAGATAAGATTTCATTATCATTCAACTCACATAGGTAGGGAAGGTGTTTTTTCGGGTTCTTAGAGCAACAAGTAAAATCACACATTTCACAAAGATTCAAAGCATAGTATATCAAACTATTTATATGATACCATAAGAGCTTCCCCTTTTCAGACAAACGATGACGCACAAAATGAGCATGCTCATCTAAAGATTTCACATCAACTAGGCTAGTTTGGGTTTCAAAGACGAGCGCATAAGGATCGAAGATGATCCAAGTAGAACACTTTAAGTGGATCCATATCAATAGATTTTCAGCAAGCGAAGATTCAAGCATATAGAAGGCACAAGGAAACACAAACAAAGATACATACAGGAAGAAGGCGAACAAAAAAGAGAGGGCGAATAAAACAGCAAGGGTGAAGTGGGGGAGAGGAAAACGAGAGGCAAATGACAAATAATGTAATGCGGGAGATAGGGATTGTGATGGGTACTTGGTATGTCTTGACTTGAGCGAAGACTTCCCCGGCAACGGCGCCAGAAATTCTTCTTGCTACCTCTTGAGCACTGCGTTGGATTTCCCCGAAGAGGAGAGGATGATGCAGTAAAGTAGCGTAAGTATTTCCCTCGGTTTTTGAGAACCAAGGTATCAATCCAGTAGGAGGCTACGCACGAGTCCCTCGTACCTGCACAAAACAATAGCTCCTCGCAACCAACGCAATTAGGGGTTGTCAATCCCTTCAAGGTCACTTACGAGAGTGAGATCTGATAGAGATGATAAATAATATTTTTGGTATTTTTTTTATATAGAGATGCAAAGTGAAAAGTAAAAGGCAAAGTAAAAACAAAGCAAGTATTAAAGTGATGGAGATTGATATGATGAGAATAGACCCGGGGGCCATAGGTTTCACTAGTGGCTTCTCTCAAGAGCATAAGTATTCTACGGTGGGTGAACAAATTACTGTTGAGCAATTGTGATGAATTGAGCATAGTTATGAGAATATCCAGGTATGATCATGTATATAGGCATCACGTCCGAGACAAGTAAACCGACTCACCTTGCATCTACTACTATTACTCCACTCATCGACCGCTATCCAGCATGCATCTAGAGTATTAAGTTAAAAACAGAGTAACGCCTTAAGCAAGATGACATGATGTAGAGGGATAAACTCATGCAATATGATATAAACCCCATCTTGTTATCCTCGATGGCAACAACACAATACGTGCCTTGCAACCCTTTCTGTCACTGGGTAAGAACACCGCAAGATCGAACCCAAAGCTAAGCACTTCTCCCATTGCAAGAACTACCAATCTAGTTGGCCAAACCAAACGGATAATTCGAAGAGACTTGCAAAGATAACCAATCATACATAAAAGAATTCAGAGAAGATTCAAATATTGTTCATTGGTAAACTTGATCATAAACCCACAATACATCGGTCTCAACAAACACACCACAAAAACAAGATTACATCGAATAGATCTCCACGAGAGAGGGGGAGAACATTGTATTGAGATCCAAAAAAGAGAGAAGAAGCCATCTAGCTACTAGCTATATTCCCGAAGGTCTGAAGTAAACTACTCACACTTCATCGGAGGGGCTATGATGATGATGTAGAAGCCCTCCGTGGTGGATGCCCCCTCCGGCGGAGCTCCAGAACAAGCCCCAAGATGGGATCTCGTGGATACAGGAAGTTGCGGCGGTGGAATTAGGTTTTTGGCTCCTGTTCTGATCGTTTGTGGGTACGTAGGTATATATAGGAGGAAGGAGTACGTCGGTGGAGCAACAGGGGGCCCACGAGGCAGGGGGCGCGCCCTAGGGGGGGGCCCACCCTCGTGACCGCCTCTGTTACTTCTTGGAGTAGGTTCCAGGTCTTCTGGATCACGTTCGGTGAGAAAATCACGTTCCCGAAGGTTTCATTCCGTTTGGACTCCGTTTGATATTCTGCTTTCTTGAAACACCGAAATAGGCAAAAAAACAGCAATTACAGGCTGGGCCTCCGGTTAATAGGTTAGTCCCAAAAATAATATAAAAGTGGAAAATAAAGCCCCATATAGTCCAAAACAGTAGATAAAGTAGCATGGAGCGATAAAAAATTATAGATACGTTGGAGACGTATCAGAGCACCCCTCCCAGTCCGTGCCCCATGGGCATCGCGACGCGAACACATGACCTGGGTCGGTCGCCTCCACAACTGAGACCGGAAGCTACCCCTCCTGACTAATCCTTGCAGGACATGAAGCGCGCGGCGAGGCCTCGGCCTCGGGAAGCAAAGACCGCGACAGGTCCCCCTGAGCTAAGTAATTCCCTCACGCGGGCATGCGGCACAAAAGCACATCACAGAAATAGCGGAAACATCATGATAATTAACAGCAACAGTTCAGCACGCCCCCACGGGGCCCTACACTACTTTCTCTTTGCGCAGTGAAGGGAGAAAAAGAACAAAACATGCACGACTTGCTCGGCACCAACTCGCGACGAAGGCTCGTACTGCCTCCGGAGCTCAGTCAGACTCCTCCTCGCGCTTCACCGAGGCGCGACGGCGGACTGACCCGCTACCTCCCTCCAGGCGGGCGCGACGGCACGGAGGCTGGTCGCGGCCACCGCTGGAGGAGCTGCTGTCCGAAGGAGAGCCGCCGAAGCTTGACGAGCCCCGAGCGCCGCCGACCACGCGCCTGCTGTCATCTTCATCCCGATCATCGCCGGGGCTGGGTACACGGCCGCGGTCATCGTCTTCGGGGCAGCACCCGACAAGGAGACCGTCTTCTCCGAACACCCTCACGTAGAGGGTGGCGTCATTGTCGAACTTGAAGTGCAGGGTGCACCGCCGGCTCGCACCACTGCTGGCAAACGCTTGCCGGCCCGGGTCGTAGCCGCATTCTCGGCGACAGAGACCTCCAGCGAAGCTCAGAGGCCCCATCGCAATGTACCGTCCGCTGAAGCTGAGGTCGCCCAAAGCGCCGCCGGAAGTTCACCTACGAAGAAGCGGGAAGCTGGAGCTGTACTCGTCGGCTCCATCGACCACACGCATTTAACTCCGGCAGCACCTCCGTAGAGTGGAAGCGTGGCCTAGGGAGTCGCGCAGTCACGGTGCGCCCCCCGTCGACAACCTGGCATCCATCACCGCGCAGGGGATCACATCCACGACCACGGGAAGCCGCTACGGGAGCCGCATGATGCTTGCGAGGACGGCCTCGGCCGCGCTTGGCCGGGGGAGAGTCTGGCCCTACCTGGCGGGCCTTCCCCTTCTCCGCGGCCGAGAACCTCTTTGACGGAGCCATGGAGATAAAGGAGTAGCAAGAAGGGATGGACTGGAAGGGCTTGCGCCATTCCGTACTTATAGTCGGAGGAGGCCAACCGTCGGCCTCCACGATCACAGGTAAGCATGACCCGTCTCTGCGTGCAGGGACTTGTCAAGTCATGCAGTTGCCGAGGGATCATGGGGAAGCGGAGACGCCCATGACCAATCAATCGCCACGCGACACCCAAAGCTGCAGGCTATTGGGGCCCGCGGTGCTTCGCACTTGCCCCTTCGCTTCTCTGCTAAACCAAGTCCGGGCGCGCCTTGGGCCCGGGGGCTATTGTCGTGCCAGGGAACGAGGGTCCCAGACTTGCTCGCCTGCGACTGCGGCATGGCTCAAGTGGGGGCCCAGCGGCCCAGCTTCATCAACTCAAGCTCAAGACCCTCGCGAGGGGCCAAGCCTCGCGGGGCGGATGACAGGAACCTTCCTCAGGAGCAGCCTCGTTAGGCAGGCTCACGAGGAGGCGGAGAGATCAAGGCGGGGTACCTCACGAGGGTGCCCCATGATGCAAGCCATGACGATCGAGACCAGGTGAGGCGCCGGCCTCAAGAAGGTCCTCGTTCCCCTTTGGTGCAAAGGAGGCAAGCACAGCCAAGGCATCGTGTAAAGGTTACCGCCTCGTGCAACAAGACCAAGACCAGCAGAGCGGCAGGAAGGAGGTCATCGTGGAGCCCAGGACAGCGTCACCATCAGAGCCTTTGGCAGCCGAAGACCAACTTTAGTCAGGATAAGTGTACTAGATGTTCCCCTTCAAAATGGCCAATTGTTGGCGCCCTTCCCGCTCATTATTTGGGAAGAGGCCGAGGGCCTCCCTCTATAAATAGGACTAGCCACCACAAAGAGAAGGGGGGGGGGACAAACCAAGGAAAGAGAGAGAGAGAAGCGACCGGACTCACCTAAGCAGTCTATCGCGCCAGCTCAAGAACAGCCCCCCGCGAGGCTGTTCTTCCTTTGTACTATTCTTCATCAGCCCCAGAGGCAATCCACCACACCACACACTGGAGTAGGGTATTACACCACGGCGGTGGCCCGAACCAGTATAAATCCTGTGTCTCTTGTGCTGTTCATCGTTCCTAGTTTAGATCCCTTGCAAACCATTAACGCGTGAGCTGGTAGGGGAAAGATCTTCGTGCGCACCCCAGTGTTCGAACCTCGAGGGTCTGCTGGAACCCAAAATCCGACACCTCAAGGGACACATGCACTGCATACCGATCACTAGAAGGAGTAGTAGAGAAAGCTATATATGCGGATAAATAGTTCCGTATAGTCAAGCAGACCCACGCTACTACTCTATTCCAAAGACATGCACACCATTGAAATAGTCCATCTATATAAATATACACCGAGAGGGAATAATTTTTTTTTACAAGAGAGGAAATAGTTCATCCATCCATAGTGCCCTCCTGCTGGTGCAGCGTTTTCTTATTCTTCTTCTTCTTCTTCTTCTTCTTGTTCTCATTCTCTATGGGAGACGGCTTCGCAACAAGCTCTTTGGACCATGCAGCTATCTTGAAACTCACACGGGCATCGAGGGCAGCATATTTTATCCGCTCATACGTCAAGGGATAATTCTCCCATCCAGATGACCTTAATGCCACTGTCTCGTCACCCTTCTGAAGATTTGTACCGAGCACAAAATTTGCTACGTCGAATAGGGATGGTGTCTATTTAGCACAATCTTCTACAGGAATTTTGATTCTGGTTTGTAGGTCAGCGATGCTTTTCAAATCAAGGTTGTACGGCTCCAGCTTCTGTTTGTCCCCTTCGATGGCTGCCCCACAGAAGTATACCCCTCCCGAGACAAGAAATCATGAAGCTCACCTGGTATGGAGGGCGAGTGTATGATGTGGTACACCAAAACATCATCTTCGAGGCACAGCTGAAGGACGGCGGTGCGCTGGATCTTCCCAGGGGCACGCTCCGTGTACTCTGTGTCGAGACCGATGACCCTCGTCTCTAACTTTTTGAGGGAGTTGGATACATTGTTGATCCACTTCCGAACAACCCTTCGGTGGACGGTGACGGTGGCAGCTATGCGCATCGAGCCTTCGACAAGGACATGTTGGACGCTAAAAACCTGCATCTCGATCTCTTTCGCCATTTGGAACCGCTGGAACGGAGGGCTATGGTTTGGAGAATTAGGATTAGATGGCTAGTCTAACTCAAGTAGTAGATGATTATTTAAAGAGGTTAAAACAATGTGAACGCAGTGGGGTTTGGATGCAAATGAAGACGACGGGGAGGTGAAGAAGCCGAGGCAAATCGGTTCCCGATGGAGAAGTAAATGGGAGAAGTTGCGTGCAGGCAATTGATTAGACGGCTAGGTAGACTAAACGAAAAGGCTATGCGGGTAGATCGAGGAGTCGTGACTGTTCATGTATCGCGTGCTCATCCTTCCTGATAGGTGGGACCTATGCAAACAGATAAAAAAAATGTGTCGTAGCTTTTTTTTTGAGCATGTGAGTGGGAGACACAACATTCTCTGGTTAAGGAATACTCCCTCCGTTTAGGTGATTATAAGTCACCTTATGAAAATTAGGTTTTCCCAAAACCTTTAGGCGTGGAGCATTAACTTCCTGCTCGATCCCCTCCCAGCCTCATTAGCCAGCGTTCTCTTCCTCTGCTGCGTTCTACCTTTCCATTTTTCCTCTTCTCAAGTGTGGAACGATCTGCATGCCGTCCTTGATGCACCAGAACGACCACTGCATGCATCACTTATTGTATGCTGATTGGGCATGCACGAGAATTTGGTTCTGCTACAATATGGATGATACGAACGATGAAGTGAACAGGCATGCTAGCACGGAGACCTATTTCCGCTTATACAATCTTTGGAGTACTCATGTTCCTACTAGTAGTAGTAGTAGTAGTACAACTTTGGTACACTTGATGGTTAAAATACTATTCAACCGTCCTCACAAAGGAAGTGACAACACCCTCGCTACCGACACTAGTCCAGGCGGTAGGCGTGTTCGGGTTACCAAAGTCAGCCTCACCACATGCGATCTGTCACCGCTGTCTACAGACATTGGCGCCTCGCCTCGTCTCCCTCTTCGCTCCCATAGCACCACTCCATCTCCATCTCCTTCTCCGTCTCCATCTCACTGTGCCCCCGTGTACCGTCGCCTCACTCGCCTCCCCCAGTACCACTATTCCCTCGCTAGCTGCTCCAGCACCGACATCCTTCTCCCCGGTAAATCAAGCCCCCTTCCAAACTCCACCATGGCCGAACGCGAACCACACATCATCCATATGAGCCGCGATTGGAGCAATCTCCCCAGTGACATCCTCGACCTCTGTTGTCCGTGTATTGATATGTTGACCGCCCTGCGGCTGGCTGCATGCTCGAGGGACATGCACACGGCCATCATCGAAGCGAGGCCTAAGCTTTTCAAGACACCCTCCTTGCTGCTATCTGGTCTTGCGAGATTGGCTCACCATGATACGGAGGCGTGCATGATGCCCCTCGACTTCAATCCGATCTCCATTAGCCGAAACTTCTTTGCAGGTATGTAGTGTGTCGCCGTACATCATTTCCCTCGACATCGACCTGATCACCATCGTCCGAAACTTCTTGGCAGGTATGTACTGGGTCAGCATGAACTCCCACTGGATGGCTGCCTTCAGAGAATACGGTAAAAAGTTGGTGCTCGTGAACTTCCAGATCTCCCATGAGATTATCCTTCCTCCGTTGGATTATATAGAGTATTACCATCGCGGTCCAAGTCATCTAGATTACTACGTTAGTTGGACGGACCTTGTTTTGCAGAAGATTGTAATCTGCCAAGTACCCACACGACATGCAAATTACGCAGACTTCAAGCTAATTGCCTTGTTCGACCGTGGACTCGCCTATCTTTACGCCGGTGCCTTTTTTAGCTGGAGACAACTCGGCTCGTAGTGGATCATCGTCAAAGCTGATACACACTTCTGTGATGCTATTGAACACAATGGCATCATCTACGCGATCGACAAAGCAGATGGCACCACGTATTGCTGGGACAACACGTGTAAGTTGTTTCCGTCTCATGTTAATGATGACGCCATGACACGGTTTGAACTTTTTGTGATGATTGGCATACCCCTGTTTGAGCAGAATTTGAGTAGAACTATGGCAATATATTAGAGACGATGTAAATCAACTATATTTGGAATGAGTTAATTCATGCGATTGTGACCATGTCATACAGCCAATTTGTACCCTGAATAATCAAACGGTTAGGAATATATGGATATTATCCTTATTTTACAGTAATCTATATACTACTACTAAATATGAGTGTGTATCAATGGCCATGTTAGTTTCCGCATTTTTCATGATGTAGAAACATGCACCACACTGTTGGTTTCATCTAACCATACATTAGGGAAGTAAATGTGCATATGGAGAACTCTATATTTGGAAGTAGTGAAATCCTGCAATGCTTACCATGTGTACATACCTATATTCGCCTTCAAAGAATCAATGGCTAGAATAATATCCTCACAAATATTTTGCCCACAGAACACGAGTATATAACAATGCATGGTCTGTTAGTTACCTTGAAGAATTTGTTTGTGAGGATGTAACATGATTACATAACATGCATGACATGGTAGTTTCCTGTGAAGAATCGATTATAGATAACATGAGTATACTCATGCATGGCACTTCTATATTTTCAACCCAAAGTATACATTTCCTGTATTTTCCTCCCGGTTCCAACAGGACATATCCATGCCGTTCTTGCATTATCCTACTCATACTCTGAACAATTTTGATCTTACATTAACAATGTCATCCTTTTTGATATGATGCACGGTGTCCCTACAAATTCGCCTTTGTAATTACACCACCTTTGCCAAAAACAGGAAGCACAACCGTTCCTCGCTCGATCGACGATGGAAAAAGACTGATGATCATTCGCATACATGAGCTGGAAAAGTTATATTGCAAAAACCCCATCAGATACAAGCACCGTGAAATACGTGAGTATCCGGACAGTGGTCGTTACGTCTATGAGCAGGATACCAGCTTGTTGGGGCCTTCAGGATTTTTTAGTTGGAGGCGGGTAAACAGCCTTGGTTCACACTCTCTGTTTCTCGGACTCAATTATCCGATTAACCAGAAGATCACCGTTGGGAAGGACCTTGATGGCGTAGAGGCTCATTTGCTATGGAAAACTATGTCTACACGGCGAGCCCTAGGAGTTCGTGAGCATACTCCCCGATTGTCAACGATACACTTGCAGCCGTAAGAAGGTGAGAATGACAAAGGCATCCGGATTAACTTTGATCCTTGGATGTCTCAATTATGACAGCAGTGATGTGGTTCAAGCCTCCGTGTTGATAGGTAATTGGGCTGTTGCATCGAAAGGGTGGAGTAATCGGTGTCTCCGGATCACTTTCGTCAAGCGGGGCCGCAAATTATGATGGTGTTGGATCATCTCTTCGAATGACTTTGTTGTCTTTGCTGCTGGTTCTGGATGGGTAGTTCTTTCTTTTGTTATGCATATACCTTGTCATTTGGTCATCCAAGTCTATGTCACTCTTTATATGTAATAGTTGCTTCTGTTTAGAATGTCATTCTCGTCTGGATCACGAGAGTCTGAGCGCTGCAGATGGGTATGTTTTGGTGGTGTAGCAAGACTTCTTATGAACTATCATGTCTTGCTGTTTATGTCAGTAGTAGTCACTAGTCAGTGTTTGAATGTTGTATATATCATTGTCTCGAACTATTTATTGTCTCGAACTATTGGTGGGCAAAATGAGGGCATCACCATTCTCCAGTGTTCAGAGTATATCTCCTTTTTCAAGTTATATAATTTGAGCTCACTGTCTTTTCGATGATGTACACTTGTTTGGGCCAGTGAGGTGTCGTTGAATATGGGCCGAGTAGTAACGCAATGCCAAACATGTCAATTATGACTCTCGGGCCGGGCTCTGCAAAAAAGAAAGAATAAGGACTCTTAGGCCGACATGTGGGCGCCACCGGTGTTTTCGTGCGCTTGCGCGCCGAGAGCATATTGGTGCGTGCTCGAAATTCATGTTACCTTTTCATCCCCAGTCTCCCGCCCCTCCCCACCTCTGGAATCTCGATTCCTACTCCAGTTCCCCCAAATCCCCCTCCTGTACTCCCTGTACTCAAGCGCACTATCATGTCGCCGGTCAACGCGGATCTCCGAGCCGGAGATCCTGAGGTCCGTCCTGCCTTGATTTCGTTGTGTCGTCGCTCAACAGTGGCATGGCGGCGCTTGACGACCAGTTTGCCGGCAAAGTGCTGATGGTAACCATCAACGGTGACGGGCCTCCCGTCTCGCCGGATGACCTTGTCAAAGCTCTTGGCATTGCGCACGAAATCCAAATAAGTGACTTGCTCGTCGAAGTTTGTCCGCCACCGGCTGATTTCTTCGTCAGGTTCCGAACAACTTTCGACTGCAGTCGTGTGTTCGAATCTTCCTGGCGTTTGTTCTGCAATGGTGCGCTGGTGAGCTTTGGTTGGTGGCACCCAGGATGGGGCTCGGTGCCCTCTGAGCTTGAGTTTTTAACAAAGCTTACCTTCCACGGCATGCCTCGACGTGCTTGGAACAACGAGTCCATGAACGAGCTTATCAACGACCTTGGAGGTGAGCTCATAAGTATGTTTGGTCCTCCAGACAGCTGGGCTCTGACGGTTATGGCATGGATGAAGAAGCCGTCCACCATACCGAAGGTGATTGGTGTTGAGATACCGTGCAGGAACCGGGTTGTACTATTTCGCCGCCACCAAGGCCGCCCGCGGACCACGTTAGGGATGTACCAGACGAGTGTTCGTGCATGTCAAAGAAGTGGTCAATCCATCAATCAAGTCCTGCCGCCGCCGCTGGTGCTGTGGTCCGTCGACGACGCCCATTACAGGAGTCAACATCAGACTTTCCCGTGTTGCTCGAAATGATGGATGGCACAGGCCTACTCCATCGCTACAAGTGAGGCCATCGCTTCTTTGGGAGAAGAGGCAGGGCTGGTTGCCTGGATGTGCTCTAATTTGAGGTAACAACTGAATCTTGTCAGATAGTACTAGTTAAATCCGAGCTATGGATCTGAAGCACTGATATGCCAGTACATTTGATTGTGACATGTTCTAATTTTGTACCTAAACTTTTTTTAGAAAGGGTTGTACGTCAACTTAATGTGCTAGCAGAACTTATTGTGTTGTCTATCTGTTTTCTTTGCACAACATTCAAGATATTTCCCCGTCATTTATAAAGACGATGAACCATTATGTACGACTTCGTTGGTTTCAACATAGCCCTTCCTGTAGCGATCCAATGCTTCCATCCTGATTGTGCCGCCTGCGTGAAATTTTTGTATGCAAGTTTAGTGTGCTACGATGTTCTATATGATTGTGTCAACTATATAAGTTTTTACTGAGCATCCGCAATGCATATGGCTGAAAGATGTATTTACGAGCATCGACCGATGGGTCTCTCTCTCTCTATCTCTCTCTCACACACACACACACGCGCGCGCACACGCACAAGTGGGACACGTTGAATTATTTATTTGCTCGTGACAGCTTTTAATTAGGTTCCACTGTAATCTAACTTTTTTCTTAAGTTGTTAATTGAGCTCAGTGACTTCAAAAAGTTGTACAGAAGCCTTGTTTGGGCCTTTCTGGCGTCGCTGAATATGGGATGAGTAGCCATGTTAGGTTGTACTGCATTACACATGCCTTTTTTTCAACATCAGCAATGCAATCGGGCCGATCAGTTGTACACAATATCCGGGTGAACTTGTTATCCGCTCATTGGCTGCAAAGTTTCCTAGGAGGTATGCATTATGCTTAACAAGAATATGTACTTTAAGAAATAATAATTTGGATGTTATTATAATAACTGTGCTATTACTATGCCATACACTTATTTAGTTTGAAAAATATATTATTTTTGGAATTTGGAAATTTTAATTTCATTACTTGTTGCGCGCGCAATATTTCGTTGGATTTTAACGTGATACAACTTTATTTTAAAATTATATTTAACCTGACTAGAAATTTCGGATAAAAATATTTCGGATCCCATCAAAATGTGGGATTTTTTTTAATTTTGTTTTGAGCGGTTGTTTGAAATTATTAATCGTTGTCCTGGCTAGAAGTTGGGATGTACTTTTAACAAACCCGTAAATGGGCTGTAGTAAATTCCATTACAATTGAAAAATGAGCTGTACATTCTTACAAATCGCAAATGGGCTATATGTTCTCTGCCAAATCCGAGCTGTGGGCCTACTAAGTTGACGCGTACCAAGGGCTTTGTCAACTTAGTCAATATAAACGATTCTAGCTGCAGTGATCGTGCGATGTCCATCCAACGGCCGTAGTGCTTCTTTAACCTCTGGTCTTCTTGCTCCAGCCGCCCAAAGCAGCGCCGGTCGTGTCGCGTGCTCCTGCCTCCCTTGGCCGGGTCAGGATGCCGCTGGAGGCCTCACCGTCTCCGCATTACTCCCAACGCTGGCCGTGCCATCCCTCTACTCACCCACACCCCTGTTATTCTGCGGCGACGGCAGCCTCACACCGCAGCCAAACCAGTTGAACCGTCAGATTCTCCGCTGCTGGCTACCACTGCTATGTCTTCCCCGACTCCACGTTGTCCCCTTCCTAGGCCTCGCCGTCGTCCAGACCACCACCCTGGTGCTCTCGGCGCGGCATGGTCAACGTGGTCAACGACCGACTTCCATCGGAAGAGTACTGTATGTGGAGAGGCTGACAACTGGGTCCAGGCGACCGCAAGGAAGTGCCTCCTTATTACACACAAAATAATTATTCCTCCACCTGACAGCAGGGACCCACCGGATGGGCCACCTTATTTCGTGAAAAAAACGTTTCCCCCCTGACACCAGGGACCCACCGGATGGGCCACCTTATTTCGTGAAAAAAACGTTTCCCCCCTGACTGCTGGGACCCACCGGACGGGCCAGCATATTTCGCGACAAAAACGCTCCCAAGATGTCGCCTCGGACCCACCGAAGTGCCTCCTTATTACGCACAAAAAATGAATACTCCCCACGCTAGCTGGGACCAACCATGGTGGGAGGCTGACTTAGGGCCTACTAAGTTGGATCGACGGGGCCTTTGTCAACTTTAGTTAATATGAACGATTCTAGCTCCAAAGGGCCGTCTGATGGCCATCCAACGGCCGTAGTGCTTCTTCAACCTCCGGTGTTCTTGCTCCACCGCCCAAAGCAGCGCTTAGTCGTGCCACATGCTCCTGCCTCCCGTGGTGGCTGTCTTTGCCGTGGAGGCCTCACCGCCCCTACTATTCCCACCGCTGGCAGCCTGCGGTGACGGCAGCCTCACACCGCAGACGAACCAGTGAACCCTCGTACTCCTCTCCGCGCGGGCTTCCACTGTCGCTCTTCCCCGGCTCCCCGTCGTCCCCTTCCTAGGCCTCGCCGTCATCCACCGCCGTGGTGCTCTCGACACAGCGTGATCAATGTGGTCAACGACCGACTTCCATCGGAAAAGTACTGTACATGGAGAGGCTGACAGCTGGGTCCACGGCAGCCGCAAGGAAGTGCCTCCTTATTACGCGGAAAATAATTATTCCTCCACCTGACAGCAGGGACCTACCGGACGGGCCACCAGTATTTCGCGAAAAAAACGTTTCCCCCTGACTGCTGGGACCCACAGGACGGGCCACCATATTTCGTGAAAAAAACATTCCCCCGCTGTCAGCTCGGACCCATCGGAAGTGCCTCCTTATTACGCACAAAAAATGAATACCCCCCTGCTAGCTGGGACCAACCTTGGTGGGATGCTGACTTGTGGGCCTACTAAGTTGGATCGACGGAGGCCTTTGTCAACTTTAGTCAATATATATGAACGATTCTAGCTCCAGTGAGCGTACGATGTCCATCCAACGGCCGTAGTGCTTCTTCAACCTCTGGTCTTCTTGCTCCAGCCGCCCAAACCAGCGCCGGTCGTGCCTCGTGCTCCTGCCTCCCGTGGTCGGCTGCGATGCGGCGGAGGCCTCACCGCCCCCTACTACTCCCACCGCTGGCCAGGCCATCCCACTACTCACCCACACCCCTTGTTATTCTGCGGCGACGGCAGCCTCACACCGCAGCGAATCAGTGAACCCTCGTACTCCTCTAAGCGTGGGCATCCACTGTCGTGTCTTCCCCGGCTCCGCGACATCCCCTTCCTAGCCCTCGCTATCGTCCACCGCCCTGGTGCTCTCGGCGCAGCGTGGTCAACATGGTCAAGGAACTACTTCCATCGGACGTGGATCAGACGTGGAGAGGTCGACAACCGGGTCCACGGCCGCAGCAAGGAAGTGCCTCCTTATTACGTGCAAAATAATTATTCCTCCACCGACAGCGGGGACCCACCAGACGGGCCACCGTGATTTCGCTTCGACCGCCGGGACCCACCAGCTACATCTTCGTGAGGCAAGTGCCTCACGCCGGGACCCACCTGGTCGAGCGTACGTAGCGTTGTCATTCTGGTCGCGAACGTGTACGTACATACTGGTGGATGTAGAGGCGCGCACGTGTCGTAGTAGAGGCACGCACGTAGCATGTACACGTACGTATAACGGCCAGGGTGCAAGAAAGAAAATACGGCCACGTATGTGTACATACGGGCGGGGTCTGGAACGCCTACTCGCGCATACGTACAGCCAGGGCTCGTGTACATGGCTGGGTCAGAACGGAGAAACAACATCTCGTCGTGTTCATGAGGAGGCAACGGAATACGTCGTGTTCATGGGGAGGCATCGGAATGCGCCGTGTTCATCGGGAGGCAACGGAACGCGTGGGAGCCAACCGTTGGAGTCGGAACGCAGCGTGGTCATGTTCATCGGGAGGGCTTGGACGGAACAGGCGATGGAACGAGGCTGGCGTATCGCACAATGGAGGAACGGCCTTGTGTTCGACCGCCACGCTCAAACAGGATCCTGTTCATCGGGAGGTCCGCGCGTCGCAAAACGGAGGAAACGGACCTCCCACGGTCGAAACGGGGTCTTGTTGATCGGGAGGGGTGTGGCGACGCAAAAACGGATTTAAACGGACCTCCTACGGTCGAAACGGGGGTCCTGTTCACCGGGAGGGGTGTGGCGTACTGCAAAACGGGACTCCACGGGATGTGTTCATCTCCACCGTCGACCTCCTCCAGCCTCCACGGGCTCCTGTTCATCCAGCCTCCACCACGCGCTACTCCACCGGCTACTGTTCAACCACCCCTCCACCGTCTCATCGCTCATCCAGCCCTCCACACCACGGAGTCCTTTTCAACCACCCCTCCACGGGCACCCCTCCACCGCTCACTGTTCATCCAACCCTCCACACCACGGGTCCTGTTCATCCACCCCTCCACGGGCACCCTCCACCGCTTCATCGCTCATCCAGCCCTCCACCACACCACAGGGTCCTATTCATCCAGAGGCAATGCCACCGCTCACTGTTCATCCAAACCCCCCCCCTCCCCGGAACGCTCACTGTTCATCCAGAGGCAGCATCGATCGACTTCAGTTAGCAGCAGTAGCCAAGGAATCGCTCGATCGGGTTCAGTTAACAGCCATCGATCGATCGCCGGGTTCGGGTGAACACGTAGCTCGCAGCGGCAATCGCCGGTTCGATTAGAGCCCAACTCCTGCTCGGGTTCACTTAGAGCCAATGCCTCGCACACACGCGCGTACATGTACGAGATACACGGCGTGATCAATGTGGTCAACGACCGACTTCCATCGGAAAAGTACTGTACATGGAGAGGCTGATAGCTGGGTCCACGACAGCCGCAAGGAAGTGCCTCCTTATTACGCGGAAAATAATTATTCCTCCACCTGACAGCAGGGACCTACCGGACGGGCCACTAGTATTTCGCGAAAAAAACATTTCCCCCTGACTGCTGGGACCCACAGGACGGGCCACCATATTTCGTGAAAAAAACATTCCCCCGCTGTCAGCTCGGACCCACCGGAAGTGCCTCCTTATTACGCACAAAAAATGAATACCCCCCTGCTAGCTGGGACCAACCTTGGTGGGATGCTGACTTGTGGGCCTACTAAGTTGACTGGGACGGAGGCCTTTGTCAACTTTAGTCAATATATATGAACGATTCTAGCTCCAGTGAGCGTACGATGTCCATCCAACGGCCGTAGTGATTCTTCAACCTCTGGTCTTCTTGCTCCAGCCGCCCAAAGCAGCGCCGGTCGTGCCGCCTGCTCCTGCCGCCCGTGGCCGGCTGTGATGCCGCGGAGGCCTCACCGCCCCCTACTACTCCCACCGCTGGCCAGGCCATCCCTCTATGCACCCACATCCCCTGTTATTCTGCGGCGACGGCAGCCTCACACCGCAGCCGAACGAGTGAACCCTCATACTCCTCTACGCATGGGCATCCACTGCCGCGTCTTCCCCGGCTCTGCATCGTCCCCTTCCTAGGCCTCGCCGTCGTCCACCGCCCTGGTGCTCTCGGCGCGGCATGGTCAACGTGGTCAAGGAATGGCTTCCATCAGACGTGGGATCAGACGTGGAGAGGCTGACAGCTCGGTCCACGGCCGCAGCAAGGAAGTGCCTCCTTATTACGCGCAAAATAATTATTCCTCAACCTGACAGCGGGGACCCACCGGACGGGCCACCATATTTAGCGAAAAAACGTTTCCCCCTGTCTGCTGGGACCCACCAATTACATCTTCGCACGCAAGGAAGTGCGTCCGAAAAAAAACCGATTCGCCCCCCTGACTGCTGGGACCGACCAGCTACATCTTCGCCCGCAAGGAAGTGCCTGACAGTCGGGACCCACCAAGTCGAAGCGTACGTAGCGTTGTCATTCTGGTCGCGAACGTGTACGTACATATATACTGGTGGATGTAGAGGCGCGCACGTGTCATAGTAGAGGCGCGCACGTAGCATGTACATGTACGTACAGCGGCGAGGGTGCAAGAAAGAAAATACGGCCACGTACGTACATACGGGAAGGGTCTCGAACGCCTATGGTGCATACGTACATGGCTGGGTCAGAACGGAGAAACAGCGTCGTCGTTGTGTTCATGGGGAGCCAACCGGCTAGGTCGGAATGGAATGCTTGGTCGTGTTCATCGGGAGGGCTTGGACGGAACAGGCGATGGAAACGAGGCCTGGCGTGCCGCACCACGAAGGAAACGGCCTTGTGTTCGACCGGCCACGTTCAAAACGGGGTCCTGTTGATCGGGAGGGGCCTGGCGTACCGCAAAACGGAGGAAACGGACCTCCTATGGTCGAAACGGGGGTCCTGTTGATCGGGAGGGGCCTGGCATACCGCAAAACGGAGGAAACGGACCTCCTATGATCGAAACGGGTGTCCTGTTGATCGGGAGGGGTGTGGCGTACCGCAAAACGGACGAAACGGACTTCCTACGGTCGAAACGAGGGTCATGTTGATCGGGAGGGGTGTGGCGTACCGCAAAACGGACGAAACGGACTTGTGTTGGAGCGCTACGGTCGACGGAGGTCCTGTTCATCGGGAGGGTGTGGCGTGCCGCACAACGGACTCCACGGATACCGTTTCATCTCCACCGTCGACCTCCTCCGGCCTCCACGGGCTACCGTCGACCTCCTCCAGCCTCCACGGGCTCCTGTTCATCCAGCCTCCACCGCGCTACTCCATCGGCTCTTGTTCAACCACCCTCCATGGGCACCCCTCCACCGCTCATCGCTCATCCAGCCCTCCACACCACGGGTCCTGTTCAACCACCCTCCACGGGCACCCCTCCACCGCTTCATCGCTCATCCAGCCCTCCACCACACCATGGGGTCCTATTCATCCAGAGGCAACGCCACCGCCATCGCTCATCCAACCCCCGCAACGCCACCGCTCATCCAATCGATCGGCTTCGATTAGCGGCAGAGCGAAGAATCGCTCCATCGGGTTCGATTAATGGCCATCGATCGATCGCTCGGGTTCAAGAACGCGTAGCCTACAAAGGCAATCGCTCGGGTTCAGTTAGAGCCCAACGCCTCGCTCGGGTTCAGTTAGAGCCAACGCCTCGCACACACGCGCGTACGTGTACGAGAGAAACGAGCATCGCTCGGTCCCCGACCTCCCACCATAACCGGCAACTCCCCGAAATTTTCCTCCCCCTTGCTTCTACCACGGTTTTTTCCGTTATGGACGGCCCAAAGAATGTCATGCAGCTGCGTCTCCGGCCCGCCTAGGACGAAAAGCCCATTTTCTGTCATGATTTTTTGTCATAGAAGTAGGAGCCCACCACATCTATTATGATACTGGGTTTTGGCACAATTATCGTCATAGAAGTGTCATATGTATGACAGAAAAAAAAAATCGTTCGGCCCAAAATGTCACGGATGTGTCTTTTTTTGTAGTGTCCCTCGTACCTACACAAACAAATAAGAACCTTGCAACCAACGCGATAAAGGGGTTGTCAATCCCTTCACGTCCACTTGCAAAAGTGAGATCTGATAGAGATGATAAGATAATATTTTTGGTATTTTTATGATAAAGATAAAAAGTAAAGATTGCAAAGTAAACAAAGATAAAAATAGCTTGTTGACGGGAGATTAATATGATGGAAAATAGACTCGGGGGCCATAGGTTTCACTAGTGGCTTCTCTCAAGATAGCATAAGTATTACGGTGGGTAAATGAATTACTGTCAAGCAATTGATAGAATTGAGAATAGTTATGAGAATATCTAGGTATGATCATGTATATAGGCATCTTGTCTGTGACAAGTAGACCGACTCCTGCCTGCATCTACTACTATTACTCCACACATCGACCGCTATCCAGCATGCATCTAGAGTATTAAGTTCATAAGAACGGAGTAACGCTTTAAGCAAGATGACATGATGTGGAGGGATAAACTCATGCAATATGATATAAACCCCATCTTTTTATCCTTGATGGCAACAATACAATACGTGTCGTTTCCCCTACTGTCACTGGGATCGAGCACCGCAAGATTGAACCCAAAGCTAAGCACTTCTCCCATTGCAAGAAAGATCAATCTAGTAGGCCAAACCAAACCGATAATTGAAGAGACTTGCAAAGATAACCAATCATACATAAAAGAATTCAGAGAAGATTCAAATATTGTTCATAGATAATCTTGATCATAAACCCACAATTCATCGGATCTCCACAAACACACCGCAAAAGAAGATTACATCGAATAGATCTCCAAGAGAATCGAGGAGAACTTTGTATTGAGATCCAAAGAGAGAGAAGAATCAATCTAGCTAATAACTATGGACCCAAAGGTCTGAGGTGAACTACTCACACATCATCGGAGAGGCTATGGTGTTGATGTAGAAGCCCTCCATGATCAATGCCCCCTCCGGCGCGGCGCCGGAAAAGGCCCCAAGATGGGATCTCACGGGTACAGAAGGTTGCGGCGGTGGAATTAGGTTTTCATGGTGCTCCTCGATGGTTTGGGGGTACATAGGTATATATAGGAGGAAGAAGTAGGTCGGTGGAGCCACGAGGGGCCCATGAGGGTGGAGGGCGCGCCCAGGGGGGTAGGCACGCCCCCCTGCCTCGTGGCCTCCTCGTTGGTTGCTTGACGTCCACTCCAAGTCCTCTGGATCATGTTTGCTCCAAAAATCACGCTCCCGAAGGTTTCATTCCGTTTGGACTCTGTTTGATATTCTTTTTCTGCGAAACACCAAAATAGGCAAAAAAACAGCAATTTGGGCTGGGGCTCTGGTTAATAGGTTAGTCCCAAAAATAATGTATAAGTGTATAAATAAGCCCATTAAACATCCAAAACAGAATATATAATAGCATGGAACAATAAAAAATTATAGATACGTTGGAGACGTATCAGTATGATGACTACTTGATAGTTTAGTGCACCATGCTTTACGGCTTAGAACTGGGACTTCAAAAATGTTTTGAAATGCCACAGAGCATATGAGATGTTCCAAGAGTTGAAATTGGTATTTCAGACGCATGTCGTGTCGAGAGGTATGAGATCTCTAACAAGTACTTCGCCTACAAGATGGAGGAGAATAGCTCAGCCAGTGAGCATGTGCTCAGAATGTCTGGGTACTACAATCGCTTGAATTAAGTGGGAGTTAATCTTCCAGATGAGATAGTGATTGACAGAATTCTCTAGTCACTATCACGAAGCTACTAGAACTTTGTGATGAACTATAATTTGCAAGGGATGACGGAAATGATTGCCGAGCTCTTCACGGTGTTGAAATCGGCGAAGGTAGAAATCAAGAAAGAGCATCAAGTGTTGATGATTAACAAGACCACTAGTTTCAAGAAAAAGGGCAAGGGAAAGAAAGGGAACTTCAAGAAGAATTGCAAGAAAGTTGCCACTCCCATGAAGAAGCCCAAAGCTAGACCCAATCCTGAAACTGAGTTCTTCTACTGCAAAGAAAATGGTCACTGGAAGTGGAACTGCCCTAGATACTTGGCAGATAAGAAGGATAGCAAAGTGAACAAAGGTATATTTGAGATACATGTTATTGATCTGTACTACAGCAACCCCTCGGTATTTGATACTGGTTCAGTTGCTAAGAGTAGTAACTAGAAACAGGAGTTGCAAAATAAATACAGAGTAGTTAAGGACGAGGTGACGATGTGTGATACGATCACCATCACACACTCCCTCTACCTTCGGGATTAGAATTGAACCTAAATAAATGTCATTTGGTGTTTGCGTTGAGCATTAATATGATTAGATCATGTTTATTGCAATACGGTTATTCATTTAAGTCCAAGAATAATTGTTGTTATGTTTATATGAATAAAACCTTCTATGGTCATACACCCAATGTGAATGGTTTGTTGAATCTCGATCGTGGTGATACACATATTCATAATATTGATGCCAAAAGATGCAAAGTTGATAATGATAGTGCAACATATTTGTGGCACTGCCGTTTAGGTCATATTAGTGTAAAGCGCATGAAGAAACTCCATGCGGATGGACTTTTGGAATCACTTGATTATGAATCATTTGATGCTTGCGAGCCATGCCTCATGGGCAAGATGACTAAAACTCCGTTCTCCGGAACAATGGAGCGAGCCACTGACTTATTAGAAATAATACATACCGATGTATGCGGTCCGATGAGTGTACATGCTCGCGACAGGTATCATTATTTTCTGACCTTCACAGATGATTTGAGCAGATATGGTTATATCTACTTGATAAAACACAAGTGTGAGACATTTGAAAAGT
Organism: Aegilops bicornis; assembly: GCA_021605145.1. Taxonomy (NCBI): domain Eukaryota; kingdom Viridiplantae; phylum Streptophyta; class Magnoliopsida; order Poales; family Poaceae; genus Aegilops; species Aegilops bicornis. The sequence goes on along the minus strand of CM038673.1, from coordinate 168,956,372 downwards.
ACAAGAAAATAAAGTTTCTACAATCTGATCGCGGAGGCAAATATTTGAGTTACGAGTTTGTCCTTCATTTAAAACAATGTGGAATAGTTTCACAACTAACGCCACCTAGAACACCACAGTGTAATGGTGTGCCCGAACGTCGTAACCGTACTTTATTAGATATGGTGCGATCTATGATTTCTCTTACCGATTTACCACTATCATTTTGGGGTTATGCATTAGAGACAGCTGCATTCACGTTAAATAGGGCACCATCTAAATCCGTTGAGATGACACCGTATGAACTATGGTTTGGCAAGAAACCTAAGTTGTCGTTTCTTAAAGTTTGGGGTTGTGATGCTTATGTGAAAAAGCTTCAGCCTGATAAGCTCGAACCCAGATCAGAGAAGTGTGTCTTCATAGGATACCCAAAAGAAACTGTTGGGTACACCTTCTATCACAGATCCGAAGGCAAGATCTTTGTTGCTAAGAATGGTTCCTTTCTAGAGAAGGAGTTTCTCTCAAAATAAGTGAGTGGGAGTAAAGTAGAACTTGATGAGGTAATTGTACCTTCTCTCGAATTGGAAAGTAGTTCATCACAGAAAACCGTTCCCGTGATGCCTACATCAACAAGAGAGGAAGCTAATGATAATGATCATGAAACTTCAGATCAAGTTACTACCAAACCTCGTAGGTCAACCAGAGCACGTTCCGCACCAGAGTGGTACGGTAATCCTGTTCTGGAAGTCATGTTACTAGACCATGATGAACCTACGAACTATGAGGAAGCGATGATGAGCCCAGATTCCGCAAAATGGCTTGAGCCCATGAAATCTGAGATAGGATCCATGTATGAGAACAAAGTATGGACTTTGTTTGACTTGGCCGATGATCGACAAGCCATAGAGAATAAATGAATCTTCAAGAGGAAGACGGACGCTGATAGTAGTGTTACTATCTACAAAGCCAGACTTGTCAAAAAAGGTTTTGACAAGTTCAAGGTGTTGACTATGATGAGATTTTCTCACTCGCAACAATGCTTAAGTCTGTCCGAATCATATTAGCAATTGCCACATTTTAGGAAATCTGGGAAATGGATGTCAAAAATGCATTCCTTAATGGATTTCTTAAAGAAGAGTTGTATATGATGCAACTAGAAGGTTTTGTCGATCCTAAAGGTGTTAACAAAGTGTGCAAACTCCAGCGATCCATCTATGGACTAGTGCAAGCATCTCGGAGTTGGAATATATGCTTTTGATAAGGTGATCAAAGCATATGGTTTTATACAGACTTGTGGTGAAGATTGTATTTACAAGAAAAATGAGTGGGAGCACTATAACCTTTTTGATAAGTATATGTGAATGACATATTGTTGATCGGAAATGATGTAGAATTTTCTGGAAGGCATAAAAGAGTGTTTGAAAGGAGTTTTTCAAAGAAATAACTCAGTGAAGCTGCTTACATATTGGGCATCAAGATCTATAGAAATAGATCAAGACGCTTGATAAGACTTTCGATGAGTACATACCTTGATAAGATTTTGAAGGAGTTCAAAATGGATCAATCAAAGAAGGAGTTCTTGCCTGAGTTGTAAGGTATGAAGTTGAGTAAGACTCAAAAACCCGACCATGGCAGAAGATAGAGAGAGAATGAAAGTCATTCCCTATGCCTCAACCATAGGTTCTATAAAGTATGCCACGCTGTATACCAAACCTATTGTGTACCTTGCCATGAGGTTGGCAAAGGGGTACAATAGTGATCCTGGAGTAGATCACTGGACAGCGGTCAAAATTGTCCTTAGAAAACTAAGGAGATATTTCTTGGTTATGGAGGTGATAAAGAGTTCGCCATAAAGAGTTACGTCGATGCAGCTTTGACACCGATTTGGATGACTCTGATTCTCAATCTGGATACATATTGAAAGCGGGAGAAACTAGCTAGCGTAGCTCTGTGCAGAGCATTGTAGACATAGAAATTTGCAAAATACATACGGATCTGCAATGTGGCAGACCCGTTGACTAAACTTCTCTCACAAGCAAAACATGATCACACCTTAGTACTCTTTGCGTGTTAATCACATAGCGATGTGAACTAGATTATTGACTCTAGTAAACCCTTTGGGTGTTGATCACATGGCGATGTGAACTATGGGTGTTAATCACATAAAGATGTGAACTATTAGTGTTAAATCACATGGCGATGTGAACTAGATTATTGACTCTAGTGCAAGTGGGAGACTGAACGAAATATGCCCTATAGACAATAATAAAGTTGTTATTTTATATTTCCTTATATCATGATAAATGTTTATTATTCATGCTAGAATTGTATTAACCGGAAACTTGATACATGTGTGGATACATAGACAAAACACAGTAGTAAGCCTCTACTAGACTAGCTCGTTAATCAAAGATGGTTAAGTTTCCTAACCATAGACATGTGTTGTCATTTGATGAACGGGATCACATCATTAGGAGAATGATGTGATGGACAAGACCCATCCGTTAGCTTAGCATAATGATCGTTAAGTTTTATTGCTATTGCTTTCTTCATGACTTATACATATTCTTTGACTATGATATTATGCAACTCCCGGATATCGGAGGAATACCTTATGTGCTATCAAACGTCACAACATAACTAGGTGATCATAAAGATGCTCTACAGGTATCTCCGAAGGTATTTGTTGGGTTGGCATAGATCGAGATTAGGATTTGTCACTCCGAGTATCGGAGAGGTATCTCTGGGCCCTCTCGGTAATGCACATCACAATAAGCCTTGCAATCAATGTGATTAATAAGTTAGTTAAGGGGTGATGCATTACGAAACGAGTAAAGAGACTTGCCGGTAACGATATTGAACTAGGTATGAGGATACCGACGATCGAATTTCGGGCAAGTAACATACCGATGACAAAGGGAATAACGTATGTTGTCATTGCGGTTTGACCGATAAAGATCTTCGTAGAATATGTAGGAACCAATATGAGCATCCGTGTTCTCGCTGTTGGTTATTGACCGGAGATGTGTCTCGGTCATGTCTACATAGTTCTCGAACCCGTAGGGTCCGCACGCTTAACGTTCGATGACGATTTGTATTATGAGTTATGTGTTTTGGTGACCGAAGATTGTTTGGTGTCCCAGATGACATCACGGACATGACGAGGAGTCTCCAAATAGTCGAGAGGTAAAGATTGATATATTGGACGATGATATTCGGACACCAGAATGGTTCCGGATTGTTTCGGGTATTTTTTGGAGTACCGGGAGGTTACCGGAACCCCCCGAGGAAAGTAATGGGCCTACATAGGCCATAGGGGAGAGGGGAGGCAGCCCACAAGGGGTGGCCGCGCCCCCCTCCCATAGGGAGTCCGAATTGGACTAGGGGAGGGGGCGTCCCTCCTTTCCTTCTCCTCTTCCCTCTCCCTTCCCTCTTTCCCCCTCCATAGGAAGGAAGGAGGAAACCTACTAGGACTAGGAGTCCCAGTGGGTTTCCCCCCACCATGGCGCGCCCCCAATGCCGGCGGCCTCCTCCCCCCCTCCTTTATATACGGGGGCAGCGGGGCACCCCATAGCGCATGAGTTGTTCTCTTAGCCGTGTTCGGTGCCCCCTCCACAGTTTACTCCTCCGGTCATAGCGTCGTAGTGCTTAGGCGAAGCCCTGCGCGGAACTCATGCTGACGTGCTGACGAAACTATCCCTCGACCCTCTGCTAGATCAAGAGTTCGAGGGATGTCATCGAGCTGAACGTGTGCAGAACTCGGAGGTGCAGTACGTTCGTTGCTTGATCGGTTGGATCACGAAGACGTTCGACTACGTCAACCACGTTAAGCTAACGCTTCTGCTTTCGGTCTACGAGGGTACATGGACTGATACGTCCATTTTGCATCATGCTTTTATATCAATATTTATTGCATTATGGGCTGTTATTACACATTATGTCACAATACTTATGCCTATTCTCTCTTATTTTATAAGGTTTACATGAAGAGGGAGAATGCCTAAATGGAGTTCTGGGCTGAAAAAGGAGCAAATATTAGAGACCTATTCTGCACAGCTCCAAAAGTCCTGAAACTTCACGGAAGCAATTTTTCGAATTAATAAAAAATACTGAGCGAAGAAAGTACCAGAGGGGGGCCACCCACCATCCACGAGGGTGGGGGGCGCGCCCCCTGGTAGGCCTCCAGTGCTCATCTTCTGCTATATGAAGTCTTTTACCCTGGAAAAAGTCATAAGGAAGCTTTCGGGATGAAACACCGCCGCCACGAGGCGGAACCTTGGCGGAGCCAATCTAGGGCTCCGGCGAAGCTGTTCTGCTGGGGAAACATCCCTTCGGGAGGGGGAAATCATCGCCATCGTCATCACCATCAATCCTCTCATTGGGAGGGGGTCAATCTTCATCAACATCTTCACCAACACCATCTCATCTAAAACCCTAGTTCATCTCTTGTATCCAATCTTTGTCCCAAAACCTCAGATTGGTACCCGTGGGTTGCTAGTAGTGTTGATTACTCCTTGTAGTTGATGCTAGTTGGTTTATTTGGTGGAAGATCATATGTTCCGATCCTTTATGCATATTAATATCCCTTTGATTATGAACGTGAATATGATTTGTGAGTAGTTACATTTGTTCCTGAGGACATGGGAGAAGTCTTGCTATAAGCAGTCATGTGAATTTGGTATTCCTTCAATATTTTGATGAGATGTATGTTGTCTTTCCTCTAGTGGTGTTATGTGAACATCGACTGCATGACACTTCACCATTGTTTGGGCCTAGAGGAAGGCATTGGGAAGTAATAAGTGGATGATGGGTTGCTAGAGTGACAGAAGCTTAAACCCTAGTTTATGCGTTGCTTCGTAAGGGGCTGATGTGGATCCATATGTTTCATGCTATGGTTAGGTTTACCTTAATACTTATTTTGTAGTTGCGGATGCTTTCATTAGAGGTTAATCATAAGTGGGATGCTTGTCCAAGGAAGGGCAGCACCCAAGCACCGGTCCACCCACATATCAAATTATCAAAGTAACAAACGCGAATCATATGAGCGTGATGAAAACTAGCTTGACGATAATTCCCATGTGTCCTCGGGAGCGTTTTCTTTCATATAAGAGTTTGTATAGGCTTGTCCTTTGCTACAAAAAGGATTGGGACATCTTGCTGCACCTTATTTACTTTCATTACTTGTTACCCGTTACAAATTACCTTTTCACAAAACTATCTGTTACCGATAATTTTAGTGCTTGCAGAGAATACCTTACTGAAAACCGCTTGTCATTTCCTTCTACTCCTCATTGGGTTCGACACTCTCACTTATCAAAAGGACTACGATAGATCCCCTACACTTGTGGGTCATCAAGACTCTTTTTCCGCGCTGTCGGGAGTGACGCGCCTTTGGTAGGTGGAATTTGGTAAGGAAAGATTTATATAGTGTGCTGAAATTTACTGTCACTTGTTACTATGGAAAGTAATCCTGTGAGGGGCTTGTTCGGGGTATCTTCACCCCGACCAGTAGAGCAAAGAGTTGATCCTCAACCTACTGAAAATGTTTACTTTGAAATTCCTTCGGGTATGATAGAGAAACTGCTAGCTAATCCTTTTACAGGTGATGGAACATTACATCCCGATTTACACCTAATCTATGTGGATGAAGTTTGTGGATTATTTAAGCTTGCAGGTATGCCCGAGGATGTTATCAAGAATAAGGTCTTCCCTTTATCTTTGAAGGGAAAGGCATTAACATGGTTCGGGCTATGTGATGATATGGGATCATCGAACTACAACCGATTGAAATTGGAATTTCATCAAAAGTTTTATCCTATGCATCTTGTTCATCGTGATCGTAATTATATATATATAATTTTTGGCCTCGCGAAGGAGAAAGCATCACTCAAGCTTGGGGGAGGCTTAAGTCAATGTTATATTCATGCCCCAATCATGAGCTCTCAAGAGAAATTATTATCCAAAAAATTTATGATCGGCTTTCTCTCAATAATCGCTCCATGCTCGATACTTCTTGTACTGGCTCTTTTATGATGAAGACTATTGAATTCAAATGGGATTTATTAGAAAGAATTAAACTCAACTCTGAAGATTGGGATCTCGACGAAGGTAAGGAGTCAGGTATAACACCGAAGTTTGATTGTGTTAAATATTTTGTGGATACCCATGTTTTCCGTGAGTTTAGCACTAAATATGGACTTGACTCTGAGATAGTAGCTTCTTTCTGTGAATCATTTGCTACTCATGTTGATCTCCCTAACGAGAAGTGGTTTAAATATAATCCTCCCATTGAAGTAAAAGTAGTTGCACCTATTAAAGTTGAAGAAAAGACTATCACTTATAATGATCTTGTTGTCGCTACTGCTTATATTGAGAAACCACCTTCCCTTGTTAGAATAAAGGACCATGCTAAAGCTTCGACTATGGTCAACAAAAGTAATATTAGGACACCCACACCCCCTGAGCAAATTAAAGTTTAACCTAGTATTGCTATGGTTAAAGATCTCTTGGCTGATAATATTGATGGGCATGTTATTTACTTATGTGATGAAGCTGCTAGAATTGCTAGACCCGATACCAAAAATAAACATAGACCTGTTATAGGCATGCCTGCTATTCCTATCAAAATAGGAGATCATTGTTATCATGGCTTGTGTGATATGGGGGCTAGTGCAAGTGCAATACCTCATTCCGTATACAAAGAAATTATGCATGATATTGCACCTGCTGAGATAGAAGAAATTGATGTTACAATTAAGCTTGCCAATAGAGATACTATTTCACCATTGGGATTGTTAGAGATGTTGAAGTCTTGTGTGGGAAAGTTAAATATCCTGCTGATTTTCTTGTTCTTGGTTCCCCACAAGATAACTTTTGTCCCATTATATTTGGTAGACCCTTCTTGAATACTGTTAATGCTAGATAGACTGCAAAAAGGATGTTGTTACTATTGGTTTGGGGGATATGTCTCACGAGTTTAATTTTGCTAAGTTTCGTAGACAACCCCATGATAAGGAATTTCCTAGTAAAGATGAAATTATTGGTCTTGCTTCTATTGCCATGCCTCCTAATGATCCTTTAGAACAGTATTTGCTTGACCCTGAAAATGATATGTTTATGAATGAAAGAAGGAAAATAGATGAAGTATTCTTTAAACAGGGACCTATTTTGAAACACAACCTGCCTGTTGAAATCTTAGGGGATCCTCCTCCACCCAAGGGTGATCCCGTGTTTGAGCTTAAACCATTACCTCATACTCTTAAATATGCTTATCTTGATGAGAAAAAGATATATCCTGTTATTATTAGTGCTAACCTTTCAGAGCAGAAAGAAAAAAAATTATTGAAAACTCTGAAGAAGCACCGTGCTGCTATTGGATATACTCTTGGTGATCTTAAGGGCATTAGCCCCACTCTATGCCAACACAAAATAAACTAGAGAAAGACGCTAAACCAGTTGTTGATCACCAACGATGGTTAAATTCTAAGATGAAAGAAGTGGTAAGAAAAGAAATACTAAAGCTTCTGGAGGTAGGTATAATTTATCCCGTTGCTGATAGTTAGTGGGTAAGTCATGTCCATTGTGTCCCTAAGAAGGGAGGTATTACCGTTGTTCCTAATGATAAAGATGAATTGATACCACAAAGAATTGTTACAGGTTATAGAATGGTAATTGATTTCCGCAAATTAAATAAAGCTACTTAAAAGGATCATTACCCTTTACCTTTTATTGATCAAATGCTAGAAAGATTATCCAAACATACACATTTTTGCTTTCTAGACGGTTATTCCGGTTTCTCTCAAATACTTGTGTCCAAAGAGGATCAAGAAAAGACCACTTTTACCTGCCCTTTCGGCTTATGGACGTATGCCTTTTGGTTTATGCAATGCACCTGCTACCTTTCAAAGATGTATGATGGCTATATTCTCTGATTCTGGTGAAAAGATTGTTGAGGTTTTCATGGATGGTTTCTTCGTATATGGAACTTCTTTTGATGATTGCTTAAGCAACCTTGATTGAGTTTTGCAGAGATGTGAAGAAACTAATCTTGTCTTGAATTGGGAGAAGTGCCACTTTATGGTTAATGAAGGTATTGTCTTGGGGCACAAAATTTCTGAAAGAGGTATTGAAGTTGATAAAGCTAAAGTTGATGCTATTGAAAAGATGTCGTGTCCTAAGGACATCAAAGGTATAAGAAGTTTCCTTGGTCATGCCGGTTTTTATAGGAGGTTCATTAAGGACTTCTCAAAAATTTCTAGGCCTCTGACTAATCTCCTACAAAAAGATGTTCCTTTTATCATTGATGATGATTGTGTAGAAGCATTTGAAATACTTAAGAAAGCCTTGAGTTCTGCACCTTTTGTTCAGCCACCTGATTGGAATTTACCCTTTGAAATTATGTGTGATGCTAGTGATTATGCTGTAGGTGCTGTTCTAGGACAAAGAGTTGATAAGAAATTAAATGTTATTCAATATGCTAGTAAAACTCTAGACAAAGGCCTGTGAGAAATTATGCTACTACCGAAAAAGAATTTTTAGCAGTTGTATTTGCTTGTGATAAGTTCAGACCTTATATTGTTGATTCCAAAGTAACTGTTCACACCGATCATGCTACTATTAAATATCTTATGGAAAAGAAAGATGCTAAACCTAGACTTATTAGATGGGTTCTCTTGCTACAAGAATTTGATTTGCATATTATTGATAGAAAGGGAGTCGAGAACCCGATTCTTGCATAACTTATCTAGGTTAGAGAATGTTCTTGATGACCCACTACCTATTGATGATAGCTTTCCGATGAACAATTAGCTGTCATAAATGCTTCTTGTATCGCTCCATGGTATGCCGATTATGCTAATTACATTGTTGCTAAATTTATACCACCTAGTTTCACATACCAAAGAAAAGAAAAAGTTTTTCTATGATTTAAGACATTACTTCCGATGACCCACACCTTTATAAAGAAGGAGTAGATGCTATTATTAGACGTTGTGTACCGAGCATGAACAGAACAGATCCTACGCAAGTGTCACTCTGAGGCTTATGGAGGACACCACCTTTGGAGATAGAACTGCACATAAGGTATTGCAATCCGGTTTTTATTGGCCTACTCTCTTCAAAGATGCTCGTAAGTTTGTCTTGTCTTGTGATGAATGTCAAAGAATTGGTAATATTAGTATACGTCAAGAAATGCCCATGAATTATTCACTTGTTATTGAACCATTTGATGTTTGGGGCTTTGATTATATGGGACCGTTTCCTTCCTCTAAAGGCTATACACATATTTTAGTTGTCATGATTACGTTACTAAGTGGGTAGAAGCTATTCCAACTAGTAGTGCTGATCATAACACCTCTATTAAGATGCTTAAAGAAGTTATTTTTCCGAGGTTTGGAGTCCCTAGATATTTAATGATTGATGGTGGTTCACATTTTATTCATGGTGCCTTTCGTAAAATGCTTGCTAAGTATGATGTTAATCATAGAATTGCATCTCCATACCACCCACAGTCTAGTGGCCAAGTAGAATTGAGCAATAGAGAGCTTAAATTAATTTTGTAAAAGACTGTTAATAGATCTAGAAAGAATTGGTCCAAGAAACTTGATGATCTTTATGGGCCTATAGAACTGCATATAAAAACCCTATGGGTATGTCTCAATATAAAATGGTTTATGGAAAAGCATGTCACTTACCTCTCGAACTAGAACATAAGGCATATTGGGCCATTAAAGAGCTCATTATGATTTCAAACTTGCCGGTGAGAAGAGGATATTTGACATTAGCTCACTAGATGAATGGAGAACCCAAGCCTATGAGAATGCCATACTGTTTAAACAAAAAGTTAAAAGATGGCATGACAAAAGGATACAAAAGCGTGAGTTTAATGTAGGTGATTATGTGTTGCTATTCAACTCTCGTTTAAGATTTTTTGCAGGAAAGCTTCTCTCTAAATGGGAAGGTCCTTACGTTATCGAGGAGGTCTATCGCTCCGTGCCATAAAAATCAACAACTTCGAAGGCACAAATCCGAAGGTGGTGAACGGTCAAAGGATCAAACATTATATCTCAGGTAATCCTATAAATGTTGAAACTAATGTTATTGAAACCGTAACCCCGGAGGAATAAATAAGGGACACTTTCCAGAACATTTTAGACTCTGAAAAGGAATAGGTATGTGGTACGGTAAGTGAACCGACCCCAAAACAGTTCTAATGGCAATTTTTCTCCGTTTTGGAATATTTAAGAAAATAGGAAAATAAGAAGTAGTCCGGGAAGGACACGAGGCGTCCACGAGGGTGGAGGGCACCCCCCCCCCCGCCTCGTGGGCACCTCGTGTGCTCTCCGGACTCCGTTTTCTTGCACAATGCTTCTTTTGGTCGGTAAAAATTCATTATATAATCTCCCGAAGGTTTTGACCACCGTACCATGCAAATATCCTCTGTTTTTGTTTCGAGCTGTTTCTGCCGCAGATTAGAGAAAGATGTCTTCTCGAGAGTCAGTCGGGGAGAGCCGGGTGTCTAATCCAACACCGGGGTCAAGGGAAAACAGTGATGCTGATCACTTTGGGCCATCAACGTAGAAAGAGATGGAGGCCGACTTGAAAAGGATAGATGCCATGGAGGAGGATCAAGAAGTTACTTCCCGTTTCCGAGCCGGATTCACGATGGGGGAACTACAGAGCTCAGCTATTCCAAACTCGGTCATCCCCTCCAATGTTAAATTCCTCTCTTATGAAAATATGAAAAAGAGTGTTACTTGTTCTCCCGCGGCTATGCAACATCCATGGGTGAAAGGAGCTTTAACCGTCACGGGTAAGCTCCGTAAGGAAATAATGGACCTCAAGCAACAAGTCAATAAGCTCGAGGAAGAGAATCATATCCCGAGGGGCATCATCGCCAAGAATATCACATCACCACCTCCGAAGAAAGAGACATAAATACATGGGTATGGGCACTCCCCTTGGCAACTGCCAAGCTTGGGGGAGGTGCCCCGGTATCGTATCATCATCACACTCCTATCTTTACCATTTTTCTTAGTTTGATCCTTTTGGTAATATCTTTATCTAGTAGAATAAAGTTTTGGTATGATCCAGTTTTGAGCTTTGCTTTATTATCCTTCTATGTAATCGAGTCCGTGAGCTATATATAATAAAGATTAGTGTTGAGTCAAGGGCTTGACTATCGTTCTATGATCTTGAGGGAATTAAAGAAAAATAAAGAATAAAAAGAAATAAAGAGATCATCACTACAAAAAAAAGACACATCCGTGACATTTTGGGCCGAACGAATTTTTTTTCTGTCATACATATGACACTTCTACGACGATAATTGTGACAAAACCCATCATAGATGTGGTGGGCTCCTACTTCTGTGACAAAAAATCATGACAGAAAATGGGCTTTTCGTCGTGGGCGGGCCGGAGACACAGCTGCATGACATTCTTTGGGCTGTCCATGACGAAAAAAACCGTGGTAGAAGCGAGGGGGAGGAAAATTTCGGGGAGTTCCTGGTTATGGTGGGAGGTCGGGGGCCGAGCGATGCGCTGCTTTCTCATACACGACGCTGCAGTGTGCGAGGCATTGGCTCTAATCAACCCGAAGCGAGGCGTTGGGCTCTAATCGAACCCGGCGATCGCGACCGCAGTTATGCGTTCTTGAACCCGAGAGATCGATCGATGGTCGTTAACTAAACCCCGATCGGACGATTCTTCGCCATCGCCGCTAATCAAGCCGATCGATGCTGCCTCCTGGGATGAGCGATGGCGTTGCGGGGGGGGTTGGAGGAACAGTGAGCGGTGGCATTGCCTCTGGATGAATAGGACCCCGTGGTGTGGTGGAGGGCTGGATGAACAGAGACTGTGGAGGGTGCCCGTGGAGGGGTGGTTGAACAGACCCGTGGTGTGGAGGGCTGGATGAACAGAGACGGTGGAGGGGTGCCCATGGAGGGTGGTTGAACAAGAGCCGATGGAGTAGCGCGGTGGAGGCTGGATGAACAGGAGCCCGTGGAGGCTGGAGGAGGTCGACGGTAGCCGGTGGAGGCCGGAGGAGGTCGACGGTGGAGATGAACAATATCCCGTGGAGTCCTGCTTTTGCACGCCACACCCTCCCGATGAACAGGACCCCGTTTCGCCGTAGGGAGGTCCGTTTGCCTATTTTATGGTACGCCACACCCTCCCGATCAACAGACCCCCATTTCGACCGTAGGAGGTCCGTTTAAATCCGTTTTGGCGGTACGCCACACCCTCCCGATCAACAGGACCCCCATTTCGACCGTAGGAGGTCCGCTTCCTCCGCTTTTGGCAGACGCCACACCCCTCCCGATCAACATGACCCCATTCCGAACATAGGAGGTCCGTTTCCTCCGTTTTGCGGTACGCCAGGCCTCGTTTCCATCGCATGTTCCGTCCAAGCCCTCCCGATGAACACGACCACACATTTCGTTCCGACCCAGCCGGTTGGCTCCCACGCGTTCCGTTGCCTCCCGATGAACACGACACATTCCGTTGCCTCCCCATGAACACGACGCATTCCGTTGCCTCCCCATGAACACGACGCATTTCGTTGCCTCCCCATGAACACGACGACGACGGTGTTTCTCCGTTCCGACCCAGCCATGTACACGAGCCCTCGCCGTACGTATGCGCGAGTAGGCGTTCGAGACCCCGCCCGTATGTACACATACATGGCCGTAATTTCTTTCTTGAACCCTGGCCGCTGTACGTACGTGTACATGCTACGTGTGCGCCTCTACTACAACATGTACGCGCCTCTACTATGACACGTGCGCGCCTCTACATCCACTAGTATATATGTACGTACACGTTCGCAACCAAAATGACTACGCTACGTACGCTTCGACCAGGTGGGTCCCAACTGTCAGACACTTCCTTGCGTGCGAAGATGTAGCTGGCGGGTCCCAGCAGTCAAGGGGGCGAATCGTTTTTTTTTGCCCGGACGCACTTCCTTGCGTGCGAAGATGTAGCTGGTGGGTCCCAGCAGTCGGGGGGGCGAATCGTTTTTTTTTGCCCGGACGCACTTCCTTGCATGCGAAGATGTAGCTGGTGGGTCCCAGCAGTCAGGGGAAATGTTTTTTTTCGCGAAATACGGGGGCCCATCTGGTGGGTCCCCGCTGTCAGGTGGAGGAGTCATTTTTTTGCGTGTAATAAGGAGCCTCTCCATGTACAGTCCGCGTTCGATGGAAGTCGTTCCTTGACCACGTTGACCACGCCGCGCCGAGAGCACCACGGCGGTGGACGACGGCGAGGACTAGGAAGGGGACGACTCGGAGCCGGGGAAGACGCAGCAGTGGATGCCCACGTGAAGAGGAGTACGAGGGTTCACCGTTCACTTGCGGTGTGAGGTCTGTCGCCGCAGAATAACAGGGGTGTGGGTGAGTAAAGGGATGGCTCGGCCAGTGGGAGAAGTAGGGGCGGTGAGGCCTCCGCGGCATCATCACCGGCCACGGGAGGCAGGAGCACGCGGCACGACCGGCGCTGGTTTGGGCGGCTGGAGCAAGAAGACCAAAGGTTGAAGAAGCACTACGGCCGTTGGATGAACATCGTACGGTAACAGGAGCTAGAATCGTTCATATTGACTAAGTTGACAAAGCCCTCCATCCCTGTCAACTTGGTAGGCCCACAAGTCAGCCTCCCACTATGCGGGTTCCGGTGGCGAGGAGAATATTCATTTTTTTGTGCTTAATAAGGAGGCACTTCCTTGCGTGCGAAGATAGTTGGTGGGTCCGACATGTCAGCGGGGGGCACGTTATTTTCGTGAAATACAGAGCGCCTTCCGGTGAGTCCCAGATGTCAGGTGGAGGAATCATTATTTTGCGCGTAATAAGGAGGCATTTCCTTGTGTGCAGCCGGGGACCCAGCTGTCAGCCTCTCCACGCACAGTCTACTTCCGATGGTGTCGTTCGTTGACCATGTTGACCACGCCGCGCCGAGCGCATCCAAGGTGGTGGACGACGGTGAGGACCCGGATAGCAACGAGCCGAAGATGGGAAGACGCGGGAGTAGAGTCGCAGACGGAGAGGTGTACGAGGGTTAACTGGTTCTAGTGCGGTGTGGTTCGGCAGTCAGTGGAGAAGAACATGAGGTGTGGAGGGGTGGAGGGATGGCCTGGCCAACGGTGGAGTAGCGCTTCATAGCGAAGCGTGCATGAAAGAGCTAGCAGCAGGAGGCAGGAGGTGGTCCCGGCGGCGCTGGAGGAAGAAGACGAGAGATTGAAGATGGATGCCGGTCGTTGGATGTAAATCCAACGGCTAACATGTCAGAATCATTTGTTGACTAAATTGACAATGACTTGCATTGGCTTCGACCTATTGGCCCACATTTCAGCCTCCAAAAAAATGTGGCACGTATTCAACCCATTTTTTCAGAATTTACAGTCTTTTTTTTGCGCGGTAGAATTTACAGTCAATTTGATCTTTTTTTTGAATTACGGCCATTAGCTGGGCTGGGTGAACAAATAATGTAGCGTCCATGCGGCCCATTTATTTTATTTTCTAAAAAATTACAGGCCATTTGCACTTTCTCGAAATACACAATTTTGCTGGGCTGATTCTAATTATAATGTTGGGTTGGGCCAGCAATGTTATCAAAAAATAAAAAGGGGCTGAGCATTTTGTAATAAATATATTTAAATAATAAGTGATATTATTACATTCGTCCTTAAATCTTACCAAGCTTTTGTACACAATCACTAGGATTTTCGTACAAAACAATCCAGGATTTTATTTGTTAAGAAATTATTTTTATAAGTTAATAAGATGTGGGATATTGTTTTCTTACATATGTAAGTATCTCATTAAATATATGATGACAAAAAATAATATATAATAACATATAAAATAATTTAAATATATATAATATAGTTAGAAGGGAAACATAAGCTGGACCTGGCGTTCCTATTCTTATATAGAAAAATAGAACAGACCTCTGCATTTTCTTCAAAAAAATACATAAATTGGGCTGTCAAAAATAAAACCTCGGATGGGAGGTCCATAGGCCGGTCGGTCGATACATGACGGCCCTAAGAAAATACAAACAGGCCTATGGACCTCCCATCCATGGTCGTGGGCTACGCATGTTAAAAATGAAAGCCTAGACGGGGCAGCCCAAAACCACGTTCAACACTTGCCAAAACTTCATCCCTCGCTTTTCTCGTGTTTCGCATAATTCGACATTGTGTGGGCATTTTGACTGTGCATCATATGAAGATGTGCTATGCATGAATGTTGATCAGCATGATGTTAACTGGCTGGTAGTTCCATTTTCGACCATGAATAAAACTTCCAACATGATGTTAACCCTGTTTGAAAAGGTCGTGTTAATATAAATGCTCTGCCTCTGAAAGTTACAGTTTCTTATCTGAAATTGAACTTGCATTTTCTTATCTAAAACTAAAACTTGCAGTTTTTTCTCTGAGAATCACATTGTCTGCACTTTTATACTCCTATGAAACTACATTTTTTTAAGTGCTAAAAATAGATCTCTAGAATTCATAAAATACTTCATATGCTCAATACTGCAAATCTAAAATTCAAAAGACATTCACATCTGAAAGTACTCTCAAAATACACAACACAAAACACAATTCACAACCTGCAAATACTGACAACTCTAAGATCCTCATGACAATTCACAACCTGCCCGACTATTTGGCTGGGAGGGGGGCAGCCCCCTCCCATTCCTCGGCGGCAGACAGCCGCCCCGTGAGACGATGTGAACAGCGAGGGAGGCGATGGCGGGGAAGCGTCGTCGAGCCAACTGCTTTTCTCCTCTTGCAGTTGGGTTCGGTCGACGAAGACTCCACCGGCTCGCTCTGGCAGGACACCCTCACAAAGGGCACCCTGTAGATGCTCGATCCTTCAATCTCTGGTGGATGCTCCATCTGGGATCGATACTCCCATCACCGCTCTTTCACGATCGGATTCGGTGAATCTGTTTGCTCCATGGCCCAGAGGAGCAGCTCTATGTACTCCGGCGCGACTCCCTCCGGGAGTATCGCCGCCTTTTCGCTCTGTTGCAGATATTTGGCCATGGATGTCGCCATCGCCGCTTGTTGGACCTTGTTGTCAAACCAAGACTGTATCTCCAACATCCTAGCTAGCTTCACAGGGTCGCCGTTTGCGATCCTCACGTATCGGTTGTACTCCTCCATCGATCTACTTCTCCACAGCACCTTCACTCGCCGGCGGTGGTTTTTGAATGGAAGAGGAGAAGAGCAGCGCTGGTTTTGGATTAGAACGGGAGAGGAGCGACGCTGGTTTTGGACTGGAACAGGAGAGGAGGGGCGGTGGTTTTGAAATGGAAGAGGAGAGGAGCGGCGCTGCATTTAGATTGGAACAGGAGAGGAGCGGCGATGGTTTAAGAGGAGAAGAGCGGAAGAGCGGCGCTGGTCTTGGAAGTAATTTTTTGTTGTTTTATGATTTTGGGTCAAAGTTTGACCACGTACTGTATTTGACAAGCAAAATGTGAATGCATGTCACTAAAAATTGTATCGTTTGGTTCGTATCTGAATGTACTTTCAAATTATATTATTTTTGCAACGTATAACATATATTTTATGTAAGAAAATCATGGTCAATTATGACCCAGAATAAAAGGGAGACTAGTTAATGTGGGGTCGCTTTCTTAATTGAAGGGTAAATTGATTTTGATTTTGATCCAGTCACAGCGCGCCGGCCCTCTCGTCCAATCCTAAATCGCTGCCGCATGCTCCTCTCCCTCTTCTCCATTGCAAAACCACCTCCTCTCCTCTCCATCATCTCCATTCCAAAACCACCGTCTCGCCTCTCCCTCTTCTGATCTTCTCCATTGCAAAACCACCTCCTCTCCTCTCCATCATCTCCATTCCAAAACCACCGTCTCGCCTCTCCCTCTTCTGATCTTTTCCATTGCAAAACCACCTCCTCTACTCTCCATCATCTCCATTCCAAAACCACCGCCTCGCCTCTCCCTCTTCTCTATTGCAAGACCACCGTCTCTCCCTCCATCTTCCAAAGCTAGCACCGGACCACTCAGAAGGACATCTATGGAGAGGATGCAGCAGCGAATCAGGCAGATCACCGGCGGCGACCAAGCAAAGTTAGCCAGGTTGAAGGAGATCCTTAGTTGGTTTGACAATGAGTGGGAGATTTCGAGGACGGTGCGGGCCATGTGGCAATGTATGCGAAAGAGCGAGTCGGCAGCGATGAGGGCGACGATGTACATGTACTCCTCGGCGGCAGTCACGCCGCAGTCCTCCGAGTTCATCGAGTATCTCCTCTGGGCGATGGAGCAGACAGATTCGCCCGAGGCGATCGGCCAAAGTGAGGTGGTGGGCGTACAGGTCGAAGGTCGAGCACCCAGAGGATAACGAATCAATCGAGTATGGTGTGCCGTTCGTGAGGGTGCAGAGCCAGCCGGAGCCACAGGAGTATTTGTTCTCCCACCACAAGAGGAGGCCGGATGGCGCGACGTCGCTTCCCCGATGTTCTCCACAGTTCCCTCGACGCTCGCCTCGTTTCAACGGCGGCGGTAGGGTTTAAGGTAAGCTTCGCACTAACCTAATCTTCCACCTGCTTATGCTTACAATCAGTGTGACAGCTAATGAAAATCATGCTTACAATCAGTCTCCGAGTACTACGCCAATCACCCTAAAATAGCTCTGGACCTTTGGGTCAAAGTTGTGACACAGTGTACAAATAAATAAAAATAGATTGGTGCTTCTTTCAGAAAAGAGTACTCCCTAGAAAACTGCTAATATAAGCTACTAGTATTTGGTTAGATGATTTGCTGCCGAGAAAGATCCGTCCACAGAGAGCGCCACACATCCCACTGGTGGTGGTGGATGCCAATGCGTACATGCAGCATGGTTGGTGTCGGTAATTATTTACTTGGCACACCTCGCACTTTGCATATATGCCGGTTCCATACGTACATTTGTGCAGTTCCACCAAAATGTTGTTGAATAACCCTATTTGCACAGATAATAAAAAAGCGTGATTACATTATAGTGGCAGTAGTTGATGAAACACACAAAATAAATAGAAGAAAATATTGCGATAGTATCATAGTATGCCATGCTGCGAGGGCGAGATGGGCCTCATGACGCCTCATACGGTACGCCTCATACTGGACATCGTCCCAAGTCTCCCAGATACACCTTGTGCCAGTGATGAACATTAGTGTACATCGGTAGTACAAGGAGGCGCCTTGAGACATTCAAATCCCTATTTTCGTACATATCAACTAAAATTAAGCACCCCAGTTTGCAGAAATGCTTAAACATTAACAATGGGACTAGTTGATGAAACATACATTAACAAATAGAAGCACTTTCTTTATCTACACTGGAAATGAAATGATAGAGATGACACTCGCTCTATTTTAACTGTATTATTACTTCATTTTATCGGTGACACTAGGGTCGAAAGGTGGCAAACGAGGTGTACCGTAAGGCCGCAAGGATGGAGGCCGGGGGTGCTTAGACTGGGATGCTGAAGCTGGCTCTTTCAGTCACCAACATGGATGATTCAATTCATGGGACCTTTTGGTGCAGTTCACCTAAAATGAAGCAATGTCCCGTGAGCTAGCAGCTTCTTCTTCAATTTTTTTTAAGAAAAGGGCTCCAACCCCGATTCCATTTCCATCAGAAAATGAAACCCACAGAGCTTCTTATTCATTAGTTGCAATAAAATTGAGCAACATCAAGGTTGGTTGTGAAGCTCCTGGAATGCTCAACTATAATTTGGATATCATTTGTGCAGTTCAACTAAGATCGAGCGTTAAATGTATATCTCTGTTTGCACAAAAAAGGTGGAAAGGAGGTTGACTAACAAGTGATGAAACATGCATCAAATGAAAAGAAGCATGTTCCTTATCTGAATGGCAATCCTACAAGGACAGTAGCAATTTCTAAAGCACCGCATTGCTAGATATTAGTGTGGGCATTAGGATTAACTATGACAATCGTTAAATACGACATTACTTTGGGCACGGGAGAGTAGGCGGACCAGATGCTTGCATTTCTAACGAAAAAGAACCAACTTATCTTAATGGGAAATTTTAGCGGGACATGTAAAGAAGTGCCATTGATTCATATTATCGAGGCATTACATTGAAAACAACATTGGTTTAACGTGTCCTTACTTTTAACGGTCGGTTGCTACATTTTACCAAAGTGGCATTACATAAGAGTGGCTCGGGGCAACAAACATCGTAACAGGATATCCGGTTGGTCCCATTTTTGTTCGGTATAGCCACCTTATACTGTGTGAGGCTAGCAAATCTAGTGCTGGACTTACTCTGTTGACTTGTCCCCCAGTCCCCACTTCCTTTCCTTTTTCAACCAAAATATCGGGTTTATATTGAGTTTGTACCGCGTTTCCCTTTATTTCCCTATTAGACCTAGAGACCAGTTGGATAGCCAGTCTCTGCTACTTTTCGCCCCAATTATTTCCTCTTTCGACCAAGTCCTAGATTCAGGTAACAAATCCTCCCCCACCCCAACCCCCTTTCTTCCTTGTTTGAACCAAGTAGTACTAGATTCGAGTGCATGAACTAGTTTTACCTCTTAAACGTAAAAAAATAGGTGGTTTTCGAACAGCCGATCGATCCTATCTACGAGGGGGCCTGAGAAATAGTAAAAGATACAAACGCAGCGACGTCAGGAGCTCGGGAAGTAGAGCAAGGCCGGTTTTGAAGGAAGTTATACCTGATGGTTGCCGGGATGTCGCTAGGTGGGCGGCGGGAGGCCGGATCTGCCCACACTACGGCAGCGAGGAAGAAGGGGTTGGAGGCCCTCCCTCGCTAGTGAAGCTTGGGAGAGAACGGAAAGGCACGCTGATTGGGACGCGCCGGTAGTGGGTACGAGCCGTCACCGAGGACGACCGCGTGAACGTTGCACCTTCTCACCTTCCCTGGTGGAGAGGATCCGGCTGGATCTGTGACCAGCGGTGAGTAGAGAGAGAGAGTGGCCACCACTGTCGTGTTTAGATCTGGAGAGGACGAGACAGTGTGAAGAGAGCAACACTAGCAAGCAAGCGCGGGGCTCCTGCCTATATAGTGGAGTAGTACTAGTTTTCTTTTTGTCTACCAGAGCCGGCTTGACCTCGTCAATGACTGCCGAGAAGTCTTCATGCACGTGGCCCGGAGGCGCAGTTGGCGTCATTTTGATCTGAGCGCCGGATTATAACATATAACACGAAAAAATGCCACATGACAAGAAATCATAACCTCACTGCCCAAAGGAGACAACATGAATCCCGACGGACAAACTAGACGAGGAACAAAGCTCAAATTAAAGATAAACTCGTAGAAAAGAGGTCCGTCGATAGATGTCCTAATTAATATAGCCGGCTTGACCTAGATGGCAGCCGAGTAGTCACTGTTCATGCATGTGCCCCCAATGACTAGCCCAACTCAGTTGTCGTTGTTTAACCCTCGCAGTGATCCGAAGCACATGACACCTAATTTTGCGAGATGACAAGAAACCTTTTTTTAGATTTCTCACCACAACTACAGCCATGTACAACACAGCCTGCACGATATGTAGACGATAGCCAATCCAGGCTTGTCTGCTGGAGTCTGGTCACATGCATGGACGAACTGACATTCCGTGTCTTGTAGGGATCGTCCAGGCACCAACGTAGTACAACACTTCTCTAGTACTATCGCTCGTCTCCCTCTTCTATCAAGTCAACCGACTTGCGGGGCCGGGGAGTGTGCCTATGGTCGGTTCTCAATTGCCGTCCCACATGTGTGCAAACACAATATGACGCGCGTTCCATTCGGAGAGCCGCGTGCCAGACCGACCGACCGTCTGGGGTGCGACGCGAACGCGACGGGCGTGTTGTATACTCCGTACATGTGTACCTCCGTTTTCTAGACGCTTTGCTCCATGGCGCGGGCGCAATCCATGGATACGAAATTAGTATACTATATACTATTTAAAAGTCGAGGGCGGGGCTTTTCTGCTGTAGGCGGCGGGGCAGTTCCGCCTAGTCGGTTCGACAGAAATGCGAGAAGACGAGGGAGTAGGCTGCTGCAAACGTAGGGCTGTGTGATTTGATAGCGAGTTACTCCTGGACAGGTGGGGCCCCATGATTTGACTTGCCATTATCATTTTAACTACGGCGCTACAACCGGCATGAGTCTCCCGATTCCTGACCACCTCCATATAGGTGCCTCTCACAATGCTCCACCATGTAGTAGAGGTTGGCTCTTGCATGAGAGCCCACTTCTCCACTTTTTCCTTGCCTCTCTTTCCTCCACATATGCAAAAATGCCATGTAAAGCGCACTATTGTACTTACTTTTACTTGCTCCTACAGGTGCTTAAGCTTGCCACATAGGCATAAAGTCCGATGTGGCAAGTTAATCAAGAAGAGAGAGACTAGTTTGGTGACCCAAGGAAGAAACGGTGCTAAGCGCGTGTACCTAGGTGAAAAGACAATTTTGAGTCTATAGCTAATTAAATGAAGCAAACTTAGCAATGCGATTTCATTGGAAGAGGTCACTCCTTGGCAAATGCAATAAATACTAGTACTCCATGTGTCCCATAATATAACAACGTTTTTGGCACTACACTAGTGTCAAAAACATTCTTATATTATGGGAAAAAGGGAGTACGAAGAAAGAGATAGAGAGGAGTAAAAAAATACACTTATAGCCAACCTTATAGCCTTGTTGTAGTATGAGTGACTAAGTGATGACTATGTATGACATGCCAACATCATATAGCCTAACGCACCGTGTTAAATCTCCAAGGGTGCGAGCGACGCGACGGTCGTGGTAGGTGATACGTCTCCAACGTATCTATAATTTTTGATTGCTCCATGCTACTTTATCTACTGTTTTGGACCATATTGGGCTTTATTTTTCACTTTTATATCATTTTTGGGACTAACCTATTAACCGGAGGCCCAGCCCAGAATTGTTGTTTTTTTCCTATTTCAGTATTTCGAAGAAAAGGAATATCAAACGGAGTCCAAACGGAATGAAACCTTCGGGAACGTGATTTTCTCATGAACGTGATCCGGAGAACTTGGAGTGCAAGTCAAGAAGCAATCGGAGCCTCCACGAGATAGGAGGGCGCCCCTATAGGGCGCCCTGTCTCGTGGGCCCCTCAATGCCACCAACGTACTTCTTCTTCCTATATATACCTAGGTACCCCGAAAACATCCAGGGGCACCACGAAACACAATTTCCACCACCGTAACCTTCTGTATCCGCGAGATCCCAACTTGGAGCCTTCGTCGGCACTCTGCCGGAGGGAGAATCAAGCACGGGGGGCCTCTACATCATCATCCTTGCCCCTCCGATGAGTTGTGAGTAGTTTACCACAGACCTACGGGTCCATAGTTATTAGCTAGATGGCTTCTTCTCTCTTTTTGGATCTCAATACAATGTTCTCCCTCTCTTGTGGAGATCTATTCGATGTAATCTCTTTTTGCGGTGTGTTTGTCGAGATCCGATGAATTGTGGGTTTATGATCAAGTTTATCTATGAATAATATTTGAATATTCTCTGAATTCTTTTATGTATGATTGAGTTATCTTTGCAAGTCTCTTCGAATTATTGGTTTAGTTTGGCCTACTAGATTTATCTTTTCTTGCCATGGGAGAAGTGCTTAGCTTTGGGTTCATTCTTGTGGTGTCCTTACCCAGTGACAGAAAGGGTTGCAAGGCACGTATTGTATTGTTGCCATCGAGGATAACAAGATGGGGTTTATATCATATTGCATGAGTTTATCCCTCTACATCATGTCATCTTGCTTAATGCGTTACTCTGTTCTTATGAACTTAATACTCTAGATGCATCTTTGGATAGCGGTCGATGTGTGGAGTAATAGTAGTAGATGCAGGCGAGTCGGTCTACTTGTTATGGACGTGATGCCTATATACATGATCATGCCTAGATAATCTCATAACTATGCGCTTTTCTATCAATTGCTCGACAAGAATTGCTCACCCACCGTAATACTTATGCTATCTTGAGAGAAGCCACTAGTGAAACCTATGGGCCCCGGGTCTATCTCTTATCATACTTGTTTCCAATCTACTTTTATTTGCATCTTTACTTTTTGCATCTATATTATAAAATACCAAAAATATATTTATCTTATCATACTATCTTTATCATATCTCAGTTTCACAAGTGGCCGTGAAGGGATTGACAACCCCTTTATTGCGTTGGTTGCGAGTTCTCAGTTTGTTTGTGTAGGTGCGTGGGACTTTTGAGGAGCCTCCTCTTTGGATTGATACCTTGGTTCTCAAAACTGAGGGAAATACTTACGCTACACTTTGCTGCATCACCCTCTCCTCTTCGAGGAAAACCAACGCAAGCTCAAGCGTAGCAAGAAGGATTTCTGGCGCCGTTGCCGGGGAGGTCTTCTCTCAAGTCAAGACATACCAAGTACCCATCACAAACCTATCTCCCTCGCATTTACATTATTTTCCATTTGCCTCTCGTTTTCCTCTCCCCCACTTCACCCTTGCCGTTTTATTCGCCCTCTCTTTCCCAATCTCCTCTCCCCTCTCCGCTTGCCTTCTTTTGTGTGCTTGTTTGCTTGTTTGACCTTATGGCTGCACCTAAGGGTCCTGACCACCTTCTCAGAAGGATGGATGAGATTGAATCAAATATTAGAAGCTTTATGAATTTGCAATTTGAGCACAATAATTTCTTTAGAAAAGAGCTTAAGGAACAAAAAAGTTTTTTGGGGTTTATGAACAAAGAGCTTGATGATATGAATAAAGAACTCTATGGTGTTAACGCTCAAATTACTCGACTTGAAAGTGCTATAGCCAAAATTTCTGACAAGCAAGCCACCTTAGTCAATAAGATGGCCGCTAACCCAGAAAAATTACGTGAAAATAATGATGAGGATCTTAAAGTTATTGATGCGTCTCCGTTTAGATCTATGTTTTGCAATATGAACTTTGATTATTATGGGACTGATGATGAATCAACTTTGCCTAGAAGGCGTCCCAAGAATTCAGAATCTTTAGATCTTAATGTTAAATTTGGTAAGAGTGAGATTGGAGAATCCTCAACTTCTAATAATATTGAACCCACTATCTCGGACTTCAAGGAATTTAATTATGATAATTGCTCTTTAAAAGGTTGTATTTCCTTGTTGCAAGCCGTTGTTAATTCTCCTCATGCCTATAGTCAAAATAAAGCTTTTACCAAGCATATTGATGATGCATTGATGCAATCTTATGATGAAAAACTTAATTTGGAAGTTTCTATACCTAAAAACTTAATGATGAGTGGGAACCTACTATAAAGATTATAATTAAAGATTATGAGTGTTTTGCTTTGTGTGATTTGGGTGCTAGTGTTTCCACGATTCCGAAAACTTTATGTGATATTCTAGGTTTCCATGATCTTGATGATTGCTCGTTAAATTTGCACCTTGCGGATTCCACCATTAAAAAGACTATGGGAAGGATCAATGATGTTCTTATCGTTGCAAATAGAAATTTGGTGCCCGTAGATTTTATCGTTCTTGATATAGATTGCAATCTTTCATGTCCTATTATTCTTGGTAGACCTTTCCTTGGAACGATTGGTGCGATTATTGATATGAAGGAAGGAAATATTAGATTCCAATTTCCCTTAAAGAAAGGAATGGAGCACTTTCCAAGAAAGAAAGTTAAGTCACCTTATGAATCTATCATGCGTGCTACTTATGAGTTTAGTGCCAAAGATGGCACTCGTTAGATCTATCCTCGCTTTTATGCCTAGCTAGGGGCATTAAACGATAGCGCTAGTTGGGAGGCAACCCAATTTTATTTTTAGTTTTTGTTTTTGCTTCTGTTTAGGAATAAATAATTCATCTAGCCTCTGTTTAGATGTGGTTTTATCTTTTAATTAGTGTTCGTGCCAAGTTAAACCTATTGGATCTTCTTGGATGATAGTTATTTGATCTTGCTGTAATTTCCAGAAACTTTGCGCTTAGTGTCCGAAATGTTAAAAATCACCAGAACGTGATAAAATAGTGATTCCAATTTCTGCTGATCAATAAACAAATTTTCTATGTCTTCTAATTTTGGTAGATTTTTTGGAGTTCCAGAAGTTTGCGTTAGTTACAGATTATAACAGATTGTTCTGTTTTTTGACAGATTCTATTTTTCGTGTGTTGTTTGCTTATTTTGATGAATCTATGGCTAGTAAAATAGTTTATAATCCATAGAGAAGTTGGAATACAGTAGGTTTAACACCAATATAAATAAAGAATGACTTCATTACAGTACCTTAAAGTAGTCTTTTGTTTTCTTTCTCTAACGGAGCTCACGAGATTTCTATTGAATTTTGTGTTGTGAAGTTTTCAAGTTTTGGGTAAAGCTTTTATGGACTATGGAATAAAGGGTGCAAGAGCCTAAGCTTGGGGATGCCCATGGCACCCCAATATATTCAAGAATAGCTAAAAGCCTAAGCTTGGGGATGCCCCCGGAAGGCATCCCCTCTTTCGTCTTCGTTCATTGGTAACTTTACTTGGGGCTATATTTTTATTCACCACATGCTAAGTGTTTTGCTTGCAGCGTCGTGTGTTATATTAGTCTTTGCTTTTTAGTTTACCACAATCATCCTTGCTATTCACACCTTTTGAGAAAGCCATACATAAATTGGAATTTGATAGAATACTCTATGTGCTTCACTTATATCTTTTGAGCTTGATAGTTTTGCTCATAGTGCTTCACTTATATCTTTTGAGCGTGATAACTTTTGCACTAGTGCTTCACTTAGATCTTTTAGAGCACGGTGGTATATTTGTTTTAAAGAAACTATTGATCTCTCATGCTTCACTTAGATTATTTTGAGATTCGTTAATAGCATGGTAATTTGCTTAAATATTAATATACTTGGTATTCAAGATATGTGAAACTTTCTTTTGAGTGCGTTGAATACTAAGAAAAGTTTGATGCTTGATAATTGTTTTGAGATATGAAGATGGTGATATTAGAGTCATGCTAGTTGAGTAGTTGTGAATTTAAAGAATACTTGTGTTGAAGTTTGTGATTCCCGTAGCATGCACGTATGGTGAACCGTTATGTGATGAACTTCGGAGCATGATTTATTTATTGATTGTCTTCCTTATGAGTGGCGGTCGGGGACGAGCGATGGTCTTTTCCTACCAATCTACCCCCCTAGGAGCATGCGCGTAATACTTTGCTTTGATAACTTCTAGATTTTTGCAAAAAGTATATGAGTTCTTTATGACTAATGTTGAGTCCATGGATTATACACACTTTTTCCCATCCTTCCACCATTGCTAGCCTCTCTAATACCGCGCACTTTTCGCCGGTATCATACACCCACCATATATCTTCCTCAAAACAGCCACCATACCTACCTATTATGGCATTTCCATAGCCATTCCGAGATATATTGCCATGCAACTTTCCACCATTCTGTTTATTATGACACGCTTCATCATTGTCATATTGCTAGCATGATCATTTAGTTGACATCGTATTTGTGGCAAAGCCATCCTTCATAATTCTTTCATACATGTCACTCATGTTTCATTGCATATCCCGGTACACCGCCAGAGGCATTCATATAGAGTCACATTTTGTTCTAAGTATTGAGTTGTAATTCTTGAGTTGTAAGAAAATAAAAGTGTGATGATCATCATTATTAGAGCATTGTCCCAGTGAGGAAAGGATGATGGAGACTATGATTCCCCCACAAGTCGGGATGAGACTCCGGACGAAAAAAAAAGAAAAAAAGAGGCCATAAAAAAATGAAAAGGCCCAAAGAAAAAAAGAAGAGAGAATAAGAGAGAAGGGGCAATGCTACTATCCTTTTACCACACTTGTGCTTCAAAGTAGAACAAAGATCTTCATGATAGAGAGTCTCTCATTTTGTCACTTTCATATACTAGTGGGAATTTTCATTATAGAACTTGGCTTGTATATTCCAATGATGGGCTTCCTCAAATGCCCTAGGTCTTCGTGAGAAAGCGAGTTGGATGCACACCCACGTAGTTTCTTTTGTTGAGCTTTCATATACTTATAGCTCTAGTGCATCCATTGCATGGCAATCCCTACTCATTCACATTGATATCTATTAATGGGCATCTCCATAGCCCGTTGACACACCTAGTTGATGTGAGACTATCTTCCCTCTTTTTGTCTTCTCCACAACCACCATTCTATTCCACATATAGTGCTATATCCATGGCTCACGCTCATGTATTGTGTGAAGATTGAAAAAGTTTTGAAAATGTTAAAGTATGAAACAATTGCTTGGCTTGTCATCGCGGTTGTGCATGATTTAAATATTTTGTGTGAGGAGGATGGAGCATAGCCAGACTATATGATTTTGTAGGGATAACTTTCTTTGGCCATGTTATTTTGAGAAGACATAATTGCTTAGTTAGTATGCTTGAAGTATTATTATTTTTATGTCAATATGAACTTTTGTATTGAATCTTTCGGATCTGAATATTCATACCACAATTAAGAGGATTCACATTGAAATTATGCCAAAGTATCACTCCGCATAAAAAAATCTCTTTTTATCATTTACCTACTCGAGGACGAGCGGAAATTAAGCTTGGGGATGCCTGATACGTCTCCAACGTATCTATAATTTTTGATTGCTCCATGCTACTTTATCTACTGTTTTGGACCATATTGGGCTTTATTTTCCACTTCTATATCATTTTTGGGACTAACCTATTAACCGGAGGCCCAGCCCAGAATTGTTGTTTTTTGCCTATTTCAGTATTTCGAAGAAAAGGAATATCAAACGGAGTCCAAAGCGGAATGAAACCTTCGAACGTGATTTTCTCGCTGAACGTGATCCGGAGAACTTGGAGTGCAAGTCAAGAAGCAACCGGAGCCTCCACGAGATAGGAGGGCGCCCCCTATAGGGCGCATACATCTCGTGGGCTCCTCGGCGACCACCGACGTACTTCTTCCTCCTATATATACCTATGTACCCGAAAACATCCAGGCACCACGAAACACAATTTCCACCACCGTAACCTTCTCAGATCCGCGAGATCCCATCTTGGAGCCTTCACGCACTCTGCCGGAGGGAATCAAGCACGGGGCCTCTACATCAACATCCTTGCCCCTCCGATGAGTTGTGAGTAGTTTACCACAGACCTCACGGGTCCATAGTTATTAGCTAGATGGCTTCTTCTCTCTTTTTGGATCTCAATACAATGTTCTACCCCTCTCTTGTGGAGATCTATTCGATGTAATTTCTTTTTGCGGTGTGTTTGTCGAGATCCGATGAATTGTGGGTTTATGATCAAGTTTATCTATGAATAATATTTGAATCTTCTCTGAATTCTTTTATGTATGATTGACTTATCTTTGCAAGTCTCTTCAAATTATCGGTTTAGTTTGGCCTACTAGATTGATCTTTTCTTGCCATGGGAGAAGTGCTTAGCTTTGGGTTCATTCTTGCGGTGTCCTTACCCAAAGGATGTAAAGGGTTGCAAGGCACGTATTGTATTGTTGCCATCGAGGATAACAAGATGGGGTTTATATCATATTGCATGAGTTTATCCCTCTACATCATGTCATCTTGCTTAATGCGTTACTCTGTTCTTATGAACTTAATACTCTAGATGCATGCTGGATAGCGGTCGATGTATGGAGTAATAGTGGTAGATGCAGGCAGGAGTCGGTCTACTTGTTATGGACGTGATGCCTATATACATGATCATGCCTAGATAATCTCATAACTATGCGCTTTTCTATCAATTGCTCGACAGTAATTCGTTCACCCACCGTAATACTTATGCTATCTTGAGAGAAGCCACTAGTGAAACCTATGGCCCGCGGGTCTATCTCTTATCATACTTGTTTCCAATCTACTTTTATTTGCATCTTTACCTTTTTGCATCTATATTATAAAATACCAAAAATATATTTATCTTATCATACTATCTTTATTAGATCTCACTTTCATGAAGTGGCCGTGAAGGGATTGACAACCCCTTTATTGCGTTGGTTGCGAGTTCTCAGTTTGTTTGTGTAGGTGCGTGGGACTTTTGAGGAGCCTCCTACTGGATTGATACCTTGGTTCTCAAAACTAAGGGAAATAATTACTCTAAACTTTGCTGCATCACCCTCTCCTCTTCGAGGAAAACCAACGCAAGCTCAAGACGTAGCAGTAGGCGCGACCATGATACAGGCTGCTGGCAGCCCTTGGATCTGAGATCAAACGGTCGCATGCTAAGTTGCTGAAAATTTGTAGTATAACCCTCCGGGATAGGATATTCACCCATAGGTCTAGAATCACGCCATGCAACCGTTCGATCTCAGATCCAAGGGCTCTCGGAAGCCCGTATCATGGGAGAATGGAAAGCCACTACCCTGCCGTTCGCCGGCGCAGTTCGCTCCTACTCGTCCCCGCACATCCTTCAGTACTATGGCGGTTCGCTCCTAGTCGTCCCGTCCATTCACATTACAGCAGTTCCACTAATCCTAACCCTCCTCCCAAATCCATGGCGTCCAAAATCTCCACAATCGGTGGTGAGTACAAGGTTAGAACCATCACCGGCGATGAGTTCGACGTCATCTACACCCGTTCTTCCGCGACGGTGAAAGGATGCCTTTCTCGCTTCAGACGCATGTTCAAAGACTCAGATGATGAGTGGGTTGATGTCTACTACACAACCTTCTTCTTGTAGACATTGTTGGGCCTGCAAGTGCACAGGTTTGTAGGACAGTAGCAAATTTCCCTCAAGTGGATGACCTAAGGTTTATCAATCCGTAGGAGGCGTAGGATGAAGATGGTCTCTCTCAAGCAACCCTGCAACCAAATAAAAAATAGTCTATTGTGTACCCAACACACCCTATACTATTTTAAATTGTATAGGTGCTATTGTTCGGCGAAGAGATGGTGATACAAGTGCAATATGGATGGTAGATATAGGTTTTTGTAATCTGAAAATATAAAAACAGCAAGGTAGCAAGTGATAAAAGTGAGCCGGTATTGCAATGCTAGGAAACAAGGCCTAGGGTTCATACTTTCACTAGTGCAAGTTCTCTCAACAATAATAACATAGATAGATCGTATAACAATCCCTCAACATGCAACAAAGAGTCACTCCGAAGCCACTAATAGCGGAGAACAAATGTAGAGATTATGGTAGGGTACGAAACCACCTCAAAGTTATTCTTTCGGATCAATCTATAAAAGAGTTCGTACTAGAATAACACCTTAAGACACAAATCAACCAAAACCCTAATGTCACCTAGATACTCCATTGTCACCTCAAGTATCCGTGGGCATGATTATACGATATGCATCACACAATCTCAGATTCATCCAACCAACACAAAGTACTTCAAAGAGTGCCCCAAAGTTTCTACCGGAGAGTCAAGAACGTGTGCCAACCCCTATGCATAGGTTCATGGGCGGAACCCGCAAGTTGGTCACCAAAACATACATCAAGTGGCACATGATATCCCATTGTCACCACAGATAAACACGGCAAGACATACATCAAGTGTTCTCATAAAAGACTCAATCCGATAAGAAAACTTCAAAGGGGAAACTCAATTCATCACAAGAGAGTAGAGGGGGAGAAACATCATAAGATCCAACTACAATAGCAAAGCTCGGGATACATCAAGATCGTGCCATAGAGGGAACATGAGAGAGAACAAGAGAGAGAGAGATCAAACACATAGCTACTGGTACATACCCTCAGCCCCGAGGGTGAACTACTCCCTCCTCGTCATGGAGAGCGCCGGATGATGAAGATGGCCACGGATGAGGGTTCCCCCCTTGACGAGTCTTGGAATAGGGTCCCGATTGGTTTTTGGTGGCTACAGAGGCTTGCGGCGGCGGAACTCCCGATCTATCTTCTGTTCTGGAAGTTTTACGATACGTAGGTATATATGGGTGCAAGGGGTACGTCGGTGGAGCTTCGGGGGGCCCACGAGGCACGGGGGCGCGCCCTAGGGGGGTGGGCGCGCCCCCACCCTCGTGGCCAGCTCCCGTATCTTCTGACGTAGAGTCCAAGTCTATCCGAAGGGTTTCCTTCCAAAAATAACTTCTCCAGTTGATTTTGTTCCGTTTCGACTCCGTCTGATATTCCTTTTCCTCGAAACACTGAAATAGGCATAAAACATCAAATCTGGGCTGGGCCTCCGGTTAATAGGTTAGTCCCAAAAATAATATAAAAGTGGATAATAAAGCCCAATATTGCCCAAACCAGTAGATAATATAGCATGGAGCAATAAAAAATTATAGATACGTTGGAGACGTATCAAGCATCCCCAAGCTTAATTCCTTTCGTCCTCGAGTAGGTAAATGATAAAAAAGATAATTTTTGATGTGGAGTGCTACTTGGCATAATTTCAATGTAATTCTTCTTAATTGTGGTATGAATATTCAGATCCGAAAGATTCAAGTCAAAAGTTCATATTGATAAAAGAAATAGTAACACTTCAAGCATACTAACCAAAGTAATCATGTCTTCTCAAAATAACATGGCAAAAGAAAGTTCATCCCTACAAAATCATATAGTTAGGCTATGCTTCATTTTCGTCACACAAAGATGTTCCCAACTTCTATACCCCGATGACAAGCCAAGCAATTGTTTCGTACTTAAATAATCTCAAACTTTTTCAACCTTCACGCAATACATGAGCGTGAGCCATGGATATAGCACTATGGGTGGAATAGAATATGATGATTGGGGATTGTGTGGAGAAGACAAAAGGAGAAAGTCTCACATTGACGAGGATAATCAACGGGCTATGGAGATGCCCATCAATTGATGTCAACATGAGGAGTAGGGATTGCCATGCAACGGATGCACTAGAGCTATAAATGAATGCTCAACAAAATAAAACTAGTGGGTGTGCATCCAACTTGCTTGCTCACGAAGACCTAGGGCATTTGAGGAAGCCCATCGCAGGAATATACAAGCCAAGTTCTATAATGAAAAATTCCCACTAGTATGAAAAAGACAACTTATGAGACTCACTATATGAAAAACAAGGTGCTACTTTGAAGCACAATATATGAGACTCACTACATGAAGAACAAGGTGCTACTTTGAAGCACAAGTGTGGAAAAGAGATAGTAACATTGCCCTTTTTATTTTTTATTTTTTTGGGCCTTTCTTTTTTTCTTTTTGGCCTTTCTCTTTTTTTTTTGATTGGGCAATGCTCTAATAATGATGATCATCACACTTCTATTGATTACAACATAAGGATTACAACTCGAAACTAGAACAAGATATGACTCTATATGAATGCCTCCGTGATGTACCGGGATGGTGCAATGAATCAAGAGTGACATGTATGAAAAATAATGCATGGTGGCTTTGCCACAAATACGATGTCAACTACATGATCATGCAATGGCAATATGACAAAAGTAAAGTATGTCATGATGATGATCGGAATGGTGGAAAGTTGCATGGAAATATATTTCGGAATGGCTATGGAAGTGCCATAATAGGTAGGTATGGTGGCTGTTTTGAGGAAGATATAAGGAGGTTTATGTGTGATAGAGCGTATCATATCACGGGGTTTGGATGCACCGGCGAAGTTTTCACCAACTCTCAAGGTGAGAAAGGGCAATGCACGGCATCAAGAGGCTAGCAAAGGCGGAAAGGTAAAAGTGCGATAATCCATGGACTCAACATTAGTCAAAAGAACTCATATACTTATTGCAAAAATTTAGAAGTCATCAAAAATCAAGTACTACGCACATGCTCCTAGGGGGGTAGATTGGTAGGAAAAGACCATCGCTCGTCCCCGACGGCCACTCATAAGGATGCACAAGCCAGGTACACTTCATGTTTCAAATTTGTTACACAACTTTAACCATACGTGCATGCTACGGGATTTGCTAACTTCAATGCAAGCATTCTTTAAATTCATAATCACCCAACTAGCATGACTTTAATATCACTACCTCCATATCTCAAAACAATTATCAGGTATCAAACTTTTCTTAGTATTCAACACACTCATAAGAATTCTTACAAATCTTGTATGCTTAGCATATTAGGATTATTTAAGCAAATTACCATGCTATTTAAGACTCTCAAAATAATTTTAGTGAATCATGAGAGTTCATATATTTATTCATAAACAAACTACCACCATGCTCTAAAAGATATAAGTGAAGTACTAGAGCAATAACAAAAACTACTCCGAAAGATATAAGTGAAGATCAATGAGTAGTCGAATAATTATGCAACTATGTGAAGACTCTCCCATTTAATAATTTAAGATCTTGATACTTTATTCAAACAACAAGCAAAGCTAAAGAAAACTACATTGCAAGGATAGCACAACTCATGTGAAGAAGCAAAAACTTAGGCTCAACCGATACTAACCGATAGTTGTTGAAGAAGAAAGGTGGGATGCCCCGGTAGATGCTTGAGACTTCTTGAAATATTATCTTGGGGTGCCTTGGGCATCCCCAAGCTTGAACTTTTGTGTCTCCTTAATTCCTCTCATATCATGGTGTTTTTTGTCAAAAGCTTCATTCACAACAAACTCAACAAGGACTCGTGAGATAGGTTAGTATAAACCAATGCAAAACCTTATCATTTTCTACTGTAACAAATCACTAAAATTATTATTCAACATTGCATACTAAATTCCTCTGCATATTTAATACTCCTATCCTTAGATAGTATCATTAAGCAAGCAAACATATGCAAACAATGCAAACATAACAGCAATCTGCCAAAACAGTACAGTCTGTAAAGAATGCAAGAGTATCAATACTTCCCTGACCCCAAAAATTGTGAACTAAAATTCCCACAGTAATAAATTTATCATAGCTCAATATGAAAAAATATTCAACATTATACCATTCTCTGACTTTTCTAGGGAATTTTTGCAACAGCGGTAAACTTTCTGTTTTCAAACAGCAACATGTATAGTAGCAAAATAAGCATGGCAAAGGCTATCCTTGGCTTTTTATTGAAACTAAAGATGCAAAACATTAATCTAATTAACAGCAAGCAAATACTAACAAAAGAAAATGACGCTCCAAGCAAAACACATATCATGTGCTGAATAAAAATATAGCTCCAAGTAAAGTTACCGATGAACGAAGATTTAAAGAGGGATGCCTTCCGGGGCATCCCTAAGCTTAGGCTCTTGGTTATCCTTGAATATTACCTTGGGGTGCCATGGGAATCCCCAAGCTTAGGCTCTTGCCACTCCTTATTCCATAGTCCATCGAATCTTTACCCAAAACTTGAAAACTTCACAACACAAAACTTAACAGGAAACTCGTGAGCTCCGTTAGCGAAAGAAAAGAAAAGACCACTTCAAGGTACTGTAATGAAATCATTATTTATTTGTATTGGTGTTAAACCTACTGTATTCCAACTTCTCTATGGATTATAAACTATTTTACTAGCCATAGATTCATCAAAATAAGCAAACAACACATAGAAAACAGAATCTGTCAAAAACAGAACAGTCTGTAGTAATCTTTAACTAACGCAAACTTCTGGAACTCAAAAAATTCTAAAATAAATTGTTGGACCTGAGGAATTTGTCTATTAATCATCTTAAAAAAGAATCAACTAAATAGCACTCTCCAGTAAAAAGTTGAAGCTAATCTCGTGAGCGCTAAAGTTTCTGTTTTTTTACAGCATGATCATAAAGACTTCACCCAAGTCTTCCCAAAGGTTCTACTTGGCACAAACACTAATTAAAACATAAAACCACATCTAAACAGAAGCTGGATGGATTATTTATTACTAAACATAAGGAAAAAGCAAGAAACTAAAATAAAATTGGGTTGCCTCCCAACAAGCGCTATCGTTTAACGCCCCTAGCTAGGCATGATTATTTCAATGATGCTCACATAAAAGATAAGAATTGAAACATAAAGAGAGCATCACGAAGAATATGACTAGCACATTTAAGTCTAAAACACTTCCCATGCATAGGGATTTTGTGAGCAAACAACTTATGGGAACAAGAATCATCTTGCATAGGAAGGTAAAACAAGCATAACTTCAAGATTTTAAGCACATAGAGAGGAAACTTGATATTATTGCAATTCCTACAAGCATATATTCATCCCTCATAATAATTTTCAGTAGCATCATGAATGAATTCCATAATATAACCAGCACCTAAAGCATTCTTTTCATGATCTACTAGCATAGAAATTTTATTACTCTCCACATAAGCAAAATTCTTCTCATTCGGAATAGTAGTGGGAGCAAACTCAACAAAATAACTATCATATGATTGAAAATTAAGATCAAGATGAAAAGTTTCATGGTTATCATTATTCTTTAAAGCATACGTGTCATCACAATAATCATCATATATAGGAGGCATGCTTTCATCATAGTAAATTTGCTCGTCAAAGCTTGGGGGACAAAAAATATCATCTTCATCAAACATAGCTTCCCCAAGCTTGTGGCTTTGCATATAATTAGCATCATGGATATTAAAGGAATTCATACTAACAACATTGCAATCATGCTCATCATTCACATATTTTATGCCAAACATTCTAATGCATTCTTCTTCTAACACTTTGGCACAATTTTCCTTCCCATCATACTCACGAAAGATATTAAAAAGATGAAGCATATGAGACAAACTCAATTCCATTTTTTTGATAGTTTTATTTTATAAACTAAACTAGTGATAAAACAAGAAACAAAAAGATTCGTTTGCAAGATCTAAAGATATACCTTCAAGCACTCACCTCCCCGGCAACGGCGCCAGAAAAGAGCTTGATGTCTACTACACAACCTTCTTCTTGTAGATGTTGTTGGGTCTGCAAGTGCACAGGTTTGTAGGACAGTAGCAAATTTCCCTCAAGTGGATAACCTAAGGTTTATCAATCCGTAGGAGGCGTAGGATGAAGATGGTCTCTCTCAAACAACCCTGCAACCAAATAACAAAGAGTCTCTTGTGTCCCCAACACACCCAATACAATGGTAAATTGTATAGGTGCACTAGTTCGGCGAAGAGATGGTGATACAAGTGCAATATGGATGGTAGATATAGGTTTTTGTAATCTGAAAATATAAAAACAGCAAGGTAGCAAGTGATAAAAGTGAGCCGGTATTGCAATGCTAGGAAACAAGGCCTAGGGTTCATACTTTCACTAGTGCAAGTTCTCTCAACAATAATAACATAGATAGATCGTATAACAATCCCTCAACATGCAACAAAGAGTCACTCCGAAGCCACTAATAGCGGAGAACAAACATAGAGATTATGGTAGGGTACGAAACCACCTCAAAGTTATTCTTTCGGATCAATCTATAAAAGAGTTTGTACTAGAATAACACCTTAAGACACAAATCAACCAAAACCCTAATGTCACCTAGATACTCCATTGTCACCTCAAGTATCCGTGGGCATGATTATACGATATGCATCACACAATCTCAGATTCATCCAACTAACACAAAGTACTTCAAAGAGTGCCCCAAAGTTTCTACCGGAGAGTCAAGAACGTGTGTCAGCCCCTATGCATAGGTTCATGGGCGGAACCCATGAGTTGGTCACCAAAACATACATCAAGTGGCACATGATATCCCATTGTCACCACAGATAAACACGGCAAGACATACATCAAGTGTTCTCATAAAAGACTCAATCCGATAAGAAAACTTCAAAGGGAAACTCAATTCATCACAAGAGAGTAGAGGGGAGAAACATCATAAGATCCAACTACAATAGCAAAGCTCGGGATACATCAAGATCGTGCCATAGGGAACACGAGAGAGAACACGAGAGAGAGATCAAACACATAGCTCTTGGTACATACCCTCAGCCCAGGGTGAACTACTCCCTCCTCGTCATGGAGAGCGCCGGATGATGAAGATGGCCACGGATGAGGGTTCCCCCTCTGGCGAGTCTTGAACAGGGTCCCGATTGGTTTTTGGTGGCTATAGAGGCTTGCGGCGGCGGAACTCCCGATCTATCT
The DNA here is from genome assembly GCA_021605145.1 of Aegilops bicornis. Lineage (NCBI taxonomy): Eukaryota > Viridiplantae > Streptophyta > Magnoliopsida > Poales > Poaceae > Aegilops > Aegilops bicornis. The sequence continues at coordinate 168,919,483 of CM038673.1, read as the reverse complement.
TCTGTTCTGGAAGTTTTACGATACGTAGGTATATATGGTTGCAAGGGGTACGTCGGTGGAGCTTCGGGGGCCCCACGAGGCAGGGGGGCGCACCCTAGGGGGGTGGGGGGCCCACCCTCGTGGCCAGCTCCCGTATCTTCTGACGTAGAGTCCAAGTCTATCCGGTGGGTTTCCTTCCAAAAATAACTTCTCCAGTTGATTTCGTTCCGTTTCGACTCCGTCTGATATTCCATTTCCTCGAAACACTGAAATAGGCATAAAACATCAAATCTGGGCTGGGCCTCCGGTTAATAGGTTAGTCCCAAAAATAATATAAAAGTGGATAATAAAGCCCAATATTGCCCAAAACAGTAGATAATATAGCATGGAGCAATCAAAAATTACAGATACGTTGGAGACGTATCATAGGTCGCTGGGCTAGATGTTGAGTACACCACAGTCCTGGGACGAGAGAAGGATCTAAAGGACGAAGAGAGGAAGAAGCCCGCTGTCGGTGTCAAAACCGGCGGATCTCGGGTAGGGGGTCCCAAGCAGTGCGTCTTAGGATCAATGGTAACAGGAGGCAAGGGACACAATGTTTACCCAGGTTCGGGCCCTCTCGATGGAGGTAAAACCCTACTTCCTGCTTGATTGATATTGATGATATGGGTGTTACAAGAGTTGACCTACCACGAGATCGTAGAGGCTAACCCTAGAAGCTAGCCTATGGTATGATTGTTGTTGTATATATATCGACTAGCCTGGCCCCGGTTTATATAATGCACCAGAAGCCTAGGATAACAAGAGTCCTAGCTGAATACGTCGGTGGGGGAGGAGTCCTTTTCTTGATCGCCAAGTCTTGTGGAATCTTCCTTGTATGCGGCAACTGTCCGGACTGGCCCATGAGTATGCGGCCCTGGGGGTCCTCGGCCCAATCTAACCGATTGGGGGACGACGTGGTGAGTACCCCCTAGTCCAGGACACCGTCAGTAGCCCCCTGAACCGGTCTTCAAGTTAGGGACGCTCCTCGATTCTTCCGAACTGTTCTTCATCTTGATTTGCGGTCTTGAAAACTGGTTCAACAAATCTTCTCATCTTCGATCTTGAGGATCGCCGAAATGCATTCGGCGAGTTTATACGTCGGGTATCCGAGGAGCCCCTTTAAGTTTCCGGCCTTTATCAATGCCTTGTTATTTTTATGCCACACCTCGGGGTTGAAGTTGTTCCCGGGCGGCAGCGTCCTCTTGCGTCCGAGCTCCAACGCCGGACTGCATTCGAGGTATCTTTTGCAGCCGAGCACCAACACCGGACCGCTTCCCAGCTCTTACGCCGGAATGTATCCGAGCTCCAACGCCGGACTGTATCCGAGCTCCAACGCCGGACTATGTGTCCGAGCTCCAACGCTGGACTATGTGTCCGAGCTCCAACGCCGGACTATGTCCAGGATGCACCTGAAGGAAAAGATGAAACCGCTGATCCTAGTAGCCCCTGAGACTCAGGTCGATGCGCGAAATCGACCTGAGGATCAACTCCTAGCTCGGCAGCATACATAGGAATAGAAACGCGGTGTGCAAAGTCCTCGAGACTCAGGTTGGGTGCGGCCGACCAACCTGAGGATAATAATCTCCTCGAAAACTATATTGCACTTTTAATTTTCTGCATTGGATTGCCAATGCAGTAGCCCCCGAGACACTGGTCGGGTGGCAACACCAGATTAGGGGATCGATATGCCCTTTTAATATTTGTAAATAATAAGCCCGAAGCCCAGTAGCCCCCGAGCCTAAATGCGGGCACGGGAGGCCGAATTAAGGATCGATATCCATAGTAAAATCACAAATTATGTGTAATGACTCGATGTATCCAAGTACTTTATGTCATTAATGCTCGGATCCGCATTGTACAGAACTTTGTTGACCGACCATCGGCTTCCACCTCCTCGGCCGATAGCCGAGGAGTGTTTGTCCTACTTTATAAAGCTTTTATGAGGGCAAAGATTTACAACAAACAAGGCAATCTGGCCATACGGTTTTATAAACAAAGGTACGCGGAGAGACATGTTATAGTACTGTTTAACAAAAGAAATATCTTCCAATGAAAATAGTCCCGCTATCGGTTCCTTTCTTCGGGTTGTCATGCTAAGCATGATCATGAGACCTCAGCTCCAATGTAAGAGCAAAATATCGAGGATTTAGTTTGGGAGGCCAGTTAATGGCCCCCGGTAGTGTTGAGCGACAGTCGAGGTCAAGCCGTAAACACTTCGGCCATTGTTATGAATGGCCCATTGTTTAACACTGTCATCGGATCGCTGACCAGTTTACGCTTATTGTGACAGTCAGTTTTCGGCTTTCTCCACTGAGGTGCTTAACCATGTGAGCTGGAAGCACAATCGCAGTGGTTCTCCCTTTGCACACCAAGCCGAACAAAGCGGAACATAGGAGGCAAGTGCAGGAGCCGGGCAACCCAACTATTGACCGAAGACACAATTCGAAACCGATGCATATATAACAATATCCGAGAATGTTTTTGCCGAATCTCTAAAGGTGTCCGGCGTTGCACTGCGAGACTTGTGCTGAAAACACACAAATAGTTTAAAAGTGCCATAAGCTTGGAAAACCAAGAAACTTATTCAAAAGGTTAATGTCCGAACTAGATCAAGTGTTCGGTGCCAATCCGAAAATTGGACTTTAGAAAAGAAATGTGTTTCTGCCGTGCTTTAACATGACACATCCTATCTCAAAACTTCAAGCGGGTCAGCCTACGGCTTCAACCTCCTATCCCGAAGGCGGAGTACTTCTTATACTAGGCCAGTTTAACGAACTAAACTCTAGCGGTTTTGAGAGAGAAATTAGGCTCCCCGGCTAGTGATCGCACACTCGTGTCGAAAAAAGGAGTGATGAATAAAAAACTTTGCAACGGCTAAGAAGAAAAACAGTTAGTATAAAACGGCTCAAATAAACATAAGAGCCCCCAAGTGACTTGGGTAAAAGTTGACTATATAATGTAAGGTGACATGTAAAATGCCTTCTAGCCGGATTGTAGATCGTTTGTCGTAGCGGACCTTTTCGCTTCAACCTCCGGACCTAATAGTCCGGAGTGTGTCCGAATACCCTCGCGGTTATAAAAACCGGGCATGCGTGGAGACCAGGCGTAGGGGTCATTAGTGCTTTATCGCATAAGTGCCCAACTAGTTATGTTATATTACATGGTTAGTAAGAAACATCTTCCAGGAGAATAGTTCCGTTAGGGGTTCCTTTCCACAGGAGGCATGCCCTAAAGTGCATGTCCGGACTGCGAAAAGAGCGAGAAAAACATCCGGGGCAGGTAAATAAATAGGTAAGAAATCATCTTTTAGTTCACCGACCGAGTATTCCCTTAAGAACGCTAGCTTTTGGCTTCACCCGGTCGAGGTACACATCCGGCTGACCCGCAGTAACAATCACAGAGGTGCTCCTTTACCACCTAGCCGAACAATCGGGAACGTGAGGGTAAGCACAGAGCCAGCAACCCAGCTTGGCCAAAACTTAAGTCATATCGATGCATATAATGGTGAATAAAAGGTACATGCGGAAGTGTGACACATGTGTTGGGCATAAAGCCCGAATTAATAAGCTTCATTAAAGAAGCCCCGAGTATAATGTGCGCGGGTAGCGCGTCAAGTGTCTTGAACAAAGTTTCGACAAGGAAAAATTTTTACAAGCAACTTTTTTCCAAAAAAGTATAATGCTTGGTCGAACCGAACACAAGTTAGAAATTTAAAACTTTGAGCATGAAGGCAACTTAGCTGGTTAATATGTTCGGTATTGACGATGCCGTCCGAGCTTGATGCGGGACAAGGTTCCATCCCCCAAGCCGGTCTCGAGGTGGCGGAGCAAAGAGGTCGGCACTGTGAAGTGGTGACATAGCACGGTCAATGCAGGATGGCAGAGTGATGCCGAAGTCCCTGGCATGGGGTAATGAAGTGTTGACGAAGCCCCCCGTCCAGCCAAGGTGACGTCAAAGGATATAGTCCGGCTGGATCATTTTCCTGTGCACAAAAAATAGTGCAAACCGGAGATAATAGTAATAATAATAATAATAATAATTTCGTTGCATAACAAATAATTTATGCAAAGTGAGTAATAAAAGAAATATGGCCTGGCGCCAAAGTCAATGTCAATGCAGGGCGTCAGCGTGATGCGGTAAAGGCGTGGCCAAGCCTGAATTCACAAGTCGGTCCAAGCTCCGGATGCGGCGTTCGCCGGACAATGTACGGAAACTGACCGAACCACCACGCGACTATCGTTAATGCGGCCACCATTTGACAGACCTGTGTACATATGATGGACAAACCAGAGTAATAATTCCTTGGGAAAAATGAACCCAAACAAGCAAAAAATACTGGGATTGATAGCACCTGGTTTATTTGTTGTAGCAATCCGAAGGAAGGTGATTCCCAAAATCGGGACTCAATCCGTGCACCCATTGCCTGATGGGCGATAAAACGATGGCATGGCAATGCTGGCAAAGGTTGGCTCGCCGAGGCAAAGCCCTTGGTCCAGCTAACGTGACGGAGCTGGTCGGCTAGTGACGCCGAAGTGTCCGGAGTAGGTTGATGAAGAGATGGCGAAGCCCCCAATCCAGGCGAGGAGACGGAGCAGGTCGGTGAGGAGATGTGTCAGCCGAGGTGTTGAAGTAGTTCGGCGTGATGGACACCGGCTCGATGAAGCAATAGTGCGGCCCTGCCGATGCAGGTCGTGACGTGGTCGATGTCGGCTTGATGAAGCGACCGTGCGGCGATGCCGGTATGCCCGCTCCGTGTAATCCGTGGGGCGGCGATGTTGGTGATGATTTATCCTTCACGATGCCGGACTCCTGATCGGCTTTCCGAGTTGATGATCCGAAGAAGTTGAGCTCGGCTCAACGAAGCGACGACGTGTCTAACGCAGGTCGGCCGCCGTGGAGTGATGTTGTCGGGCTGGTTTGACACCGGCGCGACGGTGAAGTTCGTATTGCAAGAATACTTTTAATACTACTGGGATGTGTTTGAGAATAAAACACAACACCCCATACAAAATCTTCCTTCAAAAAGGATGTCCGAGATCCCGTTCATAAACAAGATGAATTCGGGTCGGATTCGTTCTCGCGCAGAAAACAGATCCAAAAGGTGATGCACTAGTCGGAAGTTTCCAGGAGTTTGGACGGTCGGATTGAGCTGAATGTTTGGCAGGTGGTAGATATGGAATTCCGCAGCAAATCAACGGTTGGATCTTCCAAAGGACATCCGAGCTAGATGTTGGATACCACGCTATAAACTCGTCCGGATTCTCGTCCAGATTCAACAGGGCTCCGGTATACCGGCGATTGCCGGAGACTCCTCCATCGGAACTCGACGAAATTTTTGCAGGGTTGTTGTAGACTTAATTCCGCATAATTCCACCGAAGTAATCATTTAGGCGACACTCGAGGAGGTGGTGGCGGCGGATACAAGTTTGCCGTTCAGAAAAACAGCACGGTCGCCTGAGGGCAATGTTGACGTAGAGCCTCCGAGCTCCATGGATGACTCCTCCATGATCTTGATAGAGATCGGAGTTGGTGTTGATGAAGGCCCTCATCCGAACATGACGATCGGAGGTATGGCGCAGTCCTCGGTCAAGCCAAGGTGACCAGTCGAGCTGGTGACGAAGAAGCCAACGTCGCAGTTGACCTGCAGTCGAGCCATTGATCCTTTCGCCGATCACACAGCTGAACTCTCAATGAAACCACCAATGTCGGTGTCAAAACCGGCGGATCTCGGGTAGGGGGTCCCAAGCAGTGCGTCTTAGGATCAATGGTAACAGGAGGCAAGGGACACAATGTTTACCTGTGTTCGGGCCCTCTCGATGGAGGTAAAACCCTACTTCCTGCTTGATTGATATTGATGATATGGGTGTTACAAGAGTTGATCTACCATGAGATCGTAGAGGCTAACCCTAGAAGCTAGCCTATGGTATGATTGTTGTTGTATATCTATCGACTAGCCTGGCCCCGGTTTATATAATGCACCAGAAGCCTAGGATAACAAGAGTCCTAGCCGAATACGCCGGTGGGGGAGGAGTCCTTGTCTTGATCGCCAAGTCTTGTGGAATCTTCCTTGTATGCGGCAACTGTCCGGACTGGCCCATGAGTATGCGGCCCTGGGGGTCCTCGGCCCAATCTAACCAATTGGGGGACAGCGTGGTGAGTACCCCCTAGTCCAGGACACCGTCACCCGCCGTGATCCAGGTTTGCGTGCATGACTTATGCTTGGTCTACCACATATGCCATGCCGACGTTGAGTGCCAGGTTTTAAGGACTTCCTCGAGAGCAACCTAGTCAAATTCGTTACTGTAGACTTTGGTAATGACAAAGAAGTCCTGCGTCGGATAGGCCTCATTGTAGGCAACACCTTCGACCTCCAGAAGAATCGGTGGTGTCCTCTCGTCGACCTTCAATGCTGACCTGGCAGGAGCCATGGTTCATCCTTCAGACGCAGAACTGGAGAAACCTCCATACACGCTTTCATCGTCATGCATGGCAGCGGAATGTACTAGATATAGACCACACCCACTATGTCGCAATGGATGGCTACCTTTGCTTCAATATCTACAAGGGTTGGATGAAGAGCAACAGCCAAGTGTGCGGTTCAAGCAAAGAAGTATCGGCCAAGAGGAAGAGGGACAAGGACGAAGTCGAGGACGTGGACGAGGACTCCGAGTAAGGTGGCAATGTCGTTGCTCATGGTGGTTCTAATGCAGTGTCTACCTAATAGTTGCAAAGTTTAATTTCAGGTGTGCTTAATTTAATTTGAGGGGCGTGTTGTCTTTGAGCCCCAATGAGTAACTATGTTATGTTTCTTCTCATTACTTTAACTCTTCAAAGACGTACATACTAGTATTTCTTACATTTCATCTTTTAGTTGGTATAGTACTACCACTCGTTTCTTCACATTATATACGTACAATATATATGGCCAACATCATATAGCCAGCAGTTTAGTTGTCAAAGAATTTCAGGGTGCTTAGTTTTTGTCAAAGAATTTCAGGATGCTTAGAGGGTGCTTGGATCCAAGGGACTTATTTTAGTCTGACTAAAAATAGTCTCTTTAAGAGGCTAAAGTTCCAAGCACCCCTGACTAAAGAGGGGCTAAAACTAGTCTTGAGACTAATTTTTTTAGTCAGGGGTACCCCTACTAAAATGTGGATTAGTCCTCTCTCTACTCATTTAACTCCTCTCCTTTAACACCGGCGAGTTCTGGATTGGAGGGTTTGGAGGATAATAAATGTTCATTAACTTGATTTTAGCCTTTTTAGTATTTGGATCCAAGCATGGGTGAGGCTAGCATGTTTTAGTCCCACTACTTTTAGTCATGGGACTAAAAGCATCCAAGCACCCTCTTAGTTTTATTTCAGGGGTGGGTTGTGCTGGACACCATTATTGTGACTAGCCTTTTTAATAGTACTATATGCATAATTTGGCGATGAGCGCTCTCTATATGTACCACCTTTTTTTTAATTATTGTGACTAGCCTTTTTACTACAAAAGTATACATTTTTTAAAAGGCTAGAGGGCGGGGCAGTCTAGCTTGGTCGGCTTCACGAGAGGCGAGGGCCTTTGTGATTTGACGGCTCATTACTGCTGGAAGGCGGGGCCTTGTGATTTGACCGTCAGATAAATGCTACCGACGACCGATCGAGGAGGAGCAAAGAACCGTATGGTATACTTAAGTTTTCCTTTGGAGTAATCGCTGACGGAGGAGCCTGAAACACGGCAGCCCAAAGTGTCATATGGCGATAAAAAATGATCTAATTTGCTAGTCATCTCATTGTTAGCATTGTTCTATTCATTCCTCAAAAAACCATTGTTCTATTCATGCCTCGCAGAGAACGTGACACGTCTTTGCGAAACACCGAAGCAAAAGATGAAACACATGAGCAAAAGAAGAAGGAAGATTATCACGCCAAATGATCTAATTCGCCATGAGTCGTGAATCGCTTCTTCATCGCCTCCACGACCTCCATCTCCTTGCGCGTCTCCTCCGCCATCTTCTTCATTCTGTCCATGACGCGGGATTTCTCGACATGAGCCTTCATCATCTGTTCCACGGCCGCATTACGTACCTTGACATCAGCCGGGTGCTCGATGCGGCGCTTCGCCAACTCCTCCTTCTGTTCCATGACGAGGGCCTGCAGCATCTTCATCGAGGAACTACTATTCTCATGCGGCTTCTTCCAGCCGGCGTTCTTCTCCTTCAACAGGTCGATCTCGTGGCAGAACTTCGCCTTGTCCTCCTGAAGTCGCAGGATTTCGCCAGTCGCCTTCTTCTCCGAGGCAATGCTCTTCTTCAAAGCAACACCAAGCCGGCGGTCAACTCCCCCTGCTGATTGAGCTCAGCGGGCATGTCATCGAGGCTCTCCTTCAGCAACTCCATCAAGCCTTGGATGAACTCCTTCTGCTTATTGAGGTGCTTATTGAGCTGATCGGGCATGCCGTCGAGGGATAACGATTCCAGTTCCGCCGGCTCGACATGTTCACCTCCGCGGCTAGGGCGCTCTTGGGAGCCATCGCCTGCCCGTGAGAGATCTTTCGAGGTCTCTGCGTGGCGGCGAGCCCTCTTTTTTTTCCGCAGCCTTGGTTACCGCTCCCTTGTTACGAGTAGTTCTCGACCTAGAGCTCTGCTCACCGGCCATGGCAACGACGGACGAAGAAGAAGCACTTATGAGGAGGAAAGGTAGAGTAATTTTCGCTAGGTAGTTCCCTTTTTATAACCTAAGTACTAGCACTAGTACTAATACCTGCATAGTGGGAACACGTTCAGGTTTGGTACATACTAGTAGGTGTGAGCAGGCTTTCGAGTGTGATGGGAACAAGGTAAAGATTAATTGATGGTTTTGGTTTGAGGCCCAAACGGCTCCCGATGAGTTTAGCGGAACATAAATTTCAAGTACTACACCGCTCAAATGCATAAATATTATGTTCTTGTCAAAAATTGGCACAAAATACGAAGGAGACCAACGGAAGTACTACTAGCAACCCACGATTTAACTACTCGCATGCGCGCAGTGGAGTAATAATGTCTTTCTTCCGCCCTCACGTCCACTCAATTTGCATGCGCTGTATTAATTGACCATCAATGAAGTGAACGACTTTACACACGTCAAATTATCACATGGGGTGGATTTTGTTACAAAATTGCATCCGCCCATGTACCCGCGTGTGCGTGCGAGGGAATGAGTGCGTGCGTGCACATTTTCGCTTCGTGCATGTACCGCCAGTATGGCTCAGGGAGGACGAGTACATTCTTCTGGAACCAGCAGCACGTCACTGTGATCAATCCATGCAAGGAGGTCGCGACAACGCCTCCACATGTGCCACGTGGCTTCATGAACTGTAAGAGAGACACCATCTAGCGTGCCATTGGTATTCTAATTTACGTGTTTTGCACATACCAAGTACTAGTAAGGTACACGTGCATTGCACGCATCAGATTTTGCAACCAAATTATGAATAAATACCACACTATAGCATGTAAGCTCCGAGTCATATATGCCTGATGTAGCCCTTTGTTTAATTCTTATAGTCCATCTCATTCAAAATCAATTAGTTTTTATAAAAAGCTAAGAACACGGGAATATGAAAAACATGGGATTATAGTGGAATGTCGCCTTGAATCCTCTGAGGATTGTACGAGTGTTTGATTGTGCATAGAAAAACGCAGAATTCTTTCAAAGAGGTTTGAGTGGATGGGATGTTTCCTATGAAATCTAGTGCAAATGAATCATATGGAAAAATTTCTATGGTTTACAATCCTACGAATCAAACAACCAAGATAGGAAAAATTCCTAATGATTAGAATCCTCCAAAATTCCTTTGAGAATCCTTTGAATCAAAGAAGCCCTTAATCTATTTTATGATTCATGGAATTGTGCGTTGTAAAACATAAAGTAAAAACAAATAATGGCAATTCAACTAGAAAAAAAGTTTGGGCAGTTATGATACGGAAGATTCTAGAACAAAGGAGAACCACTTTGTTGTTTTGAGGTTTGTGCATTATGCTTAAGTTCAACCATGGAGTCTGCTAGATTGTACATGTGGCAAAATCCGGTGGGGGCTAGAAGATGGTGCGAGGGGCCGAGTGGAGGGAGACTATGAAGGAATGCACAAGTGCGAGATCGATATTTAGAGAGAGGGGGCGAACACGTGCGTTGTTGCGCGCAGTGGAGGAGCCATGAAAAATAAATGAGCTAGGGGGCCAAGCATTGCTAATCCTTTACGAGGAGGGTCAATTCATGAACTTAAACCATTTTAGCAGCAATTGTCTAATGTTCACATTCATATTAGCCTTGATATATAGTGATGTTAGGGGGGAGGGGGGCAGGGCCCTTACTGCCCCCTGTCTTCGCCATTGTGCACGTCCCGAGAGATGAAGCGGAAGGCATGGATGATGAGAGGGGACGTTGGATATATAATTAATATGGGTGTATTAGCTATATATGTTAATCTTATATAGAGAGGTATAGATTGATCGATGTGGGCGTGGGAAAGAGGGTGAGACCTCACTTTGGATATATCGATTGATCGGTTTGTGTGGAAAACTATGAAAGACCTAGCTATATACACACATACATAGAGGAACATCGATCGCTGCGCATGCACGCGTGGGAGATAAAGAATGCCCGATATGATGGAGAGGGGATGTGTGTGGGTGTGTGCCTTCATGGGAGACCGACCTGAAGAAAAAAGATTGCATGCGTCACGATGGATAATGTCGACTGGTAGTGTGTGTGCATGCATGCACGAGAGAAAGTTAGTGGTACAATTATAAAGTGAAGACTACTGTGTGGGTGTAAAATAATAGGTGAGGTCATAATCAATGTAAAATTGAATTCAAATATTTGAATAAGAGATCCTGATGTTTGAAACCCATGCATGCATGAATATAACGGAGATCTGCGCGGTGTGGTTTGGAAACGAGCATGTTGTAATGTATACACATTGAACAAGGTCAGACTGATTTGAATTTGAGATACCGATGGCACACATCATTTGGCCACGTCACATCCGTGCATGGACACACTATTCTAATTGGAGATGATGGGCGGCTTTCGCATCACATATCTATATATATATATACCCCTATATATATTATATTTTATATTTTTTTATATTGTGTGCGGGTAACTTTAACTTTGAAAGATGGTCGTGGATGAGGCGAATCCGATGGTCCAAAGATGGCAAATTTGAGCACTACTGGTCGTTGGATATCATCTAGATTCCACCAGATTTTGCCACATGTATAATCTAGAAGACTCCATGGTTGAACTTAAGCATAATGCACAAACATCAAAACACAAGCACTTCTTATTTGTTCTAGAATCTTTCGTATCAAAATTGCCCAAATGTTTTTCTACATGATTTGCCATTATTTGTTTTTACTTTATGTCTTACGACGCACAATTCCATGAATCTTAAAATAGATTAGCTTTCTTATAAAAACTAGATGATTTTGAAAATGAACTATAAGAATTAAACGAACATCTACATCATGCATATATGACTCAAAGCTTGCATGCTATAATGTGGTATTTATTCATAATTTGGTTGCCAAATCTCATGCGTGCAATGCACGTGTACCTTACTCTAGTCTAAATGGTGTTTGTGTGTGTTGTGCGTGTTGAGGTGCAAATTGTCTTTGTTTTGGTACACGTTAAGCTTGTTCTTCCGAAATTTCAAGCCGCGCATTGTTATGCCGAAAATTCAAGCTAGCGTCTCTGTCTATCGTGCTGCAAAACTCCCGCCTCTTCAACCCGCGCCTTGTTAGCCCGAAATATTTAAAATATATCTTTGTCTCATTGTGCTACGACAACTCCCTCCATCTCAACCCGCGCCTTGCTATTCCGAAATTACAACGCGCGCGAAAACTCCCACCTCCTGTGAAATCCCGACACGCAAAATGCCCGTGGTACCCCTGAACCGAAAGAACCGCCTCAAATCGGTGGGGGTACTTTCGTAACTTACCCCACATTTCGGACAAGCGCGTCTCTAAGCCATGGTTCCCCACTGCCATCCCATCCGCCCACCCATTTGTACACCGTGGCCTCGAAAACCCTCGACGAAACCCCACACCCTGCTCCATCCGCCACCCAGCCGGAGCCTCTTCCCCGACGACGTCGTCCACAGCAACACCTCGACGTCCCTCATCCACCGTACCGGATGAGGATCCATTGTCGATCTCATCGTCCCGCCGGTTCAGCCACCCCGTCCTCCACCTCCAAGGAGCTGCCCTGACGTTCCCCTCGTCTTTCGCGCCACCTCCATTCCCACACCGCCATCTTCACTTGCACCACCGGAAGAGCATCATCATCACCGTTTCCTCGAATGAAGCTGCGGCCTAATCGGCGCCACCAAAGAGGTTGTACACTAATCGCCGCATTTTCTTCTTGATTCGATCTCATGGTGCTGCCGGCGCTCGGTCCCGAGCCGACACGGCGCGGCTCCATCCACGGCGCGTCGCAGGCCACTTCCTCCACGACGTTGCTCCTTCGGCGGCGACGTCCACATCAGTAGAAGCTGTTGCTGCTTTAGCTCTCGCTCGCGCTGCTGCTCTGCTCTTGCTCTCGGTCCCCTGCCTGGTCTGCTCTTGCTATTGCTCTTGCTCGCGCTGCTGCTCTCACTCTTGCTCTTGCTTGCGATGCTGCTCCGATTTAGCTACACTTGATCGACCGAATCGACTTTTGGGTCACCAATTTTCAGGGGTGGGGGTGGGCTCACTGGGGTGAAGGAAGAACCAGCTGCAATGGGAGGGGGGCTCACGGAGAGGTACCCCACTATCTATCTTAGGGTTCAGGATGGGGCGGTGGTCGCCAATGATGGCGGGCGTTGGCGAAGCGGTGGCGTGGGGATCGCCGAGAAAAAGCTCGGCACGGGGGCCTAGAGGGATGGCAGGCGTGGCGGACCGACGGTGGGGAGTGTTTTCGGGGCGGGCGGGGCGGCGCACCGCCGGCCGCGGGTGGCAGGGGGCTGCTATTTGGCCGGTGGTGGTTGGTGGCTCAGGGGGGTGGAGGTTGAAGATGAACCGCAGACCCTTGATTTCGTATCCAACGGCTGCAAAATCGACTGACCAGAGATGAAAAAGTCAGTTGACGACGTGTAGCCTCACCTTGCTAGTGCATTCAGTTTCGACAACAAAATTCAGTTTCGACAGCAAAATTTAGTTTCGACAGTTAGGTTCACTTTCGACAGTTAAGTTCAGTTTCGACAGTTAAATTCAGTTTCGACAGTTAAGTTCAGAGATGAGAGGCTGATGTATTTTATGTCTAGCACTTTGTGGTTATGTATTTTACGTCATGTATTGGAGATGCTATTAGAATTCCACTCAGGTTAACGTTGTTCGTTGTCTCTCTTGTCCTGCTTCAGCCTCGGCGTCAGACAACTCACGGAGCTGCTCCAACAACGAAACCCTCCATCAAGCGGAGCAGTACCTCGGCTCCATCTCCGGGCGCCTAAGATCTTCTTCCTCCTCCGACAGCCAAGTCAGCTGGAGCATCCTCACCGGCCAACCCAATCACGCTGAGATCTACATGGCTTCGCCAAAGAGGTTGTACACTTGTTGCATCTCTTTTTTACTCTACATGTTATATATATTGTCCACTGAGCACTCGTAGTAACAGGAAATACGATTATTTTATCCTACTATATGACAAGCATTGAGGTACTAGGAAACTTAGCTATCCGTGATAGACTCTCTTGAACGCCATCATTATTTATCTCTGCGCGTTTGAGTTGTGCATTTGTCGATGTGCCTGGGAGTTGAGCTAGTATGGCAGTGGCCTGGGTCCAAAGTAATATAAGTAGCACAAAAACATTTTTTTAGTGTAGGATTTTCCTTGCTCAAGCCTGCCTACTAGAATCGCCAGTGCTTGAAAGGAAAAGTGAATGATAAACATCGGAATTGGAAAGTTTCCTATGGTACTACTTTTCATGAATTTGGTGCAAATGAATGGAGCAAAGGAAAACTGTAGGATTTGTTCCTTTAGTGTCTCCTTGAAAGAAAAACCGTAGGAATTCTAATTTCCACTTTTCCTCCTTTTCATATTCCTATTCATCAAGCACAAGACTAAGAGATAGTAGCATAATAGCATTATAACCGTACATTTTCTTGTTGTTTGACTTAATCTCACCATGCTTTTTTGCATCCTGTGATCTTCCAATTGTTGTGAATCAAACACCCAGTTAAGCGTAAATCCCGTGTTTTTAAATTCACTGTTTTGCACGTGCATTCCTATCCTATTCCTGTCTATTTCCTATCCCTGCACTGTTAGAATCCTCAAATTCAAACAAGCCCTTACTCAATTACTTCTGTTACATATATGTGTCAAAGAAAACCTTGTGTGGTTTGTCCTGCTCCTGCGGTGCCGTGTTCCACCCCAGCTCAGCTGCTCTAGCGACGGAAGGGTTCACCACAGGAGGGATCCGCTCTCCAGACTGTCTTTCGCCGCCTCAGATCTTCTTCCCCGCCGCCGGCAGCCACGGCAACTGCATTACCATCATCAACTGAGAAGATGACCTTCAGGACTACACGGGTCCGCGAGAGAGGTCGCACTCTTCCGTGTCTGCTTACGTTATGCGTCGCTTAATATGATGACATGCTACATTATCGTCGTGTTCACCTATTAGACTCCGAGTCAGGTCCAAACTAATCTTTGAAACTTGAGTTTTTAAATGGTTGTGGGGTACATATTGGTGCAGCAACCAGTACTATCTATCTACTATCTGGTTAATCTCCGGTGTCTACTATGAGTTTCATGTTGGGTGCAAACAAACATTAAAGGAGCCATTATCTGTATTTTTTAACTAAAGCTATTATCCGCTCGCTATCATTGGTTTTGGGTCTATCCACAGTTTGTTACCATCACTCTGGATTTGTGCATGCACTCCTTACATAATCTCACCATGTTTTATTCCTATGCATGCCACTTATTGTACACAATGGAACTGATCATGTAGAGCAAAAGAGACGAGCCTTGCATGGCAATAAAATTTCATGCAGACGTCGTTCCATGGTGGGCGCAAAGGCAGCCATCCCCTCCACCCATTTCGAATCGTAATCAAGAGGAAGATAACTGTTCTGAGGGGATTCGTATGAGAAGACCACTCCTATTTACCCCATGAGGTCTTCGCTCTAACTTGGCATGCTGATGTTGGTAATATCATGCATATGGTGCCTTCATTGCTGACTGTATACATTAAAGATGCCATCTGCTTAGTTTAGACATGCTTTGTGTCAATGCCATCTGTTTAGTTTCTTTATCGTATATGTGAATCATGCAATGCCATCTTGTCTAGCCAGACATCATATATGTGAATTTCGCAATGCCACCTTGGTTAGCCAGTCATCTTATATGTGAATTATATCATGCCATCATTTTTTTATTACGTGTTAAATTTATCAACAATTTTAGTACATTCAATTACTCTTCCTGTGCATCAGCCATTCGGCTCGGTCATGGAAAAATCTGGAGTGGAAACAAGGTCTTCAGAGCGGAACAATGCTATCTCGACGGCGCATGTCTTCTTTGGTTACCGATAGCTCCTCGTGAGGAGGATTCGTAGACATATGACCAGTCATATTTCCCCCGAGGTGCATGCCCTAACTTTGCAGGGTTATGTTGCTCATATCATGCATATGGTATCTTGCATTGCTATGTCATTTCCTTAGTTTAGACATGCTTTGTGTGAATGCCACCTGTTTAGTGTCTAATTACCATATATGTGAATTATGCAATGCCATCTTGTTACAAGACATTATATATGTGAATTATGCAATGTTATCTTGTTGCAAGGCATTATGTATGTGAATTATGTATTGCCATGCTGTTTAGGCAAGCGTCATATATGTGAATTATATCATGTCGTCCTTTTTTTGTATTTCTCATTGCTTTTGTCGACAATGTTTGTATATTCAACTGCTCTTCCTGTGCATCAGCCATTTGAATTGGTGATGGAGAAATCTGGAGTGAAAACAAGGTCTTCAGAGTAGACAATGCTACCTGGTGAAGCAGATATGTTTCTGGTTACAGATAGCTCTTCAGAGGAGGATTCAGAGGCAGATGACCAGTCCTATTATCCCCCTGAGGTGTATGCTCAAACTTGGCAAGGTTATATTACTTATATAATGCATATGTTGTATTGTAATGCTTAGTTTTTACATCATATACACAATATTGAATGCCATCTCCTTAGTTGACACATCATATATGTGATTGCCCTCTTCTCACTTACTTAGTATATAAATCATATATTTGAATTATGTCATGCCATGATGTTTACATAGACAGCATGTATCTGAATTATGGCATGCCAACCCATTTTCTAAAGACATAATATAGTTATATCATCTCATCCTGTTTACATAGTCATCATATTTTAAATTATGTCATTCTATCCGTGAATTATATCATGCCATCATGTTTCCATCGATTTACATGTTTGTGATTTATGGCATGCCAACCACTTTAATAGACACATCGTATAGTTATATCATGTCATCCTGTTTACATAGTCATCATATTCTGAAGTATGTCATTCTATCCTGTTTAGTTAGCCATCATACATGTGAAATTGTGTCATGCTATCCTGTTTAATTAGCCATCATATATGTCACAGCCCTAGAGCTTGCTTGTAGCTAGTGGCATTGCATCCATGCATCATGTTTAAATTTCTAAGAAAATTGAAATGGGGATTGCCTAAACCCCTAGCACCAAAATAATGCAAATAGGTTCAACTTCAAAATATTTTCAAGAACTCCAAATGGCCTTCAAAAATGTTCACCATTTTTGGAAAAATCTTGAAACAAGAAACTGAGATGTTGCACATTTTTCCATGACATTTGGATCTTTAAATTAAATCATAAGTATTTGAATTTGGACATTTAAATTCTATAAAATATTTTAAATGTCCAAATACTCCTAAACTGAAATGTTCCAGGTTAGATATATTCTATACATTGGGCATGCATGCTTGGTGATTTTTAGAAGTGCACGGATATTTTTAATAAAGCCGCAGTAGTTTTCAGAATAATAGAAAACAGAAATAAAGAGAGAGAGGAGAGAAACCATACCCGCCACTTACACGCAGCCCACCTAGAGCCCCATCTGCCCAAAGATCGTGGTGAGGCCCAGCCCATCCCCCACCGTCTTCAACCTCTGCCAAGAGGGCAGAGGCGTGTCGACGCCAGCCTCAAGCCTCCACCTCCTCCCTCCCAGCCTGCCTGGCTCCCCCTCGACGCCCGGAGACGCCACGCGCCTCCCCGAACCTCCTCGTCCTCTTCCCTCTCTCCCTGGACCCCATTTCCTCCTCTGCTTCCCTCTTGCGCGCACCACCGAGCGGCCCCGTCGCCACCGTCGCTGTTCGCCGCGGCCACCGCCTCCCCCTCGCTTCCCCGACCTGGCCACAAGCCCGCCACTCCATCCTCGCCCTCCCATTGTCACTCATGACCGGAGAAGCCCCGAGGCGCTGCCCCGACGCTTTTCCCTTCTCGGACCGCCGCCGCCTTGGTCGATTCGGCTCCGGGCCCCGACCTCGCCGAAGCGTCCGTCGTCATCGCTGTGAGCTGCTGCGTCGATCCCTCTTCTCCCCTCGCTTGCATGCTCTAGCCCCACTCTCCGCCATGGCCGAGGCTCACCGCCGCCGTGCCTCGTCGCTGTCGTGGCCAGAGCCACCGTGGCTCGAAGCCGGGCACACCACCGTGCTCCACACCTCACCAGGAGCACGTAGCACGCACCAACACCCCCCTAGCGCCCTGCATCGCCTACCCCGCCGTTGGCCGAACTCCGGCGGCCGCCTACAACGTCATGGCCGATTCCGGCCGCCCCGAGCTCAAGCCACTCCACCAAGAGCCTCAGCTCATCCCCAGCTCCACGTAGATAACCTCCGCGAACCATTTGGTGGCCGAAACGGCGAAAATCACTCTCGCCGCCGCGTCGGGCTCGCCGGCGGTTAAACGCCGGGCAATGACCTTGACTTTGACCGGTGGGCCCCGGTTGACTCTCTGAGTCAATGACGGTGGGGCCCACCACATTGACTATTTAGAATTAGCTTAATTAATTTCAGTTAAGCTAATCACACTGACATGTGGGACCCCCTGGTCAGGTTTGACCCGGACCAGCCCTGTTGACTCGCTGACGTCACACTGACGTCAGGCTGACGCAATAAAGTATTATCTGGATTTAATCTTATTCAGGAAATTTGAAAATACCCCAAACTTCAAATATTCATAACTTTTAATCAGCAACTCCAAATTAAATAATTTATATATGAAAAATGATCGGAAAAATATGAAGAATCTGTTTATGGCATTTTCATGCATGATTGAACAAGTTAACCTCACTGAATAGGATGAATCATGATTAGGGCAAATTATGAAATAACATTTGGAGTTGGAGTTTAACCTTGGTTGGATTCCACTTCAATTAACTTGGCTAGATATTGCATTAGGTGAATTCAGTACCTTAACATGACATGTCATTCATGTGAATGTGCATTGCATTGATTGTGTTCTCTCTTGTTTGTTTGCGGTAATCGTCCCCTCTCGATGAGACGGCGTCTGACGATGGATTCGATGACACCGATGAAGAACTATATTATCTTCGAAGTGCCGGGCAAGCAAAACCCCTTGTTCATTCCGATATAATCCCACTCTCTCGCTCCTGCTCTATTTTATTGCATTAGGACAACAACGACTCATGTGTTACTTGCTCATGTAGCTGAACCCTTTATCCTTTGCATGACCTGTCATTCCACAAGAACTAGATGAAACCCACTAGCATGAGTAGGAGTTGCTTGAGCCATGTTGTGCCTACTCATTCATGCTTGTTGTCATGCCTGCTATCGCTTAGAGTTGAGTCAGTCCGATTCATCGAGGATGAATCGGAGGTGTGTGAACATGTCCTACAAACGTGTGTGAGCTAAGTGTGTGAACACGATTTGGTAAAGGTAGCGGTGAGAGGCCATGTAGGAGTACATGGTGGGTTGTCTCATTGCAGCCGTCCTTAGGAACTGAGTTACGTGTTTGTGATCCATGAAACGATTACTACCACGCATTGGGATCCTTAATTGACCCTCTCGGCTTCTTAACCACCCTTGTCCTCATCCGAGTTGCAAGTAGTTTCGGTGTTTGTAGTATGTCTTTGGGGCGCCGCATAGCGCTGACCATAGGGGTGGGTTGTGTTGCGGTAGGCACCGTGGCCCGGTGTACCGATTCGCCTGCTTGGTGTCTCGGGAACCCCATACATCGTTCGGGGCTGTATGGGAAACCTCGGCGGACTCCTGCGGATGGAACCCGAATAGGCGATAAACCTGGACTTGGGACTTGTGTGTTTAGGTAGGTCGTGGCCGACACCCACGTTGGGCTTCCGCTTGAAGGTTGCCGAGTACATGTCGTGTAAACGGCGGTAAGTGGTGAGAGCGTGTGTGAAGAAGTACACCCTGCAGGTTAATATGATCTATTCAATAGCCGTGTCCACGGAGAAGGACTTCTGGGTTGCCTATATCAGTTCATAGACAAGTGAAAGTGGATACTCTAAAATGCGCAAGATAAGCGTGAGTGCTATGGATGGCGTTCTCGTGAGGAGGCGGAGCGGGTCCATAGTGGTGTATTGATATGGTGAATATGTGGACTCGTGCGCCACCTCAAAAGAGTTACTTGCAAATGTAGTTCAGATAGCCACCGAGTCAAAGCTGGCTTGCTGCGATCAAACTCCACCACCCCTTTTGATAATGATGCATATGTAGTTAGTTACGATGTAAGTCTTGCTGAGTATGCGTTTGTACTCACGTTTGCTTATTTTATGTTTTGCGTAGAGACGTCGATCTCGCTTAGTAGTTCCGCTTGTACTTGACGTTTAGCTTGTTACCTCAGCTACGATCTTGTGCCCTCGGCGGGATCTGGTAGATAGTCGGGCTTCTCGGCCTTCTTCATTTATAGTTATGCGTACTCAGACATGTTTTAGCTTCCGCTTGTGCTTCGACTTGTATGCTCTGAGTGATGGGTCATGGGACCCATGTTTGTAATATCTCGCTCCTCGGAGCCTATTGGATAAATATTTGAGTCGTAGAGTTATGTTGTGATGCCATGTTGTATCTACACATATTGAGCATATTGTGTGTATGTTTGAAATGCTTGGTATGTGTGGGATCCGACAAACTAGTTGTTTATCCTTGGCAGCCTATCATTTGGGGAAATGTAGGCTCGTGCTTCTGAGCGATAGTAGTCCGCTACAGCCCGGTTCACCGGAGTCCTGCTAGCCCAGCACTACTGCTTGGACACTTGACTGGCCGGCATGTGTTTCACTTCGTTCCTATGTCTGTCCCTTCGGGGAAATGTCACGCGGTGTTATTCGGAGTCCTGCCTAGCCTGCTATAGCCCGGGATACCGGAGTCCTGTTAGCCCAGTGCTACAGCCCGAATTTATACGTTGATGACCGACATGCTCGATGTGATTCATGTATGCCTGTCCCCATGGGTTAGCGCCGCTTTGGGTTCACGACTAGCCATGTCGGCCGGGTTCTTTGTCATATGGATGCTAGCGACACTATCATATACGTGAGCCAAAAGGCATAACGGTCCCGGGCCGTGGTAAGGCGACACCGGGGAATACCGTGCGTGAGGCCGCAAAGTGATATGATGTGTTACATGCTAGATCGGTGTGACTTAGGATCGGGTCCCGACAGCGTTGGTATCGAGCCCGACTTCAGAGGATTACCAAGCCAAACTGGTCGAAGTTGAGTCTAGAAATGCTTTAGTTATGTAAGGGAATTGATTGTGGAAGGGAACGTAAGGCTCTTTTTACTCCTTATACCTCATGGCCTTCTGATCTGAGTCAATCTCTTCTCTTCTACGGGGTTAAGAACTAGGCCTTCTCATCTATCTATCAGGATGACGTGTTACTAATCTATAGACCTTTAAGATTGTTGGTTTTAAGGCCCAGTTCAGTTCCTACTATTTCTGTATGATAATTGCTGATTTCGGAACCTTGATATTGTGATGTTGAGTGGCTATGCCACCATTTTGCATTATGTCTCCAATCATTTTGAACATTTACAGCCGTTATGCTGTCAGAGTCATCCCAGGTCTCTAAATAGTCTGATGCATTTGCAAATCCTTTCCTTCCGTTCCCGATGTCCTTTTGGTCAGAATAAGCACACTAATCGGTAAGTTGAGGTACTTTGTTGCCTCGGCATAGATGTTGGAGCTATTATTATGACCCTAGTTGTTTAGGAAGTCACCTAGTAATTTAGCAATGCTTTTGTATCCCCAGTGTGATGATTCTGGCCATTATTTTTGAAAGCATCCCGTGATGTTATCAGTTAGTAGGCATTCTATTCTTGGATTCTTGAACCCGAGATTCACCCTATCTCATGTTGTTAGTATTTGCTAGTTCCTTTAGGATATTAGTAACCTTGCAATAGCCATCGAGGTCCATGGTATTTCCTTCTTCCAAATACTATGAACCGCTTATGGCAGAAATTCCTCGCTGAATCAAAAGCTCACAACCAAAGTACTCTTGAGGAGTTCTCCATTCATAATTGTGAATCTGCCAATTCTACCTTTCCGCATGGGTTATCCGGAAGAAATGTTGAGCTTACTCGACATACTAATCTATGCATCCACAACTCAGAAAACATATGTTCCTTCGAGTTGTTCTCTTTAGTTGTATTCCGACCCGTCACAATTGATAGTCGAGTATGTGTGCATTCGCTTATCGATGCCTATTATTCTTGTGGTCCATCAAGCCATTACATTACGGAATGACTAGGAGAAACAAACTCCAGTACCTCATCCATTTCCAGGATTGGGTCAAAGTAGTTGTACCCCGCAGATCAAAATGCCAATTCATCTTTTGATGCTGTTCCACCTGGAGTGTTACCATCTTATGTCAAGAATGTCATGAGAATTGCACCTTCTCTTATGAATTCTTGATGCAGTGATACTTCTCGCCATCATTATTCATTCCTCGTTTCCGAGTTGTTTAAACCGGAATGCCGACTAGTGAATTGTGATGTGTGAAATCAATACTCCGAGCAACTCGTTGATTGGCAGCTAGTGGACAATATCCTCACTCTTAGCGTGTTGGTTGTTAAATCATCATCCTAAGATTGATCGTGCTACCTAGTCCTTATTTCTGGTGCACACTTCGATTGATGAGTTAGGATTATATGAAGTCCTCACTCATTTGATCATATCGTCTTGCCCTCAAAAGCAAGGTTGTTCTTGAACTTAGTAACATATCGGTGGTTTGTGATTTTCCGAATATCTTCTCGGAAGTATTACCAAAGTTGTCCCCATTTGTTATGTTGAGCTCGTGATCAAGTTGGTTTCTTATGAACCACCCTTTCTCCAAGAATCTGTGTTGGATATCCCTGAGCTAGTTGGTTAAGCCAAACAACAACTTGGAGAGTTGGAGGATAAAAGCTTGCCTGACTTAGTTCGTTCCAAAGGGATATTCTTGTGTAGTGTGTGTTGAAGAAAGATGATATTTTCATCGATTGGTCCTCGTGATCGATTCTTTGGACCTATGGTCTCATCAATCCTTTGATTTGAGTGTGGGCTATCGTCAAATCAAATCAGTACCAACGATGCTCGTAATGTTGTCTTACTCGTGATTGACCCCTCGAGCATACACCATTACATCCTTTGGTCTGACCAATACTATCACCGTGTTCACATGATGGTGGAAGTCCAAAGTGATATGGAAATTCCGATGAGTTCTTTGTTGAGCCCATCAAGAGCATTTTGTCTCCCCCATGAGTCATGTTGCACATCAACCTAGTGTTGGAAATTTGTGTAAGCATTTCTTCGTGTTTTGTTCATGAAGCATATGTTTGGATGAAAGTAGTGACCTCCTCTAATTCATGTGCATCTGATGCAAGTTGCCGCCGTGAATTTGAGAAAGGTTTGTTTTGTTTCCTATGGTACCATCCCAAGTCAGTCATGCACGTGTGAGGTGCTCTATGGTTTGATAGGTTGGCCGCCTCCACTCCATATGTGTTTCCTAGCACACCAAGCCACTGATTGATTTGTTCAAGGAGAAGGAGTTCCTTCATAACAACTAGTCATGACTTATGTTAGGACTTCGTTATCCTCGATGATGGTTCCCAACCTGAACTTGGTAGTATTTAATATAAGACTACTACGTGGCCATGCTTGTCTAGGACAATGTGTTCACCTGTTGTAGCAGAACCCGCTCATGTTTTGGAGCTCACTACCATAGTCCATCTCCCGAGAATCTCGCAACATCATCTCGTCGATTTGTGTTGCAACCTTTCCTTTTCGGACATGCCGAGTCAAGTATCCCATCACCAATCGGATCTGAATCTCAGGTGATATGATGGTTGGAACATTCCAATAGTTGTATTTCGTTCCCAGCTTACACCGTCCTTGTGCCATTTCACTATGGGCTGCCTTCTTAGTAATTCTTGTCTAGGATCATCCTCAAAAGTGGACTTACCATGGGTCCCCTCCACCTCCGATGATAAGCAAAAATCATCCATTGCGTTGTCTTCAACAAGGTAGTCCACATCATCCATTCTAGTTCGGTGTACCATTCCTTCGCACCCCACCAAACAATCGCTTGTGATTGCCTTAGGCTGGTATAAAGAGTTTCGATGATATTTGTATCAAAAGTAATTCTTTTTGTCACTTAAGGGAATAGTTCCTCGCGTCACCTCCCCTGGGGTGCCCCGTTATTGAATCATGGCAAATATTTCCTCGCCACCTTGACACCATCCACCATCCTTCAAAGCCTGGAATTGTTGCCACCAATCAAACCCCGTCGTTGTTCTTCCATCCCTTTCGATGTGTTTTGTGTCTCAACTCGAGATGTGTCACCATCTCAGTCCATGAGTCGATCATGTTTACTTGATCTTCGTGAAGATCGAATCATATAGGGTTTCCCCCTTCTTTCCGTTGTCGTGTCGGGTGAAGATCTCGAAGACGTCAAGACCAAGATGATGGAGTAAATCAACATCTTCGAGAAGGGCAAATGGATCATGAAGATTGTGATAGTTGCGACCCCCCCCCTTTTCCTCTTACCTCACGTCTTGAATCTCGGGGCGAGATTCTTGTTTAGTGGGGGTGAGTTGTCACAGCCCTAGAGCTTGCTTGTAGCTAGTGGCATTGCATCCATGCATCATGTTTAAATTTCTAAGAAAATTGAAATGGGGATTGCCTAAACCCCTAGCACCAAAATAATGCAAATAGGTTCAACTTCAAAATATTTTCAAGAACTCCAAATGGCCTTCAAAAATGTTCACCATTTTTGGAAAAATGCCGAAATAAGAACTGAGATGTTGCACATTTTTCCATGACATTTGGATCTTTAAATTAAATCATAAGTATTTGAATTTGGACATTTAAATTCTATAAAATATTTTAAATGTCCAAATACTCCTAAACTGAAATGTTCCATGTTAGATATATTCTATACATTGGGCATGCACAGTTTGGTGATTTTTAGAAGTGCCTGGATATTTTTAATAAAGCCGCAGAGTTTTCAGAATAATAGAAAACAGAAATAAAGAGAGAGAGGAGAGAAACCATACCTGGCCACTTACCTGCAGCCCACCTAGAGCCCCATCTGGCCCAGCACTGTGGCTGAGGCCCAGCCCATCCCCCCCCCCACCGTCTTCAACCTCTGCCAGTAGGCAGAGGCGTGTCGACGCCAGCCACCAAGCCTCCACCTCCTCCCTCCCACCTGCCTGGCTCCCCTCGACGCCTTGGGAGACGCCACGCGCCTCCCGAACCTCCTCGTCCTCTTCCCTCTCTCCTGGACCCCATTTCCTCCTCTGCTTCCCTCTTGCGCTGACCACCGCGGCCCGTCATGCCACTGTCATTGCTGTTCATGCCACCGCCTCCCCTCGCTTCCCCGACCTGGCCACAAGCCCCGCCAAACCATCCTCGCCCTCCACATCATGATCGGAGAAGCCCCGAGGCGCTGCCCGACGCTTTTCCCCTTCTCGACCCGCCGCCGCCGCTTGATTCGTCGGCTCGGGCCGTCCCGACCTCGAAGGCCCCGTCGTCATCGCTGTGAGCTGCTGCTGCGTCGATCCCTCTTCTCCCCTCGCGTTTGCATGCTCTAGCCCCACTCTCCGCCATGGCCGAGGCTCACCGCGCCGTGCCTCGTCGCCGTCGTGGCTGAGCCACCGTGGCTCGGCCGGGCACACCACCGTGCTCCACACCTCACCAGAGCACGTAGCACGCACCAACACCCCCTAGCGCCTGCATCGCTTACCCGCCGTTGGCGAACTCCGGCCGCCGCCTACAACGTCGCCGGCGCCGATTCCGGCCGCCCCGAGCTCAAGCCACTCCACCAAGAGCCTCAGCTCATCCCCAGCTCCACGTAGATAACCTCCGCGAACCATTTGGTGGCCGGAACGGCGAAAATCACTCTCGCCGCCGCGTCGGGCTCGCCGGCGGTTAAACGCCGGCAGCCGACCTTGACTTTGACCCGGTGGGCCCCGGTTGACTCTCCTGAGTCAATGACAGGTGGGGCCCAGCCCTGTTGACTATTTAGAATTAGCTTAATTAATTTCAGTTAAGCTAATCACACTGACATGTGGGACCCCCTGGTCAGGTTTGACCCGGACCAGCCCTGTTGACTCGCTGACGTCACACTGACGTCAGGCTGACGCAATAAAGTATTATCTGGATTTAATCTTATTCAGGAAATTTCAGAAAATACCCCAAACTTCAAATATTCATAACTTTTAATCTGTAACTCCAAATTAAATAATTTATATATGAAAAATGATCAGAAAAATATGAAGAATCTGTTTATGGCATTTTCATGCATGATTGAACAAGTTAACCTCACTGAATAGGATGAATCATGATTAGGGCAAATTATGAAATAACATTTGGAGTTGGAGTTTAACCTTGGTTGAATTCCACTTCAATTAACTTGGCTAGATATTGCATTAGGTGAATTCAGTACCTTAACATGACATGTCATTCATGTGAATGTGCATTGCATTGATTGTGTTCTCTCTTGTTTGTTTGCCGTAAGATTCTGTCCCCTCTCAAGAGACGGCGTCATCGACGATGGATTCGATGACACCGATGAAGAACTATATTATCTTCGTAGTGCCGTGCAAGCAAAACCCCTTGTTCATTCCGATATAATCCCACTCTCTCGCTCCTGCTCTATTTTATTGCATTAGGACAACAACGACTCATGTGTTACTTGCTGCGATAGCTGAACCCCTTTATCCTTTGCATGACCTGTCATTCCACAGTAACTAGATGAAACCCACTAGCATGAGTAGGAGTTGCTTGAGCCATGTTGTGCCTACTCATTCATGCTTGTTGTCATGCCTGCTATCGCTTAGAGTTGAGTCAGGTCTGATTCATCGGGGATGAATTGGAGGTGTGTGAACATGTCCTACAGTGTGTGAGCTAAGTGTGTGAACACGATTTGGTAAAGGTAGCGGTGAGAGGCCATGTAGGAGTACATGGTGGGTTGTCTCATTGCAGCCGTCCTTAGGAACTGAGTTCTGTGTTTGTGATCCATGAAACAGTTACTACCACGCATTGGGATCCTTAATTGACCCTCTCGGCTTCTTAACCACCCTTGTCCTCGGTCAACCGGGAGTTGCAAGTAGTTTCGTGTTTGTAGTATCTTTGGGGCACGCATAGCTGACCATAGGGGTGGGTTGTGTTATGGTAGGCACCGTGGTCTGGTGTACCGATTCGCCCTGCTTGGTGTCTCGGGAACCCTGTACACATCGCTCGGGGCTGTATGGGAAACCTCGGCGGACTCCCTGCGGATGGAACCCGAATAGGCGATAAACCTGGACTTGGGACTTGTGTGTTTAGGTAGGTCGTGGCCGACACCCACGTTGGGCTTCCGCTTGAAGGTTGCCGAGTACATGTCGTGTAAACGGCGGTAAGTGGTGAGCGTGTGTGAAGAAGTACACCCTGCAGGTTAATATGATCTATTCGAATAGCCGTGTCCACGGAGAAGGACTTCGGGTTGCCTATATCGGTTCATAGACAAGTGAAAGTGGATACTCTAAAATGCGCAAGATAAGCGTGAGTGCTATGGATGGCGTTCTCGTGAGGGAGACGGAGCGGGTCCATAGTGGTGTATTGATATGGTGAATATGTGGACTCGTGCGCCACCTCAAAAGAGTTACTTGCAAATGTAGTTCAGGATAGCCACCGAGTCAAAGCTGGCTTGCTGCAGTCAAACTCCACCACCCCTTTTGATAATGATGCATATGTAGTTAGTTCGATGTAAGTCTTGCTGAGTACGTTTGTACTCACGTTTGCTTATTTTATGTTTTGCAGAGAGACGTCAGTCTCGCTAGTAGTTCCGCTTGTACTTCGACGTTTAGCTTGTTACCTCAGCTACGATCTTGTGCCCTCGGCGGGATCTGGTAGATAGTCAGGCTTCTCAGCCTTCTTCATTTATAGTTGTCTGTACTCAGACATGTTTTAGCTTCCGCTTGTGCTTCGACTTGTATGCTCTGAGTGATGGGTCATGGGACCCATGTTTGTAATATCTCGCTCCTCGGAGCCTATTGGATAAATATTTGAGTCGTAGAGTTATGTTGTGATGCCATGTTGTATCTACACATATTGAGCATATTGTGTGTATGTTTGAAATGCTTGGTATGTGGGATCCGACAAACTAGTTGTTTATCCTTGGCAGCCTATCATTTGGGGAAATGTAGGCTCGTGCTTCTCGAGCGATAGTAGTCCGCCATGACCGGTTCACCGAGTCCTGCTAGCCCAAAGACTACCGCTTGGACACTTGATCGGCCGGCATGTGTTTCACTGCCGTTCCTATGTCTGCCCTTCGGGAAATGTCACGCGGTGTTATTCGAGTCCTGCCTAGCCTGCTACAGCCCGGGATACCGGAGTCCTGTTAGCCAAGTGCTACAGCCCGGATTTATACGTTGATGACCGACATGCTCGATGTGATTCATGTATGCCTGTCCCCATGGGTTAGCGCCGCTTTGGGTTCACGACTAGCCATGTCGGCCCGGGTTCTTTGTCATATGGATGCTAGCGACACTATCATATACGTGAGCCAAAAGGCGCAAACGGTCCCGGGCCGTGGTAAGGCGACACCCGGGGAATACCGTGCGTGAGGCCGCAAAGTGATATGATGTGTTACATGCTAGATCGGTGTGACTTAGGATCGGGGTCCTGACAATATATGTGAAATTATGTCCTGCTATTCTGTTTGCTTAGACAACATAAATGTGAATTATTTCATGCCCTGTTTTCTTCCCTACTATCCATTGCACCTGTCTATCTTACAATGTCTGTACATTCAATTACTTTTCTTGTTTATCAACCATTTCAATTGGAGGGAGTGTGTGCAGTATCTGTGGGAGTAAAAACACAGTCTTCAGAAAAGATCATGCTACCTGTCGATGCAGATAGAACCACGGCTGTACTTGCCCAAGAACCAGCCCCACCACACATAACCCACACTCATGCAAATTGTACCCCTACCCAGTTGGACAGAGAACCAGCTACACCCCTTCTAACCCCAACCCCAGCAGAGATAGACACCAGCCTCCGTTGACACAACACCGTCTCCACCATAGAGCACCCAAACACGAGCAGTTAGTAAGGCAACTGCAGTGCCCAAATCACGAGGACCACCACTCCGAACCCGAAGTCAACGCTTAAAGAAGAAGAAGAATTGTTCTCAGGTCAGGTTCCGTAGCTATGGTTCATACTACTTTGCTCTTGCATCACTGTATTTACTGATACCAACTAATTTCAAATTTGAAGGATGCAATTGAAACTCCAATGGCGCAACGGGTATGTTTTAAACCTGTTTCTTCAATGTGTTTGGCTGTTTGCTGTTGTAACTTGCTCTATGTTGATTTCAGTTTCAGTTGAATAAACAGTTATGTTCTCATGCCATGCACATTACAAGTGTTGTTATTCTTTGCCGTAGTTTCCCACACTTATATTCTGTCTATGCTGCTTTGTCTTAAATAGATATGATTCGAACTGTATCTATCTTTATTTGGCAACATAAACTAGAATGATATAGACCATACAAAGGACCATACTACATAGATATATGTTTGTTTCATGCTTTGTTATCCCTGTCCACCTTACTACCGAACTGGTTTACCAAAATAAGTTTCATATACTACATTGTAAACCCTGAGATGTGTTTGTTTGTTTCTCTGTTAGAACGCCGGATAAAATATTGGAGAAGAGTACCAAAGTTATGCAATGGTAAAGGAAGTTATGCAGTATAAGGTTCAAGATAGTGAGACATCCCTGTTGGTCTCCAAGAAAGCTGATAAAAACTATATTGAAGACACCGAGACAATCCCAAAGTCATGTCTTGATGTAGTGTTCGAAGCATCGGCTACCACCGGCCGCACCACTCTTGAACTCGTTGCTGAATCAGTTCGACTTCTTGAGTCTCAACTTCAAGTTGGAAGACATCGATCGAGATGTTATGCGACAGAAGCCAAGGACTGAGGAAGTCCCTGCAGAATTCAGATGCATACTTTTCGTGCAACAAAGAAGTTACCGGAGGACTTAAGCACCAAACAAGAGAAAGTTAATAAGCTTGCTAAGCATCTTGCATGCATTATGGGTACCTGTGATATTGTTTCTTGAGCTCTTCAAGTGGTTTCAGCCTGGACTTATTTTGTTGCAGGCGTTTATATGTCTTTGTTGTGTTCCCTATATTTGCACCGGTGGCGAACTTTGATGCCCAGTGGATGTAATATGTGTAATAGCCGTGATAGCCTAGTGTAAGTTGCTTGCTTATTTATTTCCTTGTTGTCTTGTTTATTTGTTTGCTTGTAGTCAGTGCAGTTCTTTTTCTGCGGTTTTCTAGTGGCTGCAATAACCTATTTTTTAAAACTAGGCCACAATAACCATGGGCTAATATTTACTGTAGTGACACTGGGCCTCCTACGGGCCGTAGAAACAGTGGGCCTTCTACGGGTCAGATAAGCGATGGGCCTTCTACGAGTCAGAGAAACAAGGGCCTTCTAGGGGCCGTAGAAACAGTGGGCCTTCTATGGGCCGTAGAAACAATGGGCCTTCTACGGGCCTTATCATCAATGGGCCTTATACGGGTCGTATGATCGATTGGCCAAACATGGGCCAAACAGACCACATTCTGGCCGTAAACAAGCTAGAGTTGGAATCATCCGTTCATGGGCCGACCATAACGGGCCATCGTTAATAGGCCATATTTGATGACGCTATGAAAACGGCCCAACGTATTAACGGACCACAAACGGGTCAGAATTCACGGGCTGAATTTGGCCCACAAGCGAAAATGACAAGAACGGGCCGTAAGTAAACGAATCTGGAAAATAGCCCAAGAATAAATGGGTTACGAGAAGGCCGAAGATAACATGGGCGGAAACGCCCAACGGAATAACGGGCCGTTAATGGGTATAAAGTGATACCATCGTTCTTTACGGGCCGCCACCACGGGCCGTTAATGGGTGTAAAGTGATACACCGCTCATTACGGGCCGTTCACCACGGGCCGTTTATAGGCCAAGAGTTACATAGGGCCTCATATGGGCCGAAAGACGTCATGGGCCATACATGGGCCTGAAGTGAAAACGGGCTGGAATCATATTGGATGGCCCAAATGACTCTACTGGGCCTAATTCGAATAGAGCATAACGGGCATTGTGTTAGCGGGCTGTTAATGGGCTATATGCGAACAGGCCGTTAACAGGCTTTCCATGGGCCGGCCCGCCACCTTTTGACCAAGTCAAACGGGTCGGCCTTTTCACAGGAATGGGCCTCTGTTGGGCGTGCCACGCGGCCGACGTATCATAAGCGCCTTCATCCAATGAGTGGATGACATCTGTCCCAAATGATGAGCCGACATCGTGTTTCCTCCACCAATGATGATTTTACATGTGGAAAATCCCCATTGGTCGGGGCTGTTAACGGGTTATCGGATCCAAAACCCGACCCGATAGCTTAACGACGTTCCGTTACGGTGGATGCCATGTGTCGGTCACCCTTGACGAAAGCACTTCTGTGACGCGCGATTTATCGTCATGGAAGTGGACACTTCCGTGATGATAATTTTGGTAATGTCATGGAACACTTCTACGACAGCACAGGTATGACTATCTTGATTCTGTCATAAAATCATCATGGATGTACATGCATGACAGAAAACGCGATCTACTGTGACAAACACGTATCATCACAGAAGTGTATTTTTTTGTAGTGCATATTGATCTTATGGAGAGTAATGACTTCACATATAAAGAGTATGATGAATAAAAGTTGTTGAGAGTTGACAAACATAGTTTTGGTCATCGTTGCAATTAATAGGAAGTAATAAAGAAAGAGAGGTTTTCACAATTAATAGGACATCTTTTACGATTGTGAGCACTCATTAAAGTATGTATGCTGGACAAGGAAGACAACGTAATGGGTTATGATTTCTTATATCTGAAATAAAGTATATTGTCATGGATCATCCAACATGTTGAGCTTGCCTTTCTCCCTCATGCTAGCCAAGTTCTTTGCACCAAGTAGAGATACTACTTGTGCTTCCAAATATCCTTAAACCCAATTTTGCCGTGAGTGTCCACCATACCTACCTATGGATTGAGTAAGATCCTTCAAGTAAGTTGTCATTGTTGCACGCAATAAAAATTGCTCTCTAAATATGTATGATCTATTAGTGTGGAGAAAATAAGCTTTATATGATCTTGTGATATGGAAGCAATAAAAGCGACGGACTGCATAATAAAGGTCCCTATCACAAGTGGCAATATAAAGTGACGTTCTTTTGCATTAAGATTTCATGCATCCAACCATAAAAGCACATGATAACCTCTGCTTCCCTCTGCGAAGGGCCTATCTTTTATTCTTATCTCATACTTTATACAAGAGTCATGGTGAACTTCACCTTTCCTTTTTACATTTTATCTGTTGGCAAGCACATTGCGTTGGAAAGATCCTGATATATATATCCAATTGGATGTAAGTTATCATGAATTATTATTGTTGACATTACCCTTGAGGTAAAAGGTTGGGAGGCAACACTATAAGCCCCTATCTTTCTCCGTGTCCGATTAAAACTCCATACCCATAAGTATTGCGTGAGTGTTAGCAATTGTGAAAGACTAAATGAGAGTTGAGTATCTGGACTTGATGAAAAGCTCTTATGTTGAATCTTTCCGATGTTATGATAAATTGCAATTGCTTCAATGACCGAGATTTTAGTTTGTTAGTTTTCAATAAAGTTTCTGATTCATACTTTACATTGTGAGTAGATCGTTACTTGAGCATAAGAAAATGTATGACAATATATATATATATATATGTGTGTGTGTGTGTGTCTATATATATATATATATATATGTTGCTGTTATAAGAATGATCATGATGCCCTCATGTCCGTATTTTATTTTATCGACACCTCTATCTCTAAACATGTGGACATATTTTTCGTTATCGGCTTCCGCTTGAGGACAAGCGAGGTCTAAGCTTGGGGGAGTTGATCGTCCATTTTGCATCATGCTTTTATATCAATATTTATTGCATTATGGGCTGTTATTACACATTATGTCACAATACTTATGCCTATTCTCTCTTATTTTATAAGGTTTACATGAAGAGGGAGAATGCCGGCAGCTGGAGTTCTGGGCTGAAAAAGGAGCAAATATTAGAGACCTATTCTGCACAGCTCCAAAAGTCCTGAAACTTCACGGAAGCATTTTTTGGAATTAATAACAAATACTGAGCGAAGAAAGTACCAGAGGGGGGCCACCCACCATCCACGAGGGTGGGGGCGCGCCTACCTCGGGCGCGCCTCTACCTCGTGGGCCTCCCGGTGCCCATCTTACGCTATATGAAGTCTTTTACCCCGAAAAATCATAAGGAAGTTTTCGACAAAACACCGCCGCCACGAGGCGGAACCTTGCATGAGCTGCCTAGGGCTCCCAAGGCTGTTCTGCCGGGGAAACATCCCTCCGGGAGGGGGAAACCATCGCCGTCGTCATCACCATCGATCCTCTCATTGGGAGGGGGTCAATATCCATCAACATCTTCACCAGCACCATCTCGTCTAAAACCCTGGTTCATCTCTTGTATCCAAGCTTTGTCCCAAAACCTCAGATTGGTACTTGTGGGTTGCTAGTAGTGTTGATTACTCCTTGTAGTTGATGCTAGTTGGTTTATTTGGTGGAAGATCATATGTTCAGATCCTTTATGCATATTAATATCCCTCCGATTATGAACATGAATATGATTTGTGAGTAGTTACGTTTGTTCATGAGGACATGGGAGAAGTCTTGCTATAAGTAGTCATGTGAATTTGGTATTCGTTCGATATTTTGATGAGATGTATGTTGTCTTTCCTCTAGTGGTGTTATGTGAACGTCGACTGCATGACACATCACCATTGTTTGGGCCTAGAGGAAGGCATTGGGAAGTAATGAGTGGATGATGGGTTGCTAGAGTGACAGAAGCTTAAACCCTAGTTTATGCGTTGCTTCGTAAGGGGCTGATGTGGATCCATATGTTTCATGCTATGGTTAGGTTTACCTTAATACTTCTTTTGTAGTTGCGGATGCTTGCATTAGAGGTTAATCATAAGTGGGATGCTTGTCCAAGGAAGGGCAGCACCCAAGGGCCGGTCCACCCACATATCAAATTATCAAAGTAACGAACACGAATCATATGAGCGTGATGAAAACTAGCTTGACGATAATTCCCATGTGTCCTCAGGAGCGTTTTCTTTCATATAAGAGTTTGTCCAGACTTGTGCTTTGCTACAAAAAGGATTGTGCCATCTTGTTGCACCTTATTTACTTTCATTACTTGTTACCCGTTACAAATTACCTTTTCACAAAACTATCTGTTGCCGATAATTTTAGTGCTTGCAGAGAATACCTTACTGAAAACCGCTTGTCATTTCCTTCTGCTCCTCGTTGGGTTCGACACTCTCACTTATCGAAAGGGCTACGATAGATCCCCTACACTTGTGGGTCATCATGGGCATACTCTCCCCCTCTTGTTGCTATGCATCTCCTAGATAGATCTTGCGTGATCGTAGGAATTTTTTTGAAATTGCATGCTACGTTCCCCAACAGGTTGGTCCGAAGAAATCCTT
This sequence comes from Aegilops bicornis, assembly GCA_021605145.1. Taxonomy (NCBI): domain Eukaryota; kingdom Viridiplantae; phylum Streptophyta; class Magnoliopsida; order Poales; family Poaceae; genus Aegilops; species Aegilops bicornis. The sequence continues at coordinate 168,885,361 of CM038673.1, read as the reverse complement.
CATCATCGAGCTAACCTTGCATGACGATAAGGGCATTGGTTGGACAATAGAATCACGATGCAGGTTGTTGATGGACCGTGACGTTATTAGGACGCATCCCCTACATATACATGTTGACAACACACAATAGCGGTGTTTGTAGAGGATTGGTGCAACTCACGATATATTCATCGGGCACGTATATATATAGGTACAAGGGAAGTCTAGACCTCAACTATACAAGGAAGGAGGTAGACTTGTTGTACAAGAAACACACATGCAATATACATCCCAACACCCCCCCCCCCCCCCCCGCAGTCGAAGCGTCACTACGGCCGACGCAAAGGCTGGATCGAAACTCCTCAAAAGGGGCCGTAGGCAACCCCTTGGTCATGATAACCGCAAACTGTTGGGAAGTGGGGACGTGGAGAACTCGAACATGACCAAGAGCTACCTATTCCAGAAAAAAATGAATATCTAGCTCAATGTGTTTGGTGCGACGATGATGAACCGGGTTGGCGGAGAGGTAAACCGCGGAGACGTTCTCGCAGTAGACAACTGTGGCCTTGTCGACAGGACAAGAGAGCTCATGAAGAAGTTGGCGAAGCCAGGAGCACTCTGCAATAGCGTTAGCCACCGCTCGATACCCTTCCTCAGCGCTGGAGCGAGAAACAGTGGGCTGCCGTTTAGACGACCAAGAGATCAAGGACGGTCCAAGATAAACACAATACCCGGAGGTGGAACGTCGCGTGTCGGGGCAGCCCACCCAGTCAGCATCAGAGTAGGCGGTGATGTCCGTAGCATTCGAGGCATGAAGATTCAAGCCGAGATCCATGGTGCCGTGGATGTAATGAAGAACCCGTTTGACCGTGGTCCAGTGAGCATCACGAGGAGCATGCATGTGTAAGCAGACCTGCTGGACAGCATACTGAAGCTCCGGTCGGGTCAGCGTGAGATACTGAAGAGCACCCACAATAGACCGATAAAACGAAGCATCCGGAGCAGGGGAGCCCTCGGTGGCAGAGAGCTTGGCCTTCGTGTCGACAGGTGTCGGCGCGGGTTTGCAATTAAGCATCCCAGCACGATCAAGAAGCTCATGAGCATACTTCCGCTGATGAAGAAAGAAGCCATCCGCACGGCGAACAACCTCGATGCCGAGGAAGTAGTGTAGAGGACCCAAGTCCTTAATGGAAAACTCAGCACGAAGACGATCGGTAAGCTGTCGAAGAAGAGCACTAGAGCAAGCTGTCATGATGATATTGTCGACATAGAGCAGCAGGTAGGCGGTAGCATCACCGTGTCGGTATATGAACAACGAAGCATCGGAGCGTGTGGAGCGGAAGCCGAGCTGATAGTGGAACATTGCGATGCGCTGGTACCGAGCGCGGGGAGCCTTCTTGAGCCCATATAAGGAACGGGAAAGCAGGCAAACATGCTCCGGATGAGTGTCGTCGATGAATCCCGTCGGCTGCTGACAATACACCTGCTCCTCGAGATGACCATGGAGGAATGCGTTGGAGACGTCCATCTGGTGCACCGGCCAGGCGCGAGATACCGCGAGCTGAAGTACAGTGCGAATCGTCCCGGGCTTCACCACTGGGGCGAATGTATCCGTGAAATCAATGCCAGCACGCTGTCGGAAGCCTCAGACCACCCAACGAGCTTTATAGCGATCGAGTGTGCTGTCGGGGTGAAACTTGTGCTTAAACACCCACTTGTCGGTAATGATGTTGGCATGTCGGGGACGGGGAACAAGTTGCCAGGTTGCATTGTGATGCAATGCCTCAAATTCCTCCTTCATCGCTACGTACCAAAGTGGATCATGAAGAGCCATACGAGCGGAGGTCGGAAGAGGCGACAGAGCCACCGTGGAGGCTGGACAGGCATACTCGTCGGCGGAGTAACGAAGACTCGACCGATGAACCCCCATGCGGGCACGTGTAGTAGGGCCGGCGGGCTGTATGACAGCGGCCGGGGCTGCAGGAGCCGAGGGCGACCCGGGCGCGGCGCCAGAAGATGGCGCGCCGGGCGTCTGCCTCGGTGAGGTTGCCGGAGAAGAAGAGGCCGGCGATCCCGGCGAAGCAGCTGGTGAGGCCGGCGATCCCGGCGTGGTCGGGGAAGGAGCCGGCGTGCCCGGCGAGCCTGATGAAGAGGCCGGCATGGCCGGGGAGCCCGGCGAAGAAGCCGGCGTGGCCAGCGAGGCTAGCGAAGAGGCCGTCGTGCCCAGCGCCAGCAAGGGAGTCAAGGCGAGGCCGGGCGGTGCAGGCCCAGTCTGTGTGACGGTGAGAGGAGCCAGGCAAGGCGGGATCATCTCCTGCAGGTGGCGCCATCAACTGTTCCTGTGCAAAAGGAAAACAATGCTCGTCGAAGTAAACATGCCGAGAGGTGATGACATGGTGAGACACCGGATCATAACGTCGATAGCCTTTAGTGTTAGCCAGGTAACCAAGAAAGACACAAGGCAAGGAGCGAGGAGCAAGCTTATGAGGAGTGGTGGCGGCTATACTAGGGAAACAGAGGCATCCAAAGATGCGAAGACCATCGTAAGAGGGAGGGGAACCGAAGAGAAGATGATGCGGTGTATAACTCCAACGGACACGACAAGGACGAAGGTTAACAAGAAGTGTGGCGGTGGCAAGGGCATCCGGCCAAAACCGGGGTGGCATGTAGGCATGGAACAGAAGAGTGCAGACACAATCGTCAAGAGTACGAAGGACTCGTTCTGCCCGACCATTTTGTTGGGAGGTGTATGGACATGTTAACCGGAAGATAGTGCCATGGTTGGAGAGAAGTGTACGGATGGTCAGGTTATCGAATTCCTTACCATTGTCGGTTTGAAGAGCAAGTATGGGATGACCAAATTGTGTAGACATGTAGGAATAAAAAGCTAGGAGAGTGGCGGGAACATCATATTTCCTATGAAGCGGAAAAGTCCACACAAAGTGAGAATAATCATCGAGAATAACAAGATAATATAGAAAACCAGAATTACTTGTGATAGGTGACGTCCATACATCGCTATGAATTAATTCAAAAGGATAAGATGCAACTGTCGAAGAGGAACTAAACAGGAGTCTAACATGTTTGCCCATGCGACATGCTTGACAAGAATGAGCATCCGCTTTATTACATGAAAAAGAAAAATCCTTGACTATTTGACGAAGTGCGGTGGAGCTAGGATGGCCGAGACGGGCGTACCAAAGATCAACGCCGGCGGAGAGAGCGAGAGGTCCAGCATGCAAAGATGATGAGGACTGGGCGGGGTACATGTCGTCGGGACTGTCACATCGGTGAAGAACCATCCGGGTACGGGCGTCCTTAACAGAAAAACCAACTTTGTCAAATTCGACAGTTACAGAGTTATCACGAGAAAGATTACGAGCAGAGACTAAATTATGAATAAGCTGAGGAGACACAAGCACATTATTAAGAGACAATGGCCTAGACTGGGAAGGAAAATGAGTAGAGCCAACATGAGTAATGGGAAGTCCAGCACCGTTACCGACGATGATACGGGAAGAAGTATGAACGTGAGACACGGAGGAGAGGTTACCCGGGTAGGCTGCCATATGAGATGATGCACCGGTGTCCATGAACCAGTCACCGCCACCAGTGTAGGAGCCGGGCGAGGCGTGTACTGCAGCGTTGAGAGCAGAGCCGGGTCGTAGGAGACCGGCAGGACCGGCGGTGGGTAGCCAGTGAACCACGTCACCCCACTAGGGTTCGGCGCGCCATAGCCGAACGGTGCAGGGTAGGAGGAGGCGGCGGTGTAGCAGCGCCGGGCTGAGGGGCTGCGTAGAAAGCCTGGTACGTTGTCGGACGAGGCCCGAGAAGACCCGGGAGTGGAGCACGGGGGATTGGCATCGTGTGAGCATGCACAACCCCGGTCCAGGGATTGTGGCCAGTGCCCCAGGGCGGCGAAGGAAGTTGTTGCTACTGCCCACCAGTGCGCTGCTGTCCGCCGCCGTTGTTGTTGCGGTTGCCACGACCACGGCGGCCACCACGGCCGCGGCGATCGCCCTGGTTGGGCTGCTGTGGTGGAGGCGGCAGAACAGGCACAGAAGGCCGAGGCGGGAAGGCACCATACCTGCCCGCACCAGCCGGTGCTGGAGGCAGCGGCGGACGAGGCTGCTGTGGGTGTGGGGCGCCGTGGCCCCCGGCGGGAGGAGCTGAAGAAGACCCGCCGTGGGATAAACCAGCGGTGAAGGTGGTGTGGACCGCGCGAGCCCGCAGATTCTTCAGGCGACGCTCCTCGAGGCGAAGGTAGGCCACCGCCCGTTCATAAGTAGGGTTAGCCATAAGAGTAAGGTTGGACGCGGCATTACCGAGATCTTCGTTGAGGCCGGCTATGAGGGTGGAGAGGAGGAGCTCATCCCCAACCTTGAAGCCGACGTCGTTGAGCTCGTCGGAGAGGGTCTTGAGGCGCATGCAGTAGGCATCAATGGAAGAGTCGTTTTGGTGACAACCAAAAAACTCCTGCTGCAAGAAGACGATCCGTTGGAGCTTGTTGTCGGTGAAGAGGCCGATGATCTTCGTCCACACCGTGTAGGCATCGTCCCCATCGCGAACAACGGTGTGGAAGATGTCCTTGTACACGGTGAGAAAAAGCCACCGGATGATGGTGGCGTCAACCGCCATCCAATCCTCATCGCGACGCATGGTGAGGAAGTCGGTGGTGCCGTCGATGTGATCGCGCAGATTGTACTCGCGGAAGAGGAGGTTAAAGTAGGTTTTCCAAGCATAGAAATTGGCCTCCGTGCGAGAAAGCTTGATCGGGACACGATCGAAGATCGGGACGTCACGGATATACGCCGGGTCGGGGAGAGAACCGGCCTCGGAGGAGGAGGCGAACGGGTTGCTGTGGTGGGAGCGGGTGGAGTGAGACATGGCAGTGGCAGCGGTGGTTGGGCTGGGCGCGGGTTAGGTTTAGGGTTTGGAGGGGGGCGGCGCGGCTGGGAGATGAGCAACGGCGCGACGGGGTTTCTGCGAGGGAGGCGATGCGCGGCTAGGAGGAGGGAGCGGCGCAGCAGGAGGGTGAGGTGCAGCGCGCGGGGACCTAGGGCGGCGACGCTTAAGGGAGGGCGCGACGGCAGGCTAGATCGGCGGCGCGGGAGGAGGGAAGGCGCGGCGGCAGGCTAGGGTTGCGCGTGCGGGGAGGAACCGTGTTAGGCTGATACCATGTAGAGGATTGGTGCAACTCACGATATATTCATCGGGTGCGTATGCACGTATATATATAGGTACAAGGGGAGTCTAGACCTCAACTATATAAGGAAGGAGGTAGACTTGTTATACAAGAAACACACATGCAATATACATCTCAACAGTGTCGACCATGTTGAATATTTAGTTGAAATCCCACATGCAAGTATATGGCTGCAAGTTAAGGCTTTGATACCCAAGGGAGCCTTTGAGGGGAAAAGTAGGTACTATTTCCATCCGAAACCAAATCAAGGTAATCAACGGGTCCGACAATCGAGCTTAGCTCTCGACCCGAGAGCGGTGGAATGCGAGACGAACGGACTCTGATCTGGTGCTCACCATGGTAGGGATGATCAAAAAAGGGGAGGAGATGAGTGGGGTGGAGCGGATAGAGTGAAGTGGCTAGGGTTTGGTCCAGGATGGGGTTTTGTATGGTCAGGGTGGGCTAGTCCGGGCCGGCACAACATGTCGAGTGCATCTACATGGACCCAAATACGTCATACATATGTGCTGGAAATGATGGTGTTGGACAACCCGGACATATGAGCTGAAAATGGGTCCAACTGTATGGCATTTTTTATTCAGACTATTCACTTGAGAAACTGGGGAAGAGGGTTCGTTGGAGATGATCTTACATGCAGTAAGATCTCATTTCTTTCAAATTATCATGGGAAATATATGAGAAGAGGGTATATTTTCCATGATAATTTGGAAGAGAAGGGGCTTGGAGGCGGCCACGACGACGACAGTGAGAACCATCGGAGGAGGTTCTGCAGCGTGACGACAGCGGGGGCGGTGATCGCGTAGGAGGTGTCGTCCATGACGGTTCAGTGGTTGGCGGTGGTCACATGCGAACATTTAGCATTGGGCAATCACGTTATGTACGTATTTTTTTTGTTTGGTGCAGCCGCTTGGGTGTTGTATATTTGCAGTCAAGTGGTTGTAATTTAGGGCTGCCCAAATTTGTGTTCCAAAATTTATATAGCGTAGTTATTGGAGCACTGTTTTTTGTTCTAAAACCCCTAAAAAACGGTTATTTTGCCTGCTGCCTGTTCCGTAGGTGCGCCGCTCCGCCACTCCCCGCCGCCGCTGCTTGCTGTCGACCTCCGACTGCTCCCCAGCACAGTAGTCCCCGCTCGCCCTCCTCTGTTCTGCACCCCCCCCCCCCTCCCCTCTCCCCTCTGCTGCAAGGACGACGAAGGCGCCTCGAACGCGACCTCGACAGCCCTTTCTGCTGCCCTTGCTCAGCCCCCGTGACCTTGACGGCCTCTTTTCCTAGGTTTGTTCATCCCTTTGACTGATGTAATTCCCCATACTGCAACTCTTCTCTTGTCATGGCCAATAGAGATGATAATTCCTGATTTTCCTTTCTTGATTTCCTGCAATGTTGTACATTTGATAAATAGTTGATGCCTAATTTCACGATTTTAATTTGCTTCCAGTTTTAGAGTTCGCCTGGTTAATTTGTGTAGGCTTTTCCATAATACACTTTACTCTCACATTTTCAGTTATGGCAACCAAAAATACCTTTTACCTTCAGTACTCGATGTGGCATGCTTTACCGTACACATTATCACCTGCACAGCCATTCCTTTGCCTCTATGCAATGAAGTGGTGCATAGACTGAATAATTAATGATACATCGTATAGATGTATGTGGCACATACAGTGAAGAATTCATGTTAGTAAGCTATTTAGCAGATGCATATGAGCTGGCAGTTGTTGTACTTCAGAATGCTTTGCTTTGACTGATTTTTAGTGTGGTGCTATCTTTTACTGTTTGTTTCTGTCCACCTGTGCAGATAGTCCTGGTAATTGTGAGAAGCTTAATGAGGTATGGGGCATTAGTGAAGAATGATACACATCCAGTTCTGCTCAGGTATACCGTATACATTTTGTTTCCCAGCTTCTGTCATTAGTTTTTCGGTTCCCCTATGAATCGTTTGACTGGTGGTTGTTCCAACAAAAGAGTTTATCTTTATCCACACAAAACTTATGCCTTTTATTGACGTAAACAATTTATGATGTGGTTTGGTTACTAGGCTCGATTGTTTCTTATAAAATGGTTGTGCACTACAAATATTTCAGTATGGTTTCTTCTGCTGTTACAAGCTTTTGCATGTCCCTCTTAGCCTTTTGCTTTCCTGTATATACTTTGTTTTGGCAGTGAACTACCTAAGAGATAAGGATGCCGACTTTGCTTCGAGCAATTACTTTGAGTTTAAGAGCTTTCTTGACTGCAGGCCATGGGCATGACAATAGGTACAAGGGGCTGTTGAGGGCCACCATGGATGTGATTGGCAGTCTGACTGCTACACAGAGCAAACATGTTGTCTGAATAGGTTCAGATTGAGCAAATCAGTTATAACCTGTATGGTGTTCAGATTTGTTATGGTAAGATTTGAGGAAATCAGTTATAGCCTGTTTGAATTTCAGATTTGTTAATGCAAGTTTGCCTCCTCCCAGCAGACACCATTTTGTGCTTACAGGATCAACTTCATTTGCCTCACTATTGTGAATGTACTTGAATATATTTGTTAGAGCATTGTGTTGGTGGTACTGCACTCAAATTGTGCAATCCACTATCATTGATGTCATTACTGTTGGTACATTAATTTTAGACACCTTTTCTTCCCTTTATAGTGAGCCAATGCCACTGAGATTTTGTAAGCTTAGAGCCTCGCTGTGGCTGCTGGATGGGTCTTCGGGCTGAACAGTGGGTTTGTGGGAGGATGCTTGCTGATATATGAATAGGCCTCTATTCCATACCGGTGTGTGATTCGCATTGACCATCCCCCAACAAAGAAAGATAGGATACAGAAATACGCACATGCCAGCCTCCCTAAAATCGCATGTGGAGGACGCGGCTATAGCTGGGCGCAGCAGAGCGCTCTGTTCCGTCTAGTGATGAATTGATTTGTGGCTAATGTGCAAATTTTTTGTGTGGAAAATGTCTGACATTATCATAGAGTTAAATGTAATTTTGTTCTTATTTTTTGTAATTGAACTAAACTATTCAAGATACTATTGTTATAAAGAACAATCTGTACTTCAGTTGCTGTTATTTTGAACTACTATATTTTAAACTGCAGGGGATTCTTTTTTGTTAATCGGCATACCTTGGCTTAAAATCCTAGCTCTGCCCCCATGTGCAAGTGATGATACATATCATTCTGTGATTGATGTGTGCAGAACTTGATATGCACTGATGGAAGCTGCAAGGGGTGAAGGGGATGAGCTGATTGCGGATTATGTTGATTGCCTCATGTCCTTGGACACCAATGCTCGGTCTGTCCAGAATGACAATCTGATTCTCGGAGATCCAGTCATAGAAGCAGGAGTAGCTGCTTCGGTTGGTGGTATTACGGAGCAGGATGCCATGAAAGATTTTGTACCTCCAGAGGATCCTAAAGAGCCATTGCTAGGTATGACATTTGAATCTGATGAAGCAGCAAAGACTTTCTACAATGAGTATGCCAGGCACCTTGGATTTCCCTTCCGTGTTGGCAGGTCTCGCCGTTCGAAAGGTGCAGAGGAGGTTGTCGTCATGAGGAGGTTTGTTTGCTCAAGGGAAGGCATGTACAGAAAGAAGAATCCATCATCAGATGAGGCTACAAAGAAGCGTGAGAGGATGTCTATGCGGGAAGGTTGCAATGCTATGATGGAGGTGGTCAGAGAATCAAACCACTGGGTTGTTTCCAAGCTTGAAACAGCTCACAATCATAACCTTGGCACCTGTAGTAGAGTTGGGTATCTTCGTGACAGAGGTTTGCTTGATGCCTCCAATAAGATCACTATGATGGGCTCAGACGGAGTGCCCTTTCTGAGGCAGAATATTCTTGGGGAAGGCGGAGATGCTCAAGGTCTTCTTGATTATTTGAAGAAGATGCAAGTCAATGACCCTGCTTTCTTCCATGCCATACAGGTCGACAAGAATAGCTGTCTAATGAATGTTTTCTGGGCCGATGCCAGAGCTAAACTTGCTTATCAGCATTTTGGGGATGCTGTTACATTTGACACAACATACAAGAAGAACAAGTATATGATGCCCTTTGTTACCTTTTCAGGAGTCAATCATCATCTTCAGCGTGTTATATTTGGATGTGCATTGCTTATGGAAGATACTGAATGCTCATTTGTTTGGCTATTTGAAACATGGCTGGCAGCAATGAGTGGGAAGGCACCATGTTCACTAGTTACCGACCAAAATCGGGCCTTGAAAGCTGCAATTGGAAGGGTTTTTCCGCATACCTGTCACCGCTTCTGCAAGTGGCACATTTTGAGTAGAACCAAACAGAAGTTAGCTCATACATACTCAGAGCATCCTACTTTAATAGATGAGTTAGAAAGCTGTGTTATTGAGTCTGAAACAATCAACACATTTGAAACAGCGTGGATGTCAATCATTGACACTTATGATTTAAGAAATAATACATGGCTTCAAGCAATGTACAATATCCGCCAAAAATGGGTTCCTTTGTACCTGATGGATACATTCTGTGCAGAAATATCTAAAGCGCAGAAGTTAGAAACCATGAATGATTTCTACAAGAAGTATTTCAGTACGAAGGTGACACTGGAAGTTTTTCTAACCCAATTTGATTTGAGCATAGAAAACCATTATGAGGAAGAAGCAAAAGCAGATATGGACACTTCTTTAAATTTGGTGACGACAAAGACTGCATCACCAATGGAAAAGCAGGCAGCACGTACCTACACCAAAGCAGTCTTTAGTAGATTTCAGGAAGAATTTACAGAGTCTTTGGCATATATTATTCAGAAAACTAAAGATGGCTGCATAAGTGAATACAACATCATGAAAGATGAAAATTCACCAGATACATTCTGTGTGACCTACAATGCTTCCAATAAGATGGCAAAATGTAGTTGCAAATACTTTGAGTTCTCAGGTATTTTATGCCGTCATATTCTAGGAGTATTCATAATAGTTGATCCACATTTACTTCCACCTGATTACTATTTGAAGCGTTGGACAAGGAAGGCCAGAGACAGTGGTTTATTAGAATACAACTGCGATAACCATCAAGATGATGCTTGTCAGTCCATTACAAGCCGTTACGATGTTCTATGTGCTGATGCCATCGGATGTGCTGAGAAAGGATCTGGATCAGAGACAGTGTACAAAGCAGCAAAAGATATCTTACAGAAGGCATATGAAGAGATTATTGTTTATGAAAGAAATCCAGCGAGGGTATCACAAAGGGATGCTATAAACATCAATGAGGATGTCATGGTTGACGATAGCATGACTGATCAGTCTTTGCCTGATTCCAGACGGAAGGTATGCCTAATGTTAAATATTATAAAATTTTCATGAGAATCATATTCTTAAAGCAGTTAATTATGAGAGCAAAGTTGGTAGTTGGTACTAGCAGTTATTGTTTTTGCTTGGTTGATCAGAGTGAGTCCTGGAGTACTTTTATGGCTTTATGTCAATTACTAAATGCTACTCCCTCTGTTCGGAATTACTTGTCTTGGAAACGGATGTATCTAGAACTAAAATACATCTAGATACATCCATTTCTGCGACAAGTAATTCCGAACGGAGGGAGTATGTAATTCCTAATTGAAATGATTCAGAACAGGCTGGACCATATTTAAACTTTTTAAGATGAACATAGTGTTGCTCGTTGAAACTTGCTGCTCTCAGTTTTTTCTTTTCTGACTGAAAATATGAGATGAAAAAAATGCTATTTACGATTTACATTCATCCAAAGTTTTCTTATCAGAGGGAAGCTATGCAACAACACTGCATTTTGTTTGCCTTTTCAGGTGACTAATCTGCTTGGCCAGTTTCTTGTCTCCTCTTGGTCTCCCTGAATGTATTTTCTATTTACTGCTGGGGATTGCAGTTATCCACAATGATGAAGAGTGCTCCTGGGGATGGTAAATGAAAATGATTATTAGCACAGAATTTATGCTGTAGCAATATGGTTTGAATTTGATTCAGAAGAGCCTCTCAGATTGTCAACATTCTTCTTTGAGGTCGGCACACCTATTGCCTAGGAGACTCGTGTGAAGATTATGGCTGGTGGCACTGTTCAAACTAGGTAAGCAGTAAGAATTAAACCAGTGCGGCCCGTGGCAATACAATGCTACTGGTGTCCATTACATTGTTCTTTTTTATACTTTTGGCTTGTAATGACTTTGTGGCGGTTAATGTAAATCGACTGGGGGGAGGTGAAAACTGTAAACAATGCTATATATTTGTAACATGGAAACTGTATGAGAGGTCAGTTGCTTGTGCATGCGTACTTGCAGAAGCAGTACTTGCAATTTATGAGAGTCAAGAAGTAAAAATCTTTTATTTTAGGAGATTCCCTTTTATTTCAAAAAAGAACTTACGCCTAGTCTAAATTCAGTTAATAACAAATATTATAGCTGATTCTTGATATTATATAATCATGGGGTTTGTTCTCTTTGTGGGTTCTGGTCCTGCATAGCATGACAGCAGTGCAACGAGGATTACATTACATAATGTACATGCATCATGGCTAATTGTTGAGCAAATACTGGCGGGCATGGTAAAAGCATGTTACTCACAACTCCTAAATGGCCACCACATAGTTTTTGCATGGCTACTTCACATGCATGAAGTTAACAGGAAGGTGAAAACAGTGCTATATTTGTAGAGCCCTATTACCACTGCTCCATGGATGCAAGTAGCCTCATATTGTCATTTCATTTTGAGGGATGTGTTAGATGCAGACACATATTTAGTAGCTGGAATATTGGAGGGAAACAAAGATCTAGGTAGAGCATCCATGTATTTTATGCATTGGGAGAAGCTGCAAAAACAGAGTTACACCTGTTAACTCAGCTAGACATTCCATCATGGGAGGATCTAATCAGGTGATCTCACGATGGCGGAACATATTGGTGATGGGTGTTGGCGTCCATCGGGAAAGGATGAAGATGAGCTCTTCACTCTTCTCCAATGGCACCTCTGGTGTGCCAGTGAACAAACCACACTTCTGGTGTGCTTTTGGCAGAAAATCAATAGACCTGCTGAAATTCCTGTCATCTTGGTATCTGCTACACCATGCATACTTGCCAGCTGTTCTTGATTCGTCCAGTTCAACTCAGGGAGCAGATTTACGCTGGTTGCCGCTTGCCCATTTCTGCGTCTATATGCAAAGACCGTGCGGCACAAACAACATTGACATTTTTGCACCGGGGAACTTAATGATCTAAGTCATGAAAAATGTGCATGAGCATCACACAATAAATTGCGCACCAACAGACTCAGAGGTCCAGCATGTCCACCATGTATGCATAGTCCCTTCATTCTTCATGGATGAAATATGCGCAAACCTCTGCCTCTTCATTAAGTAGACTGAAAATCGATACAAGTGTGCTATATGTATTTCTTGGATGCAGAGCTTTTGTGCAAGCTTATTGCTCTCTTAATTACATCTCTTTGAGCAATATATGTGACTGTGAGATATGAAAAAAAGATCTTTTTTCTTTGAAACGCGGTCCCTTAAGGCCCGATTCATTAAAAAAGGTCGAAGAGAATTGTCTGATTAATTAACGAAAAACCGAGCAAAAACCGTCACAACATGCCCGTAAAAACAAGACACACAGGGTGACCCGGCAACCCACACAAGAACGCACACACACCGCCAAGGAGAAAAGCGGCATCGAGGTTGTAACCCGGCGTCATCGTCATCACGCCTCCGCGAGGGCGACTGCGACTCCACCATCGACGACCTCACCACAAACAAGCGTCGAGGCATGTGTCGGTCGATGCCAAACAGTCAGCCACACGTGCCAGCGACCAGGCAGCTCCGACTCTGTCGACAAGCATTGCAGGGGAAAAGCGTTGGGCTTGCGCCGAGCCAGCGCCAGAGCCGGCCACCTGTCTTGTGTCATCGTCACCGCAAGGGCCCCTCCTCGGCAGCTCCAACTTCAGGAAGACAAAGCGAGGCACAACGACCCCTTGAACACGCCGGAGGAGACCGACTACCAAGACCCATCAGCAAGCCAGCTCCGCCCGAAGCCACCATCGTTGCCACACAAGAAACCGCGCAGAACAAACACATCGCCGGACGGCCACCTGCCGACCGCAATGTTGCGAGCGACCAGCCCATGAACATGAAGCATGCAAACGGGATCCAAAATTCTTCCAAGCGACGCCCGGAAGAGGGAAGTGACGATGCCGACGTCGTCGCCCGACCCGACTGGGTCTTAGGCTTTTGCCTGAAGAACTGGATCCAAGGGTGCGTGAAGGGTGGACTCCACGGCGGCACCTCCAAGGAGGTAAAATGACGTCCACAGACGCGGACGCCGTCGGCCAGCAAGAGCTCGACAAGCTTTCGCCCGGAGCACCGCCCACACCCACACCCCCATGCATAACACCTCCGCTGACCCGCACACCTCCCACAAAAGCCATCGCGCCATGACCAAGCAAGAGCCACCACAATCCTCGCCGCCAGCCAGACGCCAACGAGCCAAACACGACCGAAACTGGCCAAATCCAGCAAGCCACAGTCGATGCAGTGCCAAAGAAGAGCCTCGAGCAGGGAGGGAGGGCCGCCACCCCACTCCAACTCGCCGGACGAACTACCAGATCGGAACTGAAGAACCAGCGGAACCACCACGGCACCTAGCCGGAGAGAATGCTGCAGGAGGCCACCCAGGATGCGCATCAGAGGAGCCGAGTCTCCCTCCACCGTCCGCGCCAGCCGCCGCCTGCGAGATCCCAGATCGGACCGGGACCGCACGAGTTCGATGATCGCGATCAGCAGATCGCAACGGTGCGCCCACCACCGCGACCAAGGCCGGGTCAAGACGCCAAGACCTCCTCCGCCATGAAAGCAAGGACGCCGCCTTTTAACGCCGACAACCGCCAAATCAAGACGCTGTGAAACTTCTTTAAAAAGAAAAAGAAGTGCCCGAAGGAAAACAAAGAAGCCATTGAACATGTCTTACTTTGGTTGAAATTAGACTATTTGTCCACTTGCATTTTTATGGGAGGCAACGAATTAGTGAAGACTCATTGTAGATCCTAAATTTTCAATTTGGAATGTTATGCATTAGATCATCATTGCATATTATATTTTATTGCATTTTGGCTTGATCCTAGAAATTCTACGCAACTCAAGGGCCTACGGAGAGAGTTGGAGATTCGTTATTTTCAAATTTGAGTTTTCTCAAATTTTGAAAAGAGGATCGTTTGATTTGAATTATTTTAAAAGAGAGGGGATAAAATGACTACCCCAAAATAAAGAAATATTGGAGATTTAATATTAAAATCAAATAAGGTTTTTATTCGGAGTTTTATCGCTATTTTATTTGAATTAGAAAAAATATGCGTTTTTCAAAATTTGCATTAGAGGCCCAAATAAATGTTCACCTTGTCCGCTATATTTTTAGAGGACGGGAAAAATTTATTTTAGGATTTTTGGAGTCCGTTTAGTATTTATTTTCTTTCTTTTCTTTGTTTTTCTGCGCGGAAATATTAAAAAAAACGAACCGACCTAACCGGGCCGTGTCCGCCTGGGACTCCGACCCGGCCGGCCTTTAAAGCGCGAGGAGCCCGAGCCGCCACGCCTTGATCCTCACGCCGCCGCCCGCCTTCCTCGCCACGCCCTTGGCACTTGTCGCCGCCTTGCCGTCGCCATGACCCGCCATCGCCTCGCCGAGCCCTTGGCCGCCGCCGCCTCGCCGCCGTCCCGCCGCCGCCTCGCCGACCCGCCGGAGGTAGCCGCCGCCGCCTTCGGTTTTCGCGAGAAAACCGGTCGGTTTTTTTCAAAACCCTAGATCTCGTTTTTTTCAAATAGATCGTTCTTTTCGGTTTAGTTATTTAGCGAACGCCCGTTCGTACGTTCGTTTTAACGAACGGTTTTCACCGGTTAACCACAGACAGCGAACGTTCGTTCGTTAGCCTGTTCGTCAGTTTTCTTTTTCCAGGGTTTTTCCGCGATTATTTTCGATCGTGATTTCTGCCCTAATTTTCGTTCTAGTATAACTTTTCGCTCGTTTATCGGAATCAAGCGATTCAAGCGCCTAGATCTTCGTCTCGAAGCCCTCTTTATATTTAACCAACTTGAACAAGATTTTGGTACTGTAAATTTGACTTTGGTCCAGATTAGTAAACGGATCTTGTTTCTTTCGCAGTTTGAGTTTCGTTGCTTCGTTTGATTTGATTCTTTTTGCAAACCGGAGTTCTTAAGTTGAACTTTCTGGTTAGATCTCTTATTTGAAGTTTTAACCGTGCTTCTAGTTGAGTGCTTATTGTATGCTTGTTTGTTTGCGATAGAGTACCCGGAGTGCGAAGCGTGCTACTACGAGTCTCTAGGTTTTGCGGATCATCAGCAAGGCAAGTAACACTTTGATCATACCTCTTTACTACCCAGTTTTATTGCATTAGATCAATCCTCAAACAATTGCATGGTTAGGATCTGATTAAATTGTGAGTTTTGGGAAGTAGATGAGGTAGTACCTATTCACCTGTTTATTACCAAACCCTTGGGAGTTACTTCTACATTGCTTATATTGCTATGCCATGCTCGTAGACGTGGATTGGGTTTGAGTGTATTTCATGACAGATGTGAGTTTGTTAAGTAATGGTTCAACTTAAGGTGGCAACTTGAATTCACATCTGGGTGGATTGCTTGTGGGCATCTGGAGAATCCAGTGTTGTCCTAGGATATCCCGGAGGACCCGTGTGATCATCCTACGGCCCGCCACCCAGGCACAAAGGGATCATAAGATTATTCATGCTAGAAACTTTCGTGTGCAGCCACAAGCTATTATGGGCTCTAGCATAGTTGAGTAAGTTGCGTGAAGCTCTTGAAGAGGTAGACTAGCAGATGCCGTGGGTTGTAGGTGGTACTGTCTACCCAGAGTAGAGAGTTAATGCTTCAGAAAGACTGTGTCTCGAATCTCCGACCATGGATGTATTCGAGTCTTGTGGGGAAAAAGTCATGAAACCTCTGCACAGTGTATAAACTAATCATGGTTAGCCGTGTCCCCGGTTATGGACATCTTGAGTATCTAGTTCTTGGATTATCATGTGGATCTCATCACTCTTAATATAAATTGATTGGGTTTAATGATGATACTTAATTGGGATTGAGTTGGAGGAACCTCCTCAATGTTTAACAACTACCATGATAGTTAAATAAAATTTATTACTTTGTTGTAGGAAAAATTTGGCTTTTCGCAAAACATATTAACCATACAGCCTCCACCAGCCATATATGCATGTAGTGATAGCATTTATTCTGTTCATTACTCTTTGTGTTACATTGCCAGCATAATCCATGTGCTGACCCGTTTCGGGCTGCAACGTATCATGTTGCAGACTTTACAGACGACGAGTAAGGAGCCATAGGTCGTTGTCTTTCACTGAGTGATTCCGTTGGAGTTGATGGACTCACTTTATCTTCCAAGCCTTCCGATGTTATCAATTTTAGATGGCCTTAGCCATATTTATTGTAATAAGTTCTCTTTTGAGACATTCGATGTAATAAGTGTGTGATTGCTACTCTATTATAAATCCTCAAGTACTATGCGTGTCAAGACACGATCCAGGATGACACTGATGCACAGAGATCAGACTGTTTGAGGTCTGGTCGCTACAAGATGGTATCAGAGCCCACGCTAAATGTAGGACACGACCACTAAGCTAAAAACCCTAGATCACTACTCTCTTCTCATTTCTGACTCCTTTACATTTTCTACTCTTTAGGATGGCGGATGCAATGAACAAGTTTTCACAACCAGATGAAGACACCCCTTTTGGACGACACTTGAAGGAAGTTACTAGATACCTGAACATTGAAATACCAAGCTTCACCGGGACTTACAACGCCACTTTACCAGAAGAGGAGCGCTGGATGATTCAAGTTCAAGTTCCAGGAAGGACCTTCACGCCAGTCACTGAGCCCATAGAGTTTTCCTTTGACGCACCAACCTGGAGTCTAGGAAAGAGTATGGCAGCCCACACCATCATGGGACGCATTGGAGAAGTTTGTCCCAAGGACCTCAAGGATACTATTTACCAGATTTGTGGGCGCCGAGATGAGCAATGGGACATGATCAGCACCAGGAAGGATAGATCTATTGCAGCTTTCATCCAGGAGTTAAACCAGCACATTCGTCGTCAGGAGAATCCGATGTGCACATGCATGATGGATCTGAAGAAGGCAATGACCAGGATCACGGAGCTGGAGAAAGAACTCAAGGCTACTCGCGAAGATTATGAGGAGGAAATCATCGTACTAGTGGAGAAGAATGACGACCTGACAAGGAAGCTGGGAGTATTCATGGGAGACCCCGCGCTAGGAGGAGAAGATGATGATTCCACTTGCGGGAGAACTACATCATCATCGCATTTACACCGATCGGACCCCGACGATAGCGATGATGACTTTGTTGATGAAGCTGGAGCAGATATTATGGAGTCTTCCACCGATTAATTTTTCTAGTCGACCACCATATCAGTAGTAGTATTCCCCCATGTATATAGTAGATGCCTCTGAGACGCGACAATGGATTTGCTTTCCCACCGGAGCTCACTCCGTTGATCCAGCAACAGAATGCATTGATGCAGATACTAGTCCAGAATCAGAATCAAGGGAACAACAACAACAACAACCCACCACCACCTGTTGATCACTTAGCCCGCTTTCTAAGGCTGGATCCGCCGGTGTTCTCCAGTAGCACCGAGCCGATAGTTGCAGATGATTGGCTCCGCAAGATTGAAAGGGAGTTGACCACTGCAGGATGCACAGATGCGGAGAGAGTGCGTTTTGCCGCACATCATCTTGATGGACCCGCAGCCTCATGGTGGGAGAATTTCACAGCCACTTACCCCATCGACACCGTTACATGGGACCAGTTTCAACAGGCTTTTCGCACTGCCCATGTATCAACATGAGCTATGGCCATGAAGAAGCGCGAGTTTCGCAACTTACGCCAAGGAGGACGCACCGTTGGCCAGTATGTGGATGACTTTAGTAAGCTAGCACGTTATGCCCCAGATGACGTCGCTACGGATGCAGCTAAGGTGAGAAGTTTCGAAGGACGTAATGATGAGCTGAGCATGCAATTGATGGTGGCAAATATCAATAACTACCAGGAGTTGGTAGATAGAGCTCTCATGATTGAAGGGAAGCAGCAGCAGATTGACAACTGCAAGAGGAAGTATGGACAAGGTAAGTACAATTCTAGAGCTCAACAGAGACCTTGTTTTACCCCGAACTCGGGAGGACCCCTTCAGCATAACCATGGAGGTCACAATCACAATGGAGGGATGTCGCACAACTATAGTGGCCCCAAGAACGGGAATGGTAATGGAGGAAGCAACGGCCAGAACCGTTCCAACCCAGCAACGCCCGCCAAGAAGGATCTAAGCCACATTACTTGTTTCAAGTGCAGGAAAAATGGACACTATGCCACGGAATGTTCTGAAGCAAATAATGGGAATGGCAATGGAAGCTCTGGGAAGAAGCCCAACCCTTTCAACAGAGGACAAGTGAACCACGTTAGCGTGGAGGAGGTTGAAGTGCAACCCAATGCAGTAATAGGTAAGTTTTTGGTTAAGTCATTTACTGCAATCATTCTTTTTGATACTGGTGCATCGCATTCATACATATCAAGGGGATTTGTGGATAAGTTTAAGCCGCCAATCCAAGCCCTTAGGTCACCCATGTTAGTAACCTCACCAGGAGCAGAGTATATGGCTAGCCTATGGTGTAATCGGTTACCATTAAGGATTGGTAACTACCTGTTTCCCTCAGACCTAATAGTATTGGAGTCACAAGGAATGGATGTGATATTAGGCATGGATTGGTTATTGAAGTATGGAGGGAACATTGACTGCGCCAGTAAGTCGATTTTGCTTACCACCCCAGAAGGAAGAAGGATCAAGTATGTATCCCGGCATGTGCCGAATAGGACTCAAGTGAATTCCTTATCAGGAGTTGTACAGGAGGAAGTACCAGTGGTGAAGGATTTCCTGGATGTATTTCCAGAAGAGTTGCCAGGCATGCCACCGGATAGAGACATTGAGTTTTTGATCGAGCTTTTGCCAGGCACAGGGCCAATATCTAAGAGACCGTACAGGATGCCCACAAAGGATTTAGAGGAAATTACGAAGCAGATTAAGGAGTTACTGGATAAAGGTTATATTCGCCCAAGTTCGTCACCTTGGGGATCACCAGTGCTTCTAGTGGAGAAGAAGGATGGATCGTTAAGGATGGTTGTTGATTATCGTGGATTGAATGAGGTGACGATCAAGAACAAGTACCCACAGCCGATGATCAATGATTTATTTGACCAGCTGCAAGGAGCTAAGGTGTTTTCCAAGATCGATCTGCGACCAGGGTACCATCAGCTGAAGATTCAAGAGTAGGATATACCTAAGACAGCTTTTACCACAAGGTACGGGCTATATGAGTATACCGTTATGTCATTTGGTCTGACTAACGCACCTGCCTATTTTATGAACATGATGAACAAGGTGTTTATGGAGTTTTTGGATAAGTTCGTCGTGGTGTTCATTGATGATATTTTGGTCTACTCAAAGAATGAAGAGGAACATAAGGAGCATTTGCGTTTGGTACTTGGGAAGCTCAAAGAACATCAGTTATATGCCAAGTTCAGCAAGTGTGAGTTTTGGTTGAAGGAAGTTGGATTCCTCGGACATGTTATATCCGGAGAAGGAATAGCAGTAGACCCTACCAAGGTTGTCACTGTGACAAATTGGGAAGCACCCACGTCAGTTGGAGAGATCAGAGTTTTCTTGGACTCGCGGGATACTACCGGAGGTTCATTGAGAATTTCTCGAAGATTGCAAAGCCCATGACGGAGTTGTTGAAAAAGGACACCAAGTTCAAATGGACTGAGGAATGTGAGGCCAGTTTCAGGAGTTGAAGAAACGCTTGGTTACAGCTCCAGTGTTGATTCTTCCAGATCAACGCAAGGATTACCAGTGTATTATGCACGCTTCTCGTCGAGGACTTGGAGCAGTGCTTATGCAGGAGGGAAGTGTTGTTTCATATGCCTCACGAGAGCTTAAACCCCATGAGTTGAATTATGCTACCCATGATTTGGAGTTAGCAGCCGTAGTGCATGCGTTGAAGACATGGAGACATTTTCTCATCGGAAACCATTGTGAGGTGTACACGGATCACAAGAGCTTGAAGTATATCTTCACGCAGAAGGAGTTGAATCTCAGGCAGAGGAGATGGTTGGAGCTCATTAAGGATTATGATATGAAGTTGCATTATCATCCCGGAAAGGCTAACATAGTAGCCGATGCGTTGAGCCGCAAGAGTCATGTCAATACACTCATGACCGGAGAGTTACCCAAGGAGTTAGCAGAGGATCTTCGTGAGCTATGTTTGGAAATAGTTCTGAGAGGTTATGTAGCAGCATTGGAGATTCAGTCTACTTTGATGTATAAGATCCGAGAAGCTTAAAAGACGGATAAGGAGATTGCCGAGATAAAGGAGAGGATGAGCAAAGGAAAAGCTAAGGGATTTCATGAGGATGAGCACGATACCCTATGGTTTGAGGACCGCGTTTATGTGCCTAATGATCCGGAGATTAGGAAGTTGATTCTGCAAGAGGCCCATGATTCGCCATATTCAATTCACCCAGGAAATACCAAGATGTATCTGGATTTGAAGGATAGATTCTGGTGGACCGGAATGAAGAAGGATATTGCGGAGTATGTAGCAGTTTGTGATGTATGTCAGAGAGTGAAGGCAGAGCGTCAGAAGCCAGCGGGATTCTTACAGCCATTGCCGATACCAAAATGGAAGTGGGATAAACTAGGCATGGACTTTATCACGGGATTACCCAGGACTCGTTCCGGCTATGACTCGATATGGGTTGTAGTTGATCGTTTGACGAAGGTAGCTCATTTCATCCCAGTGAAGACCACTTACACCAATGCTAAGTTGGCAAAGATATACATGACCAGAATCGTATGTCTGCATGGAGTTCCGAGGACCATTTTATCAGATAGAGGAAACCCGCTTTACCTCAAAGTTTTGGAATCGATTGCATGAGACTTTGGGAACGTGCTAGAGTTCAAGATGCCTTTTCATCCACGCATGATGGATGACCGAGAGAGTCAATCAGATTCTGGAGGACATGTTGAGAGCTTGTGCACTAGACTATGGATCCAGTTGGGACGAAAATTTGCCTTATGCAGAGTTCTCTTACAACAACAGCTATCAAGCCAGTTTGAAGATGGCCCCTTTCGAAGCATTGTACGGAAGGAGGTGCAGGACACCATTGTTGTGGGATGAAGTTGGAGATCGTCAGTTGTTTGGACCAGATTTGATTAAAGAGTCCGAAGAGAAGGTTAAGCTGAGACGCGATAGACTCAAGATAGCCCAGTCTAGGCAGAAGAGCTATGCAGATTCTAAACGCAAGGAGACAGTTTACGAAGTCGGAGACAGAGTGTATCTTCGTGTATCACCACTCCGAGGAGTGAAGCGCTTTGGAGTTAAGGGAAAGTTAGCACCACGCTTTGTGGGACCAAACAAGGTTTTGGAACGTATGGGAGAAGTTGCTTACAAGTTGGAGTTGCCCGGAGGATTGTCAGGAGTTCACGATGTGTTCCACGTTTCTCAGTTGAAGAACTGCCACGCAGAGATGGCTGGTATTCCTCTAAGAGATACAGTGCCACTGGAAGCGATTCAGTTGGATACCGACTTGACCTACGAGGAGAAACTAGTCAAGATTCTTGAGTTTGCCAGCCGAGTCACATGCAGTAAGGTTATCAAGTTCTGCAAAGTTCAGTGGAGGCACCATACCGAAGATGAAGCCACCTGGGAACGAGAGGACGACCTACGGAAAGATCACCCTCACCTATTTTCTAGCCAACCCGAATCTCGAGGGCGAGATTCAAATTAAGGGGGGTAGGTTTGTAACATCCCAAATTTTCAATTTGGAATGTTATGCATTAGATCATCATTGCATATCATATTTTATTGCAGTTTGGCTTGATCCTAGAAATTCTACGCAATTCAAGGACCCACTGAGAGAGTTGGGGATTTCGTTATTTTCAAATTTGAGTTTTCTCAAATTTTGAAAAGAGGATCGTTTGATTTTAATTATTTTCTCTTCGAATATTTCTTTTATGAAAATAAAAGAGAGGGGATAAAATGACTTCCCCAAAATAAAGAAATTTTGGAGATTTAATATTAAAAGCAAATAGGATTTTTATCCGGAGTTTTATCGCTATTTTATCTGAATTAGGAAAAATATGAGTTTTTCAAAATTTGCATTAGAGGCCCAAAAAAATGTTCACCTTGTCCGCTATATTTTTAGAGGACGGGGAAAATTTATTTCAGGATTTTTGGAGTCCATTTAGTATTTCTTTTCTTTGTTTTTCTGCACAGAAATATTAAAAAAACCGAACCGACTTAACCGGGCCGTGTCTGCCTGGGACTCCGACCCGGCCGACCTTTAAAGCCCGAGGAGCCCGAGCCGCCACAAGGCTGCTGCCGCCGGCCGCCGCCGTAGTCTCCGTCGTTGCCTCGCCGGAAGCCGGCCGCCGTCTCCGCCGCCCGCCGCCTCGCCTACCCGCCGGAGGTAGCCGCCGCCGCCGTCGGTTTTCGCGAGAAAACCGATCATTTTTTCAAAACCCTAGATCTCATTTTTTTTCAAATAGATCGTTTTTTTTCGGTTTAGTTATTTAGCGAACGCTCGTTCGTACGTTCGTTTTAACAAGCGGTTTTCACCGGTTAACCACAGATAGCGAACGTTCGTTCGTTAGCCTGTTCGTCAGTTTTCTTTTTCCAGGGTTTTTCCGTGATTATTTTCGATCACGGTTTCTGCCCTAATTTTCGCTCTAGTATAACTTTTCGCTCGTTTATCGGAATCAGGCGATTCAAGCGCCTAGATCTTCATCTCGAAGCCCTCTTTCTGTTTAACCAACTTGAACAAGATTTTGGTACTGTAAAATTCGACTTTAGTCTATATTAGTAAACGGATCTTGTTTCTTTCGCAGTTTGAGTTTCGTTGCTTTGTTTGATTTGATTCTTTTTGCAAACCGGAGTTCTTAAGTTGAACTTTCTGGTTAGATCTCTTATTTGAATTTTTACCCGTGCTTCTAGTTGAGTGCTTATTGTATGCTTGTTTGTTTGCGATAGAGTACCCTTGAGTGCGGTTGCTACTACGAGTCTCTAGGTTTTACGGATCATCAGCAAGGCAAGTAACACTTTGATCATACCCCTTTACTACCCAGTTTTATTGCATTAGATAAATCCTCAAACAATTTCATGGTTAGGATCTGATTAAATTGTGAGTTTTGGGAAGTAGATGAGGTAGTACCTATTCACCTACTTTACCAAACCCTTGGGAGTTACTTCTACGTTGCTTATATTGCTATGTTATGCTCGTAGACGTGGATTGGGTTTGAGTGTATTTCATGACAGATGTGAGTTTGTTAACTAATGGTTCAAGTTAAGGTGGCAACTTAAATTCACATTTGGGTGGATTGCTTGTGGGCATCTGGAGAATCCAGTGTTGTCCTAGGATATCCCGGAGGACCTGTGTGATCATCCTACGGCCCGCCACCAGGCTCAAAGGGATCATAAGATTATTCATGCTAGAAACTTTCGTGTGCAGCCACAAGCTATTATGGGCTCTATCATAGTTGACTAAGTTGCGTGAAGCTCTTGAAGAGGTAGACTAGCAGATGTCGTGGGTTGTAGGTGGTACTGTCTACCCAGAGTAGAGAGTTAATGCTTCAGAAAGACTGTGTCTTGAATCTCCGACCATGGATGTATTCGAGTCTTGTGGGGAAAAGTCATGAAACCTCTCAGAGAGTGTATAAACTAATCATGGTTAGCCGTGTCCCCGGTTATGGACATCTTGAGTATCTAGTTCTTGGATTATCATGTGGATCTCATCACTCTTAATATAATTTGATTGGGTTTAATGATGATACTTAATTGGGATTGAGTTGGAGGAACCTCCTCAATGTTAACAACTACCATGATAGTTAAATAAAATGTATTCCTTTGTTGTAGGGAAAAATTGACTTTTCGCAAAACATATTAACCATACAGCCTCCACCAGCCATATATGCATGTAGTGATAGCATTTATTCTGTTCATTTCTCTTTGTGTTACATTGCCAGCATATTCCATGTGCTGACCCGTTTTGGGCTGTAACGTATCATGTTGCAGACTTTTCAGACGATGAGTAAGGAGCCATAGGTCGTTGTCTTTCACTGAGTGATGCCGTTGGAGTTGATGGACTCACTTTATCTTCCAAGCCTTCCGCTGTTATCGATTTTAGATGGCCTTAGCCATATTTATTGTAATAAGTTCTCTTTTGAGACATTCGATGTAATAAGTGTGTGATTGCTACTCTATTATAAATCCTCAAGTACTGTGCATGTCAGCATTACCGATCCAAGGATGACACTGATGCACAGAGATCGGACTGTTTGAGGTCTGGTCGCTACAAGATGGTATCAGAGCCCACGCTAAATGTAGGACATGGCCACTAAGCTAAAAACCCTAGATCACTACTCTCTTCTCATTTCTGAATCCTCTCCATTTTCTAGTCTTTAGGATGGCGGATGCAAGGAACAAGTTTGCACAACCGGATGAAGACACCCCTTTTGGACGACACTTGAAGGAAGTTACTAGATACCTGAACATCGGAATACCAAGCTTCACCGAGACTTACAACGCCACTTTACCAGAAGAGGGGCGCTAGATGATTCAAGTTCAAGTTCCAGGAAGGACCGTCACACCAGTCACTGAGCCCATAGAGTTTTCCTTTGACGCACCAACCTGGAGTCTAGGAAAGAGTATGGCAGCCCACATCACCATGGGACGCATTGCAGAAGTTTGTCACAAGGACCTCAAGGATACTATTTACCAGATTTGTGGGCGCCGAGATGAGCAATGGGAGACGATCAGCACCAGGAATGATAGATCTATTGCAGCTTCCATCCAGGAGTTAAACCAGCACATTCGTCGCCAGGAGAATCAGATGTGCGCATGCATGATGGATCTGAAGAAGGCAATGACCAGGATCACATAGCTGGAGGAAGAACTCAAGGCTACTCGCGAAGATTATGAGTAGGAAATCGTCGTACTAGTGGAGAAGAATGACAACCTGACAAGGAAGCTGGGAGTATTCATGGGAGACCCCGCGCTAGGAGGAGAAGATGATGATTCCACTTGCCCGGAGAACTACATCATCATCGACGACACCGATCGGACCCCGACGATAGCGATGTTGACTTTGTTGATGAAGCTGGAGCAGATATTATGGAGTCTTCCACCGATTAATTTTTCTAGTCGACCACCATATCAGTAGTAGTATTCCCCCATGTATATAGTATAGTCCGAGCACTTTTGTAACGATAGTTAGACCGATTGTATGCCCTTGTTTGATTTGTTTGAAGTGATATGACTGTGTTTGTCTCATGTACATATGGGTAGTGTTTTCCCCTAGACCTCATTCTACACTGTTTTCCCATCTTTTCTAAACCCAGCAGATGCCTCTGAGACGCGACAATGGATTTGCTTTCCCACCGGAGCTCACTCCGTTGGTCCAGCAGCAGAATGCATTGATGCAGATACTAGTCCAGAATCAGAATCAGGGGAACAACAACAACAACAACCCACCACCACCTGTTGATCACTTAGCCTGCTTTCTAAGGCTGAATCTGCCGGTGTTCTCCAGTAGCATCGAGCCGATAGTTGCAGATGATTGGCTCCGCAAGATTGAAAGGGAGTTGACCACTGCAGGATGCACAGATGCGGAGAGAGTGCATTTTGCCGCACATCATCTTGGTGGACCCGCAACCTCATGGTGGGAGAATTTCACAGCCACTTACCCCATCGACACCGTTACATGGGACCAGTTTCAGCAGGCTTTTCGCACTGCCCATGTATAACCAGGAGCTATGGCCATGAAGAAGCGCGAGTTTCACAACTTACGCCAAGGAGGACGCACCGATGGCCAGTATGTGGATGACTTTAGTAAACTAGCACGTTATGCCCCAGATGACGTCGCTACGGATGCAGCTAAGCAGGAGAAGTTTCTGGAAGGACTGAATGATGAGCTGAGCATGCAGTTGATGGTGGCAAATATCAATAACTACCAGGAGTTGGTAGATAGAGCTCTCATGATTGAAGGGAAGCAGCAGCAGATTGACAACCACAAGAGGAAGTATGGACAAGGGAAGTACAATTCTGGAGCTCAACAGAGACCCTGTTTTACCCCGAACTCGGCAGGACCCCTTCAGCATAACCATGGAGGTCACAATCACAGTGTGTTGGAAATATGCCCTAGAGGCAATAATAAAATGATTATTATTATATTTCCTTGTTCATGATAATTGTCTATTGTTCATGCTATAATTGTGTTATCCGGAAATCGTAATACATGTGTGAATACATAGACCACAACTTGTCCCTAGTGAGCCTCTAGTTAACTAGCTCGTTGATCAATGGATGGTTACGGTTTCCTAACCATGGACATTGGATGTCATTGATAACGGAATCACATCATTGGGAGAATGATGTGATGGACAAGACCCAATCCTAAGCATAGCACAAGATTGTGTAGTTAAATGCGCTAGAGCTTTTATAATGTCAAGTATCATTTCCTTAGACCATGAGATCGTGCAACTCCCGGATACCGTAGGAGTGCTTTGGGTGTACCAAACGTCACAACGTAACTGGGTGGCTATAAAGGTATACTACAGGTATCTCCGAAAGTGTCCGTTGGGTTGGCACAGATCGAGACTGGGATTTGTCACTCCGTATGACGGAGAGGTATCTTTGGGCCCACTCGGTAATGCATCATCATAATGAGCTCAATGTGACCAAGTGGTTGGTCATGGGATCATGCATTATGGAACGAGTAAAGTGACTTGCCGGTAACGAGATTGAACGAGGTATTGGTATACCGACGATCGAATCTCGGGCAAGTAACGTACCGATTGACAAAGGGAATTGTATACGGGGTTACTTGAATCCTCGACAACGTGGTTCATCCGATGAGATCATGGTGGAACATGTGGGAGCCAACATGGGTATCCAGATCCCGCTGTTGGTTATTGGTCGGAGAGCTGTCTCGGTCATGTCTGCGTGATTCCCGAACCCGTAGGGTCTACACACTTGAGGTTTGATGACGCTAGGGTTATAAGGAAGATATGTATGTGATTACCGAATGTTGTTCGGAGTCCCGGATGAGATCCCGGATGTCACGAGGAGTTCCAGAATGGTCCGGAGGTGAAGATTTATATATGGGAAGTTGTCACACGGTACCGGAAAAGTTCGGGGGCATACCGGTATTGTACCGGGGCCACCGGAGGGGTTCCGGGGGTCCACTGGGAGGGGCCACCTCTCTCGGAGGGCCTTATGGGCCGTAGTGGGAAAGGGAACCAGCCCTTGGTGGGATGGGCGCACCCCCCATTGGGCTCATGCGCCTAGGGTTGGGGGAAACCCTAGAGGGGGCGCCCCCTTGCTTGGGGAGCAAGCCCCCTCCCCTTGGCCGCCGCCCCCCCTTTAGATCTCATCTAGAGGGGCCCGGCCCCCTTCCTCCTTCCCCTATAAATAGAGGGGCGAGGGGAGGGCTGCACACCACATCCAAGGCGCAGCCCCTCCCCTCCCCAACACCTCTCCTCCTCCGATTAAGTGCTTGGCGAAGCCCTGTCGGAGTACGGCCACTTCATCACCACCACGCCGTCGTGCTGTTGTTGGAGCTCTCTTCCTCAACATCTCCTTCCCCCTTGCTGGATCAAGAAGGAGGAGACGTCACCGCTCCGTACGTGTGTTGAACGCGGAGGTGCCGTCCGTTCGGCGCTAGGATCATCGGTGATTTGGATCACGACGAGTATGACTCTATCAACCCCGTTCTCTTGAACGCTTCCACTCGCGATCTACAAGGGTATGTAGATGAACTACTCTCTCTCGTTGCTAGATGACTCCATAGATTGATCTTGGTGATGCGTAATTTTTTTTTATTTTCTGCAACGATCCCCAACAGTGGCATCATGAGCTAGGTCTATGCGTAGTTTCTATGCACGAGTAGAACACAAGTTGTTGTGGGCGTCGATTTTGTCAATTTACTTGACGTTACTAGTCTTATCTTGATTCGGCGGCATCGTGGGATGAAGCGGCCCGGACCGACCTTACACGCATACTTACGTGAGACAGGTTCACCGATTGACATGCACTAGTTGCATAAGGTGGCTAGCGGGTGTCTGTCTGTCCCACTTTAGTCGGATCAGATTCGATGAAAAGGGTCCTTATGAAGGGTAAATAGAAATTGGCATATCACGTTGTGGTTTTGGCGTAGGTAAGAAACGTTCTTGCTAGAAACCTATAGCAGCCACGTAAAAATTTGCAACAACAATTAGAGGACGTCTAACTTGTTTTTGCAGCATATGCCGTGTGATATGATATGGCCAAAAAAGGATGTGATGAATGATATATATGTGATGTATGAGATTGATCATGTTCTTGAATAGGAATCACGACTTGCATGTCGATGAGTATGACAACCGGCAGGAGCCATAGGAGTTGTCTTTATTTTTTGTATGACCTGCGTGTCATTGAATAACGCCATGTGATTACTTTACTTTATTGCTAAACCGTTAGCCATAGTAGTAGAAGTAATCGTTGGCGTGACAACTTCATGAAGACACGATGATGGAGATCATGATGATGGAGATCATGGTGTCATGTCGGTGACGATGATGATCATGGCGCCCCGAAGATAGAGATCAAAAGGAGCAAAATGATATTGGCCATATCATGTCACTATTTGATTGCATGTGATGTTTATCATGTTTTACATCTTATTTGCTTAGAACGACGATAGCATAAATAAGATGATCCCTCATAATAATTTCAAGAAAGTGTTCCCCCTAACTGTGCGCCGTTGCGAAAGTTCGTTGTTTCGAAGCACCACGTGATGATCGGGTGTGATAGATTCTAACATTCGAATACAACGGGTGTAAGCCAGATTTACACACGCAATACACTTAGGTTGACTTGACGAGCCTAGCATGTATGGACATGGCCTCGGAACACGGAAGACCGAAAGGTCGAACATGAGTCGATAGAAGATACGATCAACATGAAGATGTTCACCGATGATGACTAGTCCGTCTCACGTGATGATCGGACACGGCCTAGTTGACTCGGATCATGTATCACTTAGATGACTAGAGGGATGTCTATCTGAGTGGGAGTTCATTATATAATTTGATTAGATGAACTTAATTATCATGAACTTAGTCTAAAATCTTTGCAATATGTCTTTTAGATCAAATGGCCCACGCTAATGTTGCCCTCAACTTCAACGCGTTCCTATAGAAAACCAAGCTGAAAGACGATGGCAGCAACTATAATGGATCGGGTCCGGAACTTGAGGATCATCCTCATAGCTGCCAAGAAAGCATATGTCCTAGATGCACCGCTAGGTGAAGCACCCGTTTCCCCAGCAACTCAAGACGTTATGAACACCTGGCAGTCGAGTAGTGATGATTACTCCCTGGTTTAGTGCGGCATGCTTTACAGCTTAGAATCAGGGCTCCAAAAGCGTTTTGAGCAGCATAGAGCATATGAGATGTTCCAAGAGCTGAAAATGGTTTTCCAAGCTCATGCCCGGGTCGAGAGATATGAAGTCTCCGACAAGTTCTACAGTTGTAAGATGGAGGAGAATAGTTCTGTCAGCGAGCACATACTCAAAATGTGTGGGTTGCACAACCGCTTATCTCAGCTGGGAGTTAATCTCCCGGATGATGCGGTCGTTGACAGAATCCTTCAGTCACTCCCACCTAGCTACAAGAGCTTTGTGATGAACTTCAATATGCAGGGGATGGAAAAGACCATTCCTGAGGTATATTCAATGCTGAAATCAGCGGAGGTGGAGATCAAAAAGGAACATCAATTGTTGATGGTGAATAAAACCACTAAGTTCAAGAAAGGCAAGGGTAAGAAGAACTTCAAGAAGGACGGCAAGGGAGTTGCCGCGCCCGGTAAGCCAGTTGCCGGGAAGAATCCAAAGCATGGACCCAAGCCTGAGACTGAGTGCTTTTATTGCAAGGGAAACAGTCACTGGAAGCGGAACTGCCCCAAGTACTTAGCGGACAAGAAGGCCGGCAACACCAAAGGTATATGTGATATACATGTGATTGATGTGTACCTTACCAATTACTCGTAGTAGCTCCCCGGTATTTGATCTTGGTGCCGCGTTGCTCATATTTGTAACTCAAAACAGGAGCTGCGGAATAAGCGGAGATCGGGCGAAGGGCGAGGTGACGATGCGCGCCGGGAATGGTTCCAAGGTCGATATGATCGCCGTCGACACGCTACCTCTACATTTACCTACGGGATTAGTTTTAAACCTCAATAATTGTTATTTAGTGCCAGCTTTGAGCATGAACATTGTATCTGGATCTCGTTTAATACGAGATGGCTACTCATTTAAATCCGAGAATAATGGTTGTTCTATTTATATGAGAGATATGTTTTATGGTCATGCCCTGCTGGTCAATAGTTTATTCTTAATGAATCTCGAACATGATGTTACACATATTCATAGTGTGAATACCAAAAGATGTAAGGTTGATAATGATAGTCCCACATACTTGTGGCACTGCCGCCTTGGTCACATTAGTGTCAAACGCACGAAGAAGCTCCATGCAGATGGACTTTTGGAGTATCTTGATTATGAATCATTTGACACGTGCGAACCATGCCTCATGGGTAAAATGACCAAGATTCCGTTCTCCGAAACAATGGAGCGAGCAACCAACTTATTGGAAATCATACATACTGATGTGTGCGGTCCAATGAGTGTTGAGGCACGCGGTGGCTATCCTTATGTTCTCACTCTCACTGATGACTTAAGTAGATATGGGTATGTCTACTTAATGAAACACAAGTCTGAGACCTTTGAAAAGTTCAAGGAATTTCAGAGTGAGGTTGAAAATCAACGTGACAGAAAAATAAAGTTCTTACGATCAGATCATGGAGGGGAATATTTAAGTCACGAATTTGGCACACACTTAAGGAAATGTGGAATCGTTTCACAACTCACGCCGCCTGGAACACCTCAGCGTAATGGTGTGTCCGAACGTCGTAATCGTACTCTATTGGATATGGTGCGATCTATGATGTCTCTTACCGATCTACCGCTCTCATTTTGGGGCTATGCTTTAGAGACTGCCGTATTCACTTTAAATAGGGCTCCGTCGAAATCCGTTGAAACGACACCGTATGAATTATGGTTTTGGAAGAAACCTAAGCTGTCATTTCTAAAAGTTTGGGGATGCGATGCTTATGTCAAGAAACTTCAACCTGAAAAGCTCGAACCCAAGTCGGAAAAATGCGTCTTCATAGGATACCCTAAGGAAACCATTGGGTACACCTTCTACCTTAGATCCAAGGCAAGATCTTTGTTGCCAAGAACGGGCCCTTTTCGAGAAAGAGTTTCTCTCGAAAGAAGTAAGTGGGAGGAAAGTGGAACCTGATGAAGTACTGCCTCTTGAAGCAGAAAGTAGCACAGCTCAGGAAGATGTTCATGTGGTGCCTGCACCAGCTAGAGAGGAGGTTAATGATGATGACCAAGGTACTTCGGATCAAGTTGCTACTGAACTTCGTAGGTCCACGAGGACACGTTCCACACCAAAATGGTATGGCAACCCCGTCCTGGAAATCATGTTGCTAGACAACGGTGAACCTTCGAACTATGAAGAAGCGATGGCGGGCCTAGATTCCAACAAATGGCTTGAAGCCATGCAATCCGAGATAGGATCCAAGTATGAAAACAAAGTATGGACTTTGACAGACTTGCCCGATGATCGGCGAGCGATAGAAAATAAATAGATCTTTAAGAAGAAGACGGACGCGGATGGTAATGTTACCATCTATAAAGCTCGACTTGTCGCTAAGGGTTATCGCCAAGTTCAAGGGGTTGACTATGATGAGACCTTCTCACCCGTAGCGAAGCTTAAGTCCGTCCGAATCATGCTAGCAATTGCCGCATTGTACGATTATGAGATATGGCAAATGGACATCAAAACGGCATTCCTTAACGGCTTTCTTAAGGAAGAATTGTATATGATGCATCCGGAAGGTTTTGTCGATCCTAAGCATGCTAACAAGGTGTGCAAGCTCCAGCGCTCCATCTATGGGCTGGTGCAAGCATCTCGGAGTTGGAACATTCGCTTTGATGAAATGATCAAAGCGTTTGAGTTTATGCAGACTTATGGAGAAGCCTGCATTTACAAGAAAGTGAGTGGGAGCTTTGTAGCATTTCTCATATTATATGTGGATGACATACTGTTGATGGGAAATGATATAGAACTCTTGGAGAGCATAAAGGCCTACTTTAATAAGTGGTTTTCAATGAAGGACCTTGGAGAAGCTGCTTACATATTAGGCATCAAGATCTATAGAGATAGATCGAGACGCCTCATAGGTCTTTCACAAAGCACATACCTTGATAAGATATTGAATAAGTTCAATATGGATCAGTTCAAGAAGGGGTTCTTGCCTGTGTTGCAAGGTGTGAAATTGAGCTCGGCTCAATGTCCGACCACGGCAGAAGATAGAGAAAAGATGAGTGTCGTCCCCTATGCCTCGGCCATAGGGTCTATCATGTATGCCATGTCATGTACCGCACCGATGTAAACCTTGCCGTAAGTTTGGTAGGAAGGTACCAAAGTAATCCGGGCATGGAACACCGGACAACGGTCAAGAATATCCTAAAGTACCGAAAAGGACTAAGGATATGTTTCTCGCTTATGGAGGTGAGGAAGAGCTCGTCAGAAGGGTTATGTCGACGCTTAGCTTCGACACGCATCTGGATGACTCTAAGTCACAAACCGGATACGTATATATTTTGAATGGTGGGGCGATGGCTGGTGCAGTTGCAAGCAAAGCGTCGTGGCGGGATCTACATGTGAAGCGGAATACATGGCAGCCTCGGAGGCAACACATGAAGCAATCTGGATGAAGGAGTTCACTACCGACCTAGGAGTTATTCCCAATGCGTCGGGGCCGATGACTCTCTTCTGTGACAACACCGAGCCATCGCTTCTTGCCAAGGAGCCCAGGTTTCACAAGAAGACCAGGCACATCAAGCGTCGCTTCCACTCCATTCGTGAAAATGTTCAAGATGGAGACATGGATATTTGCAAAGTGCATACGGATCTGAATGTCGCAGATCCGTTGACTAAACCTCTTCCATGAAAGCAAAACATGATCAACACCGTAACTCTATGGGTGTCCGATTCCTCACACTGTAACTAGATTATTGACTCTAGTGCAAGTGGAAGACTGTTGGAAATATGCCCTAGAGGAAATAATAAAATGATTATTATTATATTTCCTTGTTCATGATAATTGTCTATTGTTCATGCTATAATTGTGTTATCCGAAAATGGTAATACATGTGTGAATACATAGACCACAACTTGTCCCTAGTGAGCCTCTAATTAACTAGCTCGTTGATCAATGGATGGTTACGGTTTCCTGACCATGGACATTGGATGTCATTGATAACGGGATCACATCATTGGGAGAATGATGTGATGGACAAGACCCAATCCTAAGCATAGCACAAGATCGTGTAGTTCATCTGCTAGAGCTTTTCTAATGTCAAGTATCATTTCCTTAGACCATGAGATCGTGCAACTCCCGGATACCGTAGGAGTGCTTTGGGTGTACCAAACGTCACAACGTAACTGGGTGGCTATAAAGGTATACTACAGGTATCTCCGAAAGTGTCTGTTGGGTTGGCACGGATCGAAACTGGGATTTGTCACTCCGTATGACGGAGAGGTATCTTTGTGCACACTCGGTAATGCATCATCATAATGAGCTCAATGTGACCAAGTGGTTGGTCACGGGATCATGCATTATGGAACGAGTAAAGTGACTTGCCGGTAACGAGATTGAACGAGGTATTGGGATACCGACGATCGAATCTCGGGCAAGTAACGTACCGATTGACAAAGGAAATTGTATACGGGATTACTTGAATCCTCGACATCGTGGTTCATCCGATGAGATCATCGTGGAACATTTGGGAGCCAACATGGGTATCCAGATCCCGCTGTTGGTTATTGGCCGGAGAGATGTCTCGGTCATGTCTGCGTGATTCCCGAACCCGTAGGGTCTACACACTTAAGGTTCGATGGCGCTAGGGTTATAAGGAAGATATGTATGTGATTACTGAATGTTGTTTGGAGTCCCGGATGAGATCCCGGATGTCACGAGGAGTTCCAGAATGGTCCGGAGGTGAAGATTTATATATGGGAAGTTGTCATACGGTCACCGGAAAAGTTCGGGGGCATACTGGTATTGTACGGGGCCACGGGAGGGGTTCCGGGGGTCCACTGGGATGGGCCACCTCTCTCGGAGGGCCTTATGGGCCTTAGTGGGAAAGGGAACCAGCCCTTGGAGGGCTGGGTGCACCCCCCCTTGGGCCCATGCGCCTAGGGTTGGGGGGAAACCCTAGAGGGGGCGCCCCCTTGCTTGGGGGGCAAGCCCCCTCCACTTGTTGGAAATATGCCCTAGAGGCAATAATAAAAGCATTATTATTGTATTTCCTTGTTCGTGATAATTGTATTTTATTCATGCTATAATTGTATTATCCGGAAATCGTAATACACGTGTGAATACATAGACCACAATACGTCCCTAGTGAGCCTCTAGTTGACTAGCTAGTTGGTCAACAGATAGTCATGGTTTCCTGACTATGGACATCAGATGTCATTGACAACGGGATCATGTCATTAGGAAAATGACGTGATGGACAAGACCCAATCCTAAGCATAGCACAAGATC
The DNA here is from genome assembly GCA_021605145.1 of Aegilops bicornis. Lineage (NCBI taxonomy): Eukaryota > Viridiplantae > Streptophyta > Magnoliopsida > Poales > Poaceae > Aegilops > Aegilops bicornis. The sequence goes on along the minus strand of CM038673.1, from coordinate 168,850,349 downwards.
GTGTAGTTCGTTTTGCTAGAGCTTTTTCAATGTCAAGTATCTCTTCCTTAGACCATGAGATCGTGTAACTCCCGGATACCGTAGGAGTGCTTTGGGTGTACCAAACGTCACAACGTAATCGGGTGACTATAAAGGTGCACTACGGTATCTCCGAAAGTGTCTGTTGGGTTGACACGGATCGAGACTGGGATTTGTCACTCCGTATGACGGAGAGGTATCTCTGGGCCCACTCGGTAATGCATCATCATAATGAGCTCAAAGTGACCAAGTGTTTGGTCACGGGATCATGCATAACGGTACGAGTAAAGTGACTTGCCGGTAACGAGACTGAACAAGGTATTGGGATACCGACGATCGAGTCTCGGGCAAGTAACGTACCGATTGACAAAGGGAATAGTATACGGGGTTGCTTGAATCCTCGACATCATGGTTCATCCGATGACAACATCGAGGAGCATGTGGGAGCCAACATGGGTATCCAGATCCCGCTGTTGGTTATTGACCTGAGAGCCGTCTCGGTCATGTCTGCGTGTCTCCCGAACCCGTAGGGTCTACACACCTAAGGTTCGGTGACGCTAGGGTTATTAGGAAGACTTGTATGTGATTACCGAATGTTGTCCGGAGTCCCGGATGAGATCCCGGACGTCACGAGGAGTTTCGGATGGGTCCGGAGGTAAAGATTTATATATGGGAAGTTGTCAAACGGACACCGGAAAGTTTCGGGGGCATACTGGTATTGTACCGGGGCCACCGGAAGGGTTCCGGAGGTCCACCGGGAGGGGCCACCCTCCCGGGGGGCCACTTGGGCTGCGTGGGGGAAGGAGCCAGCCCCTGATGGGCTGGGCGCACCCCCCCTTGGGCCCTTGCGCCTAGGGTTTTGGGGGAACCCTAGAAGAGGGCGCCCCCCCTTGCTTGGGGGGCAAGCCACCCCTCCCCTTGGCCGCCACCCCCCCTCTAGATGCCATCTAGAGGGGACGGCCCCCCTTGCCCCTTCCCCTATAAATAGAGGGGTGAGGGGAGGGCTGAACACCACAAGCCAAGGCGCAGCCCCTCCCCTCCCCAACACCTCTCCTCCTCCGTACGTGCTTGGCGAAGCCACTGGCCGGAGTATCTTTGCACCAACAACACCACGCCGTCGTGCTGCCGTTGGAGCTGTCTTCCTCAACCTCTCCTTCCTCCTTGCTGGATCAAGACGGAGGAGACGTCGTCTGCACTGCATATGTGTTGAACGCGGAGGTGTTGTCTGTTCAAAGACTTGGTCATCGGTGATCCGAATCACGGCGAGTACGACTCCATCATCACCATCCCCTTGAACGCTTCCGCACTCGATCTACAAGTGGTATGTAGATGCAAACTCTCTCCCTTGACTCGTTTCTTAGATGAAATCATAGATGGATCTTGGTGAAACCGTAGGAAAAAATTTAATTTTCTGCAACTTTCCCCAACAGTGGCATCATGACCTAGGTCTATGTGTAGTTCTCTATTGCACGAGTAGAACACAATTTTGTTGTGGGCGTAGATCTTGTCAACTTGCTTGCCGCTACTAGTCTTATCTTGCTTCAGCGGTATTGTGGGATGAAGCGGCCCGGACCAACCTTACACGACGCTTACGTGAGACCGGTTCCACCGATCGACATGCACTAGTTGCATAAGGTGGTGGCGGGTGTCCGTCTCTCCCACTTTAGTTGGAGCGGATTCGATGAAAAGGGTCCTTATGAAGGGTAAATAGAAGTTGACAAAATCACGTTGTGGTTATTCGTAGGTAAGAAAACGTTCTTGCTAGAACCCAATTGCAGCCACGTAAAAGATGCAACAACAATTAGAGGACGTCTAACTTGTTTTTGCAGCAATTGTCATGTCATTTGATATGGCCAGAAGTTGTGATGAATGATGAATGACATATTGTGATGTATGAGATCATGTTCTTGTAATAGGAATCACGACTTGCATGTCGATGAGTATGACAACCGGCAGGAGCCATAGGAGTTGTCTTTATTTTGTATGACCTGCGTGTCATTGAAGAACGCCATGTAAATTACTTTACTTTATTGCTAAACGCTGTTAGCCATAGAAGTAGAAGTAGTCGTTGGCGTGACAACTTCATGAAGACACGATGATGGAGATCATGGTGTCATGCCGGTGACAAGATGATCATGGAGCCCGAAGATGGAGATCAATGGAGCTATATGATATTGGCCATATCATGTCACTACTATATAATTGCATGTGATGTTTATTATGTTTATGCATCTTGTTTACTTAGAACGACGGTAGTAAATAAGATGATCCCTTACAACAATTTCAAGAAGTGTTCTCCCCTAACTGCGGCACCGCTGCTAAAGTTCGCTGCTTCAAGCACCACGTGATGATCGGTGTGATAGATCCTTACGTTCACATACAACGGGTCTAAGACAGTTTTACACATGCAAAACACTTAGGGTTAACTTGACGAGCCTAGCATGTACAGACATGGCCTCGGAACACAAGAGACCAAAAGGTCGAACATGAGTCGTATGGAAGATACGATCAACATGAGAATGTTCACCGACGATGACTAGTCTGTCTCACGTGATGATCGGACACGGCCTAGTCGACTCGGATCGTGTAACACTTAGATGACTAGAGGGATGTCTAATCTGAGTGGGAGTTCATTAAAATAATTTGATTAGATGAACTTAGTCTAAAACCTTTGCAAATATGTCTTGTAGATCAAATGGCCAATGCTCATGTCAACCTGAACTTCAACGCTGCTCCTAGAGAAAACCAAGCTGAAAGATGATGGCAGCAACTATACGGACTGGGTCCTAACCTCGAGGATCATCCTCATAGCTGCTGCCAGAAACAATATGTCCTAGAAGGACCGCTAGGTGACGCTCCGTCCCGAAGAACCAAGACATTATGAATGCTTGGCAGACTCGTCTTGATGATTACTCCCTCATTCAAGGCGGCATGCTTTACAGCCTTAGAACCGGGCTCCAAAAGCGTTTTGAGCAACACGGAGCATATGAGATGTTCAAGAGCTGAAACTGGTTTTCCAAGCTCATGCCCGGGTCGAGAGATATGAAGTCTCCGACAAGTTCTATAGTTGTAAGATGCAGGAAAACAGTTCTGTCAGTGAGCACATACTCACAATGTCCGGGTTGCACAACCGCCTGTCCAAGTTGGAGATCAATCTCCCGGAAGAGGCGGTCATTGACAAAATCCTTCAGTCGCTCCCACCGAGCTCCACGAGCTTTGTGTTGAACTACAATATGCAGGGGATGGTGAAGACCATTCCCGGTATTCTCAATCTTTGAAGTCAGCAGAGGTTGAAATCAAGAAAGAACATCAAGTGTTGATGGTCAACAAAACCACTAAGTTCAAGAAGGGCAAGGGCAAGAAGAACTTCAAGAAGGATGGCAAGGAGGTTGCCGCGCCTGCAAGCAAGTTGCCGGAAGAAGTCAAAGAATGGACCCAAGCCTGAGACTGAGTGCTTTTATTGCAAGGGGAAGGGTCACTGGAAGCGGAACTGCCCCAAATACTTAGCGGATAAGAAGGCCGGCAACACCAAAGTTATATTTGATATACATGTAATTGATGTGTACCTTACCAGTACTCGTAGTAAATCCTGGGTATTTGATACCGGTGCCGTTGCTCATATTTGTAACTCACAGCAGAAGCTGCGGAATAAGCGGAGACTGGCAAAGGATTAGGTGACGATGCGCGTCGGGAATGGTTCTAGAGTCGATGTGATCGCCGTCGGCACGCTAGCTCTACATTTACCCATGGGATTAGTTATGAACCTCAATAATTGTTATTTAGTGCCAAGTTTGAGCATGAACATTGTATCCGGATCTCGTTTAATGCGAGATGGCTACTCATTTAAATCCGAGAATAATGGTTGTTCTATTTATATGAGAGATATGTTTTATGGTCATGCTCACGATGGTCAATGGTTTATTCTTAATGAATCTCGAGCGTAGTGTTACACATATTCATAGCGTGAATACCAAAAGATGTAAAGTTGATAACGATAGTCCCACATACTTGTGGCATTGCCGCCTTGGTCACATTGGTGTCAAGCGCATGAAGAAGCTCCATGCTGATGGACTTTTGGAGTCTCTCGATTATGAATCATTTGACACATGCGAACCATGCCTTATGGGCAAGATGACCAAGACTCCGTTCTCCGGAACAATGGAGCGAGCAACCAACCTGTTGGAAATCATACATACCGATGTGTGCGGTCCAATGAGTGTTGAGGCTCATGGAGGATATCGTTATGTTCTCACTCTCACGGATGACTTGAGTAGATATGGGTATGTCTACTTAATGAAACACAAATCTGAAACCTTTGAAAAGTTCAAGGAATTTCAGAATGAAGTAGAGAATCAACGTGACCGAAAGATAAAATTCTTACGATCGGATCGTGGAGGAGAATATTTAAGTCACGAATTTGGTACACACTTAAGAAAATGTGGAATCGTTTCACAACTCATGCCGCCTGGAACACCTCAGCGTAACGGTGTGTCCGAACGTCGTAATCGCACTCTATTGGATATGGTGCGATCCATGATGTCTCCTACCGATTTACCGCTATCATTTTGGGGATACGCTGTAGAGACATCTACATTCACTTTAAATAGGGCACCGTCTAAATCCGTTGAGACGACACCGTATGAATTATGGTTTGGGAAGAAACCTAAGCTGTCGTTTCTAAAAGTTTGGGGATGCGATGCTTATGTCAAGAAACTTCAACCTGAAAAGCTCGAACCCAAGTCGGAAAAATGCGTCTTCATAGGATACCCTAAAGAAACAATTGGGTATACCTTCTACTTAAGATCCGAGGGCAAGATCTTTGTTGCCAAGAACGGATCCTTTCTGGAAAAAGAGTCTCTCTCGAAAGAAGTAAGTGGGTGGAAAGTAGAACTTGATGAAGTACTACCTCTTGAACGGGAAAGTAGTGCAACTCAGGAAAATGTTCCTGTGATGCCTACACCAACTGAAGAGGAAAATAATGATGATGATCAAGGTACTTCGGATCAAGTAGCTACCGAACTTCAGAGGTCCACAAGGACACGCTCCGCACTGCAGTGGTACGGCAACCTGTCACCGGAAATCATGTTGTTAGACAACGGTGAACCTTCGAACTATGAAGAAGCGATGGCGGGCCCAGATTCCAACAAATGGCTAGAAGCCATGAAATCCGAGATAGAATCCATGTATGAAAACAAAGTATGGACTTTGACTGACTTGCCCGATGATCGGCAAGCGATAGAAAACAAATGGATCTTTAACAAGAAGACGGACGCGGATGGTAATGTCACCATCTATAAAGCTCGACTTGTCGCTAAGGGTTATCGGCAAGTTCAAGGGATTGACTACGATGAGACTTTCTCTCCGTAGCGAAGCTTAAGTCCGTCCGAATCATGTTAGCAATTGCCGCATACTATGATTATGAGATATGGCGGATGGATGTCAAAACAGCGTTCCTTAACGGTTATCTTAAGGAAGAGCTGTATATGATACAGCCGGAAGGTTTTGTCGATCCTAAGAATGCTAACAAAGTATGCAAGCTCCAGCGATCCATTTATGGGCTGGTGCAAGCATCTCGGAGTTGGAACATTCGCTTTGATGAGATGATCAAAGCGTTTGGGTTTATGCTTGCACTTATGGAGAAGCCTCGTTTACAAGAAAGTGAGTGGGAGCTCAGAGCATTTCTCATATTATATGTAGATGACATACTTTTGATGGGAAATGATATAGAACTCTTGGGCAGCATTAAGGCCTACTTGAATAAAAGTTTTTCAATGAAGGACCTTGGAGAAGTTGCTTATATATTAGGCATCAAGATCTATAGAGATAGATCGAGACGCCTCATAGGTCTTTCACAAAGCACATACCTTGATAAGATTTTGAAGAAGTTCAAAATGGATCAGTCCAAGAAAGGGTTCTTGCCTCAGATCTTGCAAGGTGTGAAATTGAGCTCAGCTCAATGCCCGACCACGGCAAAAGATAAAGAAGAGATGAGCGTCATCCCTATGCCTCGCCATAGGATCTATTATGCATGCCATGTTGTGTACCAGACCTGATGTAAACCTTGCCGTAAGTTTGGTAGGTAGGTACCAAAGTAATCCCGGCAAGGAACACTGGACAGCGGTCAAGAATATCCTTAAGTACCTGAAAAGGACAAAGGACATGTTTCTCGTTTATGGAGGTGACGAAGAGCTCGTCAGAAGGGTTACGTCGACGCTTAGCTTCGACACAGATCTGAATGACTCTAAGTCACAAACCGGATACGTGTATATGTTGAATGGTGGAGCGATGGTGGTGCAGCTGCAAGCAGAGCGCCGTGGCGGGATCTACATGTGAAGCGGAGTACATGGCAGCCTCGGAGGCAGCGCATGAAGTAATTTGGGTGAAGGAGTTCATCACCGACCTAGGAGTCATACCCAATGCGTCGTGCCGATCAAACTCTTCTGTGACAACACTGGAGCTATTGCACTTGCCAAGGAGCCCAGGTTTCACAAGAAGACCAGGCACATCAAGCGTCGCTTCAACTCCATCCGTGAAAATGTTCAAGATGGAGACATAGAAATTTGTATAGTGCATATGGATCTGAATGTCGCAAATCCGTTGACTAAACCTCTTCCGCGGGCAAAACATGATCAACACCAGAACTCTATGGGTGTTCGATTCATCACAATGTAACTAGATTATTGACTCTAGTTCAAGTGGGAGACTGTTGGAAATATGCCCTAGAGGCAATAATAAAAGAATTATTATTATATTTCCTTGTTCGTGATAATTGTCTTTTATTCATGCTATAATTGTATTATCCAGAAATCGTAATACACGTGTGAATACATAGACCACAATACGTCCCTAGTGAGCCTCTAGTTGACTAGCTAGTTGGTCAACAGATAGTCATGGTTTCTCGACTATGGACATCGATGTCGTTGACAACGGGATCACGTCATTAGGAGAATGACGTGATGGACAAGACCCAATCCTAAGCATAGCACAAGATCGTGTAGTTCGTTTTGCTAGAGCTTTTTCAATGTCAAGTATCTCTTCCTTAGACCATGAGATCGTGTAACTCCCGGATACCGTAGGAGTGCTTTGGGTGTACCAAACGTCACAACGTAATCGGGTGACTATAAAGGTGCACTACAGGTATCTCCGAAAGTGTCTCATTGGGTTGACACGGATCGAGATCGGGATTTGTCACTCCGTATGATAGAGAGGTATCTCTGGGCCCACTCGGTAATGCATCATCATAATGAGCTCAAAGTTACCAAGTGTTTGGTCACGGATCATGCATTACGGTGCGAGTAAAGTGACTTGCCGATAACGAGGACTGAACAAGGTATTGGGATACCGACGATCGAAGTCTCGGGCAAGTAACGCATCGATTGACAAAGGGAATAGTATACGGGTTGCTTGAATCCTCGACATCGTGGTTCATCCGATGACAACATCGAGGAGCATGTGGGAGCCAACATGGGTATCCAGATCCCACTGTTGGTTATTGACCGAGAGCCGTCTCGGTCATGTCTGCGTGTCTCCAACCCGTAGGGTCTACACACTTAAGATTCGGTGACGCTTAGGGTTATTAGGAAGACTTGTATGTGATTACCGAATGTTGTTCGGAGTCCCGGATGAGATCCCGGACGTCACGAGGAGTTCCGGAAGGGTCCGTAGGTAAAGTTTTATATGTGGGAAGTTGTCAAACGGACACCGGAAAGTTTCGGGGGCGTACCGGTATTGTACCGGGGCCATCGGAAGGGTTCCGGAGGTCCACCGGGAGGGGCCACCCCTCCCGGGGGGCCACTTGGGCTGCGTGGGGGAAGGAGCCAGCCCCTGGTGGGCTGGGCGCACCCCCCCCCTTGGGCCCTTGCGCCTAGGGTTTGGGGGGGAACCCTAGAAGGGGGCGCCCCCCTTGCTTGGGGGGCAAGCCACCCCTCCCTTGGCCGCCGCCCCCTCTAGATGCCATCTAGAGGGGCCGGCCCCCCTTGCCCCTTCCCCCTATAAATAGAGGGGTGAGGGGAGGGCTGAACACCACAAGCCAAGGCATAGCCCCTCCCCTCCCCAACACCTCTCCTCCTCCGTACGTGCATGGTGAAGCCACAGCCGAGATCACTGCACCAACAACACCACGCCGTCAGGCTGCCGTTGGAGCTGTCTTCCTCAACCTCTCCTTCCTCCTTGCTGGATCAAGACGGAGGAGACGCCGTCTGCACTGCACGTGTGTTGAACGCGGAGGTGCTGTCTGCTCAGACACTTGGTCATCGGTGATCCGAATCACGGCGTAGTACGACTCCATCATCACCATCCCCTTGAACGCCTTCCACTCGATCTAAAAGTGGTATGTAGATGCAAACTCTCTCCCTTGACTCGTTGCTTAGATGAACTCATAGATGGATCTTGGTGAAACCGTAGGAAAAATTTTAATTTTCTGCAACGTTCCCCAACACCACTTGGCCCCCCCTCCCTCTAGCTCTCATCTAGAGGGGGCCGGCCCCCTTGCTCCTTCCCCTATAAATAGAGGGGCGAGGGGAGGGCTGCACACTACATCCAAGGCGCAGCCCCTCCCCTCCCCAACACCTCTCCTCCTTCGATTAAGTGCTTGGCGAAGCCCTGCCGAGTATCTGGCCACTCCATCACCACCACGCGCCGTCGTCTTGCTGTTGGAGCTCTCTTCCTCAACCTCTCCTTCCCCCTTGCTGGATCAAGAAGGAGGAGACGTCACCGCTCCGTACGTGTGTTGAACACGGAGGTGCCGTCCGTTCGGCGCTAGGATCATCGGTGATTTGGATCACGACGAGTATGATCAACCCCGTTCTCTTGAACGCTTCCGCTCGCGATCTACAAGGGTATGTAGATGCACTACTCTCTCTCGTTGCTGGATGACTCCATAGATTGATCTTGGTGATGCGTAAAAAAAATTATTTTCTGCAACGATCCCCAACACAATGGAGGGATGTCGCACAACCATACTGTCCCCAAGAACGGGAATGGTAATGGAGGAAGCAACGGCCAGAACCGTTCCAACCCAGCAACACCCGCCAAGAAGGATCTAAGTGACATTACTTGTTTCAAGTGCAGGAAAAATGGACACTATGCCACGAAATGTTCTGAAGCAAAGAATGGGAATGGCAATGGAAGCTCAGGGAAGAAGCCCAACTGTAAGGGCATATTTATTCCCTAGTGGTTTTGGTGATTGATGACAATGCGTTTGCGGACTAATCGTGTGCGTTAAGTTCTTTCAGAGGATCATCCATTGGCACGAGACGATTTCCTCCCCTCGGTGTTTTTATTCAAGACGGTGTAGCTCCTGCGTTTCGTTGTTGGTGGACTAGTTTCAGAGGAGTCACCGTACTATTAAGAGGGATCCGCTTTGGTAAGTCTTGGGTGGAATCACACGCACACATCCTTTTCTCACCCATCGCCTTCCTTGCCGCTTCTTTGGAGCTGCTCCGATAGTCCGGTTCATCTTCGCCTGTGCGGGTAGTACGCGACCTACTAGTACCGCCGAAAGCCTCCAATGATAGTACCGCTCCACGAAGCGGTAGTACCGCTTATCAGCGGTAGTACCGCTCGGTTGAGCGGTAGTACCGCTCGCGGGCTTCGGCTGTAGTACCTCAGTAGTTCCGCGCCTACTACCGCCTCGATTCGAGACGATGTTTTCTCGTGTCGGGTTTTGCGGCACTAGCAGCGGCAGTAGAAGCGGTAGTACCGCTCTGAGCGGTAGTACCGCTCTGCTCCCGCGGTAGTACCGCTCTGGGGCCAGTGGCCTGCCTTTCTCTTCAGCGCGGTAGTACCGCTGGGTAGGGAGCGGTAGTACCGCCCTCAGCGGTAGTACCGCCCTTCCCTAGCGGTAGTACCGCTCTGTGCGGGGCTGCATAGTGGGGCAACGGTTGGATGTGTTCCCCCACTATATAAAGGGGTCTTCTTCCTCCTTGTTGACTTACCTCTTTCCCCCAAGCTCCATTGTTGCTCAAAGCTTCATTTTCGCCCGATCTCTCTCCCTAGCCAACCAAACTTGTTGATTTTCTCGGGATTGGTTGAGAAGGCCCAGATCTACACTTCCACCAAGAGAAATTTGATTCCCCCCACTTATCCCTTGCGGATCTTGTTACTCTTGGGTGTTGAGCACCCTAGACGGTTGAGGTCACCTCGAAGCCATACTCCATTGTGGTGAAGCTTCGTGGTGTTGTTGTTGTTGTTGGGAGCCTCCGGTTGTTGTGGAGTTTGCCCCAACCTTGCTTGTAAAGGTTCTACGCCGCCTTCAAGGGCACCAATAGTGGAATCACGGCATCTCGCATTGTCGAGGCGTGAGGAGAATACGGTGGCCCTAGTGGCTTCTTGGGGAGCATTGTGCCTCCACACCGCTCTAACGGAGACGTACTTCCCTTCAAAAGGAAGGAACTTCGGTAACACATCCTCGTCTCCACCGGCTCCACTTTTGGTTATCTCATCCCTTTACTTGTGCAAGCTTACTTGTGGTCTTATCCTTGCTTGCTCATGTGCTAGTGTTATTGCATCATATAGGTTGTCCACCTAGTTGCACATCTAGACAACCTTTATTATTGCAAAGTTTTAAATTGGTAAAGAAAAGCTTAAAAATTGTTAGTTGCCTATTCACCCCCTCTAGTCAACCATATCGATCCTTTCAATTGGTATCGAGCCTCGTCTCTTTTTAAGGACTTTACCGTCCAGTAGAGTATGAGTTGACGTCGTAGATGATGTGGGGAGCACTCAAGTGCTTGAATCCGACATCATCTACGGAGATGGAGTACCTCGATCTCTCGTGAGGAATTCAATGTGGCGTTGGACACATTGAAAACCTCCATGACGAGCGAGGTCAAGGACATCTTTAAGGAATTCCTAGAAGGGCTTAAACTTTCCACCGCACCCGTGAAAGTGGGTGATCCCGCCAACACGGAGCGGATGATAACTCCGATAAGGGGGAAGCTACTAGTGAGAAAGCCCCTCGTCTAGTGGTAAGAATGGCACCGCATCTTTGCCCATGTGCAACCTCCCGCTTATGGTGGACCAATTCCTTCCACTCATTTGAATCATGCCGGTCCACCACCTAAAATTGATAAAAAGGAGGATTTTGATTCTTGGGTTTATCGTTTTAAGCGTCATTTAAATCATGTGAACACTAACCTTTGGAGAATCATTGAAGAAGGTTTCTATCCGCATGATCCGAGCAACTTTTCCCTAGAGAGGTCGTGGATCATCAATTCAATGAGAATGCTCTCTTCATCATCCAAGAAGCAATCCTTCCCAAGACCTCCCTCATCTCCGCCTTATACCCTTGCCAAAGATGCTTGGCTCAAGGTGGTTTCCATGTATCGAGGAAGCGCAAGCATTCAACGCCCAATTATGAAGTGGTCCAAGACGAAGCCGATGAGTTTGCGATGAAGGAAGAAGAAGAACCTCGTGAGCTCTATCAGAGAGTAACCAAGCTTGCCGTCTCCCTCCGGGATCATGGAAGTAAGGACACTGATGACAACTGGATCAAGCGCCAAATTTCTCAAGGCAATGATGCCATACCACAAAGCCATGTCCTCCGTCATCCGTCAATCGACGGACTTCCACACCTTGTCCTCAAGTGATGTGTTGGATGAGTTTGTGGCTATGAGCATATTGGACAAGACCGCCGACAATGCGATACTTCGCTCCCAAATAGCAAAGAAGCCCAACCTCGCTTTGAAGGCCAAGATTTGTGTCGAAGAAGATGGAGAGGAGGAAGAAGAAGAGAGCAACCTTGAAGATACTAAGTATGAGTATCATGAACACATGGCCCTTGCTTCAAGACAATTTTGGAGCAAGAAGAACTCAAGGCCCAACTTCAACAAGAACAATTCAAGTGGCTCTAAGGGCAAGCAACGAGTGAGGACGTGTTTCAATTGTGGAAATGTGAGTCATTTTGTTGCGGAATGTCCATATGAGAAGAGGGAAGACAATGGCGGCAAGCTCATCCGTAAGGACAAGGCCAAGTCTTTCCCCAACAAGAACAACTTTCCAAATAAGACTCCTCACAAAGCCTTGGTGGTTCAAGAAGAGTACAATGAGGATGATGATGATGATGAGGATGGTGAACCGGGTGCCATGGCCTCCGTAGCCATTGCAATGACTCCTCGGTGTCTCTCTTGGTTCACCCAATGAAAACATCACCGCCAAGTGCCTCATGGCTAAAGCCACCAACAAGGTAACCCCCAACATCAAAACTACCATCGTCAATCATTCTTCTTTGATGGATTGCATTGATGAACATAAGGGGACTAATGTAGAGGAAAATGAATTTGAGATCTTTATGAGTAAACTCAAGGGCAAATCCAAGAAGCACTTCGTTGCTCTCTTGGAACAACTTGGTGAAGCCAATGTCATGATCGAGACTCATGAAGAAACCATCTCTAAGATGGAAGGGCATAGTCGTGACTATGCCGATGAGATTTCGGATCTTTCCAATGCTCTTGAGGAAGAGCGTGGCCTTCGTTTGGCTCTTGAGGAGTCACACAACGATGATCACGCTAAATTAACGAAAGACCTTGATCATGCTCTTGTTGTTTCTCGTGTGCTTAGTTCCGAGAAGGCAAAGCTTGGAGTTGATCTTGCTAGACTCAACGAGGACTTTGACACTCTCGACAAGGCTCACAAAGTCTTGAAGGGTGCTCATGCTAGTCTCAAAGAGTCTCATGATAAACTCCAAGTGAAGCTAACCAAGGAGAAAGCCACCTTTCCTCATATGATATTGATTGATAATGCAAATGCTACTAACCCTTGTTGTGAGCATGTGCATCTTGTTGAGGATAATGCTAAGTTGAAGGAGCAACTTAAAAAGGGCCTTGTCACATGCATTCAAGGTGAGAAGAGCCTTAACAACCTTTTGAGTAATCAAAAGGAAGTTGTGGCCAAGGAGGGGATAGGGTTCGCGCCCAAGCCCAAGAAGAAGAAGAATGACAAGACCAAGCAACCTCCTCCTCTCAAGCAAACTTTTGTGAGGGAGGGAGAGGGTGCTTCCAAGAAGAAGAAGAATCGTGCTAAGGGTGGCAATGCCAAGAAGGACAACGTCATTCCCATGAACTTAGCCATGACTTTAACCCTTCTTATGTGTTGTGCCGTGCTAGTGATGGGCATGTTTATGCTAAATTTGTTGGTTCTTCTTATGAGTACATTGAATGGTCTATTTGGGTTCCTAAGACCCTCGTTACTAACATCAAAGGACCCATTACCAAATGGGTACCTAAAACCAAGCATTGATCTCTTGTAGGGGTTTGCTTCCGGTGGGGATCATGGTTGCTTGATAGTGGAGCAACAAATCATATGACCGGAGCAAGGACATGGTGGTGGACGTACAAGAAATTCCATCTATGCCCACCGATGTCGAGTGGGGTGATGCATCACATTCTAAGGTATTGGGTCTCGGCAAGGTTGTCATTTCTCATGATCTTACGATCGAGAAAGTCATGCTTGTTGAGTCCCTTGCATACAATTTGCTTTCCGTTCGTCAACTTGCAGTCATGGGTTTTGCTACTTTCTTTGACATTGATACTGTGGCCCTCTTGTGGAGCAAGACTCTTAAAGTAGCCTTTGTTGGGCATGTCGAAAACGGTCTCTATGTGATTAACTTTTGGAGCGACCCACTAAGACCGCGACATGCCTAATGGCTAAAGTTGACGTGGGATGGCTTTGGCATCACCGTTTAGCCCATGTCAATATGAGATCTTTGCAAAGTCTTCTCAAGGGGGACCATGTCCGTGGACTAACAAATGTTGGTTTTGCCAAAGACTGTGCTTGCAGTGCTTGTATTGAAGGAAAGCTTCATGAGAAGGCTCACCCTCCCACAACTATCATATACTCAAAGAGACCCTTGGAGCTCCTTCACATGGATCTCTTTGGGCCACCATCATTTGATAGTCTTGGAGGAAGAAAGTATTGCTTGGTGATCGTGGATGACTATTCGAGATACACTTGGGTATATTTCTTCAAGAGGAAGAGTGAGACCCAACAAACCGTCATCGACTTTGCAAATGAAGCTCAACGTCAAAATAATGCAAAGATCTTGACTATAAGAAGTGACAATGGCACCGAGTTCAAGAACTACACCTTGGATGAGTTTCTTAGTGATGAGGGAATCAAGCATCAATACTCTGCACCATATACCCCTCAACAAAATGGTGTGGCGGAGAGAAAGAACCGGACATTGATGGATGCGGCAAGGACCATGATGGCGGAGTTCAAGTCTCCATACAACTTTTGGGCGAAGCCATCAACACCGCTTGTCATGCATCCAATCGGCTCTATCTCCGCAAAGGCTTGAACAAGACTCCTTATGAGATACTCACCGCAACAAGCCCAACCTCAAGTACTTCCGTGTTCGGGTGTAAGTGTTTCATTCTCAAGAAAGGTGTTCGTTTGTCTAAATTTGAAGCTAGAGCTCATGAGGGCATATTTGTTGGTTATGCTACAAACTCTCATGCTTATCGTGTCCTCAATAAATCCACGGGACTTATTGAGGAGACGTGTAATGTGGAGTTTGATGAGAATAACGGCTCCCAAGTGGAGCAAAGTGGCACTTGTGATGTAGGTGATGAAATTCCTCCCCAAGCCATAAGAAGAATGGGAGTTGGCTTTATCCTACCCATTGAGGAACCCCTTGTGGCGAAGGAGAAGGACAATGCTCCACTCAAGTGGAGCCATCACCAACCCAACGCCCACACGCTTCTGAAGAACAAAATGAAGGCCCTCAACCTCTAGAACATGACCAAGGGCAAGATCGTGCTCAAGACGATGATATCACCTTAAATGATGCCCAAGGTCAAGTTCTCTCCCCGAAAGCATGCTCATGATGAAGATCATGCTCAAGACGGCGCTCAAGATGATCAAGTGACTCCTCCTCATCACACCTCCGAGGAGGAATTAGAGCGTCGTGCCGCCAAGATTGCTTCCAAACTCACTACCAAAGGCCATCTCATGGAGAATGTGGTTGGAAGCCTAAGACAAGGGGTAAGCACTCAGAGACAATTGGCAAACTATTGTGAACATCACGCGTTTGTCTCTTGTGTTGAACCTCAAAAGGTCTATGAGGCGCTTGAAGACTCGGATTGGCTCAATGCCATGCATGAAGAACTCAACAACTTTGAGTACAACAAAGTGTGGAGATTGGTGCCAAGGCCATCGGAGAACCACAACGTCATTGGAACCAAGTGGATTTTCAAGAACAAGCAAGATGCTCATGGGAACATCATTCGCAACAAGGCAAGATTGGTAGCACAAGGCTACTCCGTAGTCGAGGGTATCGCCTACAGGGATACCTTTGCTCCCGTTGCTCGCCTTGAATCCATTCGCTTGTTGATTGCTTATGCTTCCCATCAAATCTTTATGTTTCAACATATGGATGTGAAAAGTGGTTTTCTTTTTGGTACCATTAATGAGTTGGTCTATGTCAAGCAAACCCCCGGGTTCGAGGACCCCTACTTTCCGGATCATGTGTATCAACTCGATAAGGCACTCTATGGCCTTAAACAAGCCCCACGTGCGTGGTATGACCACCTTACCGAGTTGCTACAAGATCGCGGCTTTGAAGTGGGGCAAATCGATCCCACTCTTTTTACTAAGAAGGTCAATGGGGAGTTGTTTGTATGCCAACTATATGTTGATGATATTATCTTTGGTTCTCCTAACAAAGCTTTCAATGAGGAATTTGCCGCTCTCATGACCTCCAAGTTCAAGATGTCTTCGATGGGAGAGTTGAAGTTCTTCCTTGGTTTTGATATCAAACAAAGAAGAGAAGGAACCTTCATCAACCAAGCCAAGTACACTCAAGACATGCTCAAAAGATTCAAGCTAAGTGATGTCAAGCCGGCTACTACACCAATGCCCACCAAGTGCCAACTTGACATTGATCCCAATGGTAAGCGGTGGATCAAAAGGTATATCGCTCCATGATTGGATCTTTGCTTTACCTTTGTGCATCTAGACCGGATATCATGTTGAGTGTGGGTATGTGTGCACGGTTTCAAGCCGCACCAAAGGAGAGTCACTATGTGGCGCTCAGCGAATCTTTCGATATTTGGCTCATACCCCAAACTTTGGCTTATGGTACCCAAGAGGAGCAAACTTCAAGCTTGAAGGATTTACGGATTCCGATTACGGAGACAAAGTGGATAGGAAGTCCACTTCCTGAGGGTGCCAATTTCTTGGTTGCTCGTTGGTAAGTTGGTCTTCCAAAAGCAAAGTTGTGTGTCTCTCGTCCACGAGCGGAGTATGTGGCGGCGGGTAGTTGTTGTGCTCAACTCCTATGGATGAGGCAAACTTTAAAGGAGTACGGTGTCAATTGTGACAAAGTGCCTCTTTGGTGTGATAATGAAAGTGCCATCAAGATTTCCCTCAACCCGTGCAACACTTCAAGACGAAGCACATTGAGATTCGGTATCACTTCATCCGGGATCACATTAGGCGAGGGAGATCGAGCTCAAGTATGTCAACACTCATGATAACCTTGCAGATATTTTCACGAAGCCCTTGGATGAAGCAAGATTTCATGAGTTAAGGCATGAGCTAAATATCATTGATTTGAGCAATGTGACTTGAACCGTGCAACTCCCACCACACTCAATGTGATGTCTAGTTTAGGTGTAGGCATGAACATAGGGGGAGTGTTGTTCTCTTAATGAACTCTCCCTCCCCCCTTTTATGCATAAAACGATCAACTCTTTCACTTTAGCCTTTGTTGATGGCGCTTGTGCTTCAAAGAGGAGTTTTGGTCATGGACCCAAGGATAATTCTTCGCGGTGCCATACCAATTGACTCAAACATAGTTTTCTCCGGCCACCGCCCTCTCTTGAGAGAGGCCGGAGCTTGCTCCTTTTGTGTTGTTTGCTTTGAAGGAGTGGGTTCCCGTTCGTGTTTCGTGTGTTTTGTGTGCCTAAGAGGCCCCTTTTTGGTTGCTGGCGGTACTACCGCTGCTGGTAAGCGGTACTACCGCTACTGGTAAGCGGTACTACCGCTCCAAGCGGTACTACCGCCCTCAATGTACTACTACCTGGGAGACGTCGTGGGGTTATTTGAGGCGGGGAGTTTCTTCTCCCCATACCCATTCACTCGCCCCTCACTGTCTCTCTCCAAAGAATCAGCGCCACGGAGGGCTCCGCGGATCTCTCTCTCTCGGGCCGTCCCTCTTCATTCCTTCGGTGGAGTCGATCCCCACCTCGTCCTCTTGCCATGGATGCCGGTATTGTCCCCGTTCTCTTGTTGTTTTTGTCTAGATTTCCATCTAGCTTCTTAGGGGCAATAGCGGTTGCATCCTTAGATTTTTGGCCAAATCTAGGCTTGAGTAGGATGAAGAATGCTCCTAGTGTTGGGGAACGCAGTAATTTCAAAAATTTTCCTACGATCACGCAAGACCATGGTGATGGCATAGCAACGAGAGGGGAGAGTGTCTGTCCACGCACTCGTGAGACCGAAGCGGGCGTTATAACAACGCAGCTTGATGTAGTCGACGTCTTCACGATCCGACCGATCCAAGCACCGAACGCACGGCACCTCCGAGTTACGCACACGTTCAGCTCGATGGCGATCCCGGACTCCGATCCGGCAAAGTGTCGGGATGAGTTCCACAAGACGACGTGGCAGGACGATGTTGATGCTCCATCGACGCAGGGCTTCGCCTAAGCTCCGCGACGATATGACTTCTCCGCGCAGGCTTCGCCTAAGCTCATGACGATATGACCGAAGTGGAATATGGTGGAAGGGGCACCGCACACGGCTAAGGAAAGATCCGTAGATCAACTTGTGTGTCTTGGGGTGCCCCTGCCCCTCAGATATAAAGGAGACAAGGGGAGGTGGCGGCCCTAGAGGAGGCGCACCAAGGAGGAGTCCTACTCCCACCGGAGTAGGACTCCCCCTTCTCCTAGTTGGAGTAGGATTGGGAGGGAAAGGGGAAGGGCGCTGCCCCTCTCCTTGTCCTATTCGGACTGGAAGGGGAGCGGGCGCGCAGCCCACCTGGCCGGCCCTTCTCCTTCTCCCTCAAGGCCCATGAGGGCCCATATACCCCCGGGGTTCCGTAACCCCTGTTCCGGTAACATCCTGCTTTCACTGGAACCATTCGAAGTCCAAACATAGGCTTCCAATATATCAATCTTTATGTCTCGACCATTTCGAGACTCCTCGTCATGTCCGTGATCACATCCGGGACTCGAACAACCTTCTGCATCAATACTTATAAACTCATTATGAACTGTCATCAAAACGTTAAGCGTGCGGACCCTACGGGTTCGAGAACTATGTAGACATGACCTAGAACCATTCTCGGTCAATAACCAATAGCGGAACCTGGATGCCCATATTGGTTCCTACATATTCTACGAAGATCTTTATCGGTCAAACCGCATAACGACATACGTTGTTCCCTTTGTCATCGGTATGTTACTTACCCGAGATTCGATCGTCGGTATCCAATACCTAGTTCAATCTCATTCTTGGTAAGTCTCTTTACTCGTTCCGTAATACATCATCTCACAACTAACTCATTAGTTGTAATGCTTGCAAGGCTTAAGTGATGTGCATTACCGAGAAGGCACGAGATACCTCTCCGACAATCGGAGTGACAAAACCTAATCTCGAAATACGCCAACCCAACAAGTACCTTTGGAGACACCTGTAGTACTCCTTTATAATCACCCGATTCACGTTGTGACGTTTGGTAGTACCAAAGTGTTCCTCCGTAAACGGAGTTGCATAATCTCATAGTTATAGGAACATGTATGGGTCATGAAGAAAGCATTAACATACTAAACGATCAACTGTTAAGCTAACGGAATGGGTCATGTCAATCGATCATTCAACTAATGATGTGACCTTGTTAATCAAATAACAACTCCTTGTTCATGGTTAGGAAACATAACCATCTTTGATTAACAAGCTAGTCAAGTAGAGGCATACTAGTGACATACTGCTTTTGTCTATATATTCACACATGTATTATGTTTCCGGTTAATACAATTCTAGCATGAATAATAAACATTTATCATGATATAAGGAAATAAATAATAACTTTATTATTGCCTCTAGGGCATATTTCCTTCATCTCCCACTTGCACTAGAGTCAATAATCTAGTTCACATCATCATGTGATTCAACACTAATATTCACATCTCATATGTGATTAATACCCATAGTTCACATCGTCATGTGACCAACACCCAAAGGGTTTACTAGAGTCAATAATCTAGTTCACATCGCTATGTGATTAACACCCAAAGCGTACTAGGGTATGATCATGTTTTGCTCTTGAGAGAAGCTTAGTCAACGGGTCTGCATTACATCTTGAGCCGTATGTATTTTGCAAATATTCTATGTCTACAATGCTCTGTACGGAGCTACTCTAGCTAATTGCTCCCACATTCAATATGTATCCAGATTGAGACTTAGAGTCATCTGGATCAGTGTAAAAAGCTTGCATCGATGTAACTCTTTACGACGGGCTCTTTTATCACCTCCATAATCGAGAAATATTTCCTTAGTCCTCACTAAGGATGTCTTTGACCAATGTCCAAAGTGATCTACTCCTAGATCACTATTGTACTCCTTGCCAAATTCGAGCAAGGTATACAATAGTTCTCGTACATAGCACAAAGATACTTTATAGAACCTATGACCGAGGCATAGGGAACGACTTTCATTCTCTTTTCTATTTTCTGCCGTGGTCGGGATTTGAGTCTTACTCAATTTCATACGTTTTGCAACACAAAAAGAACTTTTCTTTGACTGTTCCATTTTGAACTACTTCAAAATCTTGACAAGGTATGTACTTATTGAAAAACTTATCAAGCGTCTTGATCCATCTCTATAGATCTTGATGCTCAATATGTAAGCAGCTTCACTGAGGTCCTTCTTTGAAAAAACTCCTTTCAAATACTCCTTTATGCTTTGCGTAATGATTCTACATTATTTCCGATCAACAACATGTTATTCACATATACTTATCGGAAATGTCGTAGTGCTCCCACTCACTTTCTTGTAAATACAGGCTTCTCCAAAAGTCTGTATAAAACCATATGCTTTGATCACACTATCAAAGCGTTTATTCCAACTCTGAGATGCTTGCACCAGTCCATAGTTGGATCATTGAGCTTGCACATTTTGTTAGTTCCTTTAGGATTGAAAAACCTTCCGTTGCATCATATACAACTCTTCTTTAATAAATCCATTAAAGAATGTAGTTTTGACATCCATTTGCCAGATTTCATAAAATGTGGCAATTGCTAACATGATTCGGACAGACTTAAGCATCGCTACGGTTGAGAAAATCTCATTGTAGTCAACACCTTGAACTTGTCGAAAACCTTTTTGTGACAAGTCGAGCTTTGTAGATAGTAACACTATTATCGTTGTCCGTCTTCCTCTTGAAGATCCATTTATTTAACATGGCTTGCTGATCATCGAGCAAGTCAATCAAAGTCCATACTTTGTTCTCATACATGGATCCTATCTCAGCATTTCATGGCCTCAAGCCATTTTATGGAATCTGGGCTCATCATCGCTTCCTCATAGTTCGTAGGTTCATCATGGTCTAGTAACATGACTTCCGAACATGATTACCGTACCACTACAGTGCGGATCTTACTCTGGAAGACCTACGAGGTTTGGTAGCAACTTGATCTGAAGTTTCATGATCATCATCATTAAGTTCCTCACTAATTGGTGTAGGAATCACTAGAACTGATTTACGTGATGAACTACTTTCCAATAAGGGAGAAGGTACAATTACCTCATCAAGTTTCTACTTTCCTCCCACTCACTTCTTTCGAGAGAAACTTCTTCTCTAGAAAGGATCCATCTTAGCAACGAAAAACTTGCCTTCGGATCTGTGATATAAGGTGTACCCAATAGTTACCTTTGGGTATTCTATGAAGACGCACTTCTCCGATTTGGGTTTGAGCTTATCGGTGAAAACTTTTTCACATAAGCATCACAACCCCAAACTTTTAAGAAACGACGACTTAGGTTTACCGTTAAACCATAGTTCATATGGTGTCGTCTCAACGGATTTAGATGGTGCCCTATTAAACGCGTGAATGCAGTGTCTCTAATGCATAACCCCAAAATGATAGTGGTAAACCGACAAGAGACATCATAGATCGCACCATATCCAATAAAGTGCGGTTCTGACGTTCGGACACACCATAACATTGTGGTGTTCTGTGGCGTGAGCTGTGAAACTATTCCACATTATTTTAATTGAAGACCAAACTCGTAACTCAATTATTCGTCTTCGCGATCAGATCGCGAAACTTTATTTTCTTGTTACGATGATTTTTCCACTTCACTCTGAAATTCTTTGAACCTTTCAACTATTTCGCACTTATGTTTCATCAAGTAGATATACCCATATCTGCTCAAATCATCTTGTGAAAGTCGAGAAAATAACGATACTTGCCACGAGCATCAACACTCATTGGATCGCATACATCGGTATGTATTATTTCCAATTAGTCAAGAGCTTGTTCCATTGTTCCGAGAACGGAGTTTTAGTCATCTTGCCCAAACGGCACGGTTCGCAAGCATCAAATGATTCATAACCAAGTGATTCCGAAAGTCCATCGACATGGAGTTTTCTTCATGCGCTTTACACCAATATGACCTAAACGGCGGTGCCACAAATAAGTTGCACTATCATTATTAACTTTGCATCTTTTGGTTTCAATATTATGAATATGTGTATCACCATGATCGAGATCCAATGAACCATTTTCATTGGGTGTGTAACCATATAAGGTTTTATTCATGTAAATGTAACAACAATTTATTCTCTTACTTAAATGAATAACCGTATTGCAATAAACATGATCAAATCATATTTATGCTCAACACCAAATAACACTTATTTAGGTTCCACACTAATCCCGAAAGTATAGGGAGTGTGTGATGATGATCAAATCAATCTTGGAACTACTTCCAACACTCATCGTCACTTCCCTTCAACTAGTTTTTGTTCATTCTGCAACTCCGTTTCAAGTTACTACTCTTAGCAACCGAACCAGTATCAAATACCGAGGGGTTACTACGAACACTAGTGAAATACACATCAATGATCCGTATATCAAATATACCTTTGTTCACTTTGCCATCCTTCTTATCCGCCAAATACTTGGGGTAGTTCCGCTTCTAGTGACCAGTTCCATTGCAGCAAAAGCACTTAGTCTCGTGCTTAGGTCCAGACTTGGGCTTCTTCACTCGAGCGACAACTTGCTTGCCGTTCTTCTTGAAGTTCCCCTTCTTCTCTTTGCCCTTTTCCTTGAGACTAGTGGTCTTGTCAATCATCAACACTTGATGCTCTTTCTTGATTTCTACCTTCGTCGATTTCAACATCACGAAGAGCTCGGGAATCGCTTTTCGTCATCCCTTGCATACTATAGTTCATCACGAAGTTCTACTAACTTAGTGATGGTGACTAGAGAATTTCATCAATCACTATCTTATCCGGAAGATTAACTCCCACTTGATTCAAGCGATTGAAGTACCTGCACAATCGAGAACATGCTCACTAGTTGAGCGATTCTCTTCCATCTTTTAGCTATAGAACTTGTTGGAGACTTCATATCTCTCAACTCGGGTATTTGCTTGAAATATTAACTTCAATTCCTGGAACATCTCATATGGTCCATGACGTTCAAAAACGCCTTTGAAGTCCCGATTCTAAGCCGTTAAGTATGGTGCACTAAACTATCAAGTAGTCATCATATTGAGCTAGCCAAACGTTCATAACGTCTGCATTTGCTCCTGCAATAGGTCTCATCACTGGCGGTGCATTAAGGACATAATTCTTCAGGCAGCAATGAGGATAAACCTCAGATCACGGATCCAATCCGCATCATTGCTACTAACATTTTTCAATACAAGTTTCTCTAGGAACACATATAAAAACATAGGGAAGCAAAAACATAGGGAAGCAACAACGCGAGCTATTGATCTACAACATAATTTGCAAAATACTACCAGGACTAAGTTCATGATAAATTTAAGTTCAATTAATCATATTACTTAAGAACTCCCACTTAGACAGACATCTCTCTAGTCATCTAAGTGATCACGTGATCCAAATCAACTAAACCATAACCGATCATCACGTGAGATGGAGTAGTTTTCAATGGTGAACATCTTATGTTGATCATATCTACTATATGATTCACGTTCGACCTTTCGGTCTCCGTGTTCCGAGGCCATATCTGTTATATGCTAGGCTCGTCAAGTTTAACCTGAGTATTCCGCGCGTGCAACTGTTTTGCACCCGTTGTATTTGAACGTAGAGCCTATCACACCCGATCACCACGTGGTGTCTCAAAGACGAAGAACTTTCGCAACGGTGCATACTCGTGGAGAACACTTCTTGATAATTTTAGTGAGAGATCATCTTATAATGCTACCGTCAATCAAAGCAAAATAAGATGCATAAAGGATAAACATCACATGCAATCAATATAAGTGATATGATATGGCCATCATCATCTCGTGCTTGTGATCTCCATCTCCGAAGCACCGTCGTGATCACCATCGTCACCGGCGCGACACCTTGATCTCCATCGTAGCATCGTTGTCGTCTACGCCATCTATTGCTTCTACGACTATCGCTGCCGTTTAGAGATAAAGTAAAGCAATTCTGTATGCGTTTGCATTTCATACAATAAGCGACAACCATATGGCTCTGCCAGCTGCCGATAACTCGGTTACAAAACATGATCATCTCATACAATATAGCATCACGTCTTGACCATATCACATCACAACATGCCCCGCAAAAACAAGTTAGACGTCCTCTACTTTGTTGTTGCAAGTTTTACGTGGCTGCTACGGGCTGAGCAAGAACCGTTCTTACCTACGCATCAAAACCACAACGATAGTTTGTCAAATAGACTCGCTTTTAACCTTCTCAAGGACCGGGCGTAGCCTTTTCAGTTCAACTAAAGTTGGAGAGACAGTCTTCCGCAAGCCATCTATGTGCAAAGCACGTCAAGGGAACCGGTCTCGCAGAAGAGTACGCGTAAGGTTGGTCCGGATCGTCTCGTCCAACAATACCGCTGAACCAAAGTATGACATGCCGGTAGGCAAGATGACTTGTATCGTCCACAACTCACTTGTGTTCTACTCGTGCAAATAACATCAAACCATAAAAACCTAGGCTCGGATGCCACCGTTGGGGAACGCAGTAATTTCAAAAATTTCCTACGATCACGCCAAGACCATGGTGATGGCATAGCAACGAGAGGGAGAGTGTCTGTCCACGCACTCGTGAGACCGAAAGCGAAGCGTTATAACAACGCAGTTGATGTAGTCGTCGTCTTCACGATCCGACCGATCCAAGCACCGAACGCACGGCACCTCCGAAGTTCTGCACACGTTCACTCGATGACGATCCCCGGACTCCGATCCGGCAAAGTGTCGAGGATGAGTTCCACAAGACGACGGCGGCAGGACGATGTTGATGCTCCACCGACGCAGGGCTTCGCCTAAGCTCCGCGACGATATGACTTCTCCGCGCGAGGCTTCGCCTAAGCTCCATGACGATATGACCGAAGTGGAATATGGTGGAAGGGGCACCGCACACGGCTAAGGAAAGATCCGTAGATCAACTTGTGTGTCTTGGGGTGCCCCCGCCTCAGATATAAAGGAGACAAGGGGAGGTGGCCGGCCCTAGAGGAGGAGGCGCAAGGAGGAGTCCTACTCCCACCGGGAGTAGGACTCCCCCTTCTCCTAGTTGGAGTAGGATTGGGAGGGGAAAGGGGAAGGGCGCTGCCCCCTCTCCTGTCCTATTCGGACTGGAAGGGGAGGGGGCGCAGCCCACCTGGCCGGCCCTTCTCCTTCTCCCTCAAGGCCCATGAGGGCCCATATACCCCCGGGGGTTCCGTAACCCCGATTCCGGTAACATCCTGTTTTCACTCGGAACCATTCCAAGTCCAAACATAGGCTTCCAATATATCAATCTTTATGTCTCGACCATTTCGAGACTCCTCGTCATGTCCGTGATCACATCCGGACTCGAACAACCTTCGGTGCATCAATACTTATAAACTCATTATGAACTGTCATCGAAGCGTTAAGCGTCACGGACCCTACGGGTTCGAGAACTATGTAGACATGACCTAGAACCATTCTCGGTCAATAACCAATAGCGGAACCTGGATGCCCATATTGGTTCCTACATATTCTACGAAGATCTTTATCGGTCAAACCGCATAACGACATACGTTGTTCCCTTTGTCATCGGTATGTTACTTACCCGAGATTCGATCGTCGGTATCCAATACCTAGTTCAATCTCGTTCTTTGGTAAGTCTCTTTACTCGTTCCGTAATACATCATCTCACAACTAACTCATTAGTTGTAATGCTTGCAAGGCTTAAGTGATGTGCATTACCGAGAAGGCACGGAGATACCTCTCCAGGCAATCGGAGTGACAAAACCTAATCTCGAAATACGCCAACCCAACAAGTACCTTTGGAGACACCTGTAGTACTCCTTTATAATCACCCGATTCGTTGTGACGTTTGGTAGTACCCAAAGTGTTCCTCCGTAAACGGAGTTGCATAATCTCATAGTTATAGGAACATGTATGGGTCATGAAGAAAGCATTAACATACTAAACGATCAACCGTTAAGCTAACGGAATGGGTCATGTCAATCAGATCATTCAACTAATGATGTGACCTTGTTAATCAAATAACAACTCCTTGTTCATGGTTAGGAAACATAACCATCTTTGATTAACAAGCTAGTCAAGTAGAGGCATACTAGTGACATCTTTGTTTTGTCTATATATTCACACATGTATTATGTTTCCGGTTAATACAATTCTAGCATGAATAATAAACATTTATCATGATATAAGGAAATAAATAATAACTTTATTATTGCCTCTAGGGCATATTTCCTTCACCTAGGCAGTTTGGATTAGTGTTTGGTTGGAGTACTTTTGAATTTGGTAGGACGGAAGTACCGGATCTGACCACGGTAGTAGGAAACTGCTGTTTCCCCGCCCCGAGCGGTACTATCGCTCTTCCCGAGCGGTACTACCGCATGAAGCGGTACTATCGCTTGGAGCGGTACTACCGCTCCGGTTCACTGATTACCGCCTCTACCAAATTCCATCCTACTCTTACCTCTCCTTGATCTTATTTGTTTGATTTTGTGGCTTATGCTCGTTCTTTCTGGTTGTTTGCGTGTTTCGTGTGTGTGGTTCCAGGTGATGAGGTTCCTGAGCCTCAAGCTCGTCGTGTCAACCCCGGTCGCAGTAACGCCCAAGCGCTACCGCACCACCGAGCCTGCCGGAGGATCTTCTAGTGCTCCACCTCCTCCCCAAATGCGTAAGAAGCACAGGGCCAAGTCCAAGCCGGGCAAGACAAAGGCTTAAATGCCGCCCAAGGAGTTCTGGGCAAGGTGCCGCCAAGAACCGTATGAGGTCGCCCAAGATCCCACTTTGGTCAATCATCCGTTCGAACAAGTTCCAGTTTGCCACTTTTTGATGTTCTCAAGGCCAAGAAGAATCTCTATGTCAACGTGCAATCCATCGACATTGAGCATATGAAGAGTGATCCTGACTACTTTGGTGAAGCTCTTGAGATGTGCACTCAACTGAACATTCTCGGGATCATGCAATTCAACAAGGACTATGATGCTGATATTGTGGCTCAGTTCTATGCCACGGTTCACCTTGGGACCGATGAGGACATGACTCTAACATGGATGACCAATGGCAAGTTCTTTGTCGATCAAGTGGAAAGCTTCCATGCAGTTGATTGGGGTAGAAGATCTTGGTCTTGAGTCTGCTGTCGGCTTTCGCCCCCACCTTCGAAAGCCATCGCCACTCACAAGCAAGCTCTGTGGCCCTCTTGTACTCTGAAGATCAACCCTGAGACAAAGAAGGAGACCTATGAGCTGCCTGCCTATCTGGATATACTTCACCGTATCTTTAGAGAAACTCTTTTCCCTCGCATCGGGAATCTGGACCAGGTTCACTCTTATCTCGTGGACATGCTTATTTTCTGTCAGCGGAGAAGGGGCAGAGCACCGGAGAGACCTTGGATATCTCTCATGTTATGTGGTCTGAGCTAGTTTCTGCCATCTCCGAGCGCAAATGCCCGATTTATGGTCCGTTCATTGTGCTGCTCATTGAGAAGGCCTGGGATCATGTCTATCCCAAGGAGGCGCTGGAGCTTGGAGACTTGGTTTCTCACGATGTCAAGCGCCCGAGGAAGAAGAATAATCGGGGCACTCAAGCCCCTAGGACTGGTGTTCCGTCCTCTCCGCTGCTATGGAGTCTCAAGAGGAGTTTGGTGCTGAGGATGAGGATGATGACTACATGCCCTCTGGGACAGAGCCATCTTGGGCCAAGAAACTCAAGGCCAAGGTAAAGAAGCTTCTTTGCATGGAGTCTCACGGTCAGTACATGGCTCACGTGGCTGAGAAGAAGGCTCGAGGTCGTCACAAGGAGCTCATGCGTCGGTTGGGTGCTACGAGTCCAGTGGATCCGAGGATCACCTTCTTGAGGAGGAGGAGTGGATTCAAGAAGACCGCCTCGGTCCGATTCTCGAGGCCGAGCACTTCCAGACCACGACGGTGGTGCCGATGATTCTGCTGGGCTCGATGCGTGTGTCCCTCTTTTGCTCTCACAGGGTCAGTGGCGCTCCATCTCCTTTTGGTGTCTCGATGCCAAAGGGGAGAGAGCTTAGGATTTTGCGAGCTGTGTCTCTTTCGTCTCTTTCGCTTTCAGTATGTCGTGGTCTTGTTCGTGTTTTGGTTGGTTTGCTTTGCTTTGGTTTGTCTGTGAGACCTAAGTTCGTGTAAGACTTAAGTTCGAGTCATATGGTGTGAGACATATGCTACCTTACCCTTTCAAAGATATTATCTATGTCTATCTAGCTCATGAGTTGCGTGCCTTCCTTGTTATATCATCTATGCCGCTCTCATACACCATGCTTAGTTTATTGGTCTCTAAAATGTAGGGGAGCTTTGATCCGAGTATGTGCTACTGTGCAGTCCAAAGCACTTATCTAAAATAGCACACATCAAGGGAGCCCTTCTACATGTTAGGACCGTCCGGGTTTGTATGCCTTCTATATGTCATGTTTAAGCAAATCCCGTATTGTCATCAATCCACCAAAAGGGGGAGATTGTAAGGGCATATTTATTCCCTAGTGGTTTTGGTGATTGATGACAATGCGTTTATGGACTAATCGTGTGCGTTAAGTTCTTTCAGAGGATCATCCATTGGCACGAGACGATTTCCTCCCGTCGGTGTTTTTATTCAAGACGGTGTAGCTCCTGCGTTTCGTTGTTGGTGGACTAGTTTCAGAGGAGTCACCATACTATTAAGAGGATCCGCTTTGGTAAGTCTTGGGTGGAATCACACGTGCATCCTTTTCTCACCCATCGTCTTCCTGTTGCTTCTTTGGAGCTGCTCCGATAGTCCGGTTCATCTTAAGCCTGTGCGTGCGGTAGTACCCGCGACCCTCTGATGATAGTACCAAAGCCTCCCGGTAGTACCGCTCCGCAGGCGGTAGTACCGCTTATCGGCCGGTAGTAATACCGCTTCGGTTGAGCGGATAATGCCGCTTCATGGCTGTAGTACCTCGATAGTTCGCGCCTACTATCGCCTCGATTCGAGACGATGTTTTCTCGTGTCGGGTTTTTGCGGCACTAACGTGGCGATGCAGTGATAGTACCGCTCGAGCGGTAATACCGCTCTGCTCCTTGATAGTACCGCTCTGGGGCCTTTTGCCCTTCTCTTGTTCAAGCGGTAGTACCGCTGGGTAGGGAGCGGTAGTACCGCCCTCGGCGGTAGTACCGCCCTTCTAAGCGGTAGTACCGCTCTGTCTTGAGGGCTGCATAGTGGGGCAACGGTTGGATGTGTTCCCCACTATATAAAGGGTCTTCTTCCTCCTTGTTGACTTACCTCTTTCCCCCAAGCTCCATTGTTGCTCAAAGCTTCATTTTCGCCCGATCTCTCTCCCTAGCCAACCAAACTTGTTGATTTGCTCGGGATTGGTTGAGAAGGCCCAGATCTACACTTCCACCAAGAGAAATTTGATTCCCCCCACTTATCCCTTGCGGATCTTGTTACTCTTGGGTGTTGAGCACCCTAGATGGTTGAGGTCACCTCGAAGCCATACTCCATTGTGGTGAAGCTTCGTGGTGTTGTTGTTGTTGTTGGGAGCCTCCGGTTGTTGTGGAGTTTGACCCAACCTTGCTTGTAAAGGTTCGGTCGCCGCCTTCAAGGGCACCAATAGTGGAATCACGGCATCTCGCATTGTGCGAGGGCGTGAGGAGAATCTGGTGGCCCTAGTGGCTTCTTGGGGAGCATTGTGCCTCCACACCGCTCTAACGGAGACGTACTTCCCTTCAAAAGGAAGGAACTTCGGTAACACATCCTCGTCTCCACCGGCTCCACTTTTGGTTATCTCATCCCTTTACTTGTGCAAGCTTACTTGTGGTCTTATCCTTGCTTGCTCATGTGCTAGTGTTATTGCATCATATAGGTTGTCCACCTAGTTGCACATCTAGACAACCTTTATTATTGCAAAGTTTTAAATTGGTAAAGAAAAGCTTAAAAATTGTTAGTTGCCTATTCACCCCCCCCCCCTAGTCAACCATATCGATCCTTTCACCAACCCTTTCAACAGAGGACAAGTGAACCATAGCGTGGAGGAGGTGTTGGAAATATGCCCTAGAGGCAATAATAAAAGTATTATTATTATATTTCCTTGTTCATGATAATTGTCTTTTATTCATGCTATAATTGTATTATCCGGAAATCGTAATACACGTGTGAATACATAGACCACAATATGTCCCTAGTGAGCCTCTAGTTGACTAGCTCGTTGATCAACCGATAGTCATGGTTTCGACTATGGACATTGGATGTCGTTGATAACGGGATCACATCATTAGGAGAATGATGTGATGGACAAGACCCAATCCTAAGCATAGCACAAGATCGTGTAGTTCGTTTTGCTAGAGCTTTTCCAATGTCAAGTATCTTTTCCTTAGACCATGAGATCGTGTAACTCCCGAATACCGTAGGAGTGCTTTGGGTGTACCAGACGTCACAACGTAATTGGGTGACTATAAAGGTACACTACAGGTATCTCCGAAAGTGTTTGTTGGGTTGACACGGATCGGGACTGGGATTTGTCACTCCGTGTTACGGAGAGGTATCACTGGGCCCACTCGGTAGTGCATCATCATAATGAGCTCAAAGTGACCAAGTGTCTGGTCACGGGATCATGCATTACTAAGATGCAGTAAAGTGACTTGCCGTAACGAGATTGAACGAGGTATTGGGATACCGACGATCGAATCTCGGCAAGTAAAATACCGATTGACAAAGGGAATAGTATACGGGGTTGTTTGAATCCTCGACATCGTGGTTCATCCGATGAGATCATCGAGGAGCATGTGGGAGCCAACATGGGTATCCATATCCCGCTGTTGGTTATTGCCCGAGAGCCGTCTCGGTCATGTTTGCATGTCTCCCGAACCCGTAGGGTCTACACACTTAAGGTTCGGTGATGCTAGGGTTGTATGAATATGAGTATGCAGCAAACTGAATGTTGTTCGGAGTCCCGGATGAGATCCCGGACGTCACTAGGAGTTCCGGAATGGTCCGGAGGTAAAGATTTATATATAGGACGTCTTATTTTGGTCGCCAGAAAAGTTTCGCACGTTATCGGTATTGTACCGGGAGTGCCGAAAGGGGTCCGGGGGTCCACCGGGGTCCACCTGCCCGGGGCCACATGGGCTGTAGGGGTGCGCCTTGGCCTATATGGGCCAAGGGCACCAGCCCCAAGAGGCCCATGCTCGGAGATAAGAGAGAGGAGAGTCCTAAAGGGAAGGCACCTCAGGGTGCCTTGGGAGGATGGACTCCTCCCCCTCTTGGCCGCACCCCTTCCTTGGAGGAAGGGGCAAGGCTGCACCCTCCCCTCTCTTGAACCTATATAAAGGGAGGGAGGAGGGGTGGCCGCACCAATAAGCCTGGCGCCTCCTCCTCCTGCAACACCTCCTCCTCCTCCCGTAGTTGCTTAGCGAAGCCCACGGAGTTCTGCTGCATCCACCACCACGTCGTCGTGCTGCTGGATCATCATCAACCTCTCCTTTCCCTTGCTAGATCAAGAA
Source organism: Aegilops bicornis (assembly GCA_021605145.1). Classification (NCBI taxonomy): domain Eukaryota; kingdom Viridiplantae; phylum Streptophyta; class Magnoliopsida; order Poales; family Poaceae; genus Aegilops; species Aegilops bicornis. The sequence goes on along the minus strand of CM038673.1, from coordinate 168,819,189 downwards.
GGAGGAGACGTCATCCGCTCCGTGTGTGTTGAACGCGGAGGTGCTGTCCGTTCAAGACTAGGTCATCGGTGATCTGAATCACGGCGAGTACGACTCCATCATCCCTGCTCCATTGAACGCTTCCGCATTACGATCTACAAGTGGTATGTAGATGCAATCACTCCCCATGACTCGTTGCTTAGATGAACTCATAGATGGATCTTGGTGAAACCGTAGGAAATTTTTAATTTTCTGCAACGTTCCCCAACAAAGGGCATCATGAGCTAGGTCTATGCGTAGTTCTCTATTGCATGAGTAGAACACAATTTTGTTGTGGGCGTAGATCTTGTCAACTTGCTTGCAGCTACTAGTCTTATCTTGCTTCAGCGGTATTGTGGGATGAAGCGGCCCGGACCAACCTTACACGTATGCTTACGTGAGACCGGTTCCACCGATCGACATGCACTAGTTGCATAAGGTGGCTGGCGGGTGTCTGTCTCCCACTTTAGTTGGAGCGGATTCGATGAAAATGGACCATATGAAGGGTAAATAGAATTTTAAAAAATCACGTTGTGGTTATTCGTAGGTAAGAAAACGTTCTTGCTAGAACCCAATTGCAGCCACGTAAAAGATGCAACAACAATTAGAGGACGTCTAACTTGTTTTTGCAGCAATTGTCATGTGATGTGATATGGCCAAAGTTGTGATGAATGATGAATGATATATTGTGATGTATGAGATCATGTTCTTGTAATAGGAATCACGACTTGCATGTCGATGAGTATGACAACCGGCAGGAGCCATATGAGTTGTCTTATTTTTGTATGACCTGCGTGTCATTGAAGAACGCCATGTAAATTACTTTGCTTTATTGCTAAACGCGTTAGCCATAGAAGTAGAAGTGGTCGTTGGCGTGACAACTTCATGAAGACACAATGATGGAGATCATGGTGTCATGCCGGTGACAAGATGATCATGGAGCCCCGAAGATGAAGATCAAAGGAGCTATATGATATTGGCCATATCATGTCACTACTTTATATAATTGCATGTGATGTTTATTATGTTTATGCATCTTGTTTACTTAGAACGACGGTAGTAAATAAGATGATCCCTTAGAATACTTTCAAGAAAGTGTTCCCCCTAACTGTGCACGGTTGCTAAAGTTCGTCGTTTCGAAGCACCACGTGATGATCGGGTGTGATAGATCCTTACGTTCACATACAACGGGTGTAAGATAGTTTTACACATGCAAAACACTTAGGGTTAACTTGACGAGCCTAGCATGTACAGACATGGCCTCGGAACACAAGAGACCGAAGGTCGAACATGAGTCGTATGGAAGATACGATCGACATGGAGATGTTCACCGACGATGACTAGTCCGTCTCACGTGATGATCGGACACGGCCTAGTCGACTCGGATCATGTAACACTTAGATGACTAGAGGGATGTCTAATCTAAGTGGGAGTTCATTAAATAATTTGATTAGATGAACTTAATTATCATGAACAATAGTCTAAAATCTTTGCAAAATGTCTTGTAGATCAAATGGCCAACGCTCATGTCACCATGAACTTCAACGTTCCTAGAGAAAACCAAGCTGAAAGGCGATGGCGGCAATTATTCGGACTGGGTCCTAACCCGAGGATCATCCTCATAGCAGCCAAGAAACAATATGTCCTAGAAGCACCACTAGGTGAAGCACCCATCCCGGAAGAACCAAGACATTATGAATGCTTGGCGGTCTCATCTTGATGATTACTCCCTCGTTCAGTCGGCATGCTTTACGACTTAGAACCGGGGCTCCAAAAGCGATTTGAGCAACACGGAGCATATGAGATGTTTGAGGAGCTGAAACTAGTTTTCCAAGCTCATGCCCGGTCGAGAGATATGAAGTCTCCGACAAGTTCTCTGATTGTAAGATGGAGGAAAATAGTTCTCACAAGTGAGCACATACTCAAAATGTCTGGGTTGCACAACCGCTTTGTCCCAATTTGGACATTAACCTCCGGACGAGGCGGTCATTGACAGAATCCTTGATCGCTCCCACCAAGCTACAAGAGCTTTGTGATGAACTACAATATGCGAGGATGGTGAAAACTATTCTGAAGTATTTTCAATCTTTGAAGTCGTGAGGTAGAAATCAAGAAGGAGCATCAAGTGTTGATGGTCAATAAAACCACTAAGTTCAAGAAGGGCAAGGAAAGAAGAACTTCAAGAAGGACGGCAAGGATGTTGCCGCCCGATAAGCCAGTTGCTAGGAAGAAGTCAAAGAATGGACCCAAGCCGTAGACCGAAAGTGCTTTTATTGCAAAAGGAAGGGTCATCGAAGCGGAACTGCCCCAAATACTTAGCAGACAAGAAGGCCGGCAACACTAAAGGTATATTTGATATACATGTAATTGATGTGTACCTTACCGATTACTCGTAGTAACTCCCCGGTATTTGATACCGGTGCCGTTGCTCATATATGTAACTCACGGCGGGAGCTGCGGAATAAGCGGAGGCTGGCGAAGGGCGAGGTGACGATCTTGGCGTCGGGAATGGTTCCAAGGTCGATGTGATCGCAGTCGGCACTATACCTCTACATTTACCTACGGGATTATTTTTAAATATAAATAATTTTTATTTAGTGCCAAGTTTGAGCATGAACATTGTATCATGATCTCGTTTAATACGAGATGGCTACTCATTTAAATCCGAGAATAATGGTTGTTCTATTTATATGAGAGAAATGTTTTATGGTCATGCTCCGATGGTCAATGGTTTATTCTTAATGAATCTCGAACGTAATGTTACACATGTTCATAGTGTGAATACCAAAAGATGTAAAGTTGATAACGATAGTCCCACATACTTGTGGCACCGCCGCCTTGGTCACATTGGTGTCAAGCGCATGAAGAAGCTCCATGCTGATGGACTTTTAGAGTCTCTCGATTATGAATCATTTGACACATGCGAACCATGCCTCATGGGCAAGATGACCAAGACTTCGTTCTCCGGAACAATGGAGCGAGCAACCAACTTATTGGAAATCATACATACCGATGTGTGCAGTCCAATGAGTGTTGAGGCTCACGGAGGATATCGTTATGTTCTCACTCTCACTGATGACTTGAGTAGATATGGGTATGTATACTTGATGAAACACAAGTCCGAGACCTTTGAAAAGTTCAAGGAATTTCAGAATGAAGTAGAGAATCAACGTGGCGAAAGATAAAATTCTTACGATCGGATCGTGGAGGAGAATATTTAAGTCACGCAATTTGGTACACACTTAAGGAAATGTGGAATCGTTTCACAACTCACGCCGCCGAACACCTCAACAGAACGGTTCCGTCCGAACGTCGTGTCGCACTCTATTGGATATGGTGTGATCTATGATGTCTCTTCTTGATTTACCGCTATCATTTTGGGGATACGCTCTAGAGACAGCTACATTCACTTTAAATAGGGCACCGTCTAAATCCGTTGAGACGACACCGTATGAATTATGGTTTGGGAAGAAACCTAAGCTGTCATTTCTAAAAGTTTGGGGATGCGATGCTTATGTCAAGAAACTTCAACCTGAAAAGCTCGAACCCAAGTCGGAAAAATGCGTCTTCATAGGATACCCTAAGGAAACCATTGGGTATACCTTCTACCTTAGATCCGAAGGCAAGATCTTTGTTTCCAAGAACGGATCCTTTCTGGAAAAAGAGTTTCTCTCGAAAGGAGTAAGTGGGAGGAAAGTAGAACTTCGATGAAGTACTACCTCTTGAACCGGAAAGTAGTGCAGCTCAGAAAATGTTCCTGTGGTGCCTACACCGATCGGAGAGGAAATTAATGATGATGATCAAGGTACTTGGATCAAGTTGCTACCGAACTTCATAGGTCCACTAGGACACGCCCGCACTGCAGTGGTACGGCAACCCCTGTCACGGAAATCATGTTGTTAGACAACGGTGAACCTTGAACTATGAAGAAGAGATGGCGGGCCCAGATTCCAACAAATGGCTTGAAGCCATGCAATCCGAGATAGGATCCATGTATGAAAACAAAGTATGGACTTTGACAGACTTGCCCGATGATCGGCGAGCGATAGAAAACAAATGGATCTTTAACAAGAAGACGGACGCGGATGGTAATGTTACCATCTATAAAGCTCGACTTGTCGCTAAGGGTTATCGACAAGTTCAAGGGATTGACTACGATGATACTTTCTCTCCCGTAGCGAAGCTTAAGTCCGTCCGAATCATGTTAGCAATTGCCGCATACTATGATTATGAGATATGGCAGATGGACGTCAAAACGGCATTCCTTAACGGTTAACTTAAGGAAGAGTCAGTATATGATGCAGCCGGAAGGTTTTGTCGATCCTAAGAATGCTAACAAGGTATGCAAGCTCAGCGATCCATTTATGGGCTGGTGCAAGCATCTCGGAGTTGGAACATTCGCTTTGATGAGATGATCAAAGCGTTTGGGTTTATGCTTGGCACTTATGGAGAAGCCTACGTTTACAAGAAAGTGAGTGGGAGCTCAGTAGCATTTCTCATATTATATGTAGATGACATACTTGATGGGAAATGATATAGAACTCTTGGACAACATTAAGGCCTACTTGAATAAGAGTTTTTCAATGAAGGACCTTGGAGAAGCTGCTTACATATTAGGCATCAAAATCTATAGGGATAGATCGAGACGCCTCATAGGTCTTTCACAAAGCACATACCTTGATAAGATTTTGAAGAAGTTCAAAATGGATCAGTCCAAGAAAGGGTTCTTGCCTGTTTTGCAAGGTGTGAAATTGAGCTCGGTTCAATGCCCGACCACGGCAAAAGATAAAGAAGAGATGAGTGTCATCCCCTATTCCTCAGCCATAGGATCTATTATGTATGCCATGCTATGTACCAGACCTGATGTAAACCTTGCTGTAAGTTTGGTAGGAAGGTACCAAAGTAATCCCGGCAAGGAACACTGGACAGCGGTCAAGAATATCCTGAAGTACTCGTTTATGGAGGTGACGAAGAGCTCGTCGTAAAGGGTTACGTCGACGCTAGCTTCGACACGGTCTGAATGACTCAAAGTCACAAACCGGATACGTGTATATGTTGAATGGTGGAACAAGAAGTCGGTGCACCGCAAGGAGAGCGTCGTGGCGGGATCTACATGTGAAGCGGAGTACATGGCAGCCTCGGAGGCAGCACATGAAGCAATTTGGGTGAAGGAGTTCATCACCGACCTAGGAGTCATACCCAATGCGTCGGAGCCGATCAAACTCTTCTCAGACAACACTAGAGCTATTGCACTTGCCAAGGAGCCCAGGTTTCACAAGAAGACCAGGCACATCAAGCGTCGCTTCAACTCCATTCGTGAAAATGTTCAAGATGGGGACATAGAAATTTGCAAAGTGCATACGGATCTGAATGTCGCAGATCCGTTGACTAAACCTCTTCCACGGGCAAAAATTGATCTACACCGTAACTCTATGGGTGTTCGATTCATCACAATGTAACTAGATTATTGACTCTAGTGCAAGTGGGAGACTGTTGGAAATATGCCCTAGAGGCAATAATAAAAGTATTATTATTATATTTCCTTGTTCATGATAATTGTCTTTTATTCATGCTATAATTGTATTATCCGAAATCGTAATACACGTGTGAATACATAGACCACAATATGTCCCTAGTGAGCCTCTAGTTGACTAGCTCGTTGATCAACCGATAGTCATGGTTTCTGACTATGGACATTGGATGTCATTGATAATGGGATCACATCATTAGGAGAATGATGTGATGGACAAGACCCAATCCTAAGCTTAGCACAAGATCGTGTAGTTCGTTTTTGCTAGAGCTTTTCCAATGTCAAGTATCTTTTCCTTAGACCATGAGATCGTGTAACTCCCGGATACCGTAGGAGTGCTTTGGGTGTGCCAAACGTCACAACGTAACTGGGTGACTATAAAGGTGCACTACAGGTATCTCCGAAAGTGTCATTGGGTTGACACGGATCGAGGCTGGATTTGTCACTCCGTGTTACGGAGAGGTATCACCGGCCCACTTTCGGTAGTGCATCATCATAATGAGCTCAAAGTGACCAAGTGTGCCGTCACGGGATCATGCATTACGATCTGAGTAAAGTGACTTGCGATACGAGATTGAACGAGGTATTGGGATACCGACGATCGAATCTCGGGCAAGTAAAATACCGATTGACAAAGGGAATAGTATACGGGTTGTTTGAATCCTCGACATCGTGGTTCATCCGATGAGATCATCGAGGAGCATGTAGAGCCAACATGGGTATCCAGATCCGCTGTTGGTTATTGCCGAGAGCCGTCTCGGTCATGTTCAGATGTCTCCGAACCCGTAGGCTCTACACACTTAAGGTTCGGTGGCGCTAGGGTTGTATGAATATGAGTATGCAGCAAACCGAATGTTGTTCGAGTCCGGATGAGATCCGGGCGTCACTAGGAGTTCCGGAATGGTCCGGAGGTAAAGATTTATATATAGGAAGTCTTATTTTGGTCATGGGAAAAGTTTAGCACGTTATTGGTATTGTACCGGAGTGCCGAAGGGGTCCGGGGTCCACCGGGGGTCCACCTGCCCCGGGGCCACATGGGCTGTAGGGGTGCGCCTTGGCCTATATGGGCCAAGGGTACAAGCCCCAAGAGGCCCATGCTTTGTAGATAAGAGAGAGGGAGAGTCCTAAAGGGAAGGCACCTCAGGGGTGCCTTGGGAGGATGGACTCCTCCCCTCTTGGTCGCACCCCTTCCTTGGAGGAAGGGGCAAGGCTGCGCCCTCCCCTCTCTTGCACCTATATAAAGGGAGGGAGGGAGGGTGGCCGCACCAATAAGCCACAGCGCCTCCTCCTCCTGCAACACCTCCTCCTCCTCCCGTAGTTGCTTAGCGAAGCCTGCCGGAGTTCTGCACATCCACCACCACGCCGTCGTCTTTGCTGGATCATCATCAACCTCTCCTTTCCCTTGCTGGATCAAGAAGGAGGAGACGTCATCCGCTCCGTGCGTGTGTTGAGCAGCGGAGGTCTTTGTCCGTTCAGCACTAGGTCATCGGTGATCTGAATCGCGCGATGCGACTCCATCATCCCCGTTCCATTGAACGCTTCCGCACGCGATCTACAAGTGGTATGTAGATGCAGTCACTCTCCCATGACTCGTTGCTTAGATGAACTCATAGATGGATCTTGGTGAAACCGCAGGAAAAATTTTAATTTTCTGCAACGTTCCCCAACAAGAGGCTGAAGCGCAACCCGATGCAGTAATAGGTAAGTTTTTGGTTAAGTCATTTACTGCAATAGTTCTTTTTGATACTGGTGCATCACATTCATACATATCAAGGGGATTTGTGGATAAGTTTAAGCTGCCAACCCAAGCCCTTAGGTCACCCATGTTAGTAACCTCGCCAGGAGCAGAGTATATGGCTAGCCTATGGTGTGATCGGTTACCATTAAGGATTGGTAACTACCTGTTTCCCTCAGACCTAATAGTATTGGAGTCACAAGGAATGGATGTGATATTAGGCATGGATTGGTTATTGAAGTATGGAGGGAACATTGACTGCGCCAGTAAGTCGATTTTGCTTACCACCCCAGAAGGAAGAAGGATCAAGTATGTATCCCGGCATGTGCCGAATAGGACTCAAGTGAATTCCTTATCATGAGTTTTACAGGAGGAAGTGCCAGTGGTGAAGGATTTCCCGGATGTATTTCCAGAAGAGTTGCCCGGCATGCCACCGGATAGAGATATTGAGTTTTTTATCGAGCTTTTGCCAGGCACAGGGCCAATATCTAAGAGACCGTACAGGATGCCCACAAAGGATTTAGAGGAAATTAAGAAGCAGATTAAGGAGTTATTGGATAAAGGTTATATTCGCCCAAGTTCGTCACCTTGGGGATCACCAGTGCTTCTAGTGGAGAAGAAGGATGGATTGTTAAGGATGGTTGTTGATTATCGTGGATTGAATGAGGTGACGATCAAGAACAAGTACCCACAGCCGATGATCAATGATTTGTTTGACCAGCTGCAAGGAGCTAAGGTGTTCTCCAAGATCGATCTGCGATCAGGGTACCACCAGCTGAAGATTCGAGAGCAGGATATACCTAAGACAGCTTTTACCACAAGGTATGGTCTATATGAGTATACCGTTATGTCATTTGGTCTCACTAACGCACCTGCCTATTTTATGAACATGATGAACAAGATTTTTATGGAGTTTTTGGATAAGTTCTTCATGGTGTTCATTGATGATATTTTGGTCTACTCGAAGAATGAAGAGGAACATAAGGAGCATTTGCGTTTGGTACTTGGGAAGCTCAGAGTACACCAGTTATATGCCAAGTTCAGCAAGTGTGAGTTTTGGTTGAAGGAAGTTGGATTCCTCGGACATGTTATATCTGGAGAAGGAATAGCAGTGGACCCTACCAAGGTTGTCATTGTGACAAATTGGGAAGCACCCACGTCAGTTGGAGAGATCGGAGTTTTCTTGGACTCGCAGGATACTACCGGAGGTTCATTGAGAATTTCTCGAAGATTGCAAAGCCCATGACGGAGTTGTTGAAAAAGGACACCAAGTTCAAATGGGTGAGGAATGTGAGGCCGATTTTAGGAGTTGAAGAAAGCGGCTTGGTTACAGCTCTAGTGTTGATTCTTCCAGATCAACGCAAGGATTACAAGGTGTATTGCGACGCTTCTCGTCGAGGACTTGGAGCAGTGCTTATGCAGGAGGGAAGAGTTGTTTCATATGCCTCACGACAACTTAAACCCCATGAGTTGAATTATGCTACCCAGGAGTTGGAGTTAGCAGCAGTAGTGCATGCGTTGAAGACATGGAGACATTTTCTCATCGGAAACCATTGTGAGGTGTACACGGATCACAAGAGCTTGAAGTATATCTTCACGCAGAAGGAGTTGAATCTCAGGCAGAGGAGATGGTTGGAGCTCATTAAGGATTATGATATGAAGTTGCATTATCATCCCAGAAAGGCTAACGTAGTAGCCGATGCGTTGAGCCGCAAGAGTCATGTCAATACACTCATGACCGGAGAGTTACCCAAGGAGTTAGCAGAGGATCTTCGTGAGCTATGTTTGGAAATAGTTCTGAGAGGTTATGTAGCAGTATTGGAGATTCAGTCTACTTTGATGTATAAGATCCGAGAAGCTCAAAAGACAGAGAAGGAGATTGCCGAGATAAAGGAGAGGATGAGCAAAGGAAAATCTAAGGGATTTCGTGAGGATGAGCACGATACCCTATGGTTTGAGGACCGCGTTTATGTGCCTAATGATCCGGAGATCAGGAAGTTGATTCTGCAGGAGGCCCATGATTCGCCATATTCAATTCACCCAGGAAATACCAAGATGTATCTAGATTTGAAGGATAGATTCCGGTGGACCGGAATGAAGAAGGATATTGCGGAGTATGTAGCAGTTTGTGATGTATGTCAGAGAGTGAAGGCAGAACGTCAGAAGCCAGCGGGATTGTTACAGCCATTGCCGATACCCAAATGGAAGTGGGATAAACTAGGCATGGACTTTATCACGGGATTACCAAGGACTCGTTCCGGCTATGACTCGATATGGGTTGTAGTTGATCGTTTGACGAAGGTAGCTCATTTCGTCCCAGTGAAGACCACTTACACCTGTGCTAAGTTGGCAAAGATATACATGACCAGAATCGTATGTCTGCATGGAGTTCCGAGGACCATTTTATCAGATAGAGGAAACCCAGTTTACCTCAAAGTTTTGGAATCAGATGCATGAGACTTTGGGAACCAGGCTAGAGTTCAGTACAGATTTTCATCCGCGGACAGATGGACAGACTTGAGAGAGTCAATCAGATTCTGGAGGACATGTTGAGAGCTTGTGCACTAGACTATGGATCTAGTTGGGACGAAAATTTGCCTTATGCAGAGTTCTCTTACAACAACAGCTATCAAGCTAGTTTGAAGATGGCCCCTTTCGAAGCATTGTACGGAAGGAGGTGCAGGACACCATTGTTGTGGGATGAAGTTGGAGATCGTCAGTTGTTTGGACCAGATTTGATTAAAGAGTCCGAAGAGAAGGTTAGTGAGACGCGATAGACTCAAGATAGCCCATCTAAGCGGAAGAGCTATGCAGATTCTAAACGCATGAGGCAGTTTACGAAGTCGGAGCGAGTGTATCTTCGTATCACCACTCCGAGGAGTGAAGCGCTTTGGAGTTAAGGGAAAGTTAGCACCACGCTTTGTGGGACCAAACAAGGTTTTGGAACGTATGGGAGAAGTTTCTTACAAGTTGGAGTTGCCCGAAGGATTGTCAGGAGTTCACGATGTGTTCCACGTTTCTCAGTTGAAGAAGTGCCACGCAGAGATGGCTGGTATTCCTCTAAGAGATACTGATTACACCGGAAGCGATTCAGTTGGATACCGACTTGACCTACGAGGAGAAACTAGTCAAGATTCTTGAGTTTGCCAGCCGAGTCACATGCAGTAAGGTTATCAAGTTCTGCAAAGTTCAGTGGAGGCACCATACCGATGATGAAGCCACCTGGGAATGAGAGGACGACCTACAGAAAGATCGCCCTCACCTATTTTCTAGCCAACCCGAATCTCGAGGGCGAGATTCATCTTAAGGGGGGTAGGTTTGTAACATCCCAAATTTTCAGTTTGGAATGTTATGCATTAGATCATCATTGCATATCATATTTTATTGCATTTTGGCTTGATCCTAGAAATTCTACGCAACTCAAGGACCCACGGAGAGAGTTGGAGATTTCGTTATTTTCAAATTTGAGTTTTCTCAAATTTTGAAAAGAGGATCGTTTCATTTTTAATTATTTTCTCTTCAAATATTTCTTTTATGAAAATAAAAGAGAGGGGATAAAATGACTTCCCCAAAATAAAGAAATATTGGAGATTTAATATTAAAATCAAATAAGATTTTTATCCAGAGTTTCATTGCTATTTTATTTGAATTAGGAAAAATATGCGTTTTTTAAAATTTGCATTAGAGGCCCAAAAAATGTTCACCGTGTCCGCTATATTTTTAGAGGACGGGGAAAATTTATTTCAGGATTTTTGGAGTCCATTTAGTATTTATTTTCTATGTTTTTCTGCGCGGAATTATAAAAAAAACCGAACCGACCTAACCGGGCCGTGTCCGCCTGGGACTCCGACCCGGCCGACCTTTAAAGCCCGAGGAGCCCGAGCCCATGAACTCTAGCCCACGCCCGATCGCCGCGCCATGCAGCCTTGCCTCGCCGCCGTTGCCTCGTCGAACAGCGCCGCCGCCGACCCGCCAGAGGTAGCCGCCGCCACCGTCGGTTTTCGCGAGAAAACCGATCGTTTTTTTCAAAACCCTAGATCTCGTTTTTTTCAAATAGATCGGGTTTTTTCCAGTTTAGTTATTTAGCGAATGCCCGTTCATACGTTCGTTTTAACGAACGGTTTTCATCGGTTAACCACAGACAGCGAACGTTCGTTCGTTAGCCTATTCGTCAGTTTTCTTTTTCAGGGTTTTTTCACGATTATTTTCGGTCGCGATTTCTGCCCTAATTTTCGTTCTAGTATAACTTTTCGCTCGTTTATCAGAATCAAGCGATTCAAGCGCCTAGATCTTTGTCTCGAAGCCCTCTTTCTGTTTAACCAACTTGAACAAGATTTTGGTACTGTAAAATTTGACTTTAGTCCAGATTAGTAAACGGATCTGTTTCTTTCGCAGTTTGAGTTTCGTTGCTTCGTTTGATTTGATTCTTTTTGCAAACCGGAGTTCTTAAGTTGAACTTTCTGGTTAGATCTCTTATTTGAAGTTTTACCCGTGCTTATAGTTGAGTTCTTATTGTATACTTGTTTGTTTGCGATAGAGTACGCTTGGTCTGCGAGCGTGCTACTACGAGTCTCTAGGTTTTGCGGATCATCAGCAAGGCAAGTAACACTTTGATCATACCTCTTTACTACCCAGTTTTATTGCATTAGATCAATCCTCAAACAATTGCATGGTTGGGATCTGATTAAATTGTAGTTTTGGGAAGTAGATGAGGTAGTACCTATTCACCTGTTTATTACCAAACCCTTGTGAGTTACTTCTACGTTGCTTATATTGCTATGCTATGCTCGTAGACGTGGATTGGGTTTGAGTGTATTTCATGACAGATGTGAGTTTGTTAACTAATGGTTCAACTTAAGGTGACAACTTAAATTCACATCTGGGTGGATTTCTTGTGGGCATCTGGAGAATCCAGTGTTGTCCTGGGATATCCCGGAGGACCGTGTGATCATCCTACGGCACGCCACCCAGGCTCAAAGGGATCATAAGATTATTCATGCTAGAAACTTTTTAGGTGCGACCACAAGCTATTATGGGCTCTAGCATAGTTGAGTAAGTTGCGTGAAGCTCTTGAAGAGGTAGACTAGCAGATGACGTAGGTTGTAGGTGGTATGGTCTACCCAGAGTAGAGAGTTAATGCTTCAGAAAGACTGTGTCTCGAATCTCCGACCATGGATGTATTCGAGTCTTGTGAGGAAAAGTGTGCAAACCTCTGCAGAGTGTATAAATTAATCATGGTTAGCCGTGTCCCCGGTTATGGACATCTTGAGTATCTAGTTTTTGGATTATCATGTGGATCTCATCACTCTTAATATAAATTGATTGGGTTTAGTGATGATACTTAATTGGGATTGAGTTGGAGGAACCTCCTCAATGTTTAACAACTACCATGATAGTGAAATAAAATTTATTCCTTTGTTATGAAAAAAAATTGGCTTTTCGCAAAATATATTAACCACACAGCCTCCACCAGCCATATATGCATGTAGTAATAACATTTATTCTGTTCATTACTCTTTGTGTTACATTGCCAGCATAATCCATGTGCTGACCCGTTTCGGGCTGTAACGTATCGTATCATGTTGCAGACTTTTCAGACGACGAGTAAGGAGCCATAGGTCGTTGTCTTTCACTGAGTGATGCCGTTGGAGTTGATAGACTCACTTTATCTTCCAAGCCTTTCGCTGTTATCGATTTTAGATGGCCTTAGCCATATTTATTGTAATGAGTTCTCTTTTGAAACATTCGATGTAATAAGTGTGTAATTGCTACTCTATTATAAATCCTCAAATACTGTGCGTGTCAGCATTATCGATCCAGGGATGACACTGATGCGCAGAGATTAGACTGTTTGAGGTCTAATCGCTACACTCATCACTGATGGAGCCCGAAAATTTTTCTTTTCCAAACCATGCAGAAGAAATGTATGTGAATATAGACTTAACCTCATTGCCATTGTGTCGCGCCCTTTGTCTCGCAATGATTTTATGAACATTTTTATTTTCATATTTTAGAAAAACAGATTACAACACATATGTACACACTCACACCACCTACCAAAGGCTCGGACGGAGTTGCGGAGCTTTAAAACTAAAGCAGTCATCATGTACGCCTCACTATTAAAGGTAACACTGGATTTTAATGAAGAATAATCCGCATACGAAACACTAAAGCGCCAAGCCAATGACTTGATCCCTGGTGGGCTGTGCTTGGGGTACGACTACACTATCCACACACTGGTTGGTTCTTAGCATGAACAGTTTTATTCATGTAGATACACACAACTAATAGGTTCCATATATATCACCTGTCAAAGAAAAAACAAGGATATTCGGCAAATTAAGAACTGAAACACTCGGAGTGTAGATACACACAACTAATAGGTTCCATATATATTCACCTGTAAAAAAAAAAGGTTCCATATATTCTGTAGCTGCTAGCACCAGGTATTCGGCAAATTAAGAAGTGAAACACTCCGTTTCGAAAAAAAAAGAACTGAAACACTTGGAATAGGCATCACTGTGGTCAAATACGTACACCATATTGCTGATCGAGACAATCACACTATTAACTAATACACACGCACTGTTTCGGAGAAGAAAATCTTTAATCCTCTGCTTAATATATAAATCTATACATGATCTTTCCGTTAACAAATGGACAAATACCTTGTTAGAACATTTTACAACTTCTGAATCCCTAGTTCAACATCAGCATCTGCTAGCCAGCTACTGGTCAGATCTTATTCACACTCGCATAATAATTAACATACAGCTGGGTGAAGACATAAAGCAATCAATTAAATTAGTGCGAGAGTTAGCTTCTAGCACTAGTACATCATAGTATGAACTATGACTGGTGCTATTTGGAGTGTACAACCAGCCTCTTTGCGACCAACCGGATGCCAGCATTTTGCTGGTAGTCATATATTTCCAGCGAGAAGAACGCATCCAGCCTGTTCCCCCGAACAAACAGGATGTCCAGTTCCGCGGCATCTACCTTGCTAAAAGCAAGCTTCTGAACGTTGCCGCTGGGCTCTCTCTGGTATATGTCTGTCGAGTAGGGTGAACCACCGCTGCTGGCAGTGGTAGGGATGCTGCAAAAGCAATTCGACATTACAAATCAGACAAGTGAGGCAGCAAATCAGAGACCAGAGATGGAAAGGGGAATAGGGCTCACTTGAGGCGAACGGTTGGACGATTCACATAACCGTACTTCTTTATCAGGGGTCTCCACTCGGAAGTGGTACCAGACTCTTGTAAAAATCTCTGGGCCTGATTATCACAGAATTCTAGAACTTTGCTTAGATTCTCAGGAATATCAACCACCATGTTCAACTTTGGACGACCTGCAGTGTCTAGGAACTTTGTACCAACTCCAAACTGGACTTTCAAGCCAGCGCAGCAAAGGTGTAGTGGACTATCTTTGTGCTTGATCAATGTTCTCCGATTAAATTGGTAAGAAGGGGTAGTAAAAATCTTGATGCACTCAGTTGATACATCATCTGGCTCGAGGAACCCAGAATGACCACTGAAACTCGCATCCATCTGCACAGAAGCATCTAATTTCATCTCCTCCATGTGGGATATCAAGTCACTGGATTCCCCGTTCATTGCAGGATCAACTGATTCTTGATTATCTTGATCTGTAGTCAAACCATTGACTTGAGAAACAGTACGTTGTCGTTTCGAAGAATCAGGTGATGTGTTTGCTTCAAGATTCTTCACCTCAGGAGAAGTAGCTCCATCAATTTTGCTTCTTGTAATTGCACCCACAAGGTTCTCAACAATAAGCACTTCCGGAAAACTTGCCTCCTGTTAGCAGGATTTCAGGATTTTAGTCAATTGATTATCTTGAAACATCAAATAGATCAATGGAGTCTAGAAACATGTCATAAATAGGATGCTTCATCGGTTCTTTATTCTCCTAGTTGGTACTCCCTCTGTCCCTATCACAACATGGCACACACGTATTTCGAGGTTCAACTTTGACCATCATTTGACCAACAAAACGTGTGCTATGTCAAAAAAATTATACCATCGAATCCGTACAAAAGCGTAGTTTCAAATGATACAGTTTTTGTAAATATGATTAATATATTATTGATGAAAATGATGGTCAAAGTTTAATCATGGAAAACAAGGGAGTACTATTTATATCCGTACTTCAAGATCTTGAAGTACAATGATGGTTTTCTTTGTTTTGCAGAAAAATAACAACTGCAATCATCAAAACAGGGAACATATTAAGAAAATGAAAGATGTGTTATACGTTGATGATGCTCCTGCCATTGATACAAGGTCTATATTGCAATAGTTAAATCTCAACAGTCCGTTGAAGCTACTCCAGATGACCAATGCATGAAAAAATGGCAGGAAAAACCACCATAGTAATTTCAGGGAAACAAAAGTAGCAGAAGGTAACCATCCAGCTACTACAAAAAAATTGTATAAATGTTTCATGAAGGCCATCTGAATAATAGGCAGTTAAGCAATCATACCAGGAACAACACTGTAGCACAATATTTGAGAACTTCAAGGTTCATCCTGACATCATCCAGGCTCCTGTAGATAGATTTCAAAGCAATTTAGTACAAGATCATTCACTACAGTTTCATGTAAGAAATAAAAAAATCACAGGAAATAATAATATCAACTTGTAACTATTACTTGGTAGTTAATGATATTTTCTTGCAGAAGGGAATGCAAATCAAACTTGATAAGAAACTGAGCAAACGTTGGGCACAATCATAAGCGCACTGAGCAACATATGTAATTCACATGAACCAAGATAGCTGTTTGCAACAATCAATTTGTACTAAGAGTCTAAGAGTAACAATTGATGGACTGGGCGACATATAACTGTGACATCTCTTGAACTCCACATGTTGTACCTATAAAGAAGAATCATGTAATAGTCTTTGACTTTTAGAAGATACTGATTTTCAGATGAGACACCTAAGATGGGATGGGGCAAAATCCAGGTTGGATTGGATCTGGGTATACTAAGTGACATGATGCTGCCGAGACATATAATGGGCTGGGTCACATATAATTGTGACATCTCCTCTGCTCAGCATGATACATCTGTAAATAAGAATCATCATAGACCATGTAATAGTTTATTAGGAGAAACTAATTTTCAGACAAGCATCTAATATGGGAAGGGACGAAAATCAGGGGTGGATATGATCTGGGTATCCTAAGTTACATCATGCTGCAAGACATATTAGATAGTTAGGAAATCAAACGAGGCATCGTGCAACAAAATTTCTTGTATCACACTATCCCGACATCCCAAGTAGCAGCATGCAAGATATGCTAATCTGAGCAACATGACAAGGTCAAAGAACAATGGATAGCAACCTAGCAAGGCATGTTCCAGGAAGTGAAGTGAAGTGATACTAAGTGGGCAAAGGTGATAATTAGTTGCAACAAAGCATTCAGAATTCAGACGAAATTATAACTTCTGGATTAATGTAACATCTACCTGTGCTTTTGCCTCCCTAGACCGAAGTAATTTGCCAAGCTTGCCATCTGTGGATACAATAGACAAGATAAGAACATACGAATATTCCTTGTTGCAATAAGGAACTGTCCTGAAAACTTTCAGTAAAGCTGGAAAGGCCATATGTTTTTCAGCTTGAGTGAAAACTCAATTGTCCATATGATTAATCCTCATCTAAATCGAAACCTCCTTCTACAAACTATAAGTGACTCTACATCAACACAAGCTTGTGTACCTTCATGTCTCCTGCTCTCCTCCCAAACCGCTGGGTAAGCAGAGGTAGTGTGTCGATCATCCCTTTCGGCTCCGGAGGTGTCCGGCCAATCTCGATGAACGCTTCCCTTATTCTTGGCACATCAAACCTCACGATGTTGTGCCCGGCCCAAACCCTCCCTGTACGAAATTGGCAAGATTGTTGTCGTGAGAACTTACACAGAGAACAGCTTAAAAAGCAGGCATTCAGGTTCAGACCTAAACAAAGATGATGCTTCTAACTTCCCCTAGCGTGGATTTCATTTCTGTATGATCCTACAACAATTATATGGAAAACTAATCACCAATGTCTGCACGGATGTTCGGTTCCTGAGAATATGCACGCATTTCTACCAACAACCTTGCATCTGAGAAAGGTTATAGAGGTCTTCAGTTACAAGCCATAGGCAGCAAGAACTGCAACCTCATTCACTAGTCATAAATTAAAAAATGTCTAACTGCATAAGAAGCCACCATTGCTAACTGGCTCCTACAACACTCCACGAATTCACATACACACACTACTGTAGAATATGCACGCATATCTACTGACAACCTTGCATCTGAGAAAGGTTAGAGAGGTCTTCAGTTACAAGCCATAGGCAGCAAGAACTGCACCCTTCATTCACTAGTCATAAATTAAAAAATGTCTAACTGCATAAGAAGCCACCATTGCTAACTGGCTCCTGCAACACTCCACGAATTCACATACACACACTACTGTAGAATATGCACGCATATCTACCGACAACCTTGCATCTGAGAAAGGTTAGAGAGGTCTTCAGTTACAAGCCATAGGCAGCAAGAACTGCACCCTTCATTCACTAGTCATAAATTAAAAATGTCTAACTGCATAAGAAGCCACCATTGCTAACTGGCTCCTGCAACACTCCACGAATTCACATACACACACTACTGTAGAATATGCACGCATATCTACCGACAACCTTGCATCTGAGAAAGGTTAGAGAGGTCTTCAGTTACAAGCCATAGGCAGCAAGAACTGCACCCTTCATTCACTAGTCATAAATTAAAAATGTCTAACTGCATAAGAAGCCACCATTGCTAACTGGCTCCTGCAACACTCCACGAATTCACATACACACACTACTGTAGAATATGCACGCATATCTACGGACAACCTTGCATCTGAGAAAGGTTAGAGAGGTCTTCAGTTACAAGCCATAGGCAGCAAGAACTGCACCCTTCATTCACTAGTCATAAATTAAAGAATTGTCTAACTGCATAAAAAGTAGCAACATTTATGGCACTAAATTAGTATCACTAGATTCATTTTGAAATGTAGTTTCATAATATACCAATTTGATGTCATAGCTACTACTCTTTTCTATAAAGTTGGTCAAATTTTTAGAACCTAGGCTTAGGATAAAAGGTAGAAGTATACTTATTCGCGGATGGAGGGAGTAGAAGCCAGGAACCAGCTTCCGGTGCTGAAACAAACAAACAAAAACTAGATGGCGCGGGGCGCTCACCGTGCAGGAGGTCGTAGACCTTGTCGGCGACGTCGCGGAAGCACGGCGCGGCAGCGACGGCGTCGCGCGTGATGCCGTTGCAGCGCACGGAGGCGGCGGAGACGACGCCGAGGTCGGCGGGGCGCACGAGCGTGGCGTAGCAGGCGACCTCGACGAGGCGGCGCGGGCACACCAGGATGGCCCCGAACTCGAGCAGCGCGTAGCCCTGCCCGGCCCGCTGCGGCACGGACGTCTCCAGGTCGAAGAAGGCGATCTCGGCGCCCCCCGCCTGCGGCCCCGCCGTCGACCCCTCCTCCACCCCAGCTGCAGCCACAGACGCCGTCTCCATTTGGGACCCTTCGGTAGATGCCAACTTTCCAAGGGAAGGAAGGGCAGGGGCAGGTGGTTGATGGAGGCGGCCTCGGGTGGGCAAGCGCCCGATAAATAGGAGGCGGCGGCGGCAGCTCGGGCGAGGGCTTGCGTGGGAGGTGGGGGTGGAAGGAAGGTGGCGTGACGGGAGCGGCGGCGATGGGGCTGAGGAGGAGAGGTGTTGGAGGAAGAAATGCCGCGGTGGCGGTGCCGTGGAGGTGGGGGACGGGATAAGAGTTCGGGTTGGATTTGGGTTTGCTCAAGCAAAACCAAAGTCTTCCTTCCTTTTTTTTCTTTTTTCTTTTTGCGGGAAAGAGTGCTGGTTACTTGTTGGACGGGAAAAGTTACGTAAACTTAAATTTGTTTTCTCCTCTGATAAATCTACTGTGCCACTCTGGGTTATTGGAGGAAAATAAATAAACCAGTATAAATTCATATTTGTTTTCTCTATTACCTAAAAGAAACGAAGCATTCCGTTTTTCCTCTTACGTCGCTTGCGATCGTCGTGCCTTGTTCGCTCGCCCCTCTAGACGCATATGGGCCAAGCCCCGCAAAAGCCCACATCGATCTGGCTAGGTAGGTTAGCGTCAGCTCCAACCCACCTCTCCACATCGCTCCTCAGCCGCCTTCGTCTTTCGTCGCTCGACCCTCCGCCATTGCCGCTCCTCGGCCGACCACACGCCTTGCACTTGCCGCCGGCTCTTTGGTCCGCCGAGGCCCTATCGCCCTTAGCCCACATCGTGTTGATCTCTTCGATCTGGCTGCGTATACCGACCTTCTTGGCATCGCGTTATCCACGTCGACCTCACCTTCTAAAAGCGGCGACGTGTCCTTCTCGTTGCTCCAGCGACAATTGCTCCATCACGGTGCGCAAGATCGGCGAGTTGTGGCTGGGACTACATGAGGCGCCCATGAAGAAGCAACGGAACTGGTTGGAGATGCGGCACCGGCCGAACAAGATCCATTGGTAATTGATTAATTAGTAACTGATATAATCAGATGATTTCTTGACAATTGGTTCGGAGGCTGCATGGTGTTTCTTAGATGCCTTTTTCCCCTGTCATCAAAAGAATAGAGTGCCATATCATGATACAAATTCATTCAAACTCTTGTGTTTGTACTCAATTTGATTTTTATTTATGCGTGATTAATTGTTACTGTTATGTTTGGTCATGCAGATTGCACGGAGAAACTCATGCAGATTGCTAGCTAGGAAACCATGGCCGTCATGAAAGCGAGGAAAGCAATCAAGAGATCAACTTCCGCCGACGCCGACACCGACGCCAGAGCCGGAGCCAGCAACTTCATGTCCATGGCGCCTCCGCCCAGTCCCGGCGGGTTTAACGAACTCAAGCTGCCGTCGCCGCTGCCTCCCGACATCTACTTCAACCCGACAAATGCGGATAGTATGGGGTTCCTCAACCGGTGGATCGCCGGCGACGACAAGATGTCGGACACGCGGGGGTTCATCTTCCACGCCGACATGTACGCCAATGGTCCCTATGCGTTGCAGCAGCTTCACATGCCGGCCAGCGCCCGCGCGGGCTAGCACACTTGGTGGTTCCTCGCCGAGTCCAAGTTCCAGAGCCCGTGCGTGGCGACCAAGAACAAGCGCGCCGACCGCAGCGTCCAGACCGGCGGGTACTGGCGGCTGGAGCATACCAATGAGGAGCTTCCCGAAGAGCGAGGGCTTAAGAATAGCTTCGGGTTCTACTGCGTCTCATCCCCATCCTAGAAGCGCAAGGCGCCGTGGCTCATGTAGGAGTTCACCAAATGACGAGGATAGGGGCGCCAAAGTGCGTGCTGCGCTCCACAAGATATACGTCACGCCGTGCCAGCGACGAGGGCCCGAGGAGTCTACGGAGGATCGGCGTGGCGGGCATCAAGAAGCTGTCGGCGGACTATTTCACCGCTACCACCACATTGCTGCCCGGTGTGTCCGTGTTCTCCGGCAAGAGCAAGATGAGTGACACGGGCATCGAATCGCCGCCTTCGCTCCCTGCCTCTTCCTCATTACGGCGGCGCGCGACGGCCAAAACTTCATGAAGGTATTTGAATGTGGAATGGATTAATTGCATAACCATGTGTCTTCTGTAGCATATTGCTTAGATGTGAGGAGCAGTAACAGGCCTTCGTTGCCTTACGTCCTCCCTTTCCTCTAGCCTCCTCGAGTCCATTGGCTGGAGTCCACATGACCAGCTTCCCCCCTTCGTGTGGGCGAGGCAAGGAGATGAACAGATCCGGCAAGCGCTTGCAGAGAACGAGGCCAACGTTGTCGCTGCCAGCGGAGTCCATGCCATCGTCTACCTCATCTTGTCTTTCTGATGCAGCAAAACAAATCACGCTTTCGGTTCATTTCTGTACCCATGCTTTTGTTCCAGTCATTTTTGGTTCCCAGGTTGATTCACTTTCCTATAGCTTCTACATTTGTATCATTTATTTCTGAAGTAATAGAGTAGGTTTTAGATTATGTTTTTTTAATGAATCTCTACTCCTAATAGAGCAGTTGGTGAATAGTCCGCCGGTTATTTTTTGCTGGTTTTATTTCGTCTACCCTCTCACCACCCCTTCCCATCGCTGGTTTTTTTTCGTCTCTCCTCCCACCACCCCCTCCCATCGCTGGTTTTTTTTTCGTCTCTCCTCCCACCACCCCCTCCCATCGGTTTTTCTATTTTCTCGTATGGCCGGCAATACCCAACATATTTATGGTAATCAATCACAATTAATCCACGTATAGTAATAAATCAATTCAGGTATAGTAAGGCCATAACTCAGGAATTTTGAATATGATAATTATATGGTAATAAATTTAAATTACCCCAAAGGCTATCAATCCAGATATGGTAAGGCCATAACTCGGGAAATATCGAATATGGTAATAAATTTAAATTACCTCCAGGTATGATAAGGCTATCAATCCAGGTAAAAATGCCATCTCGCACATCAGGAAAAAAACATACGACCCGACTCCCCTCGATCTATTTGCTAGGTCGACCATGGAGCACGCCGCTGCTGCCAACGTGGAGCCCTTCACCGCCGCCGAGATCCGAGATCGCCGCCGCAGAGGTCCGAGATCGCCATCCCTTTCCGTTTCTGGTTCGCTGGAATATCTCCCTTTTCCCCATCTCCCTCTCGCGCGTCATTGCTGCCACCGCCCACTACTGGCCGCCTCCGTCGGATAGATCACCGGCGCCGGGAGGCTGCGAGGTCGTCGGCGCAGCGTCGGGTGGCTCTCCCGATCCAGGGATCGAGCGCCTGGGGCAGGAGGCGTCTACGGGATGCGCACGTGGGAGCTGGGACGTTCGCCTAGCCATGGGATCTGGGATCCGGCGGTCGTCCACTGCTTGCATGTGACTGTTGACAGGGAAGAACAAGGATTCGTGTAAGGAGGGGAGAACCCGTGGCACGGTGATGTACGTCCGACCGTTCGTATGGTGCGTGCATTTTGTTCAAGGCCGACCATTTTACAATTTGGCAGCCGAACAAATTCGCCAGCCGTGTATTCACACCCCTGGTCTCATCTCTCATCGCTTCTTGGTGGCTCCGTGGAATGCATGAAGCTGCTCACTGAGGTGCTACAATACTTTATCTTCTACTAATTGATCTCCAAGTTCCCGTTGATTGCATAAATCGTACTAGGTATTTGCATTGTCGCGACGTGACGGTTATTTTTGAAGTAGCACTCGCAATGCTTGGATCGCTAGAGTTCCATAGAATTTCCACATGAATTAGCATATTGATTTCTCGCGTGGAAATGTTACCTAGGGTGGGGCTAATGTTGATGCCGGTGGATTCAGTGGAGTGATCCCACTGTTGTTAGCGTGCAGCCGCCGTGGCAACATCGGATTCTTCAAGTGCTTGTAGAAGGCTGGAGCAGATCCAAACGTTCCTGACCAAGTGATCGTACTGAATCCCCTTTCCTGCCATATTTCATACTCTTCAAGTACATATAGTATGACCTACACTTTAATACTTAGCCTCGAACAAGAATGTTCTCCAGAAACTCATGCTTTCTGTACTCTGAAACAACTTGGTAGGCTGCCTATAGAAATTTCCACGGTCCAAGTTGGAAAGAAACTCATTCAACTTGTGTTTCTCGTGACTCGATGCCTTCCAAACATGTTTGGCTGGAGTGTTGCCTTACTCTTCTTCCCGCACCTAACGCTCTCATGCGCGCCCAGACCGCATAGATGCCGGTGTAACCTTGCTGGCTCTTGAATATGTGTTCTTTTTAGTTTCCTTCTTGACGTGTTCTCTCAACAACGTTCTGGTGATTGATCTGTTTCCTTATTGACAGTCACCTCTGCCTGTTTGCCGGTTTTAGTTTCCTTCAATCTATTCTGTTTTGAGCGATGTTGATTGACTAGAGCCGTCGGAAGGTTATCACCATCGTTTGGTTAAGAAGCTTGTGTACTATTTGTAAATTATTAAAGCTTTGCGCTGAAATGCAGGCCAAGATTGATGAGTTGAAGGCCAGAACAAACTACTACAATACCCAACAAATTATACAGGTGCATTTCCCTATAAATTTACAATAACATGACCGGACAGACATGCTTTATGCAGAATTGTACTGGTTAGTAGTTAGTGTATGGTTCTCCAAATCAATTTATTTGAATTATTGGCTATCTTTCCCTTTTGTTTGTTCAAGGCTGTAAGTTGTCTCCTGATGCATGGTCCTACCATCCAATACAAATTTGAAATTTATTATATTGTTTCATTCATGGACAATGGATTTGGTTTGCTTCTACTTATGTGCTAGATGGATTATAACACGGTTAGACTATCTGACCTTCTCAATGTTAAGGCTTTGTAAGCATGATGGGTATTTTTGCTAATTTTTTTTAGCTAAAACATAGTGGATGGACAAAATCAAACTCTAAATTTGTTGTACTAATTAATGTGTTGTATTTCGCATTCTCTAGACATGCTCTAGCCATATTGGTTCTGTCATTTTGATTAATTAGTGGTAGATACATATAGTTAAACTGAATAATCAGCTTATTCATTTGATTTTGCTATCTTGTTTGTGCCACAGGAAAATACATGTACTGCTCATACACTTGCTGATTGCTTCTTTAAAATAACATAAACTGAATTGGCTTTGCCCTTATCTCGATTAATGAAAGGGTACTGCTTATTCTTTTTGTACGTTACAATTGTTATCCTTTATTGAAGTGTTTAAAGGGTAATTGATATAATTTTTGATATGTTCCAAGTATGGTAAGAAAATCATGTGATGTGTCAACCTTACTGATGTAACGCCACTGGCAATGTTAGAACAGTGCCAGTTTATTTTGATGTTAGTTTTGCATCAGACAGATTCCTTTCTAGAAGACCCTGCTGTAACAGAAATATTTAAATAATATGGTAATAAGCAGGCAAATTACATAGATATTTGGGTGTACACTTGTAGTATTAAAATCCAAATCCTTGATGGATTTATGTAGAAGGTGGGCTAGGTGGGGAGGTGTGTGGCATGGGTTCCTCCTTATTTTAAAATATAATCACTCCTCCTTATTTTGAAATTCTATTCCACAAGATAGTTCTTGCTCATAGAGATGCTTTGCATGGATTCGTTAAAAAACAGAGAACGTGTCAAGTTACTGCTTTGAAAATGGGAGACAATGTTCAGTTCTAGCTTTGACATTTGTGATATCCAATTATACTCTATGTTGTGGCAAGATGCCCACTTACTACACCAATTCTCATTGGAAATAGTACTCTTTTGTATTTGGGACCAATTTCAGTGGTGACTTAATAACCGATTTTGTAGTTTCTGCTTTAGGTTGTGATGATGTAGACTACCAGTGCTGCTGATTGTATAAAAACGTGCAAAATGGAGGATAATTTATTTTAATTCTGCAAGCACTTTCTTGTTGACAAGGAGGTATCGGATGGTTCATGATCAGAAACAAGGCGGAGTGGAGGCTCACAAGGCCCATCAAGAGGCTCGAGTCTCTAAAGATTACGGAAGTGGAGCACCGAGTCGCTCTCTTCCAACTGCAATGGTTGTTCTGCCAATGGTGAGTCTGAGATGTAGGGAGGAATGGTCCTGCAGGCTCATTCAGCACGGTCGATTCTGTGTGCTCCGGCCCTTGCTCCAGCAACGAGGACCACACCTCTGTGTCTTCATGTCCGTCCTCTCATCCAGCCACCGATATCTGCCTCAAGCCACTTGGTCACCCTATCTGTAAGTTTAGTGCTTCTTCTGCCTCATGCATATCCATCTCACGGACGGAGGAATAAGGCAGGGAGGAGGCTCATGAGGGCCATAAATGAGGCTTGAGTCTCTAAAGATTATGGATGTGGAGCACCGGGTCACTCTCCTCCAACTACAATGGTTGTTCCGCCAACAGGGGCAGAGATGTAGGTAACTAACGATGATGCAGGCTCGTTGAAGATTTGTGCTCCTTGCAAAAATGCTGCAGATTTATTTTCTTGATGGAAGAAAAATAATTGAGCAACCTCAGAGATGTGCTGCCTGCTTGCCTTTGGCTGTAGAACAATGGATATGTAGGCGCGTCAAACAAATAAAATCACACATACATTCCACAGGGAGGAAATAGGCAGAGCTGACCTGAGGAGTAAATTGTGCTGCCTTTTATGGTGGTTTTAACCAGTTGAAGGGTTTACTCCAAACTGGTGCTGATCCGAAGAACACCGAGTTGACGAGGCGACCTTCTTTGGTACGGACTGCTTATACATTACACTTCTGTTGTATATTTTACTGTATGTTTTACTTTGATCCGAAGAACACTGAGTTGAAGGGTTTACTGTATGTTTTACTAAGTATTTCTATCAAATGTAGCGTTTGTATCCAATGTTCTATTGCGCTTTTGTTCTGTCCAAATGTATTGGCTCTTCCATCTTCAACAATATTTTGATGTGATCTTATGCCAAAAAAGTTAATGTGATCTATTTCTGTACTAATATTAATTTAACCTTTGGCTTGTCGGTGAAAACAGTGGGCACGAAGCGCCATGGGGGAGCTTGGTAGAGTGCATAGTTGCACATTAGTACTTCTACACGGAAACACAAACTGCTCTAGCCATACATGAGGAGGATAATTGCATGATTGTTCATAGCTCAATCCAGTACACTGAGGAAACCGAAATTCATATTGCGAATGTCTCGGTTTACCTTGTCACAATGTTCATGTTATCACTAGAAGAATTGGCACTGACGTTGGTGGATAAATTTTTAGATCATCACCGGTAAGTTACAACTTTTGTAATCCTGCAGACTAGGTATTTTTTTTGTCAGTCTATGCTTAACACTTTTTGTGAAGTACAAATGGTAAAGCAGTTAAGTGTCGTTGCATGTTTATTTCTACCAACTAACATTTGCTTTAAAATGGATGTTGTCATCCTGAAATTGACTGTCCTTCACATAAAGCTAAGAACATAAAACATAGACGCATGGGTTATAAGCACACACATATCATGTGCTTCTCTCTTACTGTTGGGTACTCCTCGTCACTTTGCTTCCATGGCTATTGTCCAACGCATGGGTTACAAAAGTTTCATCGAGCGAGGTGATCATCAGGTTTCGTTGATTGTGGCAAGCGATCGTTGATAAATACAACAAAGGTCATCGGGTACGGCAGACATTGTTCGGTTGAGAAGGCCTGGGCATGGGACATCAGTAGCGACCCACACACTGGCGTAAGGATGTGACGATGGGGACATCAAGTGCAGCTGTACCAGCCAAAAGACCTCACCCCATTTCTCCAAACTGTGAGTATTGTTATTCGATGAATTGCCTTCAAGAGCCTCATGGTCAACTGCATATGTCCTTTGTGTCTGCAACTGTGTACTTGCAGTCTGAAATTCATCACGAATTAGGCTTTAGGAGAAAATATTTCCTTGAGAATTTAATAGATAAATGATAGAATTCAGTGCTACTAAGAAAGGATATGTTACTTTTAGAGCTTTGTGTTTGCCTGCTTATGTGAACCGATACCTACTACCTAGAAATTCAACAGTCGAGATCTAATGTAGATGGTTATGCTTTACATGAAGGTAGTAATTGAGGATCTCAAAAGAGAATATCGCAAAAATTTGTGACAACGCTGGGCCAAAAAGCTAAAGAAGAAAAACCTGTACATTCTCTTGGTTTGCCGATTCCAAGCTGACTGAAAAAATATATTTTTCCGTTACTAATTCATGTACTGTTAGAAGTAATGTTACTAGAAATTTTGCACAACCATCATGATTTGGGCACTGTTCACAGGTCGCTTGAATTCAATGAGTACATTGGTCGGTGAAAAAATGATAACAGTGTTTCCTTCATACTGATTATGTTTTTCTATATTTGTGTTCTCGAAAAAAAATTATGTTTATCTATATTTCTACTTCATCCGAATCGAATCCTAGAGTTGTATGACTGTAAAAAATATTCTTCGATCCATTTGAGCAATAAACTTCCCATCCTGCTATTCTTTCTACAGGGCATGCTATTCTTAAGATGTTCCCATTCAGAATTGACATGCGGCCATCTTCTCTCTACTGTTACTCAAGGTATGTTGAAAATATAGAGTTGTACATTATCCATTGGTTTTAGTTGGGTGATAACGGCCGGAGTTCATTTTTATTTTTTGTTTACATGTCCTTAATGAATCTTTTATTTGCCTTGGTTACCTTCCAATGCATAAACAGTGCCCAACCTGATGGTTGTATTGTCTGTCATCTTTCTTCTATCAAACAAATATAAATCTGAAATCACACATAGAGTGGAGGGCTACAATACCAGCGGTGTGTCAGTCCATGCCCTGCATTAAAATTGTCTGGCGGTCTTTGTTTTACTATCGCGTCAGTGTAAAGCACAACCCCGCACCTCTATTTTCAGTGAGACCAACTATCTAGAATCCTCTCTCCATCTTA
This sequence comes from Aegilops bicornis, assembly GCA_021605145.1. Taxonomy (NCBI): domain Eukaryota; kingdom Viridiplantae; phylum Streptophyta; class Magnoliopsida; order Poales; family Poaceae; genus Aegilops; species Aegilops bicornis. The sequence goes on along the minus strand of CM038673.1, from coordinate 168,791,421 downwards.
AATCCGTTAATATGATTTTTTTTCTTAAAATCCTTTGTTTGATGTAGATATTGAAATTGACATTGCCAAACTTGTAATATGAAAATAACGCTTAACTATTGGACCTTTCTTTCAACTTAACTTTGATGGCCTCCACTTAGTATAGTTTTTGTTAGCTTGTTCATTTCTTGATTTGTGCTTGACATCACTGGTGCATGTGGGAATGCCCTACAGACTGATGGACATGAATCATAGGAACTGTCGAAGCATGAAGGGAACAACAAGATGAACTGGCTTTTATCGGCATTCTTGTGTACATTGAAGATTTTGGGGCATTTGGTTGCATCTGAACTGTCTCTATTTGAACCTTAGATTGATGAGTGATTTGTTGCATTCTTCACTTGCACAACCTATCTCTATTTGAACTAACTGTGTTGTTCAATGGTCTGCTTAAATTCAGTTGTGGAAAGGAATCGCAGCAGGCTTAGGGTATCATGGAACAAAGAATTATTGTTAATGAAAAGCTATTTTAACTCTGACCAGTAGCCGACATTACTGCAAGTGCTTGCGGAGGCACAAGGTCTATTTAAATGGGATCCTTCTTTGGTCTCGTAACATGAAAGGTGAAAGTTTGCAAGTGAATTCTATAGTATTGTGTTTTAAATCTCTACTTGTAAGTTCAAACGAGTGTCCTAATTTATCAATGTAGTAATTAAATCATTCGTGCTATATGTACTCCATTTTTATATTTAACTTACTCGGTTTACCTAAGCTGGAAGTTTTGTTAATTTTCTCATGTGTGGATTTGCTATGTTTGTTTTATTGAACAATTTCTTGCAAAAAATCTTAGATTGTGGAGGCGGAGATAGTATAGTTGTTGGAGTTTTTATGTTGATTCAATTGATGGTCGTGTGTATGTACAGATTCATAAAATGGTTGAATTTTATTTATATTAATTCAATGCATAGAAAATAAAATAGTACTCCCTATGTAAATAAATATAAGAGCGTTTAGATCATTACTTCAATGATATAAATGCTCTTATATTTCATTATTGGGATACTACACTCAAAGAAAGATCACTAGCATTTTTGTTTAGAGGGAACAATCAAAAGTGGACAAAATTGCATCATTTTTCTTCTGGCCATTTGCTTCCAAAATTTGAGATGAACTTTAGTAATTGAACTGGCATGATATGTATCAATTCTAACGAGCCATTTGTCTATTTCGCGGGATTGCGATTCATCCTTGCACATTGGGATTGGGAGGATATATATATGGTAAAGAGCTCGTACTGTTCATACATTAAATTTTGGAGAGCACGTTGGTTCTCCGTTTGATATCCAAACATGTCCATACTTATGAGGGAGAGAAATGAACTTCGACTTTGGATTCATATAATATGCATTGTAGCCCGTGGCAATGCACGGGCATTATACTAGTTTCAGTATATGAACGGGTTGTATAGTATCTATAGTTAATACTGTCCACCATAATTTACACTTTTCATTTGATAATGGAAATAATTGTAGGGAATAGCAAAGCATAAGCTCAAATGATTTGGTTATTTAACTGGGTTTTCAGTTTTCTCATAGACATCTACAGATTTGGACCAACAAGACATGATGCTCGGCGGGTTATTTAACTATGGTCTTTCTTCTTCATTATTAATTCGTCAGCTCTGCTGCTGGGAGCCGCGGACCTCATTGGAAAGGAAATAACTTGTAGAGGGTGTATAAGGAGATGCCAATGGAAAAGAGATGAGTTGAGTTTGTGTTTGGAGATCTCAATGAAAAAGAAATGGAGAGTGTAGAGTGGTAAGAGGAGGAATCGAGCCAGTCCTATTTTATTTTATTTTGAGCTTGGAGCCAGTCCTATATTTGTCACAAGACGTGATGGACATTTGCTTGATGCCCATCCCTAAAAGGAAAATAAAAATATTCGATTGATGCATTCAGTTTTTTTATGGGGCTGAAAGAGTCTTGTTAGGGTGCACGTTCATTATAATAGAGGTGGAATTTTAATATAATCACCACAAAGCTATATTATTATCCGGTGTAACTTTTCTCAATATATTTTGTATCCCGTAGCACGAACGGGCATTCACCTATAATAATATTAGAAAGTCAAGAATGTTGCCCTAAAGATATAGGTTAAACACATTCAGCATATACCCCGTTACAATGCACGGGTAACTAAATCATGGGTACAAACTGATAAACATTTATATTCATATTCATATGGACATGCAATAACAAACTAACATATTAGAATATTTATATCCCGTTGCAACGCACGGGCATTGTCCTAGTGTTTTAAAATAAACACAGTACAAACCCAGATGCTTAGATACAAGCACCTACACACTCACTCATATGAACACCTCACCCATATGAGCATCTCTGAGGTACTCAACATATTAAGATTGACGAAGACAACTTTGTAATCGACGGGAGCGTACATTGCCAGAAGGCCTGAAATAAATTTAAGAAAATATGTTCACCAATTCCAAATTTAGAACTTGAACCCTGGTGGGTTAGTTCCACCGCAAAAAACCTAACCGTCTTATCACAACAACTACATGCGATGGACTTAACACCGTCGCGATTGCACAACCATACCCATAGCATCAAGTTGTCGTTCATAGATTACATTTCACTGTTGAAGATAAACTGGTCGAAGTGAGAGCCGCCAAAACTAACATAGAAGCCTCCTGGCTGCATCCTGCAACGTCGTCAGTTCACGTTGTCGCTCAACAGTTACTTGTAGACTGCCTCCACAACAAAGACAGAGAAACCCCGGTCCGATTGGGATGCAAGCAGCCAGGTGGACCCGCCACCGTCTGATAAGGTAAAGGTAGTTCATCGGGACCAACCATCCGCCGCCATCTCCGGAAGAGGACACAGCTGCTACTAGGCGCGGCTCCCGAGCAGGGCCACATAGCCGGGAGTGGACGCCATGCCACTAGCTTGACAAGGAGACGTCCATCGGGAGCAGCCGCCTTATCCACGCCAGACCGGGCCACTTTAGTTCCGGATCGAGGGAATCAATGGTCGTACGTCGCTGCCAACCGTGGTCATAGCCAGCATCAGCCATGGGCGCTACCACTATCCCGCCATTGCTGTAGTATGCCAAGAGCCGTTGCCAAGCTAGAACCCGTATTCCACGCACATTGACGAAAGGACCCAGCCACCCCCTGTTGCCGTCAGCTGCGTGCGCTTTGCCATCGGCGTCCCCTAGTAGTGGCATGGAGGAAGAAGAAAGGAGGGGAGGGAGTTGGGACGAGCACAAGGGCCGCCACCCCGTGTCGCCCACAGAGGTGACTGATAACCTAAAATAACCAACAGATAAAAACGCAAGCTTCGACGTGTTGGGATTGTTCCATATTAATACCTGGAGCTACCTTCATCTTATCAACCGCACGTCTCTAAGCTTCGACGTGTCGTTCCCTCGCCACCGTCTTAGGTATCCGCTCATTACCATATAAGACTTACGATCATTATGTCCCTATGCAATTTTTGATGAGGCAATAGTATAAGTAATAAAGGGAGATCAAGTCCTGAAACACGGCTTGGTACGCTGGCCTGAGTAGAGGGCTCTGGACAATACTTCAGAGGACCTCGTCGACCTAAAGACTCGTTTTCTGTATACGTCAGCTTGGGGTCAATTGCTTTCTCAAGGAAGGGGATGTTAGGGCTTGTACTTCGAGTACTCATGCCCTAATTACAACATAAGACGACATCGGCCCTCGAGCCTGACCTAGGAACAATACGAAGTCCAATTTCCTCATCCGCGAACACGGATAAGACGCGAGACAATCTCTAAGGGATAGAAGTCTTGATCGGGCTGAGCCGACATAACAATTACTGGCAGTTCGAATTACTTTCTCTTCCGAAGCACACACATTCGAGTTCATTATGGATGCATTGAGCACTCAAGACCACTCGCTGGATGATATGGTCAATCATACTTCAGAGTGGGGGCATCATAAAAATAACATTCTCTCTTTAGATTCGAGATGTATTGGTCGAGATGTGCCTCACTCTAGTGATAGTTTGAGACCACCAATAGACATAGGGCCCGCATGATACACCGTTGTTCTTTAGATGGGTTCTTAATTCTAGCATGAAAGTCCAAGTCGGAGGAATGATATTGGGCTTCAGAAGTGAGAAAGGAATCTGACTTATCGTTCCTGTGCATAGGGTTTAAAGATACACGAGAGAATGTCGATGGTTAAGAGCATTTGCAATGTCGTGCATCAAATCGGACACCCCAAATGTCTGCGGACATGTCCAGACGTATCAGGGGACAACAGTAGCATAACCGTCCATCCAACCTAGTGCACTAAATGCCCCCCAGGTCCAGCCTTCTTCATTTGATATGCATATGTAGATCAATACAAATTTAGCATATGTAAATATAAGTGCAAACATATGCAACCACAACCAAAAAGTATCAGATGTTAATAAGTTTTGTACATGCGACCGGTCTCAAAAGTGAAAAACCTCATTTCTTTGCCTCCCAGTCTGGCTGTCCAAGTCAAATGCATCACTGTGCAAGCAGCTCCTCCTCACCGGCTGGTTCCTTCAAATCAGTTGTCAAGCGCTTCAACATGCTAGCACAGTATGCTTGCACAGTCTTCGCCGCATCGGGATCCAAGTCTGCCATCTTCACGGCCACCATTTCGGTGGTTTCAGAAGAAGCCGCGAGCTCAACCTTCTTCTCTTGGAGTTTGATCATCTTGTCTTGCACCACTATAAACGTCAAACCTCTCGGCCTTCTTTTCATTTTTCTCGTTCACGTCATTGCGCTTGACACGTGTCTCCTTCACCATAATGTCCTCGAACCTCACCATCATCTTTGGCCGCCATCCCTTCTCGCTTCTCCTTCTCCTCCTCCCACTTCCCCATCTCGTTCATAGTCATCCTTTTGGTTGGAGCAAGCCTTACTTTTGTTGGATCACCATCTTCATCTACAATGGGCATGGAGGCGGCCTTGACGGAATTGACAATGACATTGAGCTACTTCGTGCGTGCATTTAACTTCAACCAACAATGCATGACGAGGGAGTGCTTCTTCTCCGTCTTTAAGAACAATGTGACTGCGCGCTAGCCTAGAAAGAAAAGACATGACAAAGTATTTTATATATACAGCCAAATGACCAACACAAATTGCATATCCGGCGAAATGACCAACACATAGAGCACATCGACTAAATGACGAACAAAATAGAATAAAGAATAACAAATAACTTATGATCTCTTGGAGTGTCGTGGCGCTTGACCACCAGATTTGCAATTGTTTGTAGGAGCCACAATACTTGCTCGTGGTCTCTTGAATGGTGTACCATCGATTAGTGAGCGACTTCGAGTTAAGCTCACGAATCACTTCCGCTAGTGTTTGTGCTCATGGAACCAAGCATGCACACTTGTCCAAAAAGGTTCGATCCCTTTGCTTCGTGCTATGAATCGGATCAATGCTTGTGGCCAACCATGCATCATCCAACAATTCATCCTCCTTCAAGTTGCAAATTTCCCCTCTTACTTTATGGGTGCTCAGATGTCCTCCGGGTCACAGTCCGTCTGGTTGCCATCCGGCTGCTGGGTCTGTGTGTGCTGGGTGTCCAGCATCTGGGTGTGCATCTGCTGGGTCATAGTGGCCGTCTTAGTGGATGCAGCTGCGCCGGCCACGGCAGCAATGGCGATCGCACGACCGGCGATCAGGGTAAATGCACATGGACATCATGCTTCTTAGGATCATACTCATGCAATACAAATGCGCGCCAAACTCAGTGTACCAAACCTCCCACCATTGCAACCACATGCCTACATATATAGCTCTCTCATGCCTTCAGGAGCTATCTATAGAGTGCCAAGGTATTACTCTCGGATGGGAAATTTTCTTGCAAGTTCATTGCTTCCTTGACATTCCAAATAGTTACCCGAGCAATCTGTGAGCTAATGGAGGAAACAAGAGAGAGGGCAAGCACTTCTTCCTATCAGTGGCGAGCAAACTTCTTGCTTGTATTCCCACATGTTCAAATTTTGCTTTAGCTTAGATTACCCATTGTGAGGCTAGCGATGGGTCGCTAGCAGCTTCCCCGTTACAGAAAATTTGCTGATGGTGCTTCCTTTGCGACAACAACTTTACCCTGAAAACGCAGCCGGCTTCAATGGGATGTAGTATTAACTTAAGTTACTTCTCCCTGGTGCTCACGGTTCGAGCCAGTCGCGACTGTCTGCATCACCGGCATCCATAATGAGCCGATGAGAATTTCAGATATAGGCCTCTTCTTGGGACAAAAAGTGGGCGGCTGATTTCAGGATCAGGAGTAATAATAAAGTACTCCCTTCGTCCTATAATATAAGACGTTTTTTGACACTATACTAATGCTAAAAAACGTCTTATATTACGGGACATAGTAGTAAAAAGCAGACGCTTCATTAGAGATTTTGGGAGGGTGAGCTTTTCTCCAAGGTTATGCTTATTCTCTTTTTTTACGCCCAGCCTTTGTATCGGTTGATGCACGCAGCCATGTGGCTATGCGAGGTCTGTCATTCCGTCGACTCAATGGAGCTGAAGCGAACTGTGTCACACCTGATACAAGTGTATCGGTGGACACATGAGAGGTGAGGAGAGCAGCCTAAGTGTAAGTGTTGGGCCGAGGCCTGTGTGGGTTATTGGGCACTTTGTGGCGGTATGGGTGTACTACATAAATCAGTCTGTAATCCTGGATCGGGGAGGAAATGAGATAATACTGGAGTCTCTCTCTCTCGTTCCCCTTCGTCCACCTCCCTCCCTGCTCTCCTCACCTACTTCTATTCCCCCGTGCGATCGATCCCCTCCCTAGGGTTCATCGGTCGTCACAATTGGTATCAGAGGCCACAATTTGTTCCCTCCGCTGCCGATCCGCACCGTCGCCCCACATCCTCTTGGCAAATCGGTAACATCCACTGCATCAGGTGCGGATTCGCTTCGGTGAATTCGCGCAAAATCCTGTGCAGGGTTCGATTTGCTCGGAGCGGGAGCCACGGCGCCGTCCAAGCCTTCTGCGCAGACGCGGCAACTCATGGCCGTGATGGAGAATCAGACTTCCAATCTCGCGGCCCTCATGGAGAAGCTGCTCGAGCGCTTCGACGAGGAGAAGGCGGAGGCGGGGAAGCGTGCCGAGGTGCAGGCCGCTTTCAATAGCCAGGTCTCCCACGAACTCAAGAGCCTCTCAAAACAGATCGGGCTCACCCAAGCCGAGGTCGACGACGTCCGTAAGGGGGCGTCCTCTTCACACTCGTCGGCCCTCTCTGCCAGATCCGACGTGGACGATCCGGCTGCAGCCATGCTTCAGACGCCGCCGCCCAAGGAGCGACCGCAGCATCAGGCACCACCACCGCCAACCGAGCCGCGCGTGGCTCCGCCTCCGAACGCGTTGCCACATCCGCAGGCGCTAGCCGGCGGTCACCGCCAAGACGCTCGCCAACGACGGTCCACCGCCGCTTCCAAGACGAGCAGCCGCCACCATCGAGCACGCCTACCACCAACAATCACGCGAGGATTATTTCTCCAAACCACCGCTACGCTTTCCCTCGCTCAAGGGGAATACCCGTCTGGCTGGATCGATGCTCGGGCGATTTTGAGCTATACCGTGCCGGAACACGCTTGGGTGACCACCGCAAGACTCTATGTGGAGGGCATGCCGCTCTCTGGTTGCGGGCATTTCGACAGCAGCATCCGATTCTCCGCTGGGATATGTTCCGGAAAGCAATTGAGGAGGAGTTTGGACCGGACGAATTTGAGTCCCTGATGCATAATCTCTTGCAATTGCGACATACTAGGGGAGTGACAGAGCACAGACAGCAGTTTGAGGTTCTCATGTACAACTTACTGGCCCTGGATGCAACCCTGAGTCCCAAATTCTTTGTTACACAGTTTCTGCTGGGGCTCAAGGATGAGCTTCGCGCGGCTGTACGCCTTCAGACACCAAACAGCATCACCCGGGCAACAGTTTTTGCAAAAATCCAAGAAGAAGAATTCGCGAATCTGCACCCCAAGTCTCGACCATTGCCAGCAGGTCGACCGCCTCCACTGCCTTACACTGCACCAACTCAGGGACGCCCAGCGGCAGCAACAACCATGTTGCCAGCGGCGAACCCACCGAAACTGATCGCAGCAGCCAAACCAGCTGACGACTTTGGCAGAGAGCGACAGTTACGGGATTACAGAAGACAACATGGTCTCTGTTTTCGCTGTGGAGAGAAGTTTTCCAGAGAGCACCAGTGCAAGCGCTCCGCCCAATTGCTGACCATCGAGGTTGGAGAGCACGGTGAAGTTTTATCTGATGAGGCTGTGCGTGCTCTGGAGCTGTTGGACGAACCGGCGGCCGAAAATCCGTCGTGCTGTTTACTGTCAGCAAATGCAGTCGATGGCACCGATGCTGCAGAAACTATCCGCCTGCGTGCCAAGGTTGGGAACCAAACCATGTTGTTGTTGGTCGATTCTGGTAGTACACACAGCTTTGTCAATGCATCCTTTGCTCAACGCATTGCGGCAACGACAACGGTGATACCAACAATTGCTGTTAGAGTAGCCAATGGGCAGAACTTACAATGCACTGAACTTGTCCCGAATCTAAACTGGACGGTCCAAGGTCACAAGTTCACTACAGACATGAGAGTCCTGCAACTCGGGGTCTACGACGCAGTTTTGGGAGTGGATTGGCTTGCTCAGCATAGTCCAATGCAGTGCGATTGGAAACTGAAAACAATACAGTTTGTCGTGAAGGGCAGCCGTCCATCTTACCGGCGTTCGCTCGGAGGAGACACCAGCCATCACAGCCTTGGATGCATCACAGTTGTGGCAGATGCAGGAAGCAAATGAGATTTGGGGAGCTGCTCTTGTGGACTTGCAGACCTTGCCCTCGCACAATACAGAAGCTCCTCTTCCCCCTGTTATCAAGCGCATCCTGACAGATTTCAGTGACGTATTCGAGGAACCAACAACACTTCCTCCTCACAGACAATATGATCATGCCATCAATCTCGAACCAGGAGCCGCTCCAGTTAATCGTCGACCTTACTGCTACTCTCCCTTGCAAAAAGATGAGATCGAACGGCAAGTAGCTGAAATGTTGCGACCGGGCTGATCACTCACAAGATGAGTCCATTCGCGGCTCCCGTGCTCTTGGTGAAGAAGAAAGATGGGACATGGCGGTTTTAAGGCCGACATCGCCGCCTCAACACAGTCACGATTAAAAACAAGTTTCCGTTGCCGATCATCGATGAACTATTAGATGAACTCGCTGGGGCAGCATTCTTTTCCAAGATTGACCTGAGAGCCGGATACCACCAAATACGCATGAGGGAAGGCGATGAAGAGAAAACAGCTTTTAAAACACATCACGAGCATTTTCAGTTTCGAGTCATGCCGTTCGGCGTCACCAACGGGCCACCAACGTTCCAATGTTTGATTAACTCAATACTCTCCGGGCCAAACCGTAAGTTTGTCATTTCATTTCTTGATGACATCCTCGGTCTTGATTTGCTCTCTCTGAGGAGCATGTGGAGCATCTTCGGACAGTCCTCGGCATTCTCCGGCAACACCAACTATATGCAAAGCTGTCAAAGTGCTCATTCGCCCAGCCACGAATCGAGTACCTGGGCCATGTGATTTCCAAACAAGGGGTGGCCACGGATCCAAGCAAGACAAGCGCAATGCGTGATTGGCCTACACCAACAAATGCAACAGAATTGCGTGGTTTCCTCGGGCTTACAGGGTATTATCGCAAGTTTGTGCCCCATTACGGGATCATCGCCAAGCCACTGACCCAGCTCCTCACCAAGAAAGGATTTGCCTGGACCGAGCCGGCTCAAAGGGCATTCGATGCTCTCAAGGACGCAATGGTCAACACCCCGGTCCTCGCCTTGCCGGATTTCACACGCCCCTTCTCCATCGAGACAGATGCGTGCGATACCGGTGTCGGAGCAGTGTTGGTACAGGATGGCCACCCCGTGGCTTATCTTAGCAAGGCCTTGGGGGTACGGAACCAACGTCTCTCCATCTACGAGAAGGAGTTCCTCGCCGTGATCATGGCCGTCGACAAGTGGCGTTCCTATCTCCAGCGCGCCCCATTTGTCATCGTCACCGACCACAAGAGCTTGTGTACTCTGGGCGAGCAGCAGCTGGATACGGAGCTCCAGCAAGGCTATGTCCAAGCTAATTGGCCTCCAGCTTCTCCTTCAAGCACAGGCCAAGGCGTCGAGAACGGCGCTGCCGATGCCCTCTCGCGTGTCGGCCACCACTTCGCCATCAATGCTCTGTCCACATGCCAACCTCAGTGGCTACAGGAGGTGGCCAACTCTTACGAGACGGATGCTGATGCCCAAGATCTTCTCCAACGCCTGTCCATCTCCAGCCCTGACGAGCAAGGCTACGAGCTCCGGCAAGGCGTCATTCGCCTCCATGACAGGCTTTGGATTGGGGCCAACTCCGCCCTCCAAACCAAGCTGATCCACGCCTTCCACGCAAGCGCAGTGGGGGGCCACTCCGGCGTGACCGCCACTTACCAGCGCCTCAAGAAACATTTTGCATGGCGTGGCCTCAAACAAAGCGGTCGAGGAGTTCGTGCACCAAAGGCGCCATCTGCCAAAGACGCCAAGCATGAACACATCAAGACGCCGGGCCTCTTGCAACCACTTCCCGTGCCCACGGAGCCCCTGGCAGGATCTCACCATGGATTTCATTGAAGGCTTACCTGCGTCCAAGGCTACGGTCATCATGGTCGCCGCCGACCGCTTCACCAAGTACGCACACTTCATGCCCCTTCGTCATCCCTTCACGGCAGCAACGGTGGCCCGTGCCTTCTGGGACAACATCATCAAGCTGCACGGAGTTCCTCATTCCATCGTCTCCGACCGGGATAGCATCTTCACCAGTAACATGTGGCGTGCCATCCTCGCGGCTGCGGGCACCAAGCTGAGCTACTCCACGGCGTACCATCCACAGACGGACGGGCAAAGCGAGCGCGTGAACCAGTGCCTCGAGATGTACCTGCGCTGCGCCGTCCACGACCCACCATCCAAATGGCGCAAGTGGCTGCCGACGGCGGAATTCTGGTACAACACTACGTACCACTCTTCACTCAACACTTCCCCTTTCCAAGCATTGTATGGGAAGGAGCCCAACCTGGGAGGTCTGCCGACGTTCACTGCCAACCTACCAACAGAAGCTGGGGAGGAGCTGGACTGGGCTCAACACACCGAGGCATCACAAGGCAGCTAGCACGCCGCCTGCAACAGGTTCAAGCGTAGCATAAGAACCGGACCGAGCGCTCCTTCGCCGAGGGGATCAAGTTCTTCTCAAGCTACAACCATATGTGCGATGACAAGGGCCAATCGCCCCTGCCCCAAGCTCGCTTACAAGTTCTTCGGCCCCTTCACAATTCTGCAACGCATTGGCACCATGGCTTACAAGCTCCAGCTACCAGAAGGCAGTCGTATCCATCATGTCTTCCACGTGTCACAGCTGAAGCCTTTCACACCGGATTACTCGCCGGTGTTCTCCGAGCTGCCCCGCACACTGGACCTCACCGCGGCTCCACTCCAACCTGTCGCCATCTTGGATCGCCGCATGGTCAAGAAAGGAAACAGCCCCGTGGTTCAGGTACGCGTCCAGTGGTCATCGCTCTCTACGGAGTCTGCAACCTGGGAAGATTACAATGTGTTGCGCCATCGCTACCCGACGGCGCCATGCTGGACCGACGACGCTGCAGCTCATGGAGGGGCAACTGTCACACCTGATACAAGTGTATCGGTGGACACATGAGAGGTGAGGAGAGCAGCCTAAGTGTAAGTGTTGGGCCGAGGCCTGTGTGGGTTATTGGGCCGCCTGTGGCCAGTATGGGTGTACTACATAAATCAGTCTCAGTAATCCTGGATCGGGAGGAAATGAGATAATATCGAGTCTCTCTCTCGTTCCCCTTCGTCCACCTCCCTCCCTGCTCTCCTCACCTACTTCTATTCCCCTGTGCGATCGATCCCCTCCCTAGGGTTCATCGGTCGTCACAAACTGTCAATATACATTTGTTGCAGCAGAGTTTCGGTCCATTTGGCCATCTTGTTATCAGTTAGCCGATGCCAGTAAATGAGAGATAAATTTTATTCTAATATCTAAACTGACTGTACTGATGCATGATATTATAACGATGAAACACGGAAGACTTTTGAGTATCTTATAAATTCATAGTTAGAAGATCTGGTGTGACACATCACTGAGTAAAAATATTCATTTCTATAAATATCTTATGGGCATTCGTTACAAATAATATCTCATGAGCATTCGTTACAAAATATATCCTATGAACAAACACTGAACCCAACAGAGGTGCATAGAGAAGTATGTGCTGATGTGCGCAAATGGTTTCTGCTGATGGAGTGGATATTCTACAATCATCATAGTTTTCCAGCTTATAGAGAACATTCACTGATCTAATAAGAGCTTCAAACACTTGCCAAGAAGGCATCACAAAGAGATGCTCAAAACAGCATTTTTCTCTTCTGAACCGTCAATTGGCACCGCCTGAAATTCAGAGTATCTCAATGTTCACTGTTGCTTTATTTTTCGGAGATGAAAATGGTTAGGTTTCTACCTAATATCCTCACCGATTAAAAATTTGTCATGGAACTCCATGGAATAGGCACTGCAATGTCGTATAAATTTCTTTTCCACTGAGAAGCACAGAACAAAAAATGAACCACCTAGAACAAAAAATGCACTTAATTACTTTTCCACTGAGAAGCATAGAAGAGCACCGGATCTTTAAGCAAGCGTACTAACATAATCACACTCAACTCATGTCCTCCCATGACAAAATGTCAAGCTCACAACTCTAGAATGACCACCAGACAGCTTCCCGCATTTCTCCATGTTTTGATGAACTTCCTTAGGAACAATACTATATATATTAGGGAATGCTAGTTCCGCCCTCCTTGGATGTGAAAAATGTTATGCAAATTTACCTTTTGTTTAGCCCTCTATTCGATCTTTTTGAGCGCTCTGGGATATTGGAGGGAAACCAAACAAAGCCGTGACATTTCTTCTTCTTTTTTGCGAGGGTGACATTTCTTCTTGTTCGTGCTAATCAAGGACAAACAAAATTCGACACATGGCTGAACCAAGCTTCAGTGCATGAGATGAACCCGGTGGCTGTCTCGTTGGCTTCCTTTTCGCCGGGAAGAGACAGAGTATTATCTTTTTGACAAACATACTTGTGTGTAACAATGCCATTGCAAGGGAATGAACATGATCAAACAACTCGAGGAGTAACTAAGTAACTGCATTGTTTTTCTTGCTTTAGAGCCCAGAAGGGCTTGAAACATCTGCTCTCCAGTATACCACAGTTCATAATTTGCCTTTTCTGAATCGATGCTAGAAGCTATTTTTGAGAAGATCTCACTATTCATTTTGTACGAATCCACTGAAGGAGGGATTTTTATATAGTATAAAGGCACGAAACCATAAAGAATCCTAGTGTCACACATCAATGAAAATGATTTATATAGTATAAAGGCACGAAACCATAAAAAATCCTAGTGTCACACATCAATGAAAATGAAACTTTTCTCCTGCAAATATGTCGAAATGAACTTCAAAAAGTAACAAAGATGTCGCAAAGAGTACATTTTTTTAGAGGCAAAGAGAAGTACATTTGGGGTCTGCACAATAGTCCCTAACCCAGTGTGATCCCTGTTACCTTTTCAGCTTCACTCTTGTAGTGTAATAGCAATGTTGCCACAAGTTCCCCAATGCCTGACCACCACACTGGGCATAAACAAGATAGTTTGTAATTGATCCCATGCCAACAAGAAAAAATATCACCAAACTAATACTTTGCTTCTTCTTTTTCCATGAGCAATCAATCAACACTACATGCTATATCAAAATTTCAATGGTATACAATATAGTCCTGCAACCTAATCATCCACAGAAAACAACATTCTTTGAGCATGTATGAGTACAGGTGAGCCTTGCTTAGTTCTCTCTACAATCTGCTGGATGAGCATCTTACTATCGTGGTCATCCTCGTCGCCCGACTCGTCTTCATCATCTCCATCTCTCTCTTGAACTCTGTTAGGGTCCCCACTCTTCACAGCCTGCTCCCAAGTGACGTCCTCTTTCAGCTCCGTAGCGCTCTCATCTTCTAAGCCCCAGATCAAGCTGCGGTCCACTGCATAATCTTCATTTGCCTGAGGCTTCCCGTTTGTGCTTGTGGTGCAAGGGGAGTCGGCAATTCTCATGAATTCTTCGTAGGCTTCATCGTAGGCTTCTAGTGCGTCTCCAGCTAGATTTAGACAGAATGGTTCGGCAGAGGAGCTAGTTTCTTGTATAAACAACGGACTGTCCTGGTTGGAAGAAGAACCTGAATCACTGTTTGAGCACATCGGTTCAGAGAAGACTTGCTCCCTCGCCATTATGTGCAGTTGCGCCTGCTTCTGGCTCTGAGCAAGTGCTGTCTCAAGCTCCTTGATTCGGTCTTCCAGCCTATGCTGGATCACCTTGTGGAGACGGAGACTGAGATCTCTAGGTGAAACAGGATAGTTTGTCTCATGTGTGTAATCTGGGGAGCTTTGTCTGCTGTCCCTGCCATGGTCACTATCACTGCTGTAATCAGCAATGTCACGACGAATCATGTCGGCCTTCAGTTCCCCTGGGCAATATCTCCAACGAACTCCTGATCGATCTAGAAATGTGGAATTATATTTAGTGTGCTTGTAGGCTGTAGCCTAATTAAGATGCCATGCATAACATTTTGATATGAGATTGTTACCTCAATCAAGTCAAACGGTTCTTCTTCCAAGTGGTTTGAAGTGATATTTAACTCCAGCCTCGCAAGCTCGGCTTCAAGTTCTGCTTCAATTTTGCTCATTGATATTGAATCAGGGGTGTGAGCTTTGATATTGCCATCTGTTATCAGGAGTGGAAAATAAAAAGGATCACAAACTTTTTAGTATAAGTATGTAAAGATGATTTTGTTTGACAGTTGTCGATTTACCATCTAGTTCACCAGACGTTTCATTAGGCAATTCCTTCACAGTTAACCCCTCTTTCATCTCCAGCTCATCTTGCAAATCCTGAACCAAGTTCTCCATTCGCTTCAGTGTGCCGTTCAACGAATCAAGATCTTTTTTGCTTGATAGAGAGGAAGATATAATACCAATGCCAACCCCACTGGAGAACATGAGCATTCTTTCAAGTAAACCTGCAGATCAAATGTATGTATTTAGGATTTGAATGCTTCAAGTGGGGAAACCCCAAAACAACAACTCAGTATGAAGCATCACATTTGTAGCAAA
Organism: Aegilops bicornis; assembly: GCA_021605145.1. Taxonomy (NCBI): domain Eukaryota; kingdom Viridiplantae; phylum Streptophyta; class Magnoliopsida; order Poales; family Poaceae; genus Aegilops; species Aegilops bicornis. Next base: position 168,776,101 of record CM038673.1, on the reverse strand, counting down.
ACATCAGCATCCAAAATAGCCTACTTAATAGGTATTACAACATTTTTACAACCATTAGCAAGAGATAAGAGAAAGAAGTAACCAGGAAACATGAATGTTGTTCAAGCACAATTTGTCCTGAAATGATAAATCAGTCTGGCCCTGTTGAAATAGTACGGATAGATCTTACAAAAATTCTTCATCGTTTAACAGCTCTAATGACCCAAGCAAGCAAAAAGCAGTCGTGCAGATTGAGCAAATTCTGGGAGATTAGGATAGTCACTCAATATTTCAGGAATGGTAATTGTTTTTTTAACAATATATAATAAGACTGACTTAAGAAAAAATATGTGATAGTTCAACTAGTGTCATCGGGGTAAGGAACAGAGGTTCCACACATGACGGGGAAATTTCTACTAGTATTAACTGCAAAACGTAATCACACTCTTCATTTGAAAAAGTTTCACTTGAAAATTACAAATGATGAATTCAGGAAGCATGTCTACTAATACACTATTCATGACTTGCTTTGTTTCAGCGGATTGCATCAAGTGATAGAAAAAAACATGTTGAAACTGCTTCAATTATATTGCAGGAATTGTGGTGTGACGCCAAATTACCTGCTGGTTTTGATGGTTTACTATATCTTTCTGTTTGGGATCCCCTTATGGATTTATTCAGCTCAGGTAGCGGAGCAATCCCAACAACACTTTCTGGCACTTTTGAGCCATTTCGAGATTCCTCCTTGTCGAACCCAATATCAAAGGGTACAGGCACTGGTTCATAGCGCGATTTACTAATTATTCTTCTCCCATCTGTTACAATGAATGGCCTAGCAGAAGCTGGGGATGGAACTGGAGCGAATGTGCATTCTTCAAACTCGAAGTTCTCGTCATAAAGTTGTGGAATGTATGAGTTCTCTGTTGCGACAAGTGGATTAATAAAATGCCTCTGGGGTCGTCTGCTCCTAAGAGCACCTCGACCTCTTCCAGGCCCAGAACCAAGACCAGGGCTTCTTGTGGAAACCTCAGTAGTCGAACCATCTCGAAAGCCATCCACCAGATTCTTGCCCCTACCAACTGCCCTGCCACCACTTGGAACCACCATTTCCTCATTGTTCTTTGCGCTGCTTCTCTTGAAAATCCAAGGCTGCAAGCTCAATATGGATCCAGGATCTCTGACATACTCGCCTGGGCTGATGGACTCAGCACCGGTGCTTCCACTGGTGGAAGCACCAAATTTGGCAGATGAGCCACCAAACCGCGAATGAACGGAGTTCCTGGGAGTATTGCAAGGCACGTTCTCCTCCTCCGAACCGATGTCCCTGCCAACCTGATTAAGGATTATCCTGCGGAACACATCATTCCCCATTTCCGCATTCTTGTGATTCTTTTGCTTATCCATTGGAAGTCCTGCCTGCAACCTGGCACTAGTTCCTCAGCAAAAAGCAAAAGCACAGGCGGCTCCTCATCTCCAGAGCTCAATAGGATCTCCAACCTGCGCAATCATACATGAATGACGGGCAACGAAATTAGCACAAGAACACGAGCACAAGGCTGATGCAACATTCATTCGAAACAAACGACGAGTGGAGCGATGCAATCCCCAATTCGCCCGCCGCAATTTTAAACAAAGGCAGAATCCCATCCATAAACAAACGCCCACCCACCGAATCAAATCCCAGGTCACACGCGCACAAGACCAAGACCCAACCGAATCTTGGCTCAAAATTCTCCTGTCCCGGGAGTACACCGCAGGATTACCTGGGATTCGCCACGCGACCCGGCCTCCCCTCCTCTAAAGAAAACCCAGAAACAGCGGGGCAAAAGATCTCCGGAAGAGACGGCCAAGAATCGGCGAGGGCGGGAGCCTTTTCTCACCAAGAAAGGGGGAGGGAGGATAAGGCGCCGGCAGCGGAGTGGCAATGCGGAGGCGAGGCGGCTGGTCAGGCGCGAGCTAGCGGGAGGGAGGAGAGAGAGCACCACTGGACAGGAGGCATTTGGGATTTGGGATGGGGGAATTTGGGGTTTGGGTTGGGGTTGGGGTTGGTCCAAAAGAGGCAAGAAGAACATCCCAAGGAGCCAAACCACACGAGAGACGAGACAGGAGAAATAAATTACTCCATTCTATATGACGATTTGATTTTAAATGGAAATTTATTCGTCTATTTGCTCGAATTCCACTGGCTTTTTACTTTTACAGCTCAGCTCACAGCTCACGACAGAGGGCCAAGGATTGAATTGCCATGATGAATATAATAATTTCTCTATTAAATTCCGATGGAGATGATTTCGCCATATTAAAATAGTAGGAGTATATTAATAACCCCACAAAAAATAGTATTTTAATAAACCTAATTGCTATAGAATTGATGTCAGATTTTTAAGCAATCCGAATGCTTTCAGCCACGTCAGATCCCATGCACGAACACATTTGGGATGGCAATTTCAATTTTTAGAGCTTTTTGGGTTGATGTACCACGGTAATTCCCTTCAGCCAGCATAACAATTTTTTAGTATAGCAATTTCCACTTTAGAATATGGCCAATCCTTTACAGCAACACAAACAATATTATCTATTTACGGGCAACAATATATCAATTTTTATTTATGTTGACTTAAAAAAGGTTAAAGGGTCAGAATCTTCTAAATTAATGTCGATAACTACTCCCTCCGTTGGGACGGAAGGAGTACTTGATAATTTATTACACGTGAGCATTGAACTTTCTAGTGATGGACGTAGGGATTTGTTCTACACTATTGTCCTGTAGGAATATTAATATACCATGTTGTTATGCTTGCTTCATTTCGTGTTGTTTGTTGTTTAGTGTGACTGTCATCTCAGCAATATTTGTACCTCGTGAAATAAGAGTAAAATGTTATGAAACCACACTTTTTTTACATTCAGCAAGGTTTGGCATTGTGAAATTTTATGTAGGTACAAGAAGTGTAATCCTATGAAATGTTATTCTAGATATTTTTTTAGCTCATGCTACTGTAGATGTTGAATGACCTTGAAATAACTTGTTCAATTAGGGTAGAATATTATTCAACTCTATTAACTATTACCTGAATTTTTCCATATGAGTACATGAAAAGATCAAGGTTCATTTCATCCTAGAGTTGATCTACACCACAAAGAAAATACGGAGAGGTTCCGTCCATTTCTCGGTGTATCCCTTTCTCTTAATAATGGTTTTGTGTTTGTTTTTACTTTTCATAAGAAAAACAAAGTTTTTTCCTTCTTCTGACACATCCCTTTGAAAATCTTGTCCCTACAGTGTCCAAGAATTGGACTTGCTATCTGGGGTACATGCGAAAGGATGCTTGGCCTTTACACCATTCCCAGAAAAGAAGATAGTCTCCAAGTCTTCCTGAATCTCAGCCGTCAAACTGTCTTGATCTGTGATCTAAACTCCTTGATCCCATCACAGAAACAGGCCCACATTTGGTGAAGCTCAATTAGGGTTTGGTCATCTGCACTTGCACCTTGGCGGCTATTAATAATCATAATCCTATATCATGGCATGGAAGTACCCAGCTTTATTATGCAGGGAACAAATTTTATTACTCCTTAGGACCACCTGTTCACACATACCCAGTAAGTTTTCAATACTCCAGTGAGCACCTGTGCTAGCAAATTGACAGGATGTGTGGACAGCATGGTGCCAGATTTTTCAACAATTCAGTGAGCATCTGTATCAGGGCCATGCTGTCGATTTTAACGATAAAGTTTTACAGACCTTGAGGAAGAAGAATTTTGTAAACTGCGTTTGCGAAAACGAAGAAGATAACCCAGATATGGCAGAGAATTCAAGAACGAACTACGGCGGAGGTCTCATGGGAACGAGAGGCACATCAGATGTTGATTGACGACGGATCCATGGCATTTTGCTACTAGGAAGAGAATCCTTTGAAAATGCCAGCTGAAATGTCCTTTTTCTGCTAGGTTTTGGCATTGTTGGGCCTTTTTGTTTCTAGCTGAACTTCTCCTTGTCCTCACACAACAAGATTGGGTTCTCTCTGGTCCACACAGGATGTACTGTTTGCACCACACAGCTGTAAAAATAGACAACAATTGCAGGTTTCTGAAGGAATTGCATGCATACATTACATTTGGTTCTTTTCATACAGAAACATCTCAGTGTACTTTTGACCTGGCAGAAATTCATGATTGGTGTCCTCCTTTTGATTTTCTCAGAACAGTGGGAGCCTTGCAATCGTATTATACAACATGCTACACCTATCCAGCAGCAAGCAAGAACAAAATGAATTCCGAACTTCTGTTTCCAAAAGAATGCATTCAGAATTTATATAACCCTTGTGCTATTTTAGTTGAAGCAAAACCATTTATTGACGCGACTACAAAATTATGTACAGTAACTAGCTTGTTCCTCTTAGTATCCACCCATCCATTTGATTCCCCCCCTCTGGAAGTATTGGACCTTCAGGAAGCCAGTGAAGTCCTGGGGCAGTTGTCGACGGAGCAGGCAAGGACATCTCGGTAGTCGCGCGAGATCGTGAAGTGATCGTACACATTGCCGTCACTGCTCTTCTTGTACTCGAACAACAAAGATGAATGATTGAAAGCTGTGAGCTTGCCGAAACCATGGTCGAAGTCTCTGAAGTGACTCCATTGAATCTTTGAAGTGATGAAGTCTGAAAGGCTGGCACCGGCGCCACCGACAACTACATGCGTTGTTGCCTGGAACGGGCCGCTGTAGTGATTCGATGCGTTAAAAACACACTGGCTCTGCAACAAATCACAGATTACAATCAGGCTTGTAATATTGTAATAGGAATGTAAGCCTGAGCCTGCAAAACCGCAAGTTTTGTACTGTAGCATTACCGGCAATTGTACTTTATCATATGCTGCCTTAGTAGTATATAAAAGAACTTTACTTTTCGATCTACAAAATTACACGATTTGATCTCATGCAAATACTAGTTAGAGACACACCTGGTACACCGGACATGTCCTTTCATAATTGTGGACGTGACCGTAGAAGGCAAGATCGACCTTGTACTTCTGCCAGAGCTCTTGCAGCGCTTCTCGCCCCATTGGTTCCTCAAACGTGCCTTCAAATCCATAGTAGGAGTTGGATGAGTACCCGAGAACACGGTGTGCAAGGAAGATGAGCCATGGCTGCTTCTGCCTGTCAACAGACGACAGGCAGTGCTCGATGAACTTGTACTGCTCAGTCCCTGGCCTCCAATCTTCTTCTGTGTGAGCAATGCAAAACCTGAACATGCCATAGTCGGTCGCGTACCTACAGAAGGATATATGTTGTGTCAGAAATTGTTATTCCTAAGACAAGTAAACTTCAGAACTACTCCCTCCGTTCCAAAATAGATGACCCAACTTTGTACTAAAGTTAGTACAAAGTTGAGTCATCTATTTTGGAACGGAGGGAGTACATGTGAAGGAATTTGTATGCCCAACTACCGATATTACCAAAAATTTGCACGGTTCTCAGCAGGAGTGTAGAACACAGTTTGTGCTGGAACACCGCATTCTCCACCAGAGTCGAGATTTCCATAGAAGGAACCAGTTCCAGGCCAGTCCCTCTCATGATTACCGCTGCGAAAATGCCAGTTTTTTTAGACATTAAACAGTGCATGACAACAACATATCGAAAGTTCTTAAACTTCATACTGAACAGACCTGCCAATCATGTATGGCACAGTTGAAGCAATCGGTTTGATCTGTGCAGTGAACTGATCCCACTGAGATAAATAACCATTCGCGTAGCAAATGTCCCCGATGTGGACCACCATGTCGATGTTGTCCAGGTCTCTAATGATCTGGTTAGTAGTGTTTAGCGAGCCTGGCTGGAAGTTATTGTACTCATTGGAACCATCTGCCTCTGCCTGAAGAAACTTAGTCAGAAAAGAAGAACCATTGCACTGGCAAAATGCCCAAATTGCTCTATGAATCAAACTAGGATAGAGATGGAAGAACATATATCTACCTTCCCCATGTCCCCAAATATGACAACCCGTTGCAAAGAATCTTGTCCAGGATAAGGTGATGCCTTAAAGCTATATGACTTACTCCAGACGCGGGTACCATTTGGTAATCTATGGCCAAGCCTGTAGGTGTACCTGCAATGTTGCAGCAACCATGTTGGCTGAGTATCTGGATGGATCCTACTTTCAGAAGGGGTTAAACATGAAAAAAAAGATCACATACATCGAGTCTGGCCACAAATCCTTCAAGTAACTAGTATGAATGTAACCAGGATGGCGCCAACCAACAGTTCGTGCTGGTGCACCTGCATTTGAATTGTATATGCTTGGTAAATGCTGCATGTGATACAATATAGCAGATCCTCATCTCTATTTACATTGTTAAAATCTCAAGTTTAACTAGCTTATGTTCATCTCAAAGAAAAATAGGGAAACAGAGGCAAACTGCATACCACACATGCTGTTTCTGTCAAATGTCAATGTCCCGGCTGGAGAAAGGAACCGGCGTCCCGCTTTTTCACCCCATTCAACAAAAGGAACTGCTTCTTTGATGTCGTATCCACTTGTCCAAGTGACTGTCATCTAAAATGGTATTAATTCAGTCACATTCTTAGATTTGTGAATACATTTATCTGGCATGAGTGTAACCCATGTTCTTTTTATACAATGTAGGTTCTTGTGCAAAGATGTTTCACATTTGGTTTGACAAATAGCACATCCTAATACAGTCTCAGTTGCAGATTGGCAGGCAAAGCTTACTTCGTTCCAAGATTTCCCTTGCGCCAAACGTGGGTAGGCAGGCGCCTTTGGGTTCACAAATGTCACCTTGTTTGAGACAGCAATCAGCTTCGGCTGTGACCAAGTTGGTAGAAAAGATTCAGAGTTGAGAAATATAAAGAAATGTTTCTTCAGAATAACAGCGGAGTTGTTGTTCAAGCAGACAAGTTCAGAAACTAGTACAGTACATTTTTACCTTCAAGAGACCCCCAGAAAAAAGTGCAAATGAGAAATCTTCTCTCTGGTTGATCAGTTGAAGCTTCAGATAGCCCTTTCCCGACTTACCATATCCATCATTCTTGAACTTTGCAAATTGGTACTGCGATAAAAGAGCATGGAAGCCTCAAAGTTCAGAACGAATGTCTTCCAACAGACTGAATCGCGACATATGTAGTTCTCGGTATCTAAATCTTAGTTTAATGGAACGGGGAAAGAATCGCCCGACCTTGATAGGTGCTGTGCATAGCACTGGAGGATATTGCCTCTTATTCTCAGGCTCACAAATCGCGGCACTGGAAATTTGCAAACAAGAGACATAGAACAGCATCAAATCCTATGCTTTGCCATTTCAAGTACATCTGAACTGAAATTGTCTGAACTTTTCTCTCGAGAAAAGCAGGGACAGAAGAAATCTATCCAAAATATGTCTGAATGCATTGAGTTCATGCTGAATATGTCTGATAAAATTGTTGCAATGGCGTAAATGTGGATGATAAGTACTACCCGAATAGCCAGTACTGGTGCTGTTTACCTGAAATTGGCAGGAGAGAAGACTCCGATCCAGTCATCACCGGAGGGGTCGGGATGGAGGAACTCCACCTCTACCCATCCACTGTCCTGACCCTCCAGTCCAAGAACCGCAGGGGACGCCTTGACGTGCGCCGCGTCGTCGACGGCGAGGGTGGTCCTCTCGACGGCGATCCTCGACAGCGGCTGCTCGCCGTGGGCCGCCGCGGCGGTGCAGGCAGCCATCCATGTGACGGCCGCCACCCACGCCCACGGCCTCATGCTCTTCCCACCTTCAGAAGTTCAAGAAAATCCGAACCGAGAACAGAAACAAGAACTGGAGGAATGATTCCGGGAAAAGGCGGCGGCTTCAGGGCCTTCTCGGAGCGAACCAAGAAAGAAAGGGACGCGGATTTATATCTCCAACAAACAAATCATTGAGGTGTGCTGACACTGGAGCCTACGGGTAGTAGATACGGGAGAATATTCCCAAGAAACCGGATTCGCGAGGGAAATGTGGCACCGGAAATGCAGAGTCGGAAGGGGTCGCACACTTGTATCAGTAGCCGTTTTACTGTTACTGTAACTGCTGGACCTTCAGGAGTGGAAGTATCATTATGAGTAATGTGATGCCTAATCCACCAAAGGCACCAGCAACCAACCATAAGCACTTGTTTCCTGTCTAGATTCTGATTTAAAATAGGAAGCGGAAGGAGGTGCTCGTGATAATCAAACACGAGTGAAGTTACTTATATGGTCCAGAATCGCTCTCGAGTCACGGAAGCCACCCCTAGCGCCGCCTCTTCTCGACACCCCCCTTCCTCCCTCGCCGCCGCCAAAGGCCCAGCGTGGGCGTGGCGGCGGGCATCTTTTTCCGCGTTGGAGGTGTACGTCGCGGGCGCAACCTTCCGTGATCGGCGTGGTATTGCCCTCCTCCCTCCTCGGCGACTGGCGGCCCGGTGGTCTTGCTTCTCCTCCCTATGGCGGCTCGTGGGGTTCCGGGTGTGGGGACTTCATTGGCGGCGGATCTGGTTCCCCGGCCCAGATCCGGGTGGTGGCGACGGCGGGCGTGGGTGGCGGCGGCGACTGCTAAGGCGGTGGCGGCGACCTTGCTAAAGCGATGGCGGCGATCGGCGAACCGCTCCTTCGGGTGGCAAAGCCGGAGTCTATGGCGGGTGGCGGTGCGACTTGATTCTTGTGCCCTTGTTGCTCGAAGGCGGCTTGGGGCGCCTCGGGGTCCCACGTGGATGTGGGGTCACGGTGTGGTGGTGGCTCATGGTGCCGGTGCAGGTCGTTTCACGGCTGACTCTTGGACTTCTCCGGCGTCGGCCTGTCCGTGAGTGGGCTGTGTCGGCCTTTGATTCCTCTCCTCGTCGTCCGGGCACTACCTTCGTCGAACGGTTGTCCCTCTCCCAGCTACGGTTCATTACTCATCTCACGCCCGATGTTGCGGGATCGAACTCGTCTCGCGCCCGGCAGCAGGGCCGAGCTCGTCTCGCACCTGGTGCAGCAGTACAGGTCGATGGAGGCCAGTTTTGTCAGGCCTTTTGGGTCTCGACGCCGGGGCCGCCCAGGGGTGCGAAAGGCGGGACCTTTCCACTCGTCTCTTTGGTTGGGGTAGCGACGAGTATCGAATGAGGTGGTGTTAAGGTCTTGGATGTCGGGGTGGCGGCCCTGGTGGTGGTAGCGCGGTGCTCATAGGCAAAGCCCGTGGCTTGGTGCTGCCCGATGACCATGGCCGTGTGGGCGGTATGGTAGCTGGGGTGTGGCGTTCGCTGGCGGTGGGTGTTGCCCGGGGTGAAAATCTGTTCTATCTTCGGACGGATCGGCGGAGACGAAGCTCGTTCCCTTCTTGAGGGCGTTGTCGCGGCCCTCATTGCCCGTCGTGCTGCTCCAGGGGAAACTCTGACCCTCGGGTCGGGCAATGGCGGCGCTCCGGTGTCGTTCCCTTTCTGAAGACGCCGCCTTGAAGCCCACGGTTCGTCGTATGCGGCTTCATCTCTTCGTGGTGGTATGTTCACGGCTGAGGACTCCGGTTGCTCTTGTAGTGCTTGGGGTGGTGTTGTTGCGCTTAGCGTCTATGTATCCTGTCTTGGGTGTGTGCGTGTGTTGTGGTGACGTGTGTTTGCATCGGGTTGTTGATGATCGTTGCTTTATGTTGAGTATATTGATTATTAGGAAGTATAGGATAGACTAGGATTCGGTCCTGCCTTGTATTGTACTCCAAGTTGATCTTTGTACTTCTATATATATGTCCATGGGGCTCAAGCAATACATCAAAATATTCCACCAATCTCTCTCTCCCTTCTAACATGGTATCAGCCTAATCACGATCCATACCCTAGCCACCGCTTCGCACACAGCCGCTTCGGGCGGTCGGCCTCCATGACCGCCACCGGGGTCACGCCTGCATTCTAGGGTCTGGCTCACGGTCGTGTTGGCGGCTGCCCTAGAGAGTCTTTTTTTCCCAAGCCCTTGCTCCGGGTTTTTTCGCTCTCTCGCCGGTCGTTTTGATCGGCGTTTTTTTGTTTTTTGTTTTACGATCTAATCTTGATCGGTTTTGGTCGCCCGCCCCCGCCGTCGACCCCGTGCACCTCTACTCGACCCGTAGCGACCAGCCGGCCTCTCCTCCGACCAGCGGCCACCGCCGAGGTGGCCCGTCAAGGCCAGCCGCCGTCCGTGCGTTGGTCCGCCCGCCGCCCTGCTTCGATCGGGACACCTGCATCGCCCGACCAGCGTGACCTCGTGCCATCTGACGGCCGTTGCTTTCATGTTGATGTCTACTATGCAACCTTCTTCTTGTAGACGTTGTTGGGCCTCCAAGTGCAGAGGTTTGTAGGACAGTAGCAAATTTACCTTAAGTGGATGACCTAAAGTTTATCAATCCGTGGGAGGTGTAGGTTGAAGATGGTCTCTCTCAAGCAACCCTGCAAATAACAAAGAGTCTCTTGTGTCCCCAACACACCCAATACAATGGTAAATTGTATAGGTGCACTAGTTCGGCGAAGAGATGGTGATACAAGTGCAATATGGATGGTAGATATAGGTTTTTGTAATCTGAAAATATAAAAACAGCAAGGTAACTAATGATAAAAGTGAGCGTAAACGGTATTGCAATGCTAGGAAACAAGGCCTAGGATTCATACTTTCACTAGTGCAAGTTCTCTCAACAATAATAACATAATTGGATCATATAACTATCCCTCAACATGCAACAAAGAGTCACTCCAAAGTCACTAATAGCGGAGAACAAACGAAGAGATTATTGTAGGGTACGAAACCACCTCAAAGTTATTCTTTCTAATCGATCTATTCAAGAGTCGGTAGTAAAATAACACGAAGCTATTCTTTCCGTTCAATCTATCATAGAGTTCGTACTAGAATAACACCTTAAGACACAAATCAACCAAAACCCTAATGTCACCTAGATACTCCAATGTCACCTCAAGTATCCGTGGGTATGATTATACGATATGCATCACACTATCTCAGATTCATCTATTCAACCAACACATAGAACTTCAAAGAGTGCCCCAAAGTTTCTATCGGAGAGTCAAGACGAAAACGTGTGCCAATCCTTATGCATAAGTTCACAATGTTACGTAACCCGCAAGTTGATCACCAAAACATACATCAAGTAGATCACGTGAATATCCCATTGTCACCATAGATAAGCACATGCAAGACATACATCAAGTGTTCTCAAATCCTTAAAGACTCAATCCGATAAGATAACTTTGAAGGGAAAACTCAATCCATTACAAGAGAGTAGAGGGGGAGAAACATCATAAGATCCAACTATAATAACAAGGCTCATGATACATCAAGATCGTGCCAAATCAAGAACACGAGAGAGAGAGGGATCAAACACATGGCTACTGGTACATATCCTCAGCCCCGAGGGTGAACTACTCCCTCCTCGTCATGGAGATCGCCAGGATGATGAAGACGGCCACCGGTGAGGGATCCCCCCTCCGGCAGGGTGTGGTTTTTGGTGGCTACAGAGGCTTGCGGCGGCGGAACTCCCGATCTATTGTGTTCCCCGATGTTTTTAGGGTATATGGACGTATATAGGCGAAAGAAGTCGGTCAGGGGAGCCACGAGGGGCCCACGAGGGTGGGCGCGCGCCCAGGGGGTAGGGCGCGCCTCCCTACCTCGTGGCTTCCTCGAAGCTTCCCTGACGTCTACTCCAAGTCTCCTGGATTGCTTCCGTTCCAAAAATAACTCTCCCAAAGGTTTCATTCCGTTTGGACTCCATTTGATATTCCTTTTCTTCAAACACCTAAATAGGCAAGAAAACAACAATTTGGGTTGGGCCTCCGGTTAATAGGTTAGTCCCAAAAATAATATAAAAGTGTTTAGTAAAGCCCATAAACATCCAAAACAGATAATATAATAGCATGAATACTTCATAAATTAGAGATACGTTGGAGACGTATCACGCGCCGGCCCGCCCATCGATCCACATCACCCGCCTCCGCCGTGGCTGCACGGCAGCCCAGCGGTCTACCTCGCCGGCCTCGGCCTTGTCCTCGTCTTCGTCGAGACGGCTGCATCAGGCTCGTCGGCTGCCTCAACTAGGGCGCCGCTGCTCCGTTGGTCGCTCGGGCCTCGCTGCCCGGGCGCCGGCGCTACTTTGGCAGCCCGGGTGCCGGTGCTGACAAGCTCGTCCGCACGATGTCCCACGCCGTCCGTCGTCGCCGGCCTCATCGCGGACTCCACCGCCACCCCACCTCCACCAAGCAGCGTCCCTGACCTCGCGCGTGATCGACTTGATCACCCGCTCGCTGCCACGATCCGCCTCATCTACGCCGCGCGACCAACCTGGCCTGTCGGTTGCGCGTGCCTCCACAGGTGATGTGAAGATCGTCCCGAGTACCGCGCGCCTCTCCGCCGATCGAGCATCGGGCTGCCGCTGCGTCGCCCCGTCGGGCCCCAGCGCCGCCGCGTGGTTCTCCTCGTGGCTGCATCGACTCGTGCGTCGCCCCTTCGGGTCGTAGTGCCGCGATACGCGTCCCCGCTGCCGCCCCGAGGCCGTCCCAGCGATTGCACCGACTCGCGAACCACCGTTGCGTCGCCCCTACGGGCCGCAGCATGGCGGCCCGCGGTCCCCGCCATCGCCCCGACCCGCCTGCCGCCGCTGCGTCGCCCCTTCGGGCCGTAGCACCACGGCCCGCGGTCCACTCCACCGTCACCATGTGTCGACATCCCGTGGTATGCACCACGCTGTCTCCCTTGGCGCGAGAACGCCACCGTCCGCCGGTCTTCGTCACGCTGTCAGGATTCTTCGCCTACTTCGAGCACCGCCGTCGCACTCCTAACCTAGCCGTCGTCGCCGCTCTTCTTTGGCCGCCGCCGCTACCTTCATAGCTGCCACCGCCGCCAGTCCACCCCTTTCGTCTTCGTCCAGCACCAGCTCGTCGCCAGCGTCGCCGTCTGATGATGAAAGTGCAACTATCCCTAGGTGGTTTTGGTAATTCATAACAACATATAGCTCATTGAGCTAATGCCATTCCAAGATGAACATTTCAGGAAAGCTCAATGAATGGCATGGCATGGATGATGAAAGTGGATCCTCAAAATGCTAATGACAAAGGATTGGCTCAAGCTCAAAAGCTCAAGACTCTTCATTTTATATTTTAGTGATTCAAGATCACATTGAGTCTATAGGAAAAGCCAATACTATCAAGGAGGGATGAGGTGTTGCTTAATGAGACTCTTGCTTCATGTGCTTAGTGATATGCTCCAAAACCCTCGCCTACTTTCTCACATCCACATATGACCTAAACCTAAAGCCAAAATCGGTCTCACCGATTCTTCCAATCCGCGCCACCGATTCCATATGTCATAGCCACGGCCACAAACCCTAGGCAAATCGGTTCTACCGATAGGGATCTCGGTCTCACCGAGATGGGATTGTAATCTCTCTGTTTCCTTTTCGTAACTTTTTGGTATCACCGAAAGAGCGGATCGGTCCCACCGAGATTGCAATCTAAACTCTCTGTTTCCCTTTTGTAACATTTCGGTCTCACCGAAAAGAGCAAATCGGTCCCACCGAGTTTACCTGACCAACTCTCTGGTTAGCTAATTACCAAAATTGGTCTCACCGAGTTTGTGTAATCGGTCTCACCAAGATTACGTTATGCCCTAACCCTAACCATATCAGTCCCACCGAGATGCATGTTAGTTCCACCGAAAACCCTAACGGTCACTAGGTTTACTAAAATCGGTCCGACCGAGTTTGTTGATTCGGTCCCACGGAGATTGGTAAATTGTGTGTAACGGTTAGATTTTGTGTGGAGGCTATATATACCCCTCCACCTCCTCTTCATTCGTGGAGAGAGCCATCAGACTGAACCTACACTTCCAACTTACTATTTCTAAGAAAGAACTACCTACTCATGTGTTGAGGCCAAGATATTCCATTCCTACCATATGAATCTTGATCTCTAGCCTTCCCCAAGTTGCTTTCCACTCAAATCTTCTTTCCACCAGATTCAAATCCTATGAGAGAGAGTTGAGTGTTGGGAGACTATCATTTGAAGCACAAGAGCAAGGAGTTCATCATCAACACACCATTTGTTACTTCTTGGAGAGTGGTGTCTCCTAGATTGTCTAGGTGTCACTTGGGAGCCTCCGACAAGATTGTGGAGTTGAACCAAGGAGTTTGTAAGGGCAAGGAGATCGCCTACTTCGTGAAGATCTACCGCTAGTGAGGCAAGTCCTTCGTGGGCGGACGGCCATGGTGGGATAGGCAAGGTTGCTACTTCATGGACCCTTCGTGGGTGGAGCCCTCCGTGGACTCACAAGAACTGCTACCCTTTGTGGGTTGAAGTCTCCATCAACGTGGAGGCACGATAGCACCACCTATCGGAACCACGCCAAAAACATCCGTGTCTCCAATTGCGTTTGAATCCTCCAAACCCTTCCCTTTACTTTCTTGCAAGTTGCATGCTTTAATTTCCGCTGCTCATATACTCTTTGCATGCTTGCTTGAATTGTGTGATGTTTGCTTGACTTGTCCTAAGATAGCTAAAATCTGCCAAACTCTAAAACTGGGAAAAGGCTAAGTTTTTAATTGGTCAAGTAGTCTAATCACCCCTCTAGACATACTTCAAGGTCCTACAAGTGGTATCAGAGCTTTGGCCTCCATTTGCTTTGATTTCCATAGCTTTTGGTGGTCATAGCCTTGGTTTCACAACCTAGGAGAGTATGGCGTCTAGCGAGGGAAATTATCACCGTAGAGGTCCTTACTTTGATGATACTAATTTTGCTAGTTGGAAGGATAAGATGAAAATGTATATTCTCGGACATAACCCCGCCGTTTGGGCAATTATTTGTATTGGCTTGCAAGGTGAATTCTTTGATGGAAGAGAGCCGAACCGTGAAGCTAATGCGTAAGAATTGAAGATGTTGCAATACAACGCTCAAGCTTGTGATATCATCTTCAACGGATTGTGCCCCGAAGAATTCAACAAAATCAGCCGTCTTGAGAATGCAAAGGAAATTTGGGATACTTTGATTGATATGTATGAAGGTACCGAATCCGTCAAGGAATCCAAGTTGGATGTGCTCCAAAGTCAGCTTGACAAGTTCAAAATGAAGGATGGTGAAGGTGTCGCTGAAATGTACTCTAGGCTTGCACTTATCACAAATGAAATTGCCGGCTTAGGGAGTGAAGAGATGACTGACAGATTCATCATCAAGAAGGTCCTAAGAGCATTGGATGGAAAGTATGATACCGTTTGCACATTGATTCAAATGATGCCAAACTACAAAAATCTCAAGCCAACGGAAGTCATTGGAAGAATTGTTGCTCATGAGATGTCACTTAAGGATAAGGAGGAACTTCACAACAAGTCAAGTGGTGCTTACAAAGCCTCAAGTGAAGCCCCCACATCATCAAGTGAGAAACAAACCTTCAATGAAGAATTGAGCTTAATGGTGAAGAACTTCAACAAATTCTACAAGAGTAGAAGCAAAGAAAGAAGCTCCAAGTTAAGGTCTTACAATGACAAAAGATCTTCTAGTCGAGAGCAAAATTGCTACAATTGTGGGAGACCCGGACACTATTCCAATGAGTGTACGACAACCTACAAGAGAAGAGAAGACTCTCCAAAAGGAAGAAGTAGAAGAGAAGAATCACCACCAAGAGAGAGGAGGAGTAGAGATGATCGTTATGAACGAAGACCCTCACGGAGAAGCAAGGATTAGGAAAGGAAGGACAAGTCATCGAAGAGCTACACAAAACGAAGACATCAAGCTCATGTTGGTGAATGGGTATCCGGCTCCGACTCCGACCATCACTTCGAGAGAAGCTATCACTCCGACTCCGAATACACTCAAGATGAAGGTGTTGCCGGTCTAGCACTTGTGTCAACCAACTCCTACGACATATTTGAATCACCAAATGAAGGAATTGGAAGATGCTTCATGGCCAAAGGTCCTAAGGTAACACACCCCGAGTATATTGATTTTGATATTGATGAAGATGACTTGCTAGGTGATGATGATTTATTTGTTGACAACTCTAGTGATGAATACTATGATGAAACGTCAATTAATCATGCTAATCAAGTTGAAATAAATGACAATGATAAGGAGAAAATTGAGCGTCTAACTAAAGAACTAAACACTCTTAAGTTAGCTCATGAAACTATCTTTGAAGATCATCGAGAACTTTTGAGGGCTCATGAGAAGTTACGCTTTGAAAAGCTCAATCTTGAGCAGAGCATGAGTTCTTAAAAGCAATCAATGATGATCTTCGTAAGAAAAGTTCTTCTTACATTGCCAAGCGTTTACTCTTATCTACTTACATGCCTCAAGTCAAGTCTAGTAACAAGAACAAGAAAGATTCTCCTTCTAGTAGTAACAATAACAATGCTAAATCCAATATTGTTGCTTCTAGTAGTTTTCTTGATTCCACTAATGATTCTCTTAGCCAAGTTACACTTGAGCAAGAAAATAGCTTATTGAAGGGAATTATAGAGAAAGGTGTATACAAGAGCCTTGCCGGAGTAAGCAATTCGAGGAAATTGTACGCAAGCAAGGAAGGCACCTAAGAATCAAGGTGTTGGTTTTGAACGAAAGTTCAATGCCAATGGAGTTGAGTGGGAAGAAGATCAATACCCCAAGACGGAGTTTGTTCCTCAACAAGAGAAGTATGATCCTACTTCCTTCAAGGGAACACAGGCACAAGATGATCTTCCACCACAAGACCACAAGGGCAAGGACAAGCTTCAAGAAGAGATTGATGCATTTGAAGAAGCACCTAAGGTCTCGGTCAAGTGGATTCCCAAGACTACGTCAAGTTCTACCTCATCAAGTACAACTACAACTCCAAGGATTCCCATCAAGATGATGTGGATCAAGAAGAAGAAGAACTAGAGAGTTCTTGAGGGTGACTTCGCCAACATATTTCACTCATATCATTTTGGCAAGGACAAGTGCAATCAACTTCCATATCTTGCACTAGTTCAAGGAGTCACAAACCCTCGTGTTGGTAAGGCAAGGGACAAGGTAACCTAATGATTTCATGGACATCATTTGTGTGTGCATCACTCTATGTCTATGGATATACTTGTTTGTTCCTTGTGGGACTAACCCGTGTAGGTATTGAAAGTGCAACTCACTCCAAAGGATTGCTCCAAAAAGATCTACATCAACATTGAGCATCCACATCTTCAACACCTACATGAGTCATCATCGACAAAACCAAGGTTAGTTCATCCCTCTAAGGGGGGATCTCACATCTAGGGGGAGCTTAACTCTAAGAATTGAGTCAAAGCAACTCTAATGATGTGAACACATAAATGCTTTATGTAAAAGTGGTAACCCCACTTGAGCTTAAACGATGAGTATGACCTATGATCAAATGTTCTCATTTGACTCCTAAGTCAATACACTCATATATAGATGACCTAGTCATCGCCAATTGTTTTATAGATGCTAGAATTGGTTGTGCATGCTTTGTCACATATTTTATTTGCCATCTTATTGTGTGAGCATGTTGGTTGCATACTTTACTCATTCGAGGACATCCACTTGTTGTTTTGATCGATTGGCTTCTTTTTCTTTGGCCAAGTGGATGGACAAGAATGCCTAAGAACCTTCTTTAGCTATCTATGCTTTTCTCGTCTCAAACTCTGTTCATGCTACATCACAAAATTTGATCAAGTCAGATTCGAACCACTCCGTGTGAGGAGCACTCGGAGTCCCCGATTCATCATAGACTTAAACTTCCAAAACTTCTTTGTGATTTTCGGTCTGACCGATTCCTCCATTTCAGTCTTACCGAGATCACTTAGTCGATCTAGGTTTTCAATCTCGGTGCAACCGATTTGAACTCTTCGGTCACACCGAGTTGCAAAAACTGTACACAATTTTGCATCTCGGTGCCACCGAGTTGTTCCACTCGGTCACACCGACAGGGTCGGGCTATATATAGTCACGGGCAAAAATTTGGAAATTTCTCCGAACCTCTTCGCCAAGCAATAGCTCGCTTCTGCCTCCGTGGTCTCCGGATCGTCTCCTCGTCGCCGCCACCCCCTCGTCAGCTGGTATCCCGCCAACAGTAAATCAACCTCGCCCGTTGCCGCCGTAGCGAGTCTCACTTGAACTAGGGTATGGACTCGATCACTGTGCTTTCCTCGTCCGATTCTCAGTGCATTGTGTTCTTATTGATTCTTGCCATGATTGAAACACTCCTATCCAGTCAATGCAATCCTTAGAATAGTTTTGATTCGAAAATTTAGGGTTAGGTTTCACGAAACCATCTCGGACCCACCGAGTTGAAAAACTCGGTCCCACCGATTTGGCTTATGACATTGCACTAGTGAGACTCGGTCTGACCGAGAATTGCTAATTGGTGAGACCGATTTTAGGACTTTGTGAAACCCTAGCAGTCTCGGTGCCACCGAACTATGACTCGGTCCAACCGAGTTCATCAGTTTAGGTTCCAAAACTGCTTCGGTATCACCGAGTTTGAAAATCGGTTGATCTGAAATGCTTTCTGTGGAAAACTAAAACTGAATTTTTGAGTCATTCTTTTGCAAAAATCTCTGCATTTTGTGATGCTCATCCACTCTACCTCATCTATAACTCTTCACAGGATCAAGAATCGGCATGTCGCACTGCAGTGACAATGTAATGTGTCAGAGGAACAGGTGGACATGAGTGAGGGCACTAGTCCCTCCAGCTCTTCAGTTGAAGGCAGCAGGAGCACCCCAAGCAATCTGCCTAAAGCTGCCACCAGGCAAAGGAAGAAGAAAACCTCAGATTCTGAAGATGAGGATTATAGGGTAGAAGAGGGTGAAGCAACCTCCAAGAAGGTTGTGCTAAAAAAGGAGTATGGCTCAAAGACATAGCTCAAAGCACGGACTCAAGAAGAAGGTTCCCGCCAAGAGGACACCTATGCCAAAGGCCAGAGCATCAACTCAAATTCCTGATAAGCCTGATCCCAAAGAGCCAAACTGAAGGGAAGAAAAGGAAAGAGAGGGTCAAGAAGACCACAGTCAGAGTTATTGGGAAGCCTTCCATGATGGAAGAGGAAAAAGAGATAGCTGCACCAACACCAAAGGCACACAAGCTAATGGGTGATGCAATAAGATCAGGGGCTGCCACATCTAAGCCCAAGGAAGCACCCAATGCTGCCCCCAAGGCCAAATCTGCACCAAAGAGGAATACCAGGAGTATTCCAGCTACTGAGAAGAACAAGGCCCCAAAGGCACGAGGTTGTCAAGAAGATGATGAAGAAGGACAAGTTCTGAGGAAGCTCAAGCCAAAGATACCAGACCACAATGATGCCCATCCTGTGGCTGAGGATATGAAGATCAGAAGAGACAATGGGTTGAGGTTATGGAGGATGAAAGATCCATATGCCTCAAGGAGAAGAACTGCTGTGGACTACAGGTTCCACACCAAGGAACAACAGGACTTTTATGAGACCTGCTCACTGGATAAGAAGCCCATAGTGTGTGACATGAGGTGGGTCAACTGGACCTACATGAAAGAAAATGTAGAGCACTATCCTAGAGTGCAAGACAGTTTTGTTGTCTGTTGGAGTTGCGACTTTGTTGGGAAAAAGCTCACCAACTGGAACGATGAACTTATCATGCGTTCTACTCCACAACACACTTTTATCCAGATGGCGTGATAGTGTGGATGTCTCAAGGTACAAGGTACCAAATAACTGTTGAGGAGTGGGCAAAGCTGATAAATGCCCCAAAGGAGAATGAAGATGGTCTTGATGTATATGCCAAGAAGAAAATGGACCACAACTCCATGGCACACATGTACAAGGAGATCCTGCATACGCCATTGAGACACATAAGTTTGGATTAGTCCACTTCCTTCCGCTGCTGCCAACTATCAATAGCATCTTAAGGCATACTCTACGCCTAAGTCCGTGACCACAACATGATAAGAGGGCATGCAATCAACATGTTGCATTTGTTTGATGTGCCACAGAAATTCAAAGTCATGAGCCTTATGGTTGAAACCATTAAGAGGACTGCAGCAGACCAGAAAAGAAGTTGTGGATATGCCCCTCAGATCCAGAAGTTGATTAACTCAAAGATGGGCACATGCAAATATCTATTGGATAAGGAGCATTTTCCAATTTATCCAGACTTTGAGGACAACGAGGTTGTCATGAATGAGAATGATTCATCGTCAGTTCAAGCACAAGAAAAGAAGGAGAAGGCAAGGAAGGAGAAGGCTGCCAGGATGCCAACTCAAGAGGAGGCATCTGAGTATTTCTTGAAGAACAAGCAGGAGCAGCTCAGATACTTAATAGCATCAACTCTGAGGATTGAGAAGGGATTGGCCACCCTCACTCAAAATCAGCAGAGCTTGGAGAGAATCATAGAACAAAAGTTCTATGACTTAGATGTGAAAGTAACTGAGATTCACCAGAGTGGAGCAACTACAAGATGACATGCAGGAGAGGAAGGGCAAAACAACAATCGATGCGTTTGCCAGAGTGCCTAGAGCCCAGAGGTCATCTGTGCATGCCTCGATACGAGCCTCTTCGTCTGCACCAGCTACAGCCTCAGTGCCACCAGCTCCAGCACCTACATCAGCTCCAGCTCCATCTACTTCAACTGAAGCTTTCGTCCTTGGAGCTATCCGGACTCCACCACCTGAAGATCAAGCCTGAGAGTCGATCTAGCACTATGCATTTTCTACGAACTTTTTGGTAACTTGTTGCCAAAGGGGGAGAAAAATGTATAGATCATAGGCTTCGAGAGAGAGTGTTGCTTTTGTTCTCTCTTGATTTGGTGGTTTTTCAAACTTGTTTGCTTTTAATTGCTTGATACACTATGCTATGTTTGTGAGACATTGATGATCATGTGTTTGATCATAAGCTACACTTATGCATGTTTGATGATATTATCTTATCTATCCCATGTGATCATTCACTGTGATTGGTGATGAGTGCATGTATTCAATTCATATCATTTTGAGCGCTCCACCAAGATGTATGTGACATGGAAGAGTAACCCATGAGCCTAATTCCTTGTGCATTTGCAGTCCAAAGCAAATCTTAAACTATGCACAAATTTAGGGGGAGCTCTTGCTTATCACATACTTCTCAAAGCGACGATGTTTCTCAATCTTATTATCATTTGTCAAAGCTTTGATCTATATGTTGTCATCAATTACCAAAAAGGGGGAGATTGAAAGTGCAACTATCCCTAGGTGGTTTTGGTAATTCATAACAACATATAGCTCACTGATCTAATGCTATTCCAAGATGAACATTTCAGGAAAGCTCAATGAATGGCATGGCATGGATGATGAAAGTGGATCCCTCAAAATGCTAATGGCAAAGGATTGGCTCAAGCTCAAAAGCTCAAGACTCTTCATTTTATATTTTAGTGATTCAAGATCACATTGAGTCTATAGGAAAAGCCAATACTATCAAGGAGGGATGAGGTGTTGCTTAATGAGCCTCTTGCTTCATGTGCTTAGTGATATGCTCCAAAACCCTCAGCTACTTTCTCACATCCACATATGACCTAAACCTAAAGCCAAAATCGGTCTCACCGATTCTTCCAATCCGGTGCCACCGATTCCATATGTCATAGCCACTGCCACAAACCCTAGGCAAATCGGTTCTACCGATAGGGATCTCGGTCTCACCGAGATGGGATTGTAATCTCTCTGTTTCCTTTTCATAACTTTTTGGTATCACCAAAAGAGCGGATCGGTCCCACCGAGATTGCAATGTAAACTCTCTGTTTCCCTTTTGTAACATTTCGGTCTCACCGAAAAGAGCAAATCGGTCCCACCGAGTTTACCTGACCAACTCTCTGGTTAGCTAATTACCAAAATCGCTCTCACCGAGTTTGTGTAATCGGTCTCACCAAGATTACGTTATGCCCTAACCCTAACCATATCGGTCCCACCGAGATGCATGCCAGTCCCACCAAAAACCCTAACGGTCACTAGGTTTACTAAAATCGGTCTGACCGAGTTTGTTGATTCTGTCCCACCGAGATTGGTAAATTGTGTGTAACGGTTAGATTTTGTGTGGAGGCTATATATACCCCTCCACCTCCTCTTCATTCAGGCAGAGAGCCATCAGACTGAACCTACATTTCCGACTTACTATTTCTGAGAGAGAACTACCTACTCATGTGTTGAGGCCAAGATATTCCATTCCTACCATATGAATCTTGATCTCTAGCCTTCCCCAAGTTGCTTTCCACTCAAATCTTCTTTCCACCAGATTCAAATCCTATGAGAGAGAGTTGAGTGTTGGGAGACTATCATTTGAAGCACAAGAGCAAGGAGTTCATCATCAACACACCATTTGTTACTTCTTGGAGAGTGGTGTCTCCTAGATTGGCTAGGTGTCACTTGGGAGCCTCCGACAAGATTGTGGAGTTGAACCAAGGAGTTTGTAAGGGCAAGGAGATCGCCTACTTCGTGAAGATCTACCGCTAGTGAGGCAAGTCCTTCGTGGGCGATGACCATGGTGGGATAGACAAGGTTGCTACTTTGTGGACCCTTCATGGGTGGAGCCCTCCGTGGACTCGCGCAACCGTTACCCTTTGTGGGTTGAAGTCTCCATCAACATGGAGGTACGATAGCACCACCTATCGGAACCACGCCAAAAACATCCGTGTCTCCAATTGCGTTTGAATCCTCCAAACCCTTCCCTTTACTTTCTTGCAAGTTGCATGCTTTAATTTCCGCTGCTCATATACTCTTTGCATGCTTGCTTGAATTGTGTGATGTTTGCTTAACTTGTCCTAAGATAGCTAAAATCGCCAAACTCTAAAACCGGGAAAAGGCTAAGTTTTAATTGGTCAAGTAGTCTAATCACCCCCTCTAGACATACTTCAAGGTCCTACAAGTGGTATCGAGCTTTGGTCTCCATTTGCTTTGATTTCCATAGCTTTTGGTGGTCATAGCCTTGGTTTCACAACCTAGGAGAGTATGGCGTCTAGCGAGGGAAATTATCACCGTAGAGGTCCTTACTTTGATGGTACTAATTTTGCTAGTTGGAAGCATAAGATGAAAATGCATATTCTCGGACATAACCCCGCCGTTTAGGCAATTATTTGTATTGGCTTGCAAGGTGAATTCTTTGATGGGAGAGAGCCGAACCGTGAAGCTAATGCGGAAGAATTGAAGATGTTGCAATACAACGCTCAAGCTTGTGATATCATCTTCAACGGATTGTGCCTCAAGAATTCAACAAAATCAGCCGCCTTGAGAATGCAAAGGAAATTTGGGATACTTTGATTGATATGTATGAAGGTACCGAATCCGTCAAGGAATCCAAGTTGGATGTGCTCCAAAGTCAGCTTGACAAGTTCAAAATGAAGGATGGTGAAGGTGTCGCTGAAATGTACTCTAGGCTTGCACTTATCACAAATGAAATTGCCGGCTTAGGGAGTGAAGAGATGACCCATGATTCATCATCAAGAAGGTCCTAAGAGCATTGGATGGAAAGTATGATACCGTGTGCACATTGATTCAAATGATGCCAAACTACAAAGATCTCAAGCCAACAGAAGTCATTGGAAGAATTGTTGCTCATGAGATGTCACTTAAGGATAAGGAGGAACTTCACAACAAGTCAAGTGGTGCTTACAAAACCTCAAGTGAAGCCCCCACATCATCAAGTGAGAAACAAACCTTCAATGAAGAATTGAGCTTAATGGTGAAGAACTTCAACAAATTCTACAAGAGTAGAAGCAAAGAAAGAAGCTCCAAGTCAAGGTCTTACAATGACAAAAGATCTTCTAGTCGAGAGCGAAATTGCTACAATTGTGGGTGACCCGGACACTATTCCAATGAGTGTACGACACCCTACAAGAGAAGAGAAGACTCTCCAAAAAGAAGAAGTAGAAGAGAAGAATCACCACCAAGAGAGAGGAGGAGTAGAGATGATCGTTATGAACGAAGACCCTCACGGAGAAGCAAGGATTCGGAAAGGAAGGACAAGTCATCAAAGAGCTACACAAAACGAAGACATCAAGCTCATGTTGGTGAATGGGTATCCGGCTCCGACTCCGACCATCACTCCGAGAGAAGCTATCACTCCGACTCCGAATACACTCAAGATGAAGGTGTTGCTGGTCTAGCACTTGTGTCAACCAACTCCTACGACATATTTGAATCACCAAATGAAGGAATCTTCATGGCCAAAGGTCCTAAGGTAACACACCCCGAGTATATTGATTTTGATATTGATGAAGATGACTTGCTAGGTGATGATGATTTACTTGTTGACAACTCTAGTGATGAATACTCTGATGAAACGTCAATTAATCATGCTAATCAA
Organism: Aegilops bicornis; assembly: GCA_021605145.1. Classification (NCBI taxonomy): domain Eukaryota; kingdom Viridiplantae; phylum Streptophyta; class Magnoliopsida; order Poales; family Poaceae; genus Aegilops; species Aegilops bicornis. Next base: position 168,751,849 of record CM038673.1, on the reverse strand, counting down.
GTTGAAACGAATGACAATGACAAGGAGAAAATTGAGCGTCTAACTAAAGAACTAAACACTCCAATTGCGTTTGAATCCTCCAAACCCTTCCCTTTACTTTCTTGCAAGTTGCATGCTTTAATTTCCGCTACTCATATACTCTTTGCATGCTTGCTTGAATTGTGTGATGTTTGCTTGACTTGTCCTAAGATAGCTAAAATCTGCCAAACTCTAAAACTGGGAAAAGGCTAAGTTTTTAATTGGTCAAGTAGTCTAATCACCCCCCCTCTAGACATACTTCAAGGTCCTACAGATGACGATATGTACCTAGGGTAGGATCATAGGCCTGACCTAGACACCCTCCCCAAGGACATCACTCTAAAGTCAGAAGCACTCAAGGGATATCATCATCCACTCGACCAGAAACATTCCACTCGGAAGACTCAAGTTCATTCGACCAGAAAGTACTCACTTGACGGTAACAAGAGTCACTCGACGGATAGAAGATCTAGAGCCACTCTGTATGGCAACGGTCAGGCGTTACTCTGTAGACTTAATGGTCATTCATGTATCTTTATTGTTGGCGTTATCAGTAACGCGCCATCTTTATGTACCTTAAACCCTGTGTAACTGAGGACGGTTGGGGTCTGGCAAACTCTATATAAGCCACCCCCTCCTCAGGGACAAGGGTTCGCACCCCCTGTAACAACACACTCATATTCCAATCGACCGAGCTCCCGAGCACCGAGATGTAGGGCTATTACTTCCACTATGAAGGGCCCGAACTCGTGAACCTTGTCTGTACAATCTCACCATAGCTGGGATCTTGCCTCTTCATACCTACCCCCATTCTACTGTCAGTCTTAGTACCACGACAGTTGGCGCCCACCATGGGGCAGGTGTGTTATCGACTTTTTGGTGAGGTTGCAATTTTTCCGATTCCCATCATCATGGTTTCCGGCGGTGGATTGGATGAGGGTCGCGAGATCTGTCTCGGCGCGCTCGTCTTCATCGCCGATGACTCCACCTGGCTTCAGGAAGCTCCCCTCAACGTCGAGACGCTCCCCGTCCGTGGGGCGACGCACTTTCGCGCGTGCGTTCGCGGCATCCTTCTCCGGCAGCCGTCGACCCAGTATCGGTCGGCTCCCGTGGTGTCCCCGCTCCCCGCTGTTCGCCGACACAAGCGATCCGGTCGGTCGCGGCTTCAGCGGTGGGTGAAACACGCGATGGCTCGTCAGTCGACCACCCCACAAGTCGCAGTAATCGAGCCCGACGAAACTCTCTACGGCCTGTTTGACCTATCGACTGGCTCCGTCGAGACCGCATCCGAGTGCGATAGCAGTGATCCTGCGGCTGAAGTCTTGATGGTCGACGGGCCACGCAGTCCGCCTGGTTTCTGTCATGACAGTGGCGGTGATGGTGGCGGCGATCCGTCGCGCGTTCACGAGGAATACCACCCTGAAACCCTTTCTTCGCAGTAGAGGGAGGAACTTCATCGCCGCAACATGGAGGCGCTCCACACACCCATCATTGGGGAAACCTTTGAGGCTCGGGCCTTGGAGGAGGCGCGACTAGCCAACTTGGCTGAGCGTACTCAACTAGAGAACCTTCAGCATGCACTCAACAAGCATGCTCGGTAGCGGATCCCTGAGTCCAGTCGATGACAGTGACAACTTTTCCCGCCTCAGCCTTAGGTATACCGCACAAAGATTCAAAATCTCACAGCTGTGGCCCGTATAGCGGAATCAATTCAGCCTTCCCAGTCGGAGGCCGGTAGAGGTTTGATGGAGATCCGGGCCTTACTCTGGGCAGCAGGAGAGCAGAACACAGCGGTGTCTCAGTCGCGGAACAGAATTCATAGCAGATCCGTGATGGCAGATGGCCCACAGCCCAAGATCGCCCCCGCGGCGTGAAGGACGTGGGCACTGGCAGGATCAGTACAGGAACCATGAGTAGTATGATCACCGACTCGGCCGCGATGACCATCGTCGAGTGTCCACACCTCCTCCGAGGAGTGGATCATATGTGCCCCGGCAATATGATGACAGATGCCCGCACAATGGCGAGCGAATAATACCAGTCGACCCAAGGGAGCCAGGCTTTGATGCAAGATCTATTCTCGTTCAAGTTCTGGTCGACGGGAACAGAGCACACAGAGAGGGTCTTGACAGAGATCGCCCGGCTGGCAGCAGAGTTCATGTTTCAGGTCCAGAGTGTTTCAACAGAGCCATCTGTCGTGGAATTGTCACGACAGATGTCCTAGTGTGAGGACTTAGTCGTGAGGCCAACGCATCTATGTGGTAGCTTGAGAGGGGTTGAGCGGAATCGAGAGACGCAACACAAGACAGGGATTTAGACAGCTTCGAGCCCCGGGAAACATCATCCGGTAACAACCCTGCATGCTGTTTGAGGCTAGGTCTCATTATGCTCATCAGGGAGTCACCGTAAACCGGCTCTCCTCTTTGTGTCTAGCCCTAAGATTGTTTCTTCTTTCTTGTCCCTCTTTGGGGAGCCCTACCCCTCCTTATATATGTTGAAGAGGCGGGTTACATGTAGAGTCCAACTCGGACTTAAGACTTAACTATTCTAACTTATCTTCATGGGCTTCTTAACATCTTGGGCTTCATAACATCTCGGGCTTCATAACCCCCGGCAACCCAGTTATCACTGTTTGCCGGTTTAAGATGGTCTGCCGGTTTAAGATGGTCTGCCGGTTTAAGATGGTCTGCCGGTTTACCACCTGCCTTAACACTTGTCGGTTTACCACCTGCCGGTTTACCGTCCGTCATAGCCATCTATCTTAACTGTCTATCTTTAACTGTCTGCCGGTTTACCAAGTCCCAACCGGTTTACAACTCCGGTCGGGTCATACCGTGGGGTATATCCCCGACATTAGCCCCCAGTTTAATTTGGATTTATCCATGTTAAACTAATCCTGATCATCCTTAAGTCCTTGTCTTTTTCTTCTTCTAGAAAATTCGGGTCAATAGGCCAGCTTCATAATCAACCTGATCTTCGGCCGGTTTAAGAATGTAGAACTTTGCCGGTTTACAAATATTGATGGCACCGGATCATAACTGTTTGTTAACATCAGCTTTTGAAAATATACCTCTTATATGCCTATCACTTGTAGCCTTCAAATCTTAAGAAGGTAACGTAGTAACAGCTTAAGATTTGCTTCCATATGAATGTCAGAAGCTTGAAGAAATCCAGGTTGTTCATCTCAATCACTAGTCAGAACTGAGTATTCCACATATGTAGCCCCCAAGTGCCGGGTTGTCATGCTTGCAAAGAACACCGATTTGTAATTTCCTGGTGTTCATAAAAACTTCAACCAGTGTAGCCCCCAAGGGCCGGGTCATTATGCAAATAATGAGCAGGGACTTTGAAAATATGATCATGTAGACTTTAACAGCAATGTGTAGCCCCCAAGGGCCGGCTCAGTAATATAATATTGAGCTGGGACTTTATATATACTTCATTGAGAATAACATTATATTATGTAACTCCCATCATGGGGCTTGTCCACAAAGTTGAGAGCTTTGTGCTTTATCAACTAAGCAGTGGATCCTTCAATAATATATGAAGATTTGTGTACCTTGTATTGTTGACAGGAGCAATTGGTAGCCCCCAAGGGCCGGCTCATTATGATATGATGAGTCGGGTCTTTCAATAAGACTAATAAAAATGACTTTGCATTAGCCCCCAAGTGTCATGGTGCATGCTTGCAGCGACATGAGGCTTGCATATTCAATATAATCTTAAGTTGAATAATGTAGCCCCCAAGTACCGGGTTGTAAGCCTACAGCGACTTGGGACTATTCCTTCAATTGTAAAATAAATCATATCCATTGATAAAATAACGGAAATGTTAACGCCCACATGTGTGGGCGTTAACCATCTCGACCACACGCAGCGATCACCGTTGGGTACTTTGTGCACGAATCTTGGCACAATACGGTCATTTTTCTGCGCCACGTAGGACGAGGCGCGTGTGCAGTGTGCGAGACAGTTCGCCCGCACGTTGGTTGCCCTCCCGCGGCTAGCGCTTGCCACTCGGGGGCGTGCGGTGGAATTGCTATGCGCCCGCACGCCACGCGGCGACCGCGGTTGACATCAAACACATTGCGCACCTCCCCCTCCCTCTCCCTCACGGTTCCATTTACTCACCCCCGCAGTTACTGGCACAACGCACTTCGCATTTCAAACCATTGGAGGAGAAGACGAGGGGAGAAGGCGACGGCGGAGGCGGAAGAATCGACGGTGTTCGTGGCCGTCGGTGGTGCTCGCCGGAACGGAGCGGCTTCGCCGGAGCGCCTGCGGATTGAAGGTAATGCTCGCTCCAACTCTCACAATCCCTTCATGCATTTTCCCCCCTTCCCTCCCTGTTCGATTCCTCGCTCGAGATTCGTAGAGATTCAGGCGATTTGGTGATGCGTCGGTGTTCCCGCCGGCGGTGGAGTCCTGTACTAGCCGTTTTCGGTGGCACTGGGCAGTTTCGTCGCCGCTGCGGCGGCGGCCTCGTCGGTGTGGTTATGCCTGTCCAGAGGCACGCACTAGTTGTGCCTTGGGATTGGGCAGGTGTCTCCCGGTTTGTTAGTTGCGCATTGGTGTTTGCAATCAGTTCGGGGGAGAACTTTGAGGTTGAATTTGAAGTCACTGTAGTTGCCATTGAACCCTAGATCTAGTTAGTTGTTTTTGAAACTGCAGTATGAGGCAAACGTGGTAGTTTGATTAACTATCATAACTGTATGGCAACTAACTTCCTGAATGAATGTGATAGCTGCCACAAACATGCTTTCCCATGCGGCAACTAACTCACTGAAATGACTGTGATAGTTGCCACAAACAAGCTTTCCCATGCGGCAACTAATTTATTGAATGACTGTGATAGTTTCCACACACACGCTCTTCCATGTGGCAACTAATTTGCTGAATTACTGTGATAGTAGCCACAAACATGCTTTTTCATTGTGGCAACTAATTTTCCTGAATGATTTGTGATAGTTGCCACACTGTATGAATGGTAAAGTGTAGTAAATCGGTAGTCAATGCTGTTTCAGAACCAACCGCCCGGACGGCAACTAATGTGCACATCAATCGTGCTCATGCCACATGGATAGTATATTCTTGTGGCAAATAGAATGTGTACACACCGTGGTTCTGCATTGCCATCTTGTAGACAGGACAATGTGGCAAATTGGCTGCATAACATGGCAACCAACTTTGCATATCAATTGTGTCGATGCCATACGTATGCTTTCCATGGGGCAAGTTTTTGTCGACCACATTATGTCTCAAGGTTATGTTACGGTCGGTACAATGTGGCAAATTCATTGTATCACAGACGCATTTTTTGTGTTTTGCCACAATGACTTGTGATATCTGAACACACTGTGGAAATTTTCAGGTTCTTGATTAGATGTTTTTCATCGCTTTTTTGTATTATGTGTTGCATTTTAACATGGCAATTTCAACCTAGCACATTTTTGCCGTTGAACACATGGCATTTCATTGGTGTATTTAGGACAGGGTGTGAGCTGCCACATCTTAGTTTTTGTGATGTGGAGGATTTTGTGACTTTCTATCATACTATCTTGGGCTAACATGGCAACTTCAATATTTTGTTTTCAAGTGCATTTACGATCTGTACACTTTTTTTTTGAAAATGTAACCAATGTGCTTACTTGCCACGTTTATGTTTTCGACAACCATAGGAGGGGTGCGTGTGTGTTCATGTGATATTTTGCACTCACTAGTTGACATTTTCTGTTAGGTGGTAACTGCTTACATCTTGCATTTTCATTTCCACCGTGACAATTTGGTCTGTTCCTATCTTAGCAGAATGGCTCGTGGTGATCATCAAAATGATGATGATGATTTCATGGATCCACCACAGCATAATCGGGCAATTGGACGGAGAAAAGAGGGTGATGAGGTAACTGTCCACACACACCCCTCCTCCTGCTTATGTTACTGGTTGCCACCTCGAGCTTGCAGTCGTCTGTCATGAACTAAAATTTCATGACATTGCAAAACATGGCAACAACTGATCACTTTTTGTCTGTTTTTGCGTAAGAAGAAACGTATTCGCAATGAGCCTCCCAAGAACGATCGACTACGTTGGATCGACAAATTTACCGACGATCGAAGGGAGCTCATTGAGATTGGTATGCGTGCTCGATGAATGTCCGTGCACGAACCTTGTCAACCTCAGTATGCGATCGGGCTTGGTGAGATTTACGACCCGCCTCCGTGGAATTTGTGATTCCGGGACGTGGAAGACTACCGTTGAACGAGGAATCCGTGTTCTCAGACTTTGGGTGTGCCTCGTGGACATATCAAAGTCCCGTGACTGAGGTCAATAACAAGATCGAGGAAGCGTTGTTCCCCGCTTGTTTCTGGGTTGGAATCCATGCCGAACACGCTCAAGACCGGCAGATTCGGCTGCAGCCATGACGACGCATGGAGATGTTTTTAAGATGAAGCTACTCATGTACCTCATCTCAAATTTGTTTTGCGCCGACCACCTCTCTTCGCCCAAGCAACAAATGCTTCCCCATCCTGGTGAATGATCCATCTTTACTACTTTATTTTCCTTCAATCTTTTGGCTCCGATGTCATGTGTAAAGCTAGTCACTGCCAGTGTTTTTGATGTTTTTTCCATTTGATTTCTGATGCGGCAACCTTTTTGTCCTGAAATTTTGTGCGATGCAGGCAGATCTGAAAAATGTGAAGAACATGAATTGGTGTAAGTTTATTGCCGACTTCCTGCATGATGCATTCTCAAGAAAGATGTACCAAAAGGGTTGTCGACTGCATTTAATGGTATTTTTTTTGCCAGTCCTTTCTGTGAACACTCTTTTTTAACACACTTTTATTCATGCATGGCAACCTGATCATAACAAGATGGCAACTGCCATAATGACAATATGGCAACTGGCATAATGACAATATGGCAAGTGCCATCATATTATTATGGCAACTGTCATCATACTATGATGGCAACTGCCATCATAGCAATATGGCAACTGCCATCACACTATTGTGGCAACTAGCACATACAGATGGCAACTTCTTTTTTTTTCTCTTCTTCATGCACCTCAACTTGATTATCATGGGAACATATATTATCCTGTTTTTTTCCACAAAGTACCCATGATGGCAACTGATATTTCTTTCTTTTTAAAATTGTTTTACATCAGCTCATGTATCGCCGACTGTCTTGATCTGGCCCATCGTGGATTTCATCGACAGAGGCCGCCGCCTACGCACAAGTTTGCTGTTTCTGCGTGGACTATCAACGCTGTCAAGGCTGTGCTTGCCGCAGACAGGGTAACTGACACCAAATATGGAAAACTGCAGGTTAGTTCTGGTTTCTTTGTCCACATGGCATGCTTACAAATTTGACATGAGGCAACCGTCTGTGGTTCATAAGAGATGACTACCTTTGTTATCCATGGCTGTCTGCGTATTGTATCCATGTCTCACTCCACATGGCAACTCTTTTCATTCGTCTTTGAAACTTACATTCTCTCTCTTACGCCCTAGCTATTTTTTGTTTTTTCCAAATTGATGGCCAAGCATGCTATAGACTACAGCGTGTTTGGGGGGCCTCAAAACTTTGGAAAGTGGATGGACGTGCACTCAGTTCCGTCTTGCCCTACCGAGTTAATCAAAAGATCTACATCTATGGTTTGCCGTCGATTATTTTTGATGGCGCGCAAGCGACTGCAATACGGATGGTTATTGATGCTTCTTTGTTTCGTGCACAGACAAGGGCACATGTTGAGCATCTAATAGGGCAGTTTGCATCCGGAATGACCGGCTTGCTCGGGAAGTTGGTTGAGGGGTGGACGTCCCTCAGTGGCTCTGACAGCGACGCAGTTGCGAGGCAGTTCACTTCATTTGTCCCAGAACGTACACATCGGCCAACCGGTTGCCGTGGCCGGTATGACTACAACAGTTCCCAAGAGCCTGCTGACACACAAGATGAACTAGATGGAGACGCTGGTCTCAGCAAGGATGACGACGATGGAGAATGTGCAACAGGACACCGATGATGATGAACATGCTGAAGTTCGCGCAGGTGGTAACAAGGGCAAGGATGCAACAGATGTCCCCCAACCGGAGAAAGTCAAAGAACATATGGCTGCGAGAGGCGAGGGGGTGTTGCCATCAAAGAGGGGGAGGGCTCCAGAGGGTGTTGGGCAGGGTCCTCCTGACAAGAGGTCTAGGACCGATCCCGTAGCTGCTAGGAGGAGGATCGACTTTAATTTTAGTTTTTTGCTTTGTCTATTTTCTTGGAACAGACTCATCCTTTTTTTCCACTTGTTTTTGTCAAGCGCAGCAACGAGTTTGTTGTCTGACAATTGCCACCTTTTTTTCCTCCATCTCATACGTGCAGCGAAATGCCGGCCGGTGGATGAGCGATTCTGAAGAAACAGGCGCCAACGCCAACCCGTGTTTCTGCTCGGTTGAACAAAGGCGCCCCCATTGCCGGTGACACCCCTTCCACCAGGTCATCTACTCGTACGACGACGACCAACACCGGGGATCCTGTCGTGTTGCCAGACCTGAGGAAGGCAGCCAAGAAGTAGGTTTTTCCATGCGCTTTCATTGACATAGTGCTATATTTTCTTGATTTTCCAATGCATCCGTTCAGCTTGTCACATGGTATTCTGTCATCGCCCCCCCCCCCATGTGGCAACTGCTGTTTTTCAAATGATTTTTTCCTTTATTTTTAAGTGTATGGCAACTCCTATTGGTTTTTACATGGCAACTGGCATCTAGGCCAAATGGCAACTTTTACTGTACCTAATGGCAACTGCCATCTTTACCGTTGGCTTGTGTGCTCATCCCATACCTAGGTTTGAAATTGCATTCATGGCAGATCAGACATTTTATCATTCTTCAAGTTGGCTAACATGGCAACTCTCTTTGGATTTTGTATGGCAATCGCTAACTATGACACATGGCAACTCATGTTCCCCTTACATGGCAACTACCAGCTTTTCCACTTGTTTTTCATTTTTTAAGATTTCTACCATGGCAAACATATTTTGTTCATTTTTTAATACCTTTTTCATGTGCTTTATTTTTTTGCAAGGTGAGGAAGACTACTACGCGCGGGGCCAAGCATATCAGTAAGGACCCACTCGAACGCTTGCATTCAAAGTTGTCAACAGGGGGCAACTCAGATGTACATGAGGCGCCACGCGACAATACTGCTGCTGCACCGTCAACTGCTCCCACTAACTCTGATGCAAGTGGCCGACCATCTCCGCCGATTGCAGATGTGCAGGCTAGAACAACAGCATCTCAGACATCGGGAGTGACGAGTCGGTATCTGCCAGACAGCTGAAATATTGCCAACTCTTCTGGCAATGAAGGATGCTGCTGTGAGCCATGCCACCCCATCAGCAAGCGTTGAAGTGGACGCTCTCGAGACCAACCTAAGCAAGGAAGATTCCCGCTCATCTGACACTGATTCCAAGCACGTGCGTGGTGGCACTCCTGTGTCCACGACAGAAGCGGCTGAGGCGGCAGTTCACAATGATATGCCATCTACAGGTGAGAGTCCTGGCACAACAGCTCCAGCTCCTGTTGGTGCAGATATCGCTAAAGGCGATCAAGCCGCATCGGTCTTCCACCTAGGCGTCAGAGCCCCGCAAGCAATCAACAGACATACCCAACGCACCGGCCGAAGCTAGGAGCAGCAGAGACGAAGTCTCGTTATGTTCCTGCGTCACACTGCTCCTCGCCACCGCCAAAAGCAATGTGATGGAGAAACCAAGACCGGAGCACAACCGATGCGGTGTGTCAAGCCGCACGAGTGACGCAGTGAACGCCTCGAGCAGATCAAGCGCCTTTACCCGCAGTGGAAATCCCTCAAATTAAATCACAGACTTCCAGGCTCCTAGTCAATGTGGGTGTCCCCTACAGCCCAAACAAGAAGATTGTCACGAAAGCTGCGGCTGATATCGCTGACAACACGCCCCGCCCTACAAATAAGCCCGATCATTCTGTAGCGGTCGATTCAGATATGTTTGTCGATCTTTGACCCTTGGATTCTGCCCCACAAGTTGTTCGTGGTCCGGCCAGTAGGCATGAGAGGCACCCAATGGCCTTCACCCCACCGAGCTTCAGCCTTGGCATCAGTCAAGATCAACCAAGGTGCGGATCCTATGCCAGTTGCCTTTGCTTTCCCGGGAGGCATGCCCGCAATGATGGCGCAGCCAATGGTCGATGGCAGGAAGGCTGTCAAGTTCGCAGAGCCAATAGTCCAAGGTACATTTATCATGTCCTTATCATTTTCTTGTATACATCTTTGTAGTTTGACTTTTGTCCCAATCTCTGTTGGAAAAGGCAGTGCCTAGGAGGCGCTTAGGCACGCCTAGGCGCTAGGCAATAGCGAAACGCCTCGCCTAGGGCATAAATGGAGGTCTATGCAGGGCAAGCAAGGAATTGCCTACCCAAGAAAGAAATCATGCCACATACTGCACTAATATGCCAAACGTGTTATATTCCAATGGCAGTAGACGGTAATTAACTTATTTGTATGCCCTAAACTAATGTCAACACCCATATAATAATCACAAATACACTATGAGTAAAAACTATATTACCGCATAGGTCGCGCCTTGGGCGCTTAGGCACCGCCTAGGCACTAGGCGAAGGCCAACCGCCTCGCTTACGCCTACCGCTTTTTCCAACCTTGGTCCCAATCATATTTTTTGGGGGTTCTCACTTGTGATGGCAACTGACATGTGATGACATGGCAATTGGATTTGATGCACCATGTCACCTACATTTTTTTACTACCATGCTGCATTTTACATTGGGCAACCACATGGCAACTGAAGTTGATTCAACATGGCAACTATAGTTGTTGTCACATGGCAAAATACAGTGCAATACACATGGCAACTGGATTTGCTGCACCATGTCACCTGCATTTTTTGTTTCCATGCTGCATTTTTCCATACGGCAAGCACATGACAAGTGGAGTTGACACAACATGGCAACTGTAGTTGCTGTGACATGGCAACTACAAATTCAACTAGATGGCAACTACAAAGGTAACTACATGGCAACTGTAGTTGCTATGACATGGCCACTGTAGTTGCACCACACATGGCAACTCCCCACTTTTTGTACCTACATCTCACATCATGCACCATATCTTCTCACAATCCACCTGTTTTTGATTTCTAGGTATCCTAATCCACTTTTTTTTATCCTTGCAGCCACCCTTGAGGAAATTTCACCGTCACTTGATGAAGCTTACCGCAGGATCGAGGAGGCAGCATTGCAGAGGAGGTCCTCACGAGGGCAAGGGCAATCAAGTTCCAACATGCTTGCAGACACGGTATCCGAGGATACCATTAGGAGTGCCACCCTGGTTACGTGTGGCGTGAGAGGGTAGTTCACCCACCTCCCGAAGACTACGAGCCCGAATTCAGGGCCACTAAGGAATGTACCCATTGTCACGATATTGTCAAGCGGTTTGGAAATGCGAGGGCCAAAGAACAAGCACATGAAGGAGCTGAAAGCGTAAATGACCACACCCCATAATCTCTCATTTTGCTTTGCTCCTTTTTTACCATTCATCTTCTTCGTACTTTCTATACATGATCCGCTTACGTTTTAGTTCTTTCATTTTTTTACTTAGTAGGCATGATTCTTGCATGTTATATCGTTTTCATACAGCTCATGTTTGGACAGAACCAAGGTCATTCAATGCGAAGCAACGTACGTCGACCTGGGTGATCTTGCCGAGTCCGTGAGGCCAAACGGTAAAATGTCGACGAATGTAGTTGCATGCGGGATCAACTACATCAACAATCATACTGATGTGTGTGCCGAGAAAATAATCATGCATTACAGTGTGACCTGTAAAATATGGGATGGTGACTTCCACCACAAAATCCTGAGGAAGAATTTTGCTCAACACGGTGAATTCAAGCTCACACTGAAGAAATATGTGAGTACTCCTTCCCTGTTTGCACTTTTTTCACATGGTATGGTTTTTTGCCATCATCTGCACTCTGTTTATGTGGCAGATGTTTCATGTGGCAACAGCTGCCGTGCAAACTGACTTTTTGATTTTTGCATCCCGTGCAAACTATGTGGCAACTTCATAGTAAAATACACGGCAAATTTTGTTCATACATGGACGGCAACTTTCTTTCAACTACCCCCACCCATAACCAAACATTCTACGTGATTATACTTTTTTTGTCCCTCTGCTGTTCTTCATGTGAACTCTGCTTCTCATTTCCTTCACTTCTAAATGTAGGTCATGTTCCCCATGTTCCAGGAGCTTGCACCACATGACCCACACGACAAGTGTGGTCACCACTATGCGATCTGTCTTGACCCGAAGAACCAACGTTTTGAGGTGCTTGATTCAATCCGTTCGGCAGCTGATGCAGACCTTACTACGCATGTTGAATTCTTCATCAACAACCTCAAAGAGACATGGAACCGTCACTACGAACACTCAAAGGTCCAGATCAGACATTTCCTGACTGAGTACGTGGCGACTACAAAGCAAGGGAACACGTAATTTCTTACCCCCTCCTTCATGTGCCATTTACATCAATCGAACCCCTCTTTTGTTGTTACATCTGAATTGAAGTCTATCATTGCTATGTTCCGTCCTTTTGCGAAGTTCACCGACTCTTTTTCTTGTGCAGTATGGATCGTGGCTTTCACATCGTTGGAATACTTTGCAAAGTGGGAAGGTAGACTTGTCCCTCATCCACAACAAGAACGGTCGTTGAGCTCGGAAAATCTACACATGGAACTGGTTGTGAATGAAGATTTCAACAAGCGGTCCGGAGCATGCGAGTTCGTGGAGGAAGCTGTCACAAGAAAGTCATGAAGAAGTACAAGTGATCACGCATGGCGTTACACATCGGACGCTGCACCTTACATTCGCTGCCGAGGAATGTAAGGTACTATCTCTTTGTTCTCGTCAAAACTATGTTCGTGTGCTATGTTATGACTGCAACCCGCTGTAGCCTACTATGTAGTGGTGGTGTGTGAGCGACATTTGAATAGTCTCTGTAATATATGTGTGGATGTGAACCTTTTTAGGCGTTACAGCAGATATGTTTTTATGTTTATCATTATTACTATGGTTTCATCGTTTCTAGCACCAGTTTGCTGTTTCGAATGTGTCTATGATGTTTTAAAACATGGCAAATGTAGTTCATCAGACATGGGTAGTGTAAGTCGTCGTCGTTTATCATTTGGCTGTTTTGCTTCTTCTTTTTCATCGCTAACTGCACCGGCTAGCATGGGTAGGTTGATCATGTAGCCACAACCTTTGCTGCGGTTTATGCACGTACGCTTTTTCCAACTTGTTTCCCATACATTGCACACAACACACTATGTGTCACTAAACCGCATCGAGTTGTCATGGAAATATATGCCATGCAGAGTCATTACAAATACCATGGCATATTTTCAAGATGACTAACATGGCAGATCCAGTACAAACAACACGGCAGATCCAGCATAATTAACATGGCAGATCCAATACAACTAACATGGCAGATCCAGTACGACTAACATGACAGATCCAGTACAACTAGCATGGCATATTTAGTATAAAATAGCATGGCATATTTAGTATAAAATAGCATAGCAGACTAACTACACATAACATGGCAGATTAACTACACATAACATGGCAGATTAAGTACCCATAACATGGCAACTGCATTTATCCATTCAATGTATTTTCCTTCAACTTCTGATGCCCCTCAAGAGTCATTCTCCAAAATAAAAAAAAATCACAACATCTAGGGTACAAAACAAAATGTCCACAAGGACCATGTCACAGCGCCCCAATTTTTGCTTATGGATTGCCCGTCCCTTTCTTCGTTTTCTTGTGTTTTGCTTGAATCTCCAATCCCGACTTGTACCTTACCTCTCTTGGACGACCCTTTGTGATGGAACGGGGTGGGTTCCTGACCTGGGTTTGTGTGCTTGCTGTTCCAGATCCTATCTCCGAGTTTTCAGATGATGGCCCCGTGGATGAAGGCACACTTGATGTACGGGGGAACCGGTGTAAGGCTTCCTCAACTTTCCTCTTCTTGATCTCATCAAGCTCTCTTTTCAGGGCCTTCCTGTGTTTTTCTGCGACTCTTGCTGTCTCATCACTCTTGCACGCTTCATCAATTAGCTCAGCATAGTTCTTTATCGGCAACGCGTGCCTCACGGCTTCCATGGTTGACTCAGTCTCTCGTCATGCACAGCCAAAACTGCGTTTGTTGTTCCGCGCGCCAACACGCCGTCGGCGTCCCAAGTCCATCGCCGCCTTATGAAATGGCGGGCATCCATGTCACAGCCGTTCATGTCCATTACTTTTAGTATGTGACAAAGACACAATGCCGCCCCATTCAAACTTGCAGATTGGCGGTAGTACTCGCCTTTCGCCTATCGAGGCTTTGACGAAGTAGTTCCTTCCTTTGTCCGGGTCTTCGTGTTCAATCGACATGCCCAAAATAGAACACACCTTGAACGTATGTTCGTCCACCTGGAAAGCCATGAACATGCTGTCACGCTTTATTTCTTCCTGGAATCTGCAAGTTTTGTGTGTTTTCTGTTTAACTATCGTGCGCTCTTTTTTTGTACCACCTTATGTTGTCATGGAAATAGAAATACATTTTGTTTGAACATGGCAAACATAGTACATTGAACATGGCAAATATAGTACCTTGAACATGGCGACTGTAGTACATTAGACATGGCAATCGCAAAGACACCGGACATGGCAAGCTGCAGACACTAGACATGGCAACTGTAGTACATTTTCAATCGACATCGCTCATTTCCACACCAACATTCCCCAATGGAAGCACATTGCATAAAACATGGCAACTGCATTTTTATTAAACATGGCATCTACAGCTTGAGTAAACATGGCAATTGTATTTCAACAAACATGGCGCTTGCATTTTAGTAAACATGGCAACCGTGCATTTCAAAGATATGTGTTGACAATATAACATTTTTCAGTTGACATTGGCATTTGCATACCAACATGCCCCAATGGAAGTACATTGCATTAAACATGGCAACTGCACTTCATTGAACATGGAAAATGCATCCGAGCAAGCATGGCAAACATCATTTTCATTGAACATGGCAATCATTTGAGTAAGCATGGCAAACAGTATTTCATTAAACATGGCAACTGCATATCATGGCAACTCCATTACACTCTATATGGCACCTACTACCTTAGTGCTTTTGCGCAAATAAGACTGTAATGCAACTGACTTACTTGTTAAAGATATTGATGGTGTATATCTTGCTCATTTTCCTCTCCATCAGTAAATACGTTAGCAATTTTGGCTGCTTTAGTCTTTGTGGTCGCTTCTTCTTGTAGCTCGGATCCCGAAATTTTTTGTTGCAAAGATGTGTACCGCTTGGCAAATCAGTAGCAATGAGTTGCTGTGGCTCACGCATCAGCTTCAAAACAGCATTGAACCCCTCGTTACCGCGTGAAGTCTGCAGAAGGGGAAGAAGCACCGCATGAAGTAGGCCGGCACCCAAAGAATTCGCTTCTCCCACGGGCTAACAAGAGTCTCGTTGTCTTGGACTTGATGTGTTTCACCATGGCCATCCATCCCTTTCAAACTCCTCCACCATCAAGTTGTGGTCCACGACAGCTCGAATGCCTTGTGCAGCTCGACGGTCGGCAAGAAAGAACGGTCCTAGCGTCTCCTCAGCCTTCTTTATAATGTGCCACCTACAGTGCATGTGCACTGCCAACGGAAAGACCTCCTCTATGCCTGCATGCATGCTGAAATCCTGGTCTTTTATTATGTTCATCGGAGCAAGTCCATCCATGCACTCCAAGAAGGTCTTGAACAGCCAAACGTACCCATCCGTGTCTTCATTCCGAATGAGCCCGCAGCCGAACTGCAACGACTGATTATGGTTATTTATTCCTATGAACGGAGCGCATGACATCTTGTACATATTAGTGAGATATGTCGCGTCGAATGAAATGCAATCTCAGAAATGTTTGTAGGCTCTCCTTGCAGCACCATCCACCCAATACATGTTCCTGACACGGTCCTCATCGTCCAACCTTATCCTCAGAAGAAATCTGGATCTTCCTTCGCTTTCTCATCAAGTAGGCCATTGTGGCCTCTATGTCACCCAACTTGCTCTCTCTACGGTACTTTGCTCGTAGGTTTGTGACGTCACCGGTATGTAGGGCATGCTACTCAGAGTCCCCTTTTTGCTGTGGATGAGTGATAGTATCTGGACCATTCTTGATGGACCGACGTTACAATCTTGTAGCAGCTTTACGAATTGCCTTTCGACAGGGGTGAATCCTCTGTGGGCGGTCAGAAATTTTACTAGGTTGAACTTCTTTATGAGTTTGTGGTTGTGCTCGTCAAAATATTCAAAGGACCACCCACCATGCTCCATCTACGTTTAGCTTACACCGGACGAGGGCATTATGTCTTGAGAATGATACCTCTCTTCGCTCCTAACGACAGGCGCAACACCTTTCCCCTTCTTGTTCCTCCGTGCCTTGTGGCACCTCATCTCACGTCTACTGTACTCGTTAGTTTTCTTAATTTTCCTATGGTATTTGGTGTTGACCGCAAATCCATGGAACTTTGCATATGTCTGGTAGAATTCCTTTGCTTCTTGAGCGATTCAAATCTCTGCCCAACGTACGGTGGCTGAGGTACCACGATCTCTGATTGCCCACCATCTTCATCCCCTTGTGCGTCGTCGTCAGTTTCATCATTCACTTCAGTATCGGCGGCAGTTCCATCTACTTGAGTGTTTCCAGTGCTTGTGTTCAAAGGGGTGCTTGTCGGCATTGCTGGAATGATTGCCATTTCTGACTCTGACTCGACATTGTTTGCGGCATGATTGTCTGCTGGCTGGTGGAACGTGTCTTCCATGCATTCAGAGCTCCCCGGAGTAGATGTCCCCGCGCCGCTGTTCACTGTAGTTGTAGGCCCTGTAATAGAAAAAACAGGTACGAGAGTAAGATTTTTGTTTGAATAACATGTTTATCACAACGGATCACATCAACTTCGAGTGATTTGGCATGACATCATTTCAAACAGCAAGCCGTGAGTCTGCGCGTGGACATGTATGGCAACTGTAGTTGTCCAGTCATGGCAGCTACAGTCCAACAAACATGGCAACTATTGTTTGCCAATGCATGACAACCAGCTCCTTTTTAGTATGAAAACTTGGGTTACATATGTATGGCAGATGCAGTCCTGCATACATGGCAAATACTGCTACCAACACATGGCAACCAATGTGTTCTAGCATCAAAACTATTGCATTCTAAGCCTGATCTCACTAGGCAAATGCGATCAACCATTAGTGTTGCACACATGCTTTTAGCAGTTGGAAAATTTTCGAAGACAATACATGACTCATTACACACAACCATTTGTTAGCGTTTTATGCTTGGTTTTGTCCACCATCACTGCTACAAATCTTCTTTTTTGTCACGTGCTATTTTTTGCCACAAAAACAAATGTAGTGCTCTTTTGTGGTTCATTTTTTTCCTTACCTTGTTGTGCTGCATGTGCCCATCTTGTGTGGTCTGTGACACCAAATTGACGTGCTCTATCTGCAATCTGTGAAGCTTGCCACGAGACGTTTGCCGGGTTACCACCACGTAATAACCTGTAAGCATCGTAGTAGTTGGTCGGTACATGGCAAATGCAGTTTGTGCTAGCATGGCAACTGTAGTTGCCCTGGTATGGTAACTGCAGTTGTCCTGGCATGGCAACTGCAGTTGCCCTGGTATGGCAACTGTAGTTGTCCGAGCATAACAATTGCGATTGCCACGGTATGGCAACCGCAGTTTTTATCCATGGCAATTGCAGTTGTCCGGCCATGGCAACCGCAGCTTGTCAACTATGCTCCTTCCGCTAATTCACCGTTCGCAACTTCACTTTTTATGAACTCATACATGTATGGCGTCGATGGCGGGGTACATGGGTGCTGCACGATGCCACGTCTTTGCATGAAGGTTACGCATTTTCACCCGTCATAACTCGTGAGTCTTTTTGCCAACTTTTGCAAGTTTATTTTTCATGTCCAGACCAGTATGTGTTCTTTTTCATATGCGTTACCTTGATTAGCCATATTAGCTAGTTGAAGTTGGCTGCCCGTACATTTGTCAGTGTTAGCGCCATGTGACTGAACTTGCCACGGAGGCCCACTGAGTGTGTTTTGGTCATAAGAACCTGCGAAAAAATGACGATTAATGCGACATAAGTAGAATGTCATCTTCATCGTTGCGTAACATGGCAACTGTTCTTTTCTTTTGTTATCATGCATCATACCAATGCATGCATATCGTTTCTAGTAGTGGCAGCAACGGCCCCGCAGAAATGAGTTGATCAGACTCGATGCATCCCAAGGGGCGTTTCCGGCCTTTGAGAACCCCAAGTATCAGCGCCATCTTCGTGATTCATTTTTTTCCGCGTCTCGCTTCTTCCAATGTGTTCTCAATCACTGCATGAACAAGAACGCATCAACAATCCAGAAGAATTGCATTCTTCCGCTGCTTGCACATAGAAGATAACACATCAGTGTTATAACATTTTCATGGGTAGGCAACCAACACATCGCGGCAAGTAGGACATGCACATGGACACTCTTTTTTCTAAATTTTTGGGTGCTAGCTATCTGTTCGATTAGATGGCAACAACCACTACAATAGGATGGCAAGCAATAAGTTAACATGGTGGCAGTTGACGACAATGATAGGTGGCAACTGAAGTTAGACACCAGTGGCAATTAATTTTCACACCCCCCATTATTCCAAATTTCTCAATTTTCTCTACCTTTTTATGGATTCATACACATCCATTCATTTACCAACTACGTGCATCAATCTAGTGAGAACTTACGGTTATCTCTAACGTAGTACATGGCAGATCTAGTGTATTCTGCTTGGCAACTACGAAGACACACAACCCATGTAGTGTATTACCCCTGTAGGATGGATCTAGTTGCCAACCTCGTCGGTAATTTTGCAATTTTCTGTGCCACGTAGAAGGATCAGAAGCATTAGGGAGATCGGGAGATTCACCTGCTTTTAGCTGGTCGTCTTCGGAGGGCGTTGTTGGATTGGGGGTGGGGGGGAGGGGGTGGTAGGCGGGGGTGCAGGGGGGAGTGTGGGGGTGTGGTTTGCGGTGGGAAGGGCCTACGGATTTGTTCTGGTTGCCATGGCAACCAGAGAAGGCCGGCGATGGAGGTAGGGGTTCGGGAGGTGGGAGAAGATGGCGGTAGTCGGGATTCGAGAGGTGGGAGAAGAGGCCGGGACAGCTGGATCGTCTTGAGCTCTTTGGGTCCCTCACGCACCTGCGTCCGGGCGGGGTTGCCACACACCGGACGTGCGGGCCGTGCTTTTGTGCGCGCGGACGTGGTCGTGCAGGCTGGTTCCTGTCCATGCCACACGAGGCGTGCGGGCGGGTTCCTATCCATGCCACACGCATGGCAGTTATCGGGACCCTAAAATAATAACCATTGCGCTGAAGCGACTTTGAAGACCTTCATCATAATATTGGCTATTGATAACCATAATAAAAAATCCAGCCATGTTGGCTATTAAAGATTTGAATAATATAATCCAATGATTTATGAGCGCATGATTCCAATGGCGCAATCCAAATATATACTGGCGACTTATAGTCGAAACTAGACCGGGTTAATAAGCACCGGATTATGACTTAATCGTTTACCGTCAATTTGTAATTGACAGTCAAACCGGGTTGTTAACGCCGGTTTAAAAAGCAACAACAAAAATCTTTATCAAAAAGAAAACAAAACTCAAACAAAGGCAAAATAAAAACCATTGTAGGCGAGGCTTTGAGCCGATCAAGAGGTGTGACTATGGTTCAGACATGACCAAGCCCCCAAATGACATCGTGGCATTACGCCGATCAAGAGGCGTGGCTATGGTTCGGGTTCGACCAAAGCCCCCAAGTGATGCTGTGGCATTGAGCCGATCAAGAGGTGTGACTATGGTTCAGACATGACCAAGCCCCCAAGTGATGTTGTGGCATTACGCCGATCAAGAGGCGTGGCTATGGTTCGGGTTCGACCAAAGCCCCCAAGTGATGATGTGGCATTAAGCCGATCAAGAGGTGTGACTATGGTTCAGACATGACCAAGCCCCCAAGTGATGTTGTGGCATTACGCCAATCAAGAGGCGTGGCTATGGTTCGGGTTCGACCAAAGCCCCCAAGTGATGCTGTGGCCTTGAGCCGATCAAGAGGTGTGACTATGGTTCAGACATGACCAAGCCCCCAAGTGATGCCGTGGCATTACGCCAATCAAGAGGCGTGGCTATGGTTCGGGTTCGACCAAAGCCCCCAAGTGATGCTGTGGCATTGAGCCGATCAAGAGGTGTGACTATGGTTCAGACATGACCAAGCCCCCAAGTGATGTTGTGGCATTACGCCGATCAAGAGGCGTGGCTATGGTTCGGGTTCGACCAAAGCCCCCAAGCGATCAATAATATGATAAGCCAATAAGGCAGGATACCCATGTTTGAACCGCGCATCATGGCAGCAGGTCTTCTTCGGCAACCTTTAACTTTTTGCAAGAGATAAATCCTTCTTGAACCGAGATTTTGAACCGGATATTGAGAGCTTCAAAGCTTTGTGGGAGAACAAATTTCCCTTAAGCCGGATTGCAAACCGGAATCTTCATTTTCAGCCGGAAATTTTCTGACGGCCTTTCAACTCGAACTTGCGAGAAGTTAATTCCTTTTTGAATCGGACATTGTTAAACCGGATTTGAACCAGATACTAAGGGCTTCAGCGCTGTGTGGGAGATGGGATTCCCCTTAAACCGGATTATAAACCGGAAGCATCATTGTGAGCCGGAATATTTCTGACGACCTTCAAATTTTCATTAATATAACAGTAGCCTCCGGGACCGAATTATCTTTCTCTTCAATGTCCTGGGGCACTTGAAATTGCTGAAACTGGCAAGACTTGCTGAGTCGTGTCATTGTAGCCCCCGAGTCTCAAAGGTGACTCAAGGAGTTGGCTTGAGACTCTCCATATTTGACCGTGATATAAACCGGCATAACTTGTATATCATTGGTGTTGATAGCACGATGTGAATCCACAGAAGGTTGAGGTGACTGCGGCGGGTTATAAATGATCATGTATGAGCCGTGTCAGCAACTCGGCCAATGGTTCCTTCCAACTGGCTTGTTTGAAGTTGACCAAACTGTAGTGGCAGCGATTTGTGCGCAGGTCCATTGATCCATCCAGTGCAGACGGTGGCTGAATGATAATTTGCCTCCAATTTATTGGAAGAAAACCGGGCTACCCAAGCAGTGACTTGCTCATACTTAATAGACAGCTCATGCAAACAGGAGCGACCCGGTGTATTGATGTAGACCAGACCGCCAGGGCGGTAGCGTAAGCACTTCTGTTAAGCACGGCAGCACGGATAAATGTTAGTGCAAAATGACGATGCTATGCACTCCATATTCACGATATAACTCCACTTCGGCGGTGAATAATTGTCCTGATATATTTGGATGACAGATGATCTTGTCGTCTCTGCCATGATCATGGAACAAAAAATATTAAAGGGAGGACAATTGTAGGAACTTAAAGTGTACTGAAAAAATAAATAAGGTGGATAGCACCTGATCTTTTCCTGGGACGTCAAGCCAGTCATGTCCGTCGTTGTTTTTCCAATAGATCTGAATTGTACTGCTTCCACTTTTTTTAGCCACAATCTGATGGTCAAACCGGGCATTTTCCTCCTGAACTCGTGAGGCAGGAGCAACACGACCCGGGTGGGGTGACTTGGAAGCACCGTGAAGCGGGGCCGGGTCAAGACGGTAGCCGTGCAGATTGAAGATAAGGCGGTGACTCGGCGAAGGCGACGACCCAATGCCGCGCCGGTGAGGGCGACCACAGCGTAGGGCGCGTCGGCAGAGGCTGGTGGCTCGGCGAGGGCAGCTCGAGGCGGCCGTCCGGCAAGGTGCGACTGAACCGGCAGCGGTTCGGAGAGGCGCAGCTGCGGGTTGGTGACAGCAAAGGCAAGGCCGCAGATGCAGCCCTGACGGCGGCCTTGCTCAGGATAACGAGACAGGGTCAAAACAGCGATTTAGGCCCGCCGACGAGGGCGGAAACCGCTCTGGAACCGTCAGGGCGCTCGCGAGGCGGCGAAGACAACACGGAGGCGGGTCACGGTGTAACAGAAGCGGAGGCAGGCGGCGATCTGGTGGTGGCGAACCGACCCACAGGCAGCGGGGCGAGTCCGTGGTGAGCCGACAGCGGCGATTCATGGAGGAGTGCGGCTCGAGCAGAGGTGAACCGGCAACAACGATTTATGAAGGAGTGCGGCTCGGAGGTGCGAGACCAAAGCAGACCGCAGCAGCAGTTGAGGAGTAAGGCCGCGGCCACGGTGGCGGCTTGTAATGGTCGTAACAGAGGCGGCCCAGCCCTGGCGACTCGAGGAAGCCCCCGGCGATTTGTCGTGGCGGCTTGAAGTAAACTTCACCGCGGCAGGTCACGGCGGAAGCTGTCCGTGGCGAAGATGGAGATGGCTCAGCATCAGCGAACCCGAGGGCGGCTCGTGGCCGTTCTGGTGGAGGCGTCGTAGGGCCCGGCCGCAGCAGAGGTGGAGACTCGCGTCCAGGGCAGCTCCGATCCATGGCAGACGACAGAGACCGGGGTAACAGAGCGCACGGGCGCGTCGGCTGAAAATCAGGTACGGCGGCAGGGTCGCGCTCGGACGGTTTGGAGGCGGAAAATGCGGCGACTCGGCTCGAGCTCGACGGAGACCGGCAACTCGGTCGCGGAGTCGCACAACCAGCAGCGAAGCAGTCCGGATCCATCCCCCATCCAGCGACGGTTTAGCAGAAAGCGGCGATTTGGCGATGATGACTCGAAGACGCCGGGCGGACCATTGAGACGGTCCAACAAGGAGGAGGCGACCCGGCAACATGGAAATCGAGCCGGTTTACTGAGACGGCTGTGATTTGAGGGCTTCAGTGAACCGGAGCAAGGCATGGACGAGGCCGGCGATTCAACATGGTGCGACGAGGTGGCATCAGCCACAGAGGGAACAGACCATCGGCGGGGGTAGCTCGAAGGAACACAGTGAGGTAAACCGGCAATGACTTCAACACGGCAGGCAGGCCCGCGGGGGCGGCTCGGAGTCGGCCGATAGGGCGGTTTAGAGGCGGAGCAGAGGCTGGTCCGGTTTGACAGATGCATCAACGACTTGTCCGGGGCCGTTTACAGCAGAGGCGACTTGCAGCATACTGGAGACGAGGCCAGCTCAATTGTGGAGGATGTGGCTTGCCATAGAGGAATCAGACCGGCGAGGCGGCGACTTGCCATGCGAGGAAGTGGTTGGTCAAACGGAGGAGTCTGAATCCATGGATGATTCGCCCCCAGGTCGTCCGGGTTGAGGTATTGCAGCGGCTAGGCACGCCGGCGAGGGCGGATCGGGTGTGACCGGTTTGATGTGCGACAGCTTGGCCTGCTCCGGCTGTGTCGCGGCAACTCGAAGGCAAAAGTGGAACGCAACAGCAGAGGAGCAGTTTGACTGATGCAAAACCGGCAAGGCGGAGGCGACTCGGCTGGCTCGCGGCTCGATGGTTTCAGCGAGGTGGGTCAACAGGGAATTCCCAGCCCGTGGATGAATCTGCTTTCAGCGAGCTGCAGTATCTCCAATCCCTAATATTCACAATGACTGGATTTTGTCTTCCCTGAAGCGTAATTAGCTTTGTGCCTGTTATCGGAGATAATAATTCCAAAAAGCTGAAACTAGCACTCAACCCACGTGAATAGTATAGATCCTGTTGGTCCTTTGTAGTAGTACTAGTCAATACGGCTGATGGATACGACTCGGAAGTAGCAGTAGCAGAACGGCGAAGCGTCAGAGTCCGAATTGATCCCTTGTTCCCGTGTCCATCCTGGTCTCCATCAGTTTGACACTCTGACTATCCTCGTCCGTGCCCTCCTGCCATATGTCGCTTAGACTTTACTTTTTCCCCCCTCTGCCCTTTTAAAAGTGGTTACTCCCGATCCGAAGCACCCATTTTCTATTCATAGAGAGATCCAATCGTCAAAATCAATAAAAAGGCCATCATCGACCAAGAGAACGAGATATTGACTTTTTTTTTACATTTGTAACTACATTCTCACGTTTTTTGGGCTCGTGGCCCTTCCTTCCCTTCCTTTTTTTTAAATCCAATCGATGGAAACGTTACTGACTCTGCTCGTCCAAAATTATCCAATGTACCATCCTGGTGCGCCTGCATCTTGGTAACTTTTGGAGTGACCATAAAATTTTGAAGAACAAAACAGTTGCTTCACGTAATCCATGCTAGTAGTAATTACTACTAGTTGAAATAGTACATGATGTTTCCTCGGTTTGACTTGGTCTGCACGTCACAAACTATGAGAGCCTTCTGATTTGACGTGTATCAGTAGCAGCAGCAATTTGGGTCTTTCTATTTGTCCGTAGAGGGAAGGTGTGGCCGTGTTAACTGTCTGCACACGGCTGTAGGAAAATTTGCCTCCAATCCGGAAAACGAGACGCTTTTAGTGGATTTCTGCAATGGTGCAGAGGGAATCTTCCTGCCGGTCTCGACGACTTTATAGAACAGTGTAGCAGAAATCAGCCTGGACGGATTGCCTAGTCGCGTGTGGCCACGCGCACAACCCTAAATTTCTCATCTTTGGTCTCACAATATCAGCTCCGAGGTTAACCATGACACTGGTTACAAAACGATAAATTTACCGACTCTGTCCACGGTTTGTCTTATGACGAGTTGTCCCGCGCGCTTTCCGTGGCGCTTTTCCTCATCCGATGAAATCGCGAGCTTCTCGAACCCTAGGAGAGATCCATCCAAGAACTCATCACCACCGTGTGCGAGCCCCGCGGTGGGCGCCAACTGTCGTGGAATTGTCACGGCAGATGTCCTAGTGTGAGGACTTAGTCGTGAGGCCAACACATCTATGTGGTAGCTTGAGAGGGGTTGAGCAGAATCGAGACGCAACACAAGACAGGGATTTAGACAGCTTGGCCCTGTGAAACATCATCCGGTAACAACCCTACATGTTGTTTGAGGCTAGGTATCATTATGCTCATCGTGAGTCGCCAGAACCGGCTCTCCTCTTTGTGTCTAGCCCTAAGATTGTTTCTTCTTTCTTGTCCCTCTTTGGGGAGCCCTACCCCTCCTTATATATGTTGAAGAGGCGGGTTACATGTAGAGTCCAACTCGGACTTAAGACTTAACTATTCTAATTATCTTCATGGACTTCTTAACATCTTGGGCTTCATAACATCTCGGGCTTCATAACCCCTCGCAACCTAGTTATCACTGTTTGCCGGTTTAAGATGGTCTGCCGGTTTAAGATGGTCTGCCGGTTTACCACCTGCCTTAACACTTGCCAGTTTACCGTCCGTCATAGCCATCTATCTTAATTGTCTTTAACTGTCTGCCGGTTTACCAAGTCCCAGCCGGTTTACAACTCCGGCCGGGTCATACCGCGGGGTATATCCCCGACACCATCAGGGCTACAGAGGTTCCTCCCAACTTCAGGTTGGCGACTGGAGTCAGCAAGTTCACTGGTGAGTCCAAACCCGACACTTGGCTTGAGGATTACCGAGTGGTTGTGCAGATTGGTGGTGGCAATGATGAAGTGGCCATGAAGCATCTTCCTCTGATATTGGAAGGTTCGTCTAGAGCATGGCTGAATCAATTAACCCCAGGCAGTATATTCAGTTGGGAGGAGCTTGCCCGAGTGTTTGTTAGAACTTTTGAGGGTACTTGCAAACGGCCAGCAGGATTGACGGAATTGCAACATTGCATGCAAAAACCGAATGAGACTCTGAGGGATTATATTAAGAGGTGGGCCACTGTGCATCACACAGTGGAAAATGTATCCCAGCATCAAGCAGTTTGTGCCTTCAAGGAAGGCGTTCGGTATCGAGAGCTTAACCTGAAATCTGGTCGGACAGGAGATATGTCTCTGACTCGGATGATGGAAATAGCCACTCGGTACGCTGATGGAGAAGAAGAGGATCGACTCCGCAGTGGAAAGAACAAACCAGTCAGTTAGGACACCGGTGGAGGTAATTCCAATCGGAAACAGAAGCGTAAAGCTGAGCCCGCGGGACCTGGCGAAACTGCAGTAGTGATTCAAGGAAAGTTTAAAGGAAAACCTAAGGGGCCCTGGACCGCCAAGAAGGTAGAAGATCAAGTAGGAAATGATGTGTTGGATTTGCCATGTCACATTCACACCAAGAAAGATGAAGAGGGTAATCTGATTTATCCTAAACACACCACTCGACAGTGTCGACTCCTGATCCAGCAATTCTGAGAGAAGCAGCCCAGTGAGAAGGAAAAGGAGTCACACAAGGATGAAGACAAGGAGGAAGGTGACGATGGTTTCCCCAACGTCAATTCCACTCTGGTGATTTTTGCTGATGTCGAGAGCAAAAGTCGACTGAAAGTGATAAACCGATAACTGAATATGGTTGCTCCGGCAACGACAACATACCTAAAGTGGTCACAGACAGCTATCACATTCGACCAATCTGATCATCCTGCACGTGTTGCCACTCCAGGGAGGCAAGCGCTGGTAGTCGACCCAGTTGTTGGAGGCACTCGACTGACCAAAGTATTGATGAATGGTGGTAGTGGCCTGAATATTCTTTACGCTGAAACCTTGAAGGGGATGGGCATTCCGATGTCCAAACTTAGCGAAAGCAACATGAGTCTCCATGGCACTATCCCTGGAAAGAAAGCCGAATCACTCGGCTAGATCGCTCTTGACGTGGTTTTCGGTGATTCCAAGAATTACCGTAAGGAAAAGTTAACATTTGAAGTAGTGGATTTCCAAAGTGCTTATCATGCTATTTTGGGTAGGCCTGCATATGCATGTTTTATGGCTCGACCATGTTACGTGTACCTCAAATTGAAATGCCTAGTCCTAGAGGAGTGATTACGGTCACTGGCAATCGGCAGAAGGCGGAAGAGTGCCTCCATAAGGGCTCGAAAATTGCAGATGCACAAATGGTAGCAGTTGAAATGCAAGAATACCAGAAGAATGCAGATCCGAGTGATTTGTTGCGAGCCAAGAAGCTTGCCACAGATTCTACATTTCAGTTGTCCGGTGAAACAAAGCCGGTTAATATTCATCCGACCGATCCTAATGCTGCTCCTACTCATATCTCAACATCACTCGACAGCAAATAAGAAGAAGCGCTCATCCAGTTCCTCCGTGAGAACTGGGACATCTTTGCTTGGAAACCTTCTAACATGCCGGGTGTACCCAGGGGACTGGCTGAGCACCGTTTGCGAGTCGACCCGAAAGTGAAACCAGTCAAAGAGCATCTTCGACGGTCCGCCGTACAGAAGAGAAAGGCAATTGGCGAGGAAGTGGCTCGGCTTCTGGCAGCTGAGTTCATCCGAGAGATTTACCACTCCGAGTGGCTCGCCAATGTTGTCATAGTCCCCAGGAAGGACGAATCACTTCGTATGTGTATTGACTTCAAGCATATCAATCGAGCCTGCCCGAAAGATCATTTTCCTCTGTCCCGCATCGACCAAATTGTCGACTCAACTGTGGGGTGTGAGCGTTTGTCTTTTCTGGACGCATATTCCGGATATCATCAGATCCGACTGTATGGACCCGATGAGATAAAAACAACTTTTATCACCCCATTCGGGTGCTTTTGCTATGTCACCATGCCATTCGGACTCAAGAACGCTGGTGCCACATTTATGAGGATGATTCAGAAGTGCCTGCTCACTCAGATCAGTCGAAATGTGGAAGCATATATGGATGACATTATAGTCAAGTTGCGTAAAGGTTCCGACCTGCTGACTGACCTCACTGAAACCTTTGCCAACCTGAGAAGGTATGATATCAAGCTTAATCCGTCGAAGTGCACATTCGGAGTTCCAGGAGGAAAGTTACTCGGTTTCCTCGTTTCTGAACGAGGGATCGACGCGAACCCATAGAAAGTTAGGGCCATACTCCGGATGAAACGCCCTATGCGTGTGCATGACATTCAGAAGCTTACTGGTTGTTTGGCCGCCTTGAGTCGATTCATCTCTTGCCTCGGTGAAAAGGCATTACCTCTTTACCGACTGATGAAGAAATCTGATAAGTTCAAGTGGACTCCTGAAGCTGACGCAGCGTTTGCGGAGCTCAAAGCCCTGCTTTCCACCCAGCCGGTGCTCGCTGCCCCAATCAGCAAAGAGCCTTTACTGCTTTATATTGCAGCCACTGGACAAGTTGTCGATAAAGATTACTCACGGTCGGCGGGAAGAAGAAGGAAAAGCCTATAAAGTTCAGCGCCCAGAGTACTATATTTCTCAATTCTTTACTCCATCCAAGCAGAGTTATCCGCATAATCTGAAGATTGTATATGGAATTTACATGACCACGAAGAAGGTTGCACATTATTTCTCCGATCACTCCATTACGATTAAATCGGCGATGCACCATTGTCAGAAATTTTGAACAACAATGCAACTGGTCGAGTGGCAAAGTGGGCGATTGAACTCCTTCCCTTGGATATCAAGTTTGAGGCAAAGAAAGCTATCAAGTCCCAAGCAATAGCAGATTTCCTCGCCGAGTGGGTTGAGCAGCAACAACCGACTCAGATTCACTCGGAGCATCGGACCATGTTCTTTGATGGGTCCAAGATGTTGAATAGTTCTGGCGCTGGGGTGGTTTTGGTATCCCCCCGAGGTGAAAAGCTCAGCTATGTTCTTCAGATTCATTTTGATTCCTCCAACAATGAAGCTGAATATGAATCACTTCTATACGGGTTGCGTATGGCAATTTCACTCGGCATCCGTCGCCTAATGGTCTACGGCGACTTAGATTTGGTGGTTAATCAAGTAATGAAGGAGTGGGACGTAGGAGCCCGGCTATGACTGGCTATCGTAATGCAGTGAGAAAGTTAGAAAAGAAGTCTGAGGGGTTAGAGGCCCTGTTTGGTTAAGCTTTTATCGACGGATTTTGCTGCCGCGCAGTAGAATCTGAACCAAAGGGCGAACCCAGCAGAATCCGATTCTAGAAATCCGCTGCCAAAATCTGAACCAAAAGCGGAAGCAACCCAGGACGTGCTTTCCAAAATCTGATTCCGGTGCAGGCCGAAATCTGAAAAAGCTGTATCAGCTGGTTTGCCAAATGACCTACATCTTTTTCACATCAGATTTTCCATAGCTGTTTTTCCACATCAGATTTTGCACAGCTGCTTTTAGAAATTCACAGCCGAACCAAACAGGGCCAGAGCTTCACCATATACCCCGACTAAAAAATCAAGCAGCTGATGATTTGGCAAAGATAGGTTCCAAGCGTGAGCCTATTCCCAGTAATGTGTTCTTGGAACATCTTCACACGCCGTCTTTCCAAGAGGATCCCTTCACGGAAGAGCCCCCACAACCTAAAACCCTACTGATCTGACTGAAGTTGAAATCCCAGCCGTGGTCGACTTGATCATGGAAGTTTTGGTCATCGTACCCGATTGGACAGTGCCGTACATTACATATATTCTCAGGAAAGAACTCCCAGAGGATGAAGAAGAGGCCCGTCAGATTGTCCATCGATCTAAAGCTTTCACAGTAATGGGAGGATAGCTCTACAGAGAAAGTGTTACCGGAGTCGCTCAAAAGTGCATAACACCAGAAGAAGGTCGAGTGATCCTCAACGACATCCACTCGGGGACCTGTGGTCACCATGCGTCCTCTCGGACCATTGTGGACAATGCATACCGAGCGAGATTTTATTGGCCACAGGCGAATGAAATGGCAAAAGACATAGTCGACAAATGTGAAGGTTGCCAGTTCTACTCCAACATGTCTCACAAGCCTGCATCAGCCCTGAAGACCATTCCACTTGTCTGGCCCTTTGCTGTCTGGGGAGTAGATATGGTTGGACCTCTGAGGACTTTCAGGAGCGGCTTCACCCATGTGCTCGTAGCATTCGACAAGTTCACCAAATGGATTGAAGCCAAGCCTATCAAAAAGCTCAAAGCCAGTACTGCTGTCAGCTTCATCAGAGAGTTAACATTCAAATATGGTTTTCTGCACAGCATCATCACTGATAATGGGTCGAACTTCGATTCTGATGAGTTCAGAGCCTTCTGCACTTCCCAGGGCACTCGGGTCGACTATGCTTCAGTCGTCCATCCCCAGTCGAATGAGCAAGCTGAAAGAGCAAACAGATTGATTCTCAAAGGACTGAAGCCCCGATTGATGCGTGACCTCAAGCATGCATCAGGTGCTTGGGTCGATGAACTTCCATCAGTGCTTTGGAGATTGAGGACAACTCCTAATCGGTCGACTGGTCGAACTCCATTCTTCTTAGTTTATGGGTCTGAAGCTATGCTTCCGAGTGACTTGGTTCACAATGCACCCTGAGTCGAACTCTTCTCAGAAGATGAAGTAGAACAGGCTCGGCAAGATGGAGTTGATCTCCTGGAAGAGGAAAGAGAGATGGCTCTGATCCGGTCGACCATTTATCAGCAAGACTTGCGTCGGTTCCACGCCAAAAACATGAGAGGTCAAGCATTTCAAGAGGGGGACTTGGTTCTTCGAGTGGATCAGCAGCGACCACACAAGCTCGCTCCTGCTTGGGAAGGCCCCTTCATTATCACCAAAGTGCTCCACAACGGAGCGTATCGCCTCTACAATGTCGAGCACAATAAAGACGAGCCACGCACTTGGAATGACGAGCTGCTCCGCCCCTTTTATACTTAAGCATTTAGACTGTTGAGATGTAATAAGAAATACCTCCTAGTTGATTATCAAAGACACGGTTTTTCAGTCTCCTAAATGATTGTTGTTTCTTTTTTATGTGTTCTAAATCCCCCAGTGGGTACCTTAGCTGCGAATCCGCTTCGCCTAAGTTCCAAAAAACAAAATCCTGCCGAGTGGAGAGCAAGCCTCTCACTCGGAGGCTTAGCTGTGAATCCGTTTCGCCTAAGTTTAAAAAATCCTACCGAGTGAAGAGCAACTCTCTCACTCGGGGGCTTAGCTGCAGTCCAGTACTCGCCTAAGTTTGAAAAATCCTACCGAGTGGTGAGCAATCCTCTCACTCGGGGGCTTAGCTGCAGTCCAGTACTACTAAGTTTAAAAAATCCTACCGAGTGGTGAGCAAGCCTCTCACTCGGGGGCTTAGCTGCAGTCCAAGATACGCCTAAGTTTTAAAAATCCCACCGAGTGGTGAGCAAGCCTCTCACTGGGGCTTAGCTACATCCAAGACTACTTAAGTTCGAACAATCCTACCGAGTGGTGAGCAAGCCTCTCACTGGGGGCCTTAGCTGCAGTCTAGTACTCGCCTAAGTTTTAAAAATCCTACCGAGTGGTGAGCAAGCATCTCACTCGGGGGCTTAGCTGCAGTCCAGTACTCGCCTAAGTTCAAAAAATCCCACCGAGTGAAGAGCGACTCTCTCACTCGGGGGCTTAGCTGCAGTCCAGTACTCGCCTAAGTTTGAAAAATCCTACCGAGTGGTGAGCAAGCCTCACACTCGGGGGCTTAGCTGCAGTCCAGTACTCGCCTAAGTTTGAAAATTCCTACCGAGTGATGAGCAAGCCTTTCACTCGGGGGCTTAGCTGCAGTTACTCGCCTAAGTTTGAAAAATCCTACCGAGTGGTGAGCAAGCCTTTCACTCGGGGGCTTAGTTGCAGTCCAGTACTCGCCTAAGTTTGAAAAATCCCACCGAGTGAAGAGCAACCCTCTCACTTGGGGGCTTAGCTGCAGTCCAGTACTCGCCCAAGTTTGAAAAATCCCACCAAGTGAAGAGCAACCCTCTCACTCGGGGCTTAGCTGCAGTCCAGTACTCGCCTAAGTTTGAAAATCCGACCAAGTGAAGAGCAACCCTCTCACTCGGGGGCTTAGCTGCATTCCAGTACTTGCCTAAGTTTGAAAAATCCCACCAAGTGAAGAGCAACCCTCTCACTCAGTGGTTTAGCTGCAGTCCAGTACTCGCCTAAGTTTGAAAAATCCCACCAAGTGAAGAGCAAACCTCTCACTCGGGGGCTTAGCTGCAGTCCAGTACTCGCCTAAGTTCGAAAAATCCCACCGAGTGAAGAGCAAGCCTCTCACTCGGGGGCTTAGCTGCGGTTCAGTACTCGCCTAAGTCTAAAACACGTTCCGAGTGAGGACCGATCTTCTCCTCAGAGCTGCGACATAAGTACAATGTGCGCTCCATCCCTATCCGTAAGGACGACGAGGTGCAAGTTGACTGCGACCTTCTCCTCAGAGCTGCGCCATAAGTATAATGTGTGTTCCATCCCGATCTGCAAGGACAACGAGATGCAGGTCGACTGCGACCTTCTCCTCAGAGCTGAACCATAAATACAAGGTGTGCTCCATCCCGATCCGCAAGGACGACGAGGTGCAGGTCGACTGCGACCTTCTCCTCAGAGCTACGCCATAAGTACAATGAGCGCTCCATCCCGATCCGTGAGGACGACGAGGTGTAGGTCGACTGTTACTTTCTCCTCAGAGCTGCATCACAAGTACAAAGACTATTCCGAGTGAAGAAACAAGTTACACTTGAAGACAAACACAAGCATATTCACAGATAAACCAAGTTCAGATAAATCCTAAGGTTCCAGATGATAACCCACAAGTATAGGGGATCGCAACAGTTTTCGAGGGTAGAGTATTCAACCCAAATTTATTGATTCGACACAAGGGGAGCCAAAGAATATTCTCAAGTATTAGCAGTTGAGTTGTCAATTCAACCACACCTGGATAACTTAGTATCTACAGCAAAGTATTTAGTAACAAAGTAATATGGAAGTAAAGGTAACGGTAGCAAAAGTAATATTTTTTGGTTTTGTAGTGATTGTAACAGTAGCAACGAAAAAGTAAATAAGTGGAGAACAATATGTGAAAAGCTCGTAGGCATTGGATCGGTGATGGAGAATTATGCCGGATGTGGTTCATCATGAAACAATCATAACATAGGGTGACACAAAACTAGCTCCAATTCATCAATGTAATGTAGGCATGGATTCTGAATATAGTCATACGTGCTTATGGAAAAGAACTTGCATGACATCTTTTGTCCTACCCTCCCGTGGCAGCGGGGTCCTAATGGAAACTAAGGGATAGTAAGGCCTCCTTTTAATAGAGTACCGGACCAAAGCATTAACACATAGTGAATACATGAACTCCTCAAACTACGGTCATCACCGGGAGTGGTCCCGATTATTGTCACTTCGGGGTCGCCGGATCATAACACATAGTAGGTGACTATATACTTGCAAGATAGGATCAAGAACTCACATATATTCATGAAAACATAATAGGCTCAGATCTGAAATCATGGCACTCGGGCCCTTGTGACAAGCATTAAGCATAGCAAAGTCATAACAACATCAATCTCAGAACATAGTGGATGCTAGGGATCAAACCCTAACAAAACTAACTCGATTACATGATAAATCTCATCCAACCCATCACCGTCTAGCAAGCCTATGATGGAATTACTCACGCATCGGCGGTGAGCATCATGAAATTGGTGATGGAGGATGGTTGATGATGACGACGGCGACGGATTCCCTCTCCGGAGCCCCGAGCGGACTCGGATCAGCCTCCCGAGAGAGTTTAGGGCTTGACGGCAGCTCCGTATCGTAAAACGCGATGAATCTTTCTCTCTGATTTTTTTCTCCCCGAAGACGAATATATGGAGTTGGAATTGAGGTCGATGGAGCAACAGGGGCCCCACAAGGCAGAGGGCGCGCCCCCCACCCTCATGGACAGGTGGTGGGCCCCCTGGCCTTGATTCTTTTGCCAATATTTTTAATATTTTCCAAAAATAAGTTCCGTGGAGTTTCAGGTCATTTCGAGAACTTCGTTTACGCATAAATAACACCATGGCAATTCTGCTGAAAACAGCGTCAGTCCGGGTTAGTTCCGTTCAAATCATGCAAGTTAGAGTCCAAAATAAGGGCAAAAGTGTTTGGAAAAGTAGATACAACGGAGACGTATCACCAGACCATGGGTTAAAGTACTCGGGCATCAGGCCCGAAGGAGTTTAACGGTTACAATATCACTCGGCATTCCAAGGCAAATTTAAGGCAAGGCATAAAGTTTGTTCACTCCGCAGGAGGAGGGCTAGCAGGCTCGACGAACTCGTCCAGGTCAATTCCGTCAGCAATTCGAGTAGCAGCAGCAATGAAGGTTTCCATGAAGGATTGGAAGTCATGCTTTTTGGTATTGGCAACCTTGATCGCCGCTAGCTTCTCTTCTCGTGCTTCCTTGCAGTGGACACGAACCAGAGATAGAGCCACGTTAGCACCGCATCGAGCAAAAGACTTCTTCCATTCCCGTACTCGACCAGGGACCTCATTGAGTCGAGTCATCAGAGACTCGAGGTCATTTTGGAGAGTCTCCCCTGGCCAGAGCATTGTGTCGATTCGTGACACCGCAACTTTCAGCCGAGCAAGGTATTCGATAACACCAGCAACACGAAATTCCATTCGGAGCACGTGCATGGCAGCTTCGTCCTTAACAGGAGAGAGGATGGGGTCCAAGCCCGCCTCAATTCGCCTAGTCTCTTCCTCGAAGTTCTGGCAAAATTCTGCACACACAACACAACGATGAGTCAATGATTATATGTCTAATCGATAGCAACAAGTCAGTCGGACAAAGGAAGGCACCTTCAAGCATAACGAATAACTTCTTGGCAAGTGAAGGAAATATGCCCGGCAATAATAAAGTTATTATTTATTTCCTTATTTCATGATAAATGTTTATTATTCATGCTAGAATTGTATTAACCGTAAACATAATACATGTGTGAGTACATAGACAAACAGAGTGTCACTAGTATGCCTCTACTTGACTAGCTCGTTGATCAAAGATGGTTATGTTTCCTAGCCATAGACATGAGTTGTCATTTGATTAGCGAGTCACATCATTAGGAGAATGATGTGATTGACTTGACCCATTCTGTTAGCTTAGCACTTGATCGCTTAGTATGTTGCTATTGCTTTCTTCATGACTTATACATGTTCCTATGACTATGAGATTATGCAACTCCCGTTTATCGGAGGAACACTTTGTGTGCTACCAAACATCACAAGGTAACTGGGTGATTATAAAGGTGCTCTCTGTGTGTCTCCGAAGGTACTTGTTGGGTTGGCGTATTTCGAGATTAGGATTTGTCACTCCGATTGTCGGAGTGGTATCTCTAGGCCCTCTCGGTAATGCACATCACTATAAGCCTTGCAAGCATTGTGACTAATGAGTTAGTTGCGAGATGATGTATTATGGAACAAGTAAAGAGACTTGCCGGTAACGAGATTGAACTAGGTATTGAGATACCGACGATCAAATTTTGGGCAAGTAACATACCGATGACAAACGGAACAACGTATGTTGTTATGCGGTTTGACCGATAAAGATCTTCGTAGAATATGTAGGAGCCAATATGAGCATCCAGGTTCCGCTATTGGTTATTGACTGGAGACGTGTCTCGGTCATGTCTACATAGTTCCCAAACCCGTAGGGTCCGCACGCTTAAAGTTCTGTGACGATTTATATTATGAGTTTATGTGTTTTGATGTACCGAAGGTAGTTAGGAGTCCCGGATGTGATCACGGACATGACGAGGTGTCTCGAAATGGTCTAGACATAAAGATCGATATATTGAACGACTATATTTGGATACCGGAATGGTTTCGGGTGAGATCGGGATAATACCGGAGCACCGAGAGGTTATCGGAACCCCCCGGGAGGTATATGGGCCTTAATGGGCTTTAGTGGAAAGGAGCAAGGGAGGGGGCGCCCCCCCCCAAGCCCAATCCGAATTGGGAGGGGGCCGCCCCCCTTTCCTTCCTCCCTCCTTCCTCTTCCTTCCCTCTCCATCTCCAAATAGGAAAAGGAGGAGTCCTACTCCCGGTGGGAGTAGGACTCCCCCCTTGGGCGCGCCTCCTCACCTTGGCCGGCCCTCTCCTCCCCCCTTTATATACAGAGGAGAGGGGCACCCCATAGACACAACAATTGATCTCTTGGATCTTTTAGCCATGTGTGGTGCCCCTCTCCACCATAGTTCACCTTGATAATATCGTGGTGGTGCTTAGTCGAAGCCCTGCGTTGGTAGAACATCATCATCGTCACCACGCTGTCGTGCTGACGGAACTCTCCCTCAAAGCTCGGCTGGATCGGAGTTCGAGGGACGTCATCGAGTTGAATGTGTGCAGAACTCGGAGATGCCGTGCGTTCGGTACTTGATCGGTCGGATCGTGAAGACGTACGACTACATCAACCGCTTTGTGCTAACGCTTCTGCTTTCGGTCTACGAGGGTACGTGGACACACTCTCCCCTCTCGTTGCTATGCATCACCATGATCCTGTGTGTGCGTAGGATTTTTTTTGAAATTACTACGTTCCCCAACAGCAAGTCCTCCCAGATAATTCTCCAGGTCATCTCTCTTGCGGGCGATGTCTTCCACCTTGTCGGTTAGGGCCCTCTTGTCCTTCTTCAGACGAGTCGCTTCCTTGCTTGCTTCTTCAAGGGCAGTTTTCAGCTTGGCATTCTCTTCCTCTAGTTTGCCGACTGAAGCCAGCTTCTGGTCGACGAGTGCAGTTTTCTCTTCGGCTGCTTTTTGTGCGGCTGCAAGGTCCAGATCCTTCTTCGCCAGAGCCTGGTTCATTGTTTCTGAAAGAAATAATGCTTGATTCAGAAAAACCAAATAACACCCGGTTCAAAAACAAATCAGTCGACAAGTTTTTCGTACCAGCAACTTCGTCCTTGGCCTTCTGCAAGTTTGTCTTGGCTAGCTCCAGATCGAGATTGAGCTGAATCTGCTTCTGCTCCAGGTCAGCAAAGCGAGCTCCAAGTTCACAGGATTTCTGTAATCAAAAGACGGTCAGTCGACAGATGAAAAGATTGGATACTTCAGAACGATGGAGTGATAAATTCAACAAGTTCTAAGACTTATGCCGAGTCAAACATCCAACAGTAGTCTTGGGGACTACACCCAGTGGGTGCACTTAGCGTGCCCCCACTGGTCCAGTTTCCACTCGACATGGCCCGTCCAGGCCGAGTGTAAACACCCAGTGGGTGCACTTAGCGTGCCCTCATCGACTGCCCGCAGTCGACTACGGTCTTGGGGACTACACCCAATGGGTGCACTCAGTGTGCCCCCACTGGTCCAGTTTCCACTCGACGTGCTCCGCTCAGACCAAGTGAGAAAGTTCTGATTCTCAGACCATAGCTGATTGCCCGCAGTCAACTATGGTCTCGGGGACTACACCCAGTGGGTGCACTCAGCGTGCCCCCACTGGTTCAAAGACTCAGTCGACACAACCTAGTCGACCCAAGAAGCAAAACTATTCAGCAGTAAGTTAAACACCCAGTGGGTGTACAAATGCAAAATGCAGACTAACGAAAAGATGCACAAGGAAAGTTTTCAGGTAGCATATCCTAATAGAACAAGCGACAAGCTAAAAGATCAGTCGGCAATCAACCAACATGGACGTTGCTCTGGAGAGTTGAGCTGGCGTCGTAAGCAGCTTGACTGGCCTCCCGAACCACCTTCATCTGCTCCATCATGATGCCTGCCTGGCGTATAGCCTCCCTGGCAGCACCCACTTGGTCCTCTGGGACGTGATGCGCAGTGAAGAGTGAAGATGGATCGTCTATAATCTGTGCAGTCAACGTTGAAGGTTGGGCACTCGATAATGGTACGGCGAAAGTCACAGAAGCTCGGTTGGCATCGCCGGTCTTGCAAAGACCGGTTCACATCAAGGCGTCAACTGAGGCGCCTTTCCAGTTGATGCCTTCCTGCTTCTCCTTCCCATGGGCCTCAGCGACACACCCTCGTCGTCGTCTGGAAGATCAATGACATTGGGAGGAGCTGCAAAAGAATCAGTCGTCGGAATTCAGTCGACCAGCAAAACGACTGAGAAAACAAAGATAAGATTGCAAAAGTCATACCCGGGTTAGAAGTAACCACGTCTTCCACATCCTCGTCAACAGAAGTCCTAGAAGTAGCAGCTCTACAGGTTTCAAGATTCACTCGGTTAAATCAGGAAGTCGATCTTGAACAAGAAATGAGGACAAAGCACTTACGCAGAAGCGACGGGGACGTCGATCTTGATCTTGGGCAGGGTCTTCCGAGACTTAGATGCTGCAACTTTGGGCTGTTTTGAAGCCTTCTCAGTCGGCACAGGGGAAGAGGTCCGAGTGCGCTTGGAAGTCTGTCCGGTCGGCTTAGCCACTTTGCCACGGATACTTGCTGGGTCGTGCTTATTCTTGGAATGCCTTTCGTTGCAAGGTGGCGACTTTACTTCTTCACCACTGCTCGAGTTCTCGCTTTCCTCCTCCTCTTCTCCTCCATCAGACTGCCAATCCATGCTCTCGCCTCCGCTTTCTTCTCCTTCCTGCATCGCTCTTGCTCCCCTGCTCGCATTGAGTATTGCCGCGTACAGATCTGCGAAGCAAAAGAGGTGAACAAAGGATGGTCGACTCAATAAACAACTACAAGTCAGAATGAAAAACACTCAGAAATAAAGAATAATACCTGGTCTGGTTGGTTGTTGGTGTCGACTGGTAAGACTCTTTGGGACCCCCTGGGGTTATCCTTGTTTCCTGTGATGCCTTGCACCCATTGTGCCACCGTCTTCTCATCAACGTCCTCCGGATGGATCCGAGTGGAATCTTAAATTCCCGAGTACATCCACATGGAGTGGTCACGAGCGTGGAGAGGCTGGATACGTCGACTAAGGAATACCTCGAGCAGATCCATACTGGTCACACCCGCATGGATCCGTTGAACTACTCGTTCCATCAACATGGCCACCTCCACCTTCTCTGCTGGAGTCACTTTCAAGGTAGTGGGCTCCTGGACTCGCTCCAAGGAAAAGGGAGGGAGACCAGTCGAATGACC
Organism: Aegilops bicornis; assembly: GCA_021605145.1. Classification (NCBI taxonomy): domain Eukaryota; kingdom Viridiplantae; phylum Streptophyta; class Magnoliopsida; order Poales; family Poaceae; genus Aegilops; species Aegilops bicornis. The sequence continues at coordinate 168,712,929 of CM038673.1, read as the reverse complement.
AGGGGTCGACTTGTCTTTGCAATAAAACCAAGTCGACTGCCACCCTCTAACCGAGTCATGGAGAGTCATTGCGGGAAAAGCGCTCTTCCCCCTCATCTAGATACCTAAGCCCCCACACATCTGGATCACCTGGGTTTTCTCGCCACTCGGGCTAGCTTTTTTCACAGTCTGCGAGCGACATGTGAAGATGTGCTTAAACAGACCCCAGTGCGGTCGGCAGCCCAAGAAGTCCTCACACAAAGAGACGAAGGCAGCAAGGTACGTGATAGTGTTGGGAGAGAAATGGTGGAGTTGAGCTATGAAGAAGTTCAGAAAGGCACGGAAAAAAGGATGCGGGGCCAAGGAAATCCATGGTCGACGTGAGTGGCGAGTAAGACGCACTCACCCTCCTGAGGCCGCGGCTCAGTTTCATCCCCCGGGAGCCTCCAGGAATCATGCTCAATCATCCCACTCTCGGCCAGATTTCGCAAGTCATCCAGCTCGATTGTGGACTGGATCCAGTCTCCCTGGACCCAGCCGCGCGGCAAGCCGGATCTCGACGATGACCCGCTCCTGCCGGTCTTCTTCCCCTTCCCCTTTGCCTTCCCCCTCTTTGCGCGCTCCAGCGCCACCGTCTTGTCCTTCGCCATCGCAGCAAGAGGCGCACGGGCGGGTGGCGGCGTCAAGAGCAGAAGCGGTAGCGGTGGAGAAGCAGAGGAGGAAGAAGGAGAAATTGGGGCGCACTGTGCAAAATTCCCCAACCCAACGCCTTATATGGAGTCATTTCCGAGTGACTGACGGCTGGGCCCGGGTATTCCTATCAAATCCCGCAATTGTCGCTCGCTCGGTACGTGGCGAAAAAGGTGGCGCGGAGATCGAGGCGTCCCTGCCTAATCCATCTCGACATCGCGGCCTCCTCATCCCAAGGCTTCCGAAAATTGATCCCGCAAGATCCGGGAGCAGCAGAGCAGTCTGTCAGACAGAAGATTTTTTCCATATCTACACTCGAAGCTTATCAGCAAAGTTCGCTCGACAAACTAAGAATGGATCAAGGCGACTGAAAAAGAAGTTGAAGTCGTCACATGGTTCATTAATCTCAGCAAAATGCTTCCGAAGCGCAAGAACTGAGTCGGAATCACTTTCGACTCCTCTTCCACTCGAACCCTGAACCATTCGGGGGCTACTGATGACAATATGTACCTAGGGTAGGGTCATAGGCCTGACCTAGACACCCTCCCCAAGGACATCACTCTAAAGTCAGAAGTATTCAAGGGATATCATCATCCACTCGACCAGAAACATTCCACTCGGAAGACTCAAGTTCATTCGACCAGAAAGTACTCACTCGCCGGTAACAAGAATCACTCGACGGATAGAAGATCTAGAGCCACTCTGTATGGAAACGGTCAGGCGTTACTCTATAGACTTAATGGTCATTCATGTATCTTTATTGCTGGCGTTATCAGTAATGCCCCATCTTTATGTACCTTAAACCCTGTGTAACTGAGGATGGGAGGGGTCTGGCGAACTCTATATAAGCCACCCCCCTCCTCAGGGACAAGGGTTCGCACCCCCTGTAACAACACATTCATATTCCAATCGACCGAGCTCCCGAGCACCGAGACGTAGGGCTATTACTTCCACTGTGAAGGGCCTGAACTCGTAAACCTTGTGTGTATAATCTTACCATAGCTGGGATCTTGCCTCTTCATACCTACCCCCCATTCTACTGTCAGTCTTAGTACCATGACACCGTCATCTACCCCGACCGCTTCATCTACTCCGACAACCGCGGGCGACATTGGCCCCGCGCCGATTGGCGCCGCAACCGTCGTTGAGTCCTTCTCTGCTGGCCTCTCCGACCTCTTCAACATGGCGTACAGCTCGTGCAGGTCCCAGTCTACGCATGTCCGGTGCTGGCAACACCGTCGCGTGCCTTCGTCCACGACGTGTCCCCGGGCCTGGCAAGCCTGGTGCGGCACTTCGTCAACTTCGCCTTCGTCCGTCTACGCATGCCCGGTGCTGGCAACACCGACGCGTGCCTTCGTCTATGATGTGTCCCCGGACTTGGCAAACCCGCCGCGACGCGTCGTCAACAACATCTTCTTCCCGGCGCACCACTACTTCGACACCACTACGCCCATGCTAACTCGGTGCCCCTTGCGCCCGCGGCTCCACGGCGACATCCTCGACACCGGCTACCCCGACTCGACATCGACCACGACATTCTTCGCATGGCTACCTCGACCACGGCTCCACCACCATACGCTCTCGGCTACCTCGACAAACGGCACAAAGGGCTACCGCCTTGCTTGAGCAACCTTGTCGGTTTCCACTCCAGCTACGACTTCGCGTTGCATCGACCATTACAACTGTGTGTGGGGGGGGGGGGGTGTCCTTCGGTTTGCCTTCGGATTCTTCTTCAGTCTCACCGTCTGCGTCGCTACCGTTGTGACTGCGGGGGGATGTTGAGTATATTGATTATTAGGAAGTATAGGATAGACTAGGATTCGGTCCTGCCTTGTCTTGTACTCCAAGTTGGTCTTTGTACTTCTACATATATGCCCATGAGGCTCAAACAATACATCAAAATATTCCACCAATCTCTCTCTCCCTTCTAACATTTTATATATAATAAAGCGGGGCGAAAGACTTAACACGAGTCGGTTGTTGCTGCGCTAAAATCAGTCGGTGGGATTAAAGCGTTTCTCTTATATTGTCTCTGCTTCACGCCCTGGAAGGTCCTGTGCAGGCACTAGCACAGATTAAGCTAGCCAGATCTTGAAAATAAGGAAATATTTCAGGTGGCACCACAGCGATACCGTTACTAGCAACATATCTTTCAGTTCAAGTGCATCACCAACTTCAGATAAAGAGAAATCATCACAAAAGGACAACACAATTCAGGTGTTTGAGTCAGATGATGTACTTCATCAGTTCCAGGTACATGAAAACACCAACTCAAAAAAAAGTACATGCAAACTTACAGTTCACCAGGTGCGAACCCAAGAACTTAAACAAACCAGTTGCATCAGAGCAAACACCAGTGTAGCATTATAACCAACAATACATAATAGCACATCCCATGTCCAGTCAGTCTCTCTAAATAGAACCCAAAAATAAAAAAGGTCCCAGCCAGCCATGGATGATACTGCTGGAGCTAGGGGTGAACCCTGATAAGCCATTGCTGTGCGGCAAGTGACCATTTTTCAGATGCCTGTAGTCGATTATACACTGCGATTGTCAAATCAACTAGCAACTTGACTTGAGTCAACAGATCTGGAGGATATGAGAATAGAAGAGCTAAAGTTAACTTACACTCCTACAAGAATGATGGACAATGACATCAACTCATATCATCATCAGATTCACTCCATTCCATTTTTGGATGATATTCATCAGAGTGACTTTCCTCACAATAGTAGGGAAATGATGCATCTTCCTTGCCGCAGCCAAATATCCCTACCGATGGGTGCCTTAACTCATGCATTCCTTGGTTCTGACATACTCCCTCCGTAAACTAATATAAGAGCGTTTAGAATACTAAAGTAGTGACCTAAACGCTCTTATATTAGTTTACAGAGGGAGTACATAACATTGACCTAACAAAATAAGCCACAAGATTAGAATCTTTTTAGATCACTGGAATTCACAAGGTGAAATTTCTCATACCATTTTCATCCGGGTCCAAAGGATAACAGAAATAATCCTTTATCATAAATACTCCGCGGACCTCAGCGAAGTACATCACCGATGTCCAATCGGCTGAGCCATGCTTCTTTATCTTGACAGTAAAGGTGAAGTGATGACATGTCTTTAAATAATGCTCCACATTAAAACATTGATGGAGAAGTTCATCAAATTCATACTCAACTCCCTAAGATGAAAGAAGTGTTAGTGATAGGTCTCTACAGTCCAAACAATTAAAGATTTAGAACAAACATGGGAACCTTAAGATCATCTTCACTCTCGATGTATCTTCTGAAAGCCACCATCGCCTCCTCGGTCATCCATCTATTCCCATTTTGAGCAAGTTCTTCCTTAGAAGAAATATAATGTCCTCGTTCTTGAATTGATTCAGCTTGTTTTCGAGCTTGTTCTTCTGCAAATTTTATATCACCTTCATACTTGGGTGGCCAATATTTTCGTGGTATCTCCCGCCTAGATAGAAACATCAGAGTACAGTCAACAAAAAAGGTTAATAACTAGTGTAAGACCCACTCTTTGCTACGGGTAATTATTTAGACGTTTCTCTGATCCCGTTTAAGGCAAAGCAATAACGCTCAAGCTCAGCTCCATCGAGTGACTCATGCGGTAAGAGCTCGGGATTTATCATGCTATGCCAAGCGATGACACTCCAACTCAGTTGCATCGAGTGAGGCTTTTCATATGATTGTCTACAGCTAGATTTATATAATCTTGACCCCAGGGTCCGATACATAGATGTAGGACGAAGTTCATGTAATGATACAACAAGGGACAAGTTGTGATAAACGGATTCTCAGCTTAATTGAACTTGTTCTAAGCTGTAATGAACCTTGCTTTATTCACTATGCACCATTGATTACAGTACCTCGGTATGGGTGTGATACTAAAACCTGGTTCTAGAAATATAGATGACGTGGGGTTCACTAGGCATAGCAACTAGCTACTTTCCATTATGACCTATGAAAGACAATTCATAGCCCCAATACATAAAGCTATTGAGTGCTTTCTGAAAATCTGTATACATCATTTAAAACATGTTTGGGGAGTGCTTACCTTGGTTTTTGTTTCTCGTGCGCTGGTGGCTCTGCAAGTGTGGAATCAAGAACGGCACCATCGACTGCGTCAGCATGCATTACCACCCTAGGTCAAACAATTTACATCCATGCTTTAGTCAACTTCTACTATGGCTGTGGAGGCTCGGAAGTCTTATGGAAACAAATAAATCTATAATCAATCTTAACCATGAGATATACATTTAATGGAGCATGTTTAGAACACACACACACACATTAGTCAACTTCTATTTACTACTGAATTGGAGTCTCGGAAGTCTTATGGAAACAACGCACGCAAGCATGCACGCACGCACGGTGTCATAACAATTTCCCAACATTTGAACAAAGCAAACTAATAAAAGTAAGGACAAAATAAAGATGGAAACACCTGTCAGCTGATTCAAGTGTGTGAGGTGTGTCGTTCAGCGTCAGGGTCTCAAAATTAGCCAGATCCGTGCTTGTACACCCAAGCTCACCGCTGCTCGCCTTGCCGGCATGCTCCTCAAACCTAGACAAAATGATACTGTGTCAGTGACTATTGTAGTTAGTTCGGCCATATGGGTTATAACAAGTGCCCATCATTTCAGCATACGAAATACAGTGTTAATTTATAAAGGAAGGGCAAACTGAAGATGGGCATACATGTCCGCTGATTCAAGCGTATGAGGCATGTCATTCAGCGTCAAACTTAGACAGATCCATACTAGTAGCCCCAGTAAGTAACCCCTCTGTAAATTAATACTGTATAATACAATCTAAAAGATCTTACATTAGTTTACAGAGGGATCTAAAAGATCTTATATTAGTTTACAGAGGGAGTTCTTGTTTTCCCATGGACACACTTAAGCTTCAGCCACACTTGAACTTCAGGCTTGAGCGTGCTATCTCGCTGTTAATTGAACTACTGTAGTTCAGAAACTAAAAGGAAACAGCGGTTGTGTTTGCAGTTTTCACGAAATTGGTGTCTTTGCGCCTAAAAAAGGTTCTTTCTTCAACGGCAATGAGCAGAGGCAGGGAGGTGGGGGTGATCTTACCCAGTTTCAGGCGAAGAGGACGCTGGAGAGCCGGCGGGACTGTGGGGTTCTTGGTCAATGCACGCGCGCTTGTGCTCGTTACGGAGGGTCTCCGCCTGGATGCGCTTCAGGTATGTGTCGGGATCGCCGTCGCCGGCCATCGCGAGGTCGGGGGTGGGGTGGGGTGGGCCTACGAGAAAGAGTTTTTTTTTTTTTGAGGGAAACCTACGAGAAAGAGTGGCGTGGCCGAAAATGATACGTAGTCGGTCTCTCCCTCTTCCTCAATTTGGGCTGGGCTTTGACGGGTGTTCTTTTACCTTCGACTACGTGCCTCCGCAGAATTCTTCTGGAAAAAAAAAACGTGCCTCCGCAGAACTCATAGCACCCTTCTTTCTTCTGGAAGCCCCATATAATTTTCTCCGTCGGGGCCGATCGCCCTCCCCATCCCGTGCAGCTCGGCTCAGCCCCCCCCGCCCGGGATGGGATCCTCCCACCCCGAGCCTCGCCACATGTGCCGCCCCATGCCTCGGCCCCCGGTGTGGCCCGGCCGGCTCCCGGTGGAGGCCCCGCCCATGGTCGGCCAGTCCGCCAAGAAGAAGAAGCGGCGCGGCATGCGCGTCGCGCCTGCCCCCGCCATGGGCCAAGGCTCCGCCCGCTCGGGTCCTGCCTCGGTCTCCTCGCCTCCCCCCTGTTTCAACTGTGGGGTGAGGAGACACTCGCAAGTCACCTGCGTCAACCCCCAGTGCTGCTACCTCTGCAAGGACCCCGACCACCCCGCCCTCCTATGTCCGGATAGACCGGTGGTCTCGGAGCTCATGATGTATGGGCATGGGATCGAGGGGTTGGGCTTCTTCCACCTCGAGGTCCCTGATGCTCCTCCGCCGTCTCCTTCCCTTCAGCGATTGTCACCGCTGCCGATGGCGTGGCATCCCGGAGATGATTGAGGCGGAGCTCAACCATCTCTACCGTCACCGGTGGGACTGGTGGTCAACCCCACCGCTGGCCACATCTTCTCTGTCGTCTTCCCGACTGCTGCCACGGCCACTCTGACGCCAGCGTAGTGGCCGGATCACTCTCGCCCTCAACCAGCTGGTGGTCGAGATCTCCGAGCCGGTTCTCGACGCTTAGGCCGTGGCCGTCCTCGACACCGCCTGGATCCTCATCTCCGGCCTTCCCGATATTGCGCGGTCCGAGCTCGTCATCCGCCAGATGTCCCGTCTTTTGGGCAAGGTGGTGGTGGTTGATGAGCTCTCTCTACGCAAGGAGGAGGAGGTCCGGGTCAAGGTCAAGTGCCTCGACTCCTCCAAGCTTCGCACCTTAGTCCGCGTCTTCTTCAACGACCGTGGCTTCGACCTCGGGATCGCCCAGGCCTCCCAACCACGTTAGGCGCCCCGCTCCTTCGGCCTGGCCTCCCGGTGGCAACCCGGGGCTGGTGGGGACTACCACGGCGGCACCGTTCCCACCGCCGAATGAGGAGGGGCTTCCGAGACTCCGCTCCCTTCACCTCGCCCCCCACTGCCGGGGGCAGGCCGCCAGCCGCCCTCTCCCTCGGGGTGACTCTTCTCTCGGCTGGCATCTTCCTCCGAGGGGAGCGACATATCCAGTGTGGGCTTGGTGGTCCGCCTGCCTCCTCCCCACGCTCCCCCACCTCGTCCCCTCCCGTTGAGCCGGGACTCGGTGGACCTGCCCCTCGGCGCCTCCGGTGGAGCCGGCGGAGCCATGGAGGGCTGGCACCGCGCGGGTGCCCCTCCCGCCACCTGCTCCCTCACCGCCCGTCTCCTCCTCGGTGGAGGATGCCCAGCCCGCCCCTCTTGCCGGACGCCCGGCCCCGGTCCCAGCGACCCTCCCGCTCCTCCTCCGCCACCCCTCCATGGCTGGGCGCCCCTCCTGCGCCTCTCCTCATCGGATGCGCCGGGCCAGCTCAGCCCCTCCCATCGCCGTGTCTTGGGGAGGGTGCGACTTCAGCGTGCTCACTCCGATGGTGGCTCAGCCCCTCCCCCCCGCTCAGTGCGTACTCCCGTCGCGGTAGGTCGACCTCCTCCCGGTGGTGGCCTCCCGCGAGTGCGCGGGCTGAATCTTCTCCCACCCGGAGGGTTGCCCGGCTCTGCCCATCCTCGAGCGGGCGGAGCTCTGTGCCGCCCGTAACACAGCCAGTACACCTCCTGTTCCCTCTGCTTCGTCTTGTTCCTTTTATGCGCTTGAGTCTATTCCTTTGGGCAACCTCGCCAAAGTGGCCTCCGACTCAGCTATCATTTTCAGGGGGGAGGCTGGGCCCCCTTTAGTTCAGATCGCAGCCATCCAGGCTCGTGAGATCCTCGATGGGAAGCTCGCGGAGGCACGGGCTGCCCTCCTTTCCCCGGACGCCTCCGCTGACGGGATATCTCCCACCCGACCGGGCGGCTACTGCTCCCCCACCTCCGGGGAGATCCGTGGCCGCACCCGCCTCCAAGATCGCGGCCAAGGCATAAGCGCTTCTCGTGTCTGGGTCAAGCAGCCCCCGATGGCTCCTTAATGCGAGCCCTCTTACGGAACATCCGCGGTTTCGGCCATGATGGTCGTCGCCGCCAACTTGTGGAGTACATGCGAGATGAGCACATCGACATCGTTCTTTGTCCAGAGACCATGCGTCGCGATTTCTCGCCTCCCGAGCTCGACCGTTTGAGCTCCCACCTCTTTGCGTGGCAATGGCTCCCTTCTAGTGGAGTTCAGCCACTCGGGTGGCATCCTTTTAGGAGTGAAGGATGCCACCTTCGAGGTGGGGAGCATGGACCGGGGAATTCTTCGTCAAGATGGAATTATTCGAGAGATCTCAACTTCAAGTCGGAGATCATCATTGTATACGGGCCTGCCGACCATAGTCGGTCGGCCGCCTTCCTCGAGGAGCTTCACCGAAGATCTCGGCGGCCTCCCTCCCGTGGTTGTGGGTGGCGACTTTTAACTTGCTGCGGCGTGGCGGAAGACAAGAGCAACAACAATGTTTGCTTTGCCCGGATGCGGATGTTTAATGACTTCATCGCTGACCTCGCCCGAGATTGATGATTGGTGCCGGTTCACTGGACCAATCGGCAAGCCGCCCGACCAGTCCGTCTTGGACAGGGTCCTTGTGTCCCCGGATTGGGACCTCCGTTGCCACCTTGCATCTCTCCGCGCCATCTCTTGGATTGGCTCGGATAATTTCCTCCTTCTTCTCTCCTCCGCGGACGAGCGTCCGCCGATCCCTCCTCGCTTCCGCTTTGAGACCTTCTGGCTCTCCCAGGCGGGATTCACCGACGCAGTCTGCGCACGGTGGATCGAGGCTCGGGAGAACCCCCACCCTCGGCCCCCCTCGGCTATTGACACGTGGCACTTATGTGCGAAACGTGCAGCTTTATGAAGGGGTAGGGGCCAACCTTGGTCGCGATGCCGAGAGCGCAAGAAGGCGCCGCTTTCGCGATCCAGGCCCTTGACCTTCGGGCCGACATGGTGGGTCTGTCTCCGGACGAGTGGCTGGCCCGCTATGACCTCGAAGACCAACTCTCCGTGATCTACTCTGATGAGGAGGCATATTGGCGCCTTCGGGGCGCTCAGAAGTGGGTCCTGAAGGGTGATGCGAATACTGCATACTTCCAGGCTATCGCCAACGGCCGCCGTAGACGCAACACCATCCCCCTCCTCTGGGATGGGGATACCCTTCTTCAGGACCCTCGCGACATCCGGACTCATGTCGACGGCTTCTATAGGTCCCTTTTCTCTGCCGCTCCTCGGAGCGGCATCTCCCTCGCCCATGATTGTTGGGCCGGCATTCAGTTAGTCTCCGACGCGGAGAACGCGGCCCTGACGGCCCCCTTCTCTGAGCAGGAGGTCTGGGAGGCTATCAAGGGTATGAATGCCTCTTCTGCGCCGGGCCCGGATGGCCTCGGTCATTTTCTTCCGGACCTTCCGAACGTGATTAAACCGGAGGTCATGGCCATCTTCGAAGAATTCTTTGTTGGATCTATTGACCTGGGCGCCTCAACTATGGGATCATCTCTCTCATTCCCAAGGTCCTCAGGCGTCCGACATCCGCCAGTTCCGGCCGATCACGGTCATTAATGTGATCTTCCGGATTCTGGCCAAAGGGTACGCCAATAGGGTGACCATGCTTGCCGACCGGATTACCCACCCTAACCAGTCGGCCTTCATTAAAGGCCGATATATCCTTGATGGAGTCCTGGTCCTCCACGAGGTCCTTCACGAGGTCCGGACCAAGCGCCTTAGGGCGGTCTTTCTGAAGATCGATTTCCACAAAGCCTACGACTCTGTTAGCTGGACCTTCCTCAGGGAAGTCCTTCTTCGGAAGGTCTTCGATGACCGATGGATCACTAGAGTCATGCAAATGGTCTCTTGCGGTCGCACGACGGTCAACATAAACGGCGAGATTGGTCCTTTCTTCCCTACCCTTTGTGGGGTTCGCCAAGGCGACCCCTTCTCTCCGTTCCTCTTCAATATGGTTGTGGACGCTCTGGCCTCCATCCTTGATAAGGCCAAAGCCGCTGGCCACATCCGTGGGATTACCCCACACCTTTACGGGGCTCGGGGATCTCCATCCTTCAAAGATGTCTTGACGACACGATCATCATGGTCAAGGCTCGGAGGGGACATCGCCAACCTCAAGTTCCTCCTGCTCGCTTTCAGCGGATGTCGGGCCTCAAGATCAACTTTGATAAGAGTGATGTCATGGTGATGGGATATTCCCCTCCGAGTCTATAGCCATCGCCATGTGAGACTTAATTGCCGCTGGGCTCTTTCCCCACCTCCTACACAGGGACCCCCATTAGTGACTCGCGTCTCTACATGGACCTGAGGCCCGCGATTACTAAGCTCCAGTCCCGTTCTGCGAGCCTGGCAGGAGATGGCTATCTAAGGCGGCCGGACTATTCTCATCAACTCTTCCCTCTCTAGTCTACTGCTGTTCCTTATGAGCTTCTATAGCCTCCATGAGTCTCTCCACAAGGAGATCGCCAAGATCCAGTCCCGCTTCTCTTGGGCTAGCGAGCATGATAAGCGAAGTACCACATGGTCGATTGGCTCGACATCCGCAAGCCCAGGGGAGCAAGGTGGCCTGGGCATCATGTGCTCCAAGAGGATGAATATAGCCCTTCTCTCCCGGCGGCTCTGGCGCGCCGCCCGAGGTCATGGCGGCCTGGCTCGACATTATCCGGAATAAATACTGCGGGGCCAGCCACTTGCCTTCTCGCCAGAATCGGGCGGCTCCAGCCTGGCAGTCTATTGTTCAGCTTCTCCGGTGCTTAGCATTGGGACCTCCATCTCGGTGGGGTCCGCCTCGACGCTCTTCCGGTTTGATCGTTGGGCGGAGACTCCCTTTGCGCCCGCTTCCCCGCCCTCTTCTCTATCTCCGTCGACCCCATGATTTCGGTCAATAGGGCTCTTCTTGACCTGGGGCGCCTTGCTTTCCGTCGCCCTTTTGGGCCGGCGGAATCCGCTGCCTGGCGTGAGTTGCTTGATTGCGTCGTGTTGCACGAGCCGTTGGTGGATGGCAGGTCGGACCGTGTCCGGTGGCGGCTGGAGCCGTCGGGCCTGTTCTCCACCAAGTCGCTTTACTCGGCCATTGCCCCTTCCTCCGCCCCCCCTCCCCTTATCGATGGTTTGGTCCGTCCGCGTACCACTGAAGATTCGCATCTTCATGTGGCAGTGGATTCGCGGTCGGGTCCCGTCTGGAGTGGAGGTTGCAAGCGCAATGGCCCGGGCACCGGTATCTGCCCGCTCTGTGGAGTCCCTGAGGACTCAAACCACATCTTCTTCTCCTGCGTTTCCGCCCAATTTCTCTGGAGCTGCTTTCGTGAGGTGGTCGGCGGTCGTTGGTGCCACACCAACTTCCCGGACCTATTCGCTGAAATCCAGTCGTCCCCCGCGTCCTCTCGCCACATTAGGTGGCTTGAGGTTGGGGTTCTCGCCTGGACGCTGTGGACCGTTCGCAATAAGCTTGTGATCCAAAGACGCTCCCCTTCGTCAGCCATCGACGCTCTCTACAAATTCGCGGGTTTCTTGCAGCTTTGGCGGCCGCTTAGCCGCCCCCCGGACCGTGACGCCATCTCCGCCTTCATCGCCGACATCCGATCGATGGCCGTCCGCCTGTCGGCGCCGCCACCACCGCCTCCGCTGGAGCTTGATTAGGCGCCTTGTGTGATGATGATGATGTTGTTTTTTTTCTTTCCTTCTGGGCTTGTTGAGCTGTGCCCTCAGCAGAACCTATGTTCTTTGTCGTGAGACTTGGGTGTGTGTGTGGACTTATGTGGGTTTGTTTGCTCTGTGGCGGTTTGCTTTATTTATAAAGCGGGGCGAAAGCCTTTTTCGGTAAAAATAAAATATGGGACATAATTTTTTATATATACTAGAGTAGCAAAAAAGCTCGTGCGTTGCAACGGGAGAAACAAGTACCACATTACTCTAACCCAATACCCATGAGTCAAGACCCCAATATGTCCACATCTTTCCTTCCAACACATGACATCCCATCTGTGTTATCACTTATCTTCCTTCCTGCCCACGCCAATAGTGGGCTCAGTGCTCACACAATCACAACACGTTTGGTCAATCCTAAGACGTCTCTCTCGGCATAAGATAAGAAATTAACTTTTTTCCGTGAGGTTTTGGCAAGGCATGCATGTGTGGCTATAGATGGTTTCTTTCGTCTCTAATTCTGATTTTGCTAAGGTGTTTGTCTTCAATACGGATCAACACCGGCATGAAATAAAGACGGATCATGCGCTATTGATTAAGGTTGCACCCTAAATAGAATGTTTTAAATGGTTAACAGGTAAAAATCATCATATTCAAATTCTACTCATTTTCTAATCAAATTTCATATATGACATATTGAATTTGGAGTTAGCTTTTAAAAGATATGATTTTTTTAAAGCATTTGATATTTACTACGGGTTGATTAACCAAATTATGAAGGGTTTTCGGTAAAAGAGGAAATCTGACTTAAAACTGCAGTTGATTACCAGAAACATCAGCTGGTTTTCTAAAAAATAACATGACAAACCACGAATACTTATTTTCTTTATTACTACATCCGTCTGGGTTTATTGGTCCCCTTACTATTTTATGCCAAATTTTATATATCTATAATAACTAAATAGTTCATCCCACTAACCTATTTCTCTTGACATGCAACATATCCACCTCAGCGGCCTTGCCACATCAGCGTTTTCTTACATGCTTACATGGGACCCACCACCGACCAGCGTACACAACAAGAGGCACATCATCGATAGAGCATGCCGTGCCGCGCACACGTTTCTCCAGTACGTCCGCACGGTGCACGTGCACGGTTGAGGCAGATAAAAGCTGTGGTTGTTGCGTTTTCTGTAGTTGAGGCAGCACGCTGGCTTCGAATCCCAATAGTTGGCATGCGCATCTGTTTATCTTCCTATAATTAACTTTCACTCTGATTGATTTCCCATCAGTCTCTCCATCTTCTAAACCGGGTGTCTTTTCTTCTTCTCACACCGAATAAAATAGAGGAGTACTAATACAGATATGTTCTAGGCCGCAACCTGTAGCCCTTGAATACTGATCAAAAACTAATGAAACTGAACCCCCCATGTTAGATGCCCATCACCTCCTGTTGCAGGTGCCGAAGACGAGACGGAGGCTGGAGGCTTCTAGAATAGAATCAGCTGACTATCCGTGGGAGAAGATGCCTCCGCCGCACAGCAGCCGGCTGCGGCGTCACCCTCTTCTCGGCCGTGTTTGGCAACTCCCTGCTCTTCGCCTTCGTTCTTGCATGCGCCATCACCCAGTCCATCATGGTGTTCACCGCATGGTATGCTTTCACCTCACCCAGGATCTGAGCTCTCTGTCATGGCGTTTGTCTGTGCGTAGGTAAAAGTGAACCGGCGGGACGCAAAGTATATGGTGGGGCTCGCTGGGATTTCGACATGGTTTTCGACCAACTTCGCCGTGCACGCCGACCCCGTCGGCCTACAGGAATGGTTCAACATATCTTCTCCTGTGTGGTTAGCACTGATTCTCTCTTGATTGTTTATCTGTTTAAAATTTTGGATCTTTTCATATTGGATCACTGAACTTTTAAGTAGTGCCCTTTTTTGACAAATTTTATAAATGTAATCAGTTCATTTCTTGGATCACTTTAGTATTAAACTTTAATTGAATTGAAGTTTTGGTAGGGACCCAAAGATGGTACATCTTGGTTCGTTTATTGATTACAAGCATTGTACATGTGAGAAGAAACTGCGAGGGCTTACAACATTCTGAAACCTTTGATTACATAGAGGATAATGGACGTGGTTGGGGCCATGGTGGTGATACTTTTTGACTATGAGGATGTGTTGGTCTGATAAGTGATACGGGGTTACAGTGAAAGTCCAATCTTTCCTTCAACGGCGCCGAGGACCCTGCCTGTGAAAAAGTAAATACTCCCTTATCTTAATCCCTTGATTATGTCTGTCAAAAAAATAACCCTGCAGTGTTATTTATTTATCCTCTCATACAAGTTATATATAGTGCTCAGAGAATGTTGGATTTCCCATTGGGCCTGTCATGGCATCCGATTCGTATCAGGCCATTCGTGATTCATCCATGGCTCTATTCATAATCCTCACCTTCTATATTGATACTCATTGTGTGGTTATCCTATATGATTTGTTCATTATTTTTTGCTATGCATTCTCTAATCATGTTCATAGATGACTGTATGTATTATTTCCTTACAAATTTTAAGAGCTATATGGTTGTATTTTATTCATGATGCCTTTGGATGCTTGAACATATACCTCAGCTCACTGTGCATGTCTTGCCCAAGGTCACAATTAAGTTAATCCTTACTATGTCCATATTTTGTTTCCAGTGGTATATAATTGGCAACACGAGTTTGAACATTTATCCGTAGGTGAACAAATCCCTCATTGAAGTCATTATAGGCCAACCAAGTGTACTAAAATTAACTCAAGATCTACAAGCAAATCTAACTACTTGGGAGATGAATCTATGAACTTTAGGGATAAACCTTGGTATATTTTGTGTAAAAATGCATTTGTTCCAACATTTCAAATGTAAATACAAATATTCCATCGAATCCCTAACATCAGAATTTCGAATGTAAATGTATTTGTTCACTATCAAGCCATATCTCATGTCCATTCATCCAATATATGTTATTCATGTAAACTACTCATCAAAGTAAGAAAGTCCCGCAACAACGCGCGGGGTATCATCTAGTTTTATTAAAAAATTGATGACTCGATCTTTATTTTTTAAATTATGGTATTATATTATGTAAAATTGAAAATGTAAGTTCTACAAATTTAAATTTTTGAGTTCAGCATCCGTGTTTTGAAACTTAAAAACTCAAAATATCGAATTAGAATTCTGAAGGTTGGAAATCCAGAACTGAAACTTAAGAACCATTTATTTTATTTTATTTCGTATAGAGAACTGGAGTATTTAAATATCTTACAGACTTGTATTGGGCCACATACACACCAGTAACCAGTAGCACATCGACTGATTCCCCCGTCTGAATGTACTGGAGTTTCAGGTAGCCAATACAAGTTTCTAAGATACGTAAATATCTTAGACAATTGTATTGGGCCACACACAAACCGGCAACCATTAGCAGATCAACTGATTCCCCGTTTGAAAGTGTTGGGGCTTCAGGAAGCCAGCGTAGTCCTTGGGCAGTTGTCGATGGAGCAAGCCAGGACATCTCTGTAATCCCGCGAGATTGTGAAATGATCATACACGTTGCCGTCGCGGCTTTTCTTGTACTCAAACAGCAAGGATGAATGGTTGAAGGCTGTGAGCTTGACGAACCCGAAGTCGAAATCCCTGAAGTGACTCCACTGGATATTTGATGTGGTGAATGCCGAATCTGCAATGCTAGCGCCAGCACCACCAACAACCACATGTGTTGTTGCCTTGAACGGGCCACTGTAGTGATCTGCTGCATCAACGACGCATTGGCTCTGCAACCAATTAAAGATTGTAACAGGACATATAAGATTGTAACAGACTAACTCTTAAAAATATATTGTACCAGGATATGTAAGCTTTATGCCTGTAAACCATAATATTTACAGCAGCATTACCAGCAATAGTACTTACTGGACCTTGTCATCTGAAGCAAGTGCAAATGCTAATTAGGGACATACCTGATAGACTGGACATGTCCTTTCATAGTTATGGACATGACCGTAGAAGGCGAGATCAACCTTGTACTTCTGCCAGAGCTCCTGCAGCACTTCTCGTCCCATCGGTTCCTCGAATGTGCCCTCTGTCTCATAGTAAGTGCAGGATGAGTACCCAAGAACACGGTGCGCCAGAAATATGAGCCAGGGCTGCTTCTGCCTGTCGACCGACGACAGGCATTGCTCAATGAACTTGTACTGCTCGGTCCCTGGCCTCCAGTCTTCTTCTGTGTTAGCAATGCAGAACCTGAACATGCCATAATCTGTCGCATACCTGAAGAAGGATAGCTGTCTGTCAGTAAATTTCAAGGATTGTACTGTATATCTTAAAAGGACGAGTTATGGCCTCACTGAGTCACAGCATTTACCAGAATTTTGCACGGTTCTCAGCAGGAGTGTAGAATACAGTTTGCGCAGGAACACCACATTCTCCACCTGAGTCAAGATTTCCATAGAAAGATCCAGTCCCGGGCCAGTCTCTTTCATGGTTACCACTGCAGAAATGCCAATTCTTGTTCTTATGAAACAGTAATACATTTTGAGAACAGAGGAAGGTCTGAAATGGTATACTCCCTCCGTCCCATAATATAAGAGCGTTTTTGACACTATACTAGTATTAAAAATGTCTTATATTATGGGACAGAGGGAGTACTACACTAACCTGCCAATCATGTATGGTACAGTCGATGCAATTGGTTCAATCTGTGAGGTGAACTGATCCCACTGAGACAAGTAGCCATTGGCGTAGCAAATGTCCCCAATGTGAAGCACCATGTCAACGTTTTCTAGGTCTCTAATGATCTGGTTAGTAGTGTTCAGTGAGCCGGGTTGGAAGTCATTGAACTCATTGGAACCATCTGCCTCTGCCTGAAGAAAAAAATGCGAGCACAAAAAATAACTGTAATTCTGATTCAGAAAGAGAATCACCGTAACTGGAAAATGTCTAGTTGTTACAAGAAAAATATGAAATAAAACCAAGATGGGAAGGAAACATAATATACCTTTCCCATATCTCCAAATATAACAATTTGTTGCAAGGAATCTTGCCCAGGATAAGGTGATGCTTTAAAGTTATATAACTTGCTCCAGATGTGCGTACCATTTGGTAACCTATGGCCAAGCCTGTAGGTATACCTGAAATTTTTTAAGTAACCATTTCTTAGTAGCTGGATGCATCACGATTTCAAAACAGGTTAAAGAGACAAGATAGACAACACACTTGGAGTCTGGCCACAGATCCTTCAAGAAACTAGTATGAATGTAACCCGGATGGCGCCAACCAACAGTTCGAGCAGGTGCTCCTACATGTGCAGATTAGAAGTAAGGTGTTTGATTCAAAACAAAAACAAATGACCTAAGAAAACCTATGAGCAGATTCTCAGTTATGACGGTGTAAATTCTGAACTACGATCATCTCATCTCTTAAGAAGAATAGGCAAATAGTGACATACCGCACATGCTATTTCTGTTGAATGTTAATGTTCCGGCTGGGGAAAGAAACTGAGGCCCGCCTTTCGCACCCCATTCAACAAAAGGAACTGCTTCTTTTATATCGTATCCACTTGTCCAGGTGATTGTCATCTACAATAGTACTAGTACAGTTACCTTAGATAACTGAAGACAGTACTATTGTATAGCTAGTTTCAATGCTGAATTGAGAAGAATAATACGATGCATATTCTCGTGAAAAAGACACAATCTAAAACGGTTCTCTCAATGGTGAATTTATAGGTAAGCTTACTTCATCCCAAGACTTCCCTTGTGCCAAACGTGGGTAGACAGGTGCCTTTGGGTTTGCAAAGGTGACCATGTTTGAGACAGCAATCAGCTTGGGCTGTTACAGGAGTGGACATTTTATAGTTCAGGAATATGACGAGTATAGTTTTAGTTACACCCGAGTTGTTATTATGTAGAGAAGTTGAGGTAAAACAGTATAGCCTTGCCTTCATCAGACCACCAGAAAATAGTGCAAAAGAGAAGTCTTCCCTCTGGTTGATCAATTGAAGCTTCAAGTTTCCCTTCCCAGATCTATTATAGCCATCATTCTTGAACTTTGCAAATTGGTACTGCAATGAAGATAGGAAAGAGAAAGGTTAATGTCCGAAATGAAAGTGTCCCGGAGTCTGAATCCTGGCATAGAACTATACATCTGAAGCTCAATTAGCCAAATTGAACAGGAAAATTAATGCCAACCTTGATAGGTGCTGTGCATAGCACCGGAGGTTGTTGCCTCTCATTTTCAGGCTCACATATCGCATCACTAATTTTTTTTTCAAAAAAGAAACAACAAATCAAATAATGCGTAAGATCTTATTGGTGCATCAAAGAATGACTAGGTGGATTGGATTCATGTCACAATAGATCTGCCTCCTTGCAGATATACCGATATTGTTACCTGAAATTTGCAGGAGAAAACACACCAATCCAGTCATCATCGGAGGGATTTGGATGGAAGAACTCCACCTCTACCCACTCGCTGTTCTCGCCCTGCAGGATGTCATCACATCACTGTGCAACTGTTGAACAAGAGAGGTGAGAAGTGGGGCATGCTAACCTTGAGCCCAAGAACCAACGGGGATGCCTTTACATGCAGCGAGTCATCGATGGCGAGGGTTGTATTCTCGACTGCGATCCTCGACAGCGGCTGCTCGCCGCCTGGAAGAGCCGCCGCACAAACGAACAACCATATGACGGCGACCCACAGCCTCATTTCCTCGAGAAGCCTGAAAACTCCCAGCTAAGACAACACTCCAAGAAGAAGAAGAATAAGGAAGCGTAGACTGCAACACCTACCTGTAATTTCGAACCATTTCTGGCAATCGCCGGGAGAAGGACCAACAAGAGACAGCAGCTTTATTATGATACGAGCATATGCGTGGGTAGTGCAACTTAGTTGAGTGACCGAGTGTGCAGGATTGGAGGAACCGAGGAAGAATGCACAAATATACAGCCAATGATTGAGGAAGGCGTGTAGGCATAGGATACCATTCGTTGCTCCCAAGAAGACAACGTGAGATTGAAAAATGGCGTCAAGAAAGACCATAATAGTTGACTGACTCTGTCAGTGTCAGCATTTCCTTTTTCCTTTGCGAGGGCTGTCAATGTCAGCACAGTACTGGTGAAGATTAATTTGACAGACGTAGGGAAAAGATCATCATGTAAAGATTAACTGTATTAGAGATAAATGCTTCTTGATCGAATTACCAGGCAAACCTTGAGAGCAAGAACCGTGGCGTGGACGTGGCACTCTCACAGTCTTGGACTGCGGTTGGTCGCAGCCATGGAGCGCATGAACATGTGCCAAGAAGCATCCATAGCACAGCATGGACCTTGGTCGAACAGGTGGTGGGCGACGGAGGAGGGGAACTGATGCGGAGCATCCCACGCTCATCCCCATGTACACTCCATCTACTCTCCAAGTCCCAAGGATACATAAGATGAGACCTCGACTATGCGCCATTGGACCTAAGGTGAACTCGCTCCTTTCCGAATCGTCCCTTTCCGCATGTAAGACATGGACGCTACTTCAAGCGCGGACATTGTGCATACTCAGGTACACCCGAGGAGATCATGGAGAGCCCAAGGACCAAGGCCAAGCGTGCTGGAGCGAGGGAAGGAGAAGGAAGAAAGGGACCGAGACAGCCGGACATCCGGCCCTTGGCGGACATCCGCCCTTCCAAAGAAGCCGGACATCCGCCCCCATCACAGCAAAGCAAAGCTACAGGGCCGGACATCCGGCCCAGGCCGGACATCCGGCTCTTCCGGAAGCCCGGATATCCGCCCCCCTCGAAATCCGGCCCCATCACCGATTAGTTTGGAAGACCCCGCTTGGCCGGACATCCGGCCCCCTAGCCGGACATCCGGCGTCGGGAAAGCCCGGACATCCGGCCCGACGCCTTGGACATCCGGCCTCCCCACTGCGTCACGGTGCATCCGGCCGAGGCCCTTGTACCCTTCGCCCCTAGACTATATATACTCCATCCCTTCCTCTTTCTAGGGTTAGCTTAGGTTTAGCTCATGTTTGTGTGAGAGCCTTGCTCATCCACTTGGTTACTTCTCCTCGAGCTCGGGACCTCTTGGAGAAGATCCCCAAGCGGATTCAAGACCCCCTTCTAGGGTGGACCCCATCAAGACCTCCTCTCGGAGAAGAACGGCTACTCGTGTATCCTTACCTTTGTTGATTTTGAATCATATGTACCTCTTTGTGTTCGGTGATCTAGCACTTGTGTGATTGATCTCTTGTTGGTCAAGTGATTTCTCTCTCGTTTCCTCCGTGTTTCCCTCTTGTTCTTCCGCGTGCTCTTCGTGATTCCCCGTAGGATCCGCTCCAACGTGAAAGATCATCCACGTAGGGTTCCGCCCTACATCATCATGGATCAGAGCTTAGGTTGATCACGTTTTTGGAGCCCCTACCCCGTGTTTTCTAGCTTGATTTTGTTGATTTCGTCCTAAATCCGAGAATCCCCACCAAAAATAGCCCCAAATTTTTTTTGTGATTTGTTAGTTTTGATGATGTTTTGTTGATTTTGATCCATGGATTTGCTTGGTTTCGAGTGGATCTAGCATTTCCCCAAGTTTCCCCACTTTCCATCCACGAAATCTCTCCAATTTTGACCTTGAAATCATCAATTTCCGCCCCCAATTCGAAAATTTCCGCTTCAACGAGATCGGGATCCGTCGGGCGGACATCCGACCAGCCGGCGGACATCCGGGCCCCAAGCCGGACATCCGGGCCCTGGAGCGCCAAATCAGCTCGGTTCTGGACATACACCCCCGGAAATCCGGCCCCTAACCCCGGATATCCGGCCCCTGAGATTTCTGTTTTTTCCGTTTCATCGTTTCGGCCATAACTAATTCATACGGAGTCCGATTTTGACGTTCTTTAGCTCGTTTTGAAGCTATTGACATCCCCCTTCCCATAAAAATACCACCATCACCATTTGACTCCATCAAATTTTGTGAACTTTGGCATCTTTGCCTAGGGCTTCCACCACATCCTCCGCATAACCACCACCGACTTCCGCAACCTAACCAATTTTGTTCCCCATAGCATTAGTGGTTGCTTGAGTAGTGATTCGAGTCTCCTAAGGTGTTTCGGCTACTTAGGAACAATTGCTTCTTCATCAACCACCACCACCACTTCCACATAACCTTGCCCACCATACACTTCAACCACCCCCAACTTAACCCAATTGTTGATTGAGCTTTTTCTAGTTGTGACTTGTGTCTCCTAAGGTGTTTGACTACTTAGGGACGGCAACTTCAACTCCGACACGTGTATAGCCCATCATTCCACTTCCGCATTGCCAAGTGCAAACCACCACCGCATTCCGCTACCACCATTTTGACATTTGACGTTTGAGATTTTGAGTTCGCGGTTTTCCGTTTCCTAAGGTGTTTGACTACTTAGGGACGAGTCTCCATCATCTTGGTATCTACATCAAGAACACCGCTACTCATCATCGCGGACGGTAACCTCCATATCATCTTGGTATCGTGGTATCCTCCATTGTATATTCCCTTGCTATTGCATTGTTAACCCCTAGCCTTACTTTTGCGTTACTTGCCTATCGAGACTAGCCATTTGAGTATTGCCGCAGCGTTACTTGTGCACATTAGTGATCATACCTTCCATTACATACCATACCATATCATATTGGTATCATATCATCCATTGTGTCTCAAGTTTGTTCCCGCATATACACAATTGCTATCTTGGTTTGTGCATTGTGCAAAGTGGCCACACACAAAAAAAAATGCTTTTAAGCAAAAGAAAGAGAGCAAAGAAGCTTGTAAGCAAGTGCCATAGCATCATACCATATTGCATATAAGATTGTCATATCCGATCATCTTGGATCATCTTGAGAGAAACACCGAACCATACATACATAGCATACTTGGGATAGAAGTTTATCCATTTTGCATCAAATAGGTTGTGCACAAGTGTCGTATCCGCCTATTGAGCAATCGTGCTAGCGTCTCTCTTGAGTTGTGCAACACGGCGTTTTCCGTGGATTCCACATTTTGTGCTCATTCCTTGGTTGCACGACCCCATTTATCTATCCGTGTGTGTGTTTCCGTGTGCCATTCTTTGCTATTGGTCCATTTGTTTCGCTTGCGAATTTGTGAATCTCTTTCAACATTATTGACTCTTGCTAACATTTTGCATTAAATTTTTGTGCCACTATCCTCACCGAGCTCCTCCATAAGCTTTACTTGTGTAGGTGTGAGAACCGACAAGGATTGGTACCAATAGTGCTATTTCATTGTCCGCATTTGAGTGAACTTGATTCATTGTCAACATCGGTCAAGGTACATTGGTATAAGTTCTTCTCTTTCTCCCACTCATATTTGCTCGAGTCTTGTGATGGATAGGCAAGGCATTTCATCTCCGATCTACAACAACAACGACGGCGTGAACAACTACATCACCAAAGCGTCTATCTTCGATCTACAACGACAAGTGCAAGGCACACAATCAAGATTGCGAGGCGCATCGAGAACATCTCCATCGACATTCATCACTCCGAAGCAAGGAGAAGGGACTACATCGACAAGAAGCTTGCCGCACATAAAGAGGAGCAAGATGCAAGGATGGAGGAGATTAGAGCCTTGATCAAGTCTACTTCCCCTTCATCATCTTCAAGGCAGCGACATTCAAGCCACAAGTCTTCGGAGCGCGGAAACGATGCAAGTGCAAATCGTCCTCGTCCACATCTACATGGTGACCACCATCACGTTCGTGATCCACATCGTCATGAAGGGCAAGTCACCTCCAAGCATCATGTGCACGACGACGACGAACGACATCTACTACAAGCTCAAGCACGACAACGACATCATCATCATGAAGATGCTCCACAAGCGCAAATGCACAAGTCCCAACAAGCCCTACTTCACGCCAAGTCGAAGCTTCATAAGCACAAGAGAAGACCGCGAGGCGACCACCACCAAGGCGGCGCTACGGCTACATCAACCACTTGGCATCTTCGCCAAGTGTTCTCAAGGCATCTTCGCCTTTGGACGTCTGGCATCTTCGCCTACTTCCCACGTATGCGCCTACATCGACTTCATCAAGTCCAAGGCGACCACCCATTTGGCGAGGCGACACTTCCATCTTGGAAGCCCCTCAAGGAAGATGGCCGAGCATGGGAAACTCCCTTCGGTCATGGAGGCGAGCTATGAGGTGCCACATCATATGGGCCTCCAACACCAAGGCGGTGACAAGGCGGTCGAGCAAGGGCCATCCCTTCGACCACGGCGATGGCCGAACCTCTTCAACAACATGAAGACGACGCCCACATTGGACTCATACTTCGAGTCAAGCTACGCGACCGCGCATGGAGACATTTGCACCTACATCTCTCCGGCACCCACATATGTTGAGATGCCCCATTTGTCATGTGAGGAGAGCCACCACCACATGAGTGACATGAGTGACTACACCATACGTGACATTGAGAGCATTTCCTATGAGAGGATGAGTGTGACCACCACTAGCCCCACACATGAGAGCATGCCACACATCCTATGTGAGGTTGAGCGCCATTTGAGTGACTCCACCCACCATACGAGTGAGAGCATCCTTGAGGGAGTGAGTGAGCCACAACACTTAGTGAGTGAGGTAGTTGACACGGCACATGAGGCCACTATGATTTCTAACGACTTAACCTCTACTCCTAGTGTGTTTTCTTCTTTGGTGCTAGGTCTCCTACATGACGACATGCCTATCCTTGACGAGTCTATTCCTCCATTAGAGACAACGATGGCCATGGTGGATGATGATGAACCCCCCACATGGTTCCATCAAGATGAAGATGACAACGAAACGATCTTCAACACCTCACCTACAACACATGAGCGACGCTCCAAAGGTAACATAGGTGATGGTGCTTCTCTTGTCCCACTAGTGGACTCTCTTGACTTCGATTGCTCCCATGATGTTGACCCACCTATTACCATGCTTCATGCTAGTGAAACTTCTTCATGCCTTGACTTATCTATTTATGATGAATATGATGATGAGCATGTTGAGTTGCCTAGTTGTGATGCTATGCTTCATAGGATATCTTGTGAAAATTCTATTGGTCACTTCATGTTTGACAATCCATTGACCTTGTCATATGCTATGAGTGAGATCTCCCATATTGCATCATTACAATCTCAACATCGTAACTATGCATGCCCCATTAAAATCAATCCCATTTGCACTTATGGCATAGATGGCGAGATGATGGTCATTGGCTTTTGCTTCTCTTGTGATGATATTGCCATGCTTCCTTTACATGATTTATGCAATTCGTCTACTATGTCATGCCATGATCACATTGTTCCAAATATGCATTGTTTTGGATGTTGTCAATATTCTCCATGTGATGTTTCTATTAATGCTCATGAGGAGACCCCATAGTTTCCTCATACATATTAGGAGATCTTGATGCATTTCATACTTTGCATGATTCCCATAATTGCTTGAACCATATGCATTCCATGAATAACAATGCTCTAGATATTTCTCATGATGCATTGCACAATTTGAGTCTCCATTATGCCATACATAATAACAAACCTATCATGATGGATGACATGTTTCTATATCACGCATCTCATTTATTTGAGCATTGGCTATTTTGTGCTAACCGACACATGCACGTATGCATCATGATGGATGATGTGTACATCTACCACGCACACACAATTTTCTCTTTGTCTTTGTTTTGTGTAGGTACCCACATACACTCGTCGACATCTCAATCCCATGAGTTGTGAAACGAGCTCTTGAGAGCAATGATGCTTTGGGATCCCGTGGACTATCCTTACCACCATTCCCTTGGCGCAAGGACTACGTGCATCTCTTCTACTTGGCTCTCACTGCGGCTATGGGCTATTTACCACTTGTCACCTTATGCTCATTTTCCCGTGTTCACTTTGCATGTTATGCTTGCTCCTATGCCTTTGCCATGCAATTGTGACCCTTGCTTGCATATACCAATGATTAACCATTATGCTACCTCTATGTGTATTTGCATGCTTGGTGGAGATCCTTGTTGCTTTTGCCATGTTTATCATGTGCCCCATGCTATTGATGCTATTTTGCTCATATCTTGCCTTCATGCTTGTGACATGTCATGTGAAGTATTCATGCACACTATTTGCACCCATGACATGATTGCCTTGATCCCCTCTAGTACGTTGCATCTTCGCACTACTAGCTTGCTTCACTTAATTGGTACGATTGCTTGCTATGTTGCATCACCCATGTTCCACTATTACTTGCTTTCTTGGGTTGATGACATATATGCTCATGCCTCTCACATGATATATCTTGATCATTATCTCTTGTGTCCATTAGTTGCCTCTCTCATATCCACTTGTATTGAGTGCAACCATACTAGGCTTATTGATCTTGGAGACTTTGGCACTTTACTTGTGATGCATGCTTGTTTGATTGAGCCTCTTGTATTTGGATGTTCTTACATCATATGCCTCCATACTTTGAAATGCTCCCTTGTACTCTCTTATGATGAGCATGATGCATACACTTGTTCGGTATCTTACCACACGAATGATAGGTTTTGCACTTGCGCTAACCTCATTTGTTTTTCCAAGTGTTTGTCATGTTCTTTCATTTTGAAGGATTCACAAGGCATTACAGTTAGGAGACATATTGGTTATGTGAAGGCATACATGATGTGCAACACCAACATTTGCGAGAACATTCATAAGGTGAACTCCTTCTCTTTGAGCCATCCTCAAATACGCATATTGGATGGGTCACTCTTTCATTGTTGTTTCCTTCTTGTTGTGTACATGTTACATCTATTGGACGGAGGAGCGACATTGGAGATTGGCTCTATGGACCTTTACATTGAGGAGCGCTTGGACTTATGGGATGCACCTTGAACCTCCACTCATGCCACGACATCGAGCATTGGTACATCAACACTCCTTTGACACATTGTACCCACACATCCATATATGTTGCTTGTGCTCATACATGTCATGCTCGATGGACATATCATACTCACCACAAGTTTGCACCCCATGCATGGATTGACACACATTATGATTGCCTTGTTGCATCTTGTATTCCCATGTCATCCATGATATATGAGCTTGTGCATTTTCTTAGCAATTTTGTTGTGATCTTCCTTGATGGCATATTCATACATCATGATCATATTGCCAATCATCAATTGCATGATAACATACACATGTTGAGCATCCATTGCCATATTCATGCTATTGATAAACCGTCTCACTATGACATCATTTTGCACCGTGGTTGCATTCATCATATTCACAACACAATTGTGTGCACAATGATTGCATTTGTTCCCATGAATGCTTTACATCTCATTTCATATTATCTTGCTAAGCTTCATGTGCTTTGTCATGAACAATCTTGCCTCACGGACTCATTCTTACATGATGGACACTTTGTGTGCGCTAACCATTGTATTTCCGAGTGTTGCTTGTGTTTGCTCTTTTGCATGTCTATCACTCCGGCGACACCGTGGACTACTTGGATTGCGCCATGTCTTCAACTTCGTCCAACTACAAGTCCGTCTCGACAACCGTTTCCATGGTGATGAGGATCACGATCCGAGGTCGGATCTTTCCCAAGGGAGGGAGATGATGCGAGCATCCCACGCTCATCCCCATGTACACTCCATCTACTCTCCAAGCCCCAAGGATACATAAGATGAGACCTCGACTATGCGCCATTGGACCTAAGGTGAACTTCGCTCCTTTCCGAATCGTCCCTTTCCGCATGTAAGACATGGACGCTACTTCAAGCGCGGACATTGTGCATACTCAGAGTACACCCGAGGAGATCATGGAGAGCCCAAGGACCAAGGCCAAGCGTCTTGGCGAGGCGAGGAAGGAGAAGGAAGAAAGGACCCGGGACAGCAGGACATCCGGCCCTTGGCCCAACATCCGGCCCTTCCAAAGAAGCCCGGACATCCGGCCCCCGGACATCCGGCCCAGCCCGGACATCCGGCCCCCATCACAGCGGCAAAGCTACAGGCGGACATCCGGCCCAGGCCGGACATCCGGCTCTTGGAAGCCGGATATCCGGCCCCCTTGCCGGAAATCCGGCCCCATCACCGATTGCGTTTGGAAGACCCGCCGGCCGGACATCCGGCCCCCTAGCCCGGACATCCGGCGTCTCGGGAAAGCCCGGACATCCGGCCCGACGCCCGGACATCCGGCCTCCCCTGCCTGCGTGCAGTGCATCCGGGCCGAGGCCCTTGTACCCCTTCGCCCCCTAGACTATATATACTCCATCCCCTTCCTCTTTCTAGGGTTAGCTTAGGTTTAGCTCATGTTTGTGTGAGAGCCTTGCTCATCCACTTGGTTACTTCTCCTCGGGCTCAGGACCTCTTGGAGAAGATCCCCCAAGCGGATTCAAGACCCCTTCTAGGGTGGACCCCATCAAGACCTCCTCTCGGAGAAGAACGGCTACTCGTGTATCCTTACCTTTGTTGATTTTGGATCATATGTACCTCTTTGTGTTCGGTGATCTAGCACTTGTGTGATTGATCTCTTGTTGGTCAAGTGATTTCTCTCTCGTTTCCTCCGTGTTTCCCTCTTGTTCTTCCGCGTGCTCTTCGTGATTCCCCGTAGGATCCGCTCCAACGTGAAAGATCATCCACGTAGGGTTCCGCCCTACATCAGGAACAGTCACCACGGTCATCGTTCGCGCGTACACCCGCGCGCCGCTCATGTTCCAGACCCGGCACCGTGCTGTTCGGCCTGGTCTGCGAGCACGGCGCCGACGGAGGCACGCGAACACGCCGGCCTGGAGGATGGCGGCCGGCTGTTGGGCCGCCCACGGCCGAGCTCGCCCGGGCCAGTCACCTCCCGAGGTACGAAACATCTCCAGCCCGTTTGGCCCTCCAGGGCGTCGAAAAAGAGCGGCCTGGGGTGCGCCGGTGATGGCGGTTCGGCACCCAGCCGTCGCCCCCCGGTCGCCCCCAGGCGCCGTATTCAGCCCAGCTTTCGGCGCCCAGCTTTCGGCACAAAAACGGTTCGATATTTGCGTGAATCGGCCCATATTCTGACCTGTTCGGCGTGTTTCGGCGTTAATTTGCGCATACAAATATATAAATCAATTATTTCGTCACATAGTTTGGCGTGGTTCGGTGTGTTTCAGCATGTTCAATAAATAGTTCACTACAAATTATATAGTTTAACAAATAAAAACTCAAGTTTCATCGCACGTCATTCCCGGCCTCGCCCTTGAGCCTCCATAGGTGCTTCACCAGATCCTACTGCAGCTGATGATGCACCTGTGGGTCTTGATACGTCCGCTTTGCATCATGCTTTTATATTGATATTTATTGCATTATGAGTTGTTATTACACATTATGTCGCAATACTTATGCATATTCTCTCTTATTTTACAATGTTTACATAAAGAGGGAGAATGCTTAATTTGGAATGCAGAAATTTGGAAAAGGAGCAAATATTAGAGACCTATTCTGCACAACTCCAAAAGTCCTGAAACTCCACGGAAGTCATTTTAGGAATTAATAAAAAATATTGAGCGGAAGAAATACCAGAGGGGGCCCACACCCTGGCCACGAGGGTGGGGGGCGTGCCCCCCTGCCTCGTGGGCCCCCTGGGTTGCCCTCCGGTGCCCATCTTCTGCTATATGAAGTCTTCCGTCCGAGAAAAAATCATAAGCAAGCTTTCGGGACGAGACTCCGCCGCCACGAGGCGGAACTAATCTAGGGCTCTGGCGGAGCTGTTCTGCCGGGGACATTTTCCACCGGGAGGGGGAAATCATCGCCATCGTCATCACCAACGCTCCTCTCATCGGGAGGGGGCCAATCTCCATCAGCATCTTCATCAGCACCTTCTTCTCTCAAACCCTAGTTCATCTCTTGTATCCAATTCTTGTCTCTAAGTCTGAGATTGGTACTTTAGGTTGCTAGTAGTGTTGATTATTCTTTGTAGTTGATGCTAGTTGGTTTATTTGGTAGAAGATCATATGTTCAGATCATTTATGCATATTAATACTCCTCTGATTATGAACATGAATATGCTTTGTGAGTAGTTACGTTTGTTTCTGAGGAGATGGGAGAAGTCTTGCTATTAGTAGTCATGTGAATTTGGTATTCGTTCGATATTTTGATGAGATGTATGTTGTCTCTCCTCTGGTGGTGTCATGTGAACGTCGACTACATGACACTTCACCATTATTTGGGGCTAGAGGAAGGCATTGGGAAGTAATAAGTAGATGATGGGTTGCTAGAGTGACAAAAGCTTAAACCCTAGTTTATGCGTTGTTTCGTAAGGGGCTGATTTGGATCCATATGTTTCATGCTATGGTTAGGTTTACCTTAATACTTCTTTTGTAGTTGCGGATGCTTGCAATAGAAGTTAATCATAAGTGGGATGCTTGTCCAAGTAAGGACAGCACCCAAGCACCGGTCCACCCACATATCAAATTATCAAAGTACCGAACGCGAATCATATGAGCGTGATGAAAACTAGCTTGACGATAATTCCCATGTGTCCTTAGGAGCGCTTTTCTCTATATAAGAGTTTGTCCAGGCTTGTCCTTTGC
The DNA here is from genome assembly GCA_021605145.1 of Aegilops bicornis. Taxonomy (NCBI): domain Eukaryota; kingdom Viridiplantae; phylum Streptophyta; class Magnoliopsida; order Poales; family Poaceae; genus Aegilops; species Aegilops bicornis. The sequence continues at coordinate 168,683,402 of CM038673.1, read as the reverse complement.
TACAAAAAGGATTGAGCCACCTTGCTGCACTTTATTTACTTTTGTTACTTGTTGCTCGTTACAAATTACCTTATCACAAAACTATCTGTTACCTATAATTTCAGTGCTTGCAGAGAATACCTTGCTGAAAACCGCTTATCATTTCCTTCAGCTCCTTGTTGGGTTCGACACTCTTACTTATCGAAAGGACTACGATAGATCCCCTATACTTGTGGGTCAACAAGACTCTTTTCTGGCGTCGTTGCCGGGGAGTGAAGCGCCTTTGGTAGGTGGAATTTGGTAAGGAAAAATTTATATAGCGTGCTGAAATTTACTGTCACTTGTTACTATGGAAAATAATCCTTTGAGGGGCTTGTTCGGGGTATCTTCACCCCGACCAGTAGAGCAAAGAGTTGCTCCTCAACCTACTGAACCTACTGAAAAATGAAATTGTTTACTTTGAAATTCCTTCGGGTATGATAGAGAAACTGTTAGCTAATCCTTTTGCAGTAAATGGAACATTGCATCCCGATTTACACTTAATCTATGTGTATGAAGTTTGTGGATTATTTAAGCTTGTAGGTATGCCTGATGATGTTATCAAGAAGAAGGTCTTCCCTTTATCTTTGAAGGGAGATGCATTGACATGGTATAGGCTATGTGATGATATGGGATCATGGGACTACAAACGGTTGAAATTGGAATTCTATCAGAAGTTTTATCCTATGCATCTTGTTCATCGTGATCGTAATTATATATATAATTTTTGGCCTCGCGAACGAGAAAGCATCGCTCAAGCTTGGGGGAGGCTTAAGTCAATGTTATATTCATGCCCCAGTCATGAGCTCTCAAGAGAAATGATTATTCAAAAAAATTATGCTCGACTTTCTGACAACAATCGCTCCATGCTCGATACTTCTTGTACTGGTTCTTTTATGATGAAGACTATTGAATTCAAATGGAATTTATTGGAAAAAATTAAACGCAACTCTGAAGATTGGGATCTCGACGAAGGTAAAGAGTCAGGTATAACACCTAAGTTTGATTGTGTTAAATATTTTTATGGATACCGATGTTTTCCGTAAATTTAGCACTAAATATGGACTTGACTCTAAGATAGTAGCTTCTTTTTGTGAATCTTTTGCTTCTCATGTTGATCTCCCTAAGGAGAAGTGGTTTAAATATAATCCTCCCGTTGAAGTAAAAATAGTTGCACCTATTAAAGTTGACGAAAAGACTATCACTTATGATGATCCTATTGTTCCTACTGCTTATGTTGAGAAACCACCTTTCCCTATTAGAATAAAGGATCATTGCTAAAGCTTCAACTATGGTTCGTAAAAGTAATATTAGAACTTGTACACCTCCTCAGCAAATTAAAGTTGAACCTAATATTGCTATTTTTAAAGATCTCTTGGCTGATAATATCGATGGGCATGTTATTTATTTCTGTGAGGAAACTGCTAGAATTGCTAAACCTGGTGCTAAAGATAAACATAGACATGTGGTAGGCATGCCTGTTATTTATGTTAAAATAGGATATCATTGTTATCATGGCTTGTGTGATATGCGTGCTAGTGCTAGTGCAATACCTATTTCTTATCATGAAATTATGCAAGATATTGCACCTGCTGAGTTAGAAGATATTGATGTCACAATTAAACTTGCCAACAGAGATACTATTTCACCAATTGAGATTGTTAGAGATGTTCAAGTCTTGTGTGGAAAAACTAAATATCCTGCTGATTTTCTTGTTCTTGGTTCCCCACAAGATAGCTTTTGTCCCATTATATTTGGTAGACCCTTCTTGAACACTGTTAATGCTAAGATAGACTGCGAAAAGGATGTTGTTACAATTGGTTTGCATGATATGTCTCATGAGTTTAATTTTTCTAAATTTCGTAGACAACACCGTGAAGAGGAATTGCCTAGTAAGGATGAAATTATTGGTCTTGCTTCTATTGTCGTGCCTCCTAGTGATCCTTTAGAACAATATTTGCTAGACCATGAAAATGATATGTTTATGAATGAAAGAAGGGAAATAGATAAAGTATTCTTTAAACAGGGACCTATTCTGAAACACAACTTGCCTGTTGAAATCCTAGGGGATCCTCCTCCACCCAAGGGTGATTCCGTGTTTGAGCTTAAACCTTTACCTGATACTCTTAAATATGCTTATCTTGATGAAAAGAAGATATATCCTGTTATTATTAGTGCTAACCTTTCAGAGAAGGAGGAAGAAAAATTATTGAAAACTCTGAAAAAGCACCGTGCTGCTATTGGATATACTCTTGATGATCTTAAGGGCATTAGTCCCACTCTATGTCAACACAAAATAAATTTGGAGAAAGATGCCAAACCAGTTATTGATCACCAACGACGCATTTGAATCCTAAGATGAAAGAAGTGGTAAGAAAGGAAATACTAAAGCTCCTTGAGGCAGGTATAATTTATCCCGTTCTTGATAGTCGTTGGGTAAGTCACTGTCCATTGTGTCCCTCTGAAGGGAGATATTCTTGTCGTTCCTAATGATAAAGATGAATTGATTCCGCAAAGAATTATTACAGGTTATAGGATGGTAATTGATTTCCGCAAATTAAATAAAGCTACTAAAAAAGATCAATACCCTTTGCCATTCATTGATCAAATGCTAGAAAGATTATCCAAACACACACATTTTTGCTTTCTAGATGGTTATTCTGGTTTCTCTCAAATACTTGTGTCATTTGATGATCAAGCTAAGACCACTTTTACTTGCCCTTTCAGTACTTTTGCTTATAGACGTATGCCTTTTGGTTTATGTAATGCACCTGCTACCTTTCAAAGATGCATGATAGCTATATTCTCTGACTTTTGTGAAAAGATTTGTGAGGTTTTCATGGACGATTTCTCCGTTTATGGATCCTCTTTTGATGATTGCTTGAGCAACCTTGATCGAGTTTTGCAGAGATGTGAAGAAACTAATCTTGTCTTGAATTGGGAAAAGTGCCACTTTATGGTTAATGAAGGTATTGTCTTGGGGCACAAAATTTCTGAAAGAGGCATTGAAGTTGATAAAGCCAAGGTTGATGCTATTGAAAAGATGCCATGTCCCAAGGACATCAAAGGTATAAGAAGTTTTCTCGGTCATGCCGGTTTCTATAGGAGGTTCATTAAGGACTTCTCAAAAATTTCTCGGCCTCTGACTAATCTCTTACAAAAAGATATACCATTTGTATTTGATGGTGATTGTGTAGAAGCATTTGAAATACTTAAGAAAGCATTAATTTCTGCACCTATAGTTCAGCCACCTGATTGGAATTTATCATTTGAAATTATGTGTGATGCTAATGATTATGCTGTAGGTGTTGTTCTAGGGCAAAGAGTTGATAAAAAATTAAATGTTATTCAATATGCTAGTAAAACTCTAGACAGTGCTCGGAGAAATTATGCTACTACTGAAAAAGAATTCTTAGCAGTTGTATTTGCTTGTGATAAGTTTAGACCTTATATTGTTGATTCTAAAGTAACTATTCACACTGATCATGCTGTTATTAAATATCTTATGGAAAAGAAAGATGCTAACCTAGAGTTATTAGATGGGTTCTTTTGCTACAAGAATTTGATTTACATATTATTGATAGAAAGGGAGCTGAGAACCCCGTTGCAGACAACTTGTCTAGGTTACAAAATGTTCTTGATGACCCACTACCTATTGATGATAGCTTTTCTGATGAACAACTAAATGTCATAAATGCTTCTCGAACTGCTCCATGGTATGTTGATTATGCTAATTACATTGTTGCTAAATTTATACCACCTAGTTTCACATACCAACAAAATAAAAAGTTTTTCTATGATTTGAGACATTACTTTTGGGATGACCCACGTCTTTATAAAGAAGGAGTAGATGGTGTTATTAGACGTTGTGTACCTGAGCATGAATAGGAACAGATCCTACGCAAGTGTCACTCCGAAGCTTATGGAGGACACCACGCTGGAGACAGAACTGCGCATAAGGTATTGCAATCCGGTTTTTAGCCTACTCTCTTCACTGATGCTCGTAAGTTTGTCTTATCTTGTGATGAATGTCAAAGAATTGGTAATATTAGTAGACGTCAAGAAATGCCTATGAATTATTCACTCGTTATTGAACCATTTGATGTTCGGGCTTTGATTATATGGGACCGTTTCCTGCCTCTAATGGATATACACATATTTTAGTTGTTGTTGATTACATTACTAAGTGGGTAGAAGCTATTCCAACTAGTAGTGCTGATCATAACACTTCTATTAAGATGCTTAAAGAAATTATTTTTCCGAGGTTTGGAGTCCCTAGATATTTAATGACCGATGGTGGTTCACATTTTATTCATGGTGCTTTTCGTAAGATGCTTGCTAAGTATGATGTTAATCATAGAATTGCATCCCCTTATCACCCACAGTCTAGCGGTCAAGTGGAATTGAGTAATAGAGAACTCAAATTAATTTTGCAAAAGACTGTTAATAGATCTAGAAAGAATTGGTCCAAGGAACTTGATGATGCATTATGGTGAAGGAAATATGCCCTAGAGGCAATAATAAAGTTATTATTTATTTCCTTATATCATGATAAATGTTTATTATTCATGCTAGAATTGTATTAACCGGAAACATGATACATGTGCGAATACATAGACAAACAGAGTGTCACTAGTATGCCTCTACTAGACTAGCTCGTTAATCAAAGATGGTTATGTTTCCTAGCCATAGACATGAGTTGTCATTTGATTAACGAGATCACATCATTAGGAGAATGATGTGATTGACTTGACCCATTCCATTAGCTTAGCACTTGATCGTTTAGTATGTTGCTATTGCTTTCTTCATGACTTATACATGTTCCTATGACTATGAGATTATGCAACTCCCGTTTACCGGAGGAACACTTTGTGTGCTACCAAACATCACAACATAACTGGGTGATTATAAAGGTGCTCTGCAGGTGTCTCCGAAGGTACTTGTTGGGTTGGCGTATTTCAAGATTAGGATTTGTCACTCTGAATTGTCGGAGAGGTATCGCTGGGCCCACTCGGTAATGCACATCACTATAAGCCTTGCAAGCATTGTAACTAATGAGTTAGTTGTGGGATGATGTATTACAGAACAAGCAAAGAGACTTGCCGGTAACGAGATTGAACTCGGTATTGAGATACCGACGATCGAATCTCGGGCAAGTAACATACTGATGACATAGGGAACAACGTATGTTGTTATGCGTTTGACCGAAAGATCTTCGTAGAATATGTAGGAGCCAATATGAGCATCCAGGTTCTGCTATTGGTTATTGACCGGAAACATGTCTCAGTCATGACTACATAGTTCTCGAACCCGTAGGGTCCGCACGCTTAAAGTTTCGGTGACGATTGTATCATGAGTTTTTGTGTTTTGATGTACCGAAGGTAGTTCGGAGTCCCGGATGTCATCACCACATGACGAGGAGTCTCGAAATGGTTGAGACGTAAAGATTGATATATTGGACGACTATGTTCGGACATCGGAATGGTTTCGGGGAGTTTCGGACATATCTGCAGATGCAGGGGTTACCGAAACCCCTCGGGGAGACTAATGGGCCTATTGGGCCCTAGTGGAGAAGAGGAGGGGCGGCCAAGGGCAGCCGCGCGCCCCCTCCCCCCACAGTCCGAATTGGACAAGGAGGGGGGCGGCGCCCCCCTTTCCTTTCCCCCTCTCTCTCCTTCCCTCTCCTCTCCTACTCCCACTTCGAAGGGGGGGGTCTGATACGTCTTCAACGTATCTATAATTTATGAAGTATTCATGATGTTATATTATCTATCTTGGATGTTTAATGGGCTTTATTATACACTTTTATATGATTTTTGAGACTAACCTATTAACCTAGAGCCCAGTGCCAGTTTCTGTTTTCTCCTTGTTTTAGAGTATCGCAGAAAAGGAAAACCAAACGGAGTCCAATTGACGTGCCACTTGACGGATATCATTTTTGGACCAGAAGAAGCCCACGGAGTACCAGAAGCAGGCCAGAAGAGTCCCGGGCTTCCCACGAGGGTGGGGGCGTGCCCCCTGCCTCGTGGACAGCCCAGAGACCCCCCCCCTGACGTGAAATCAACGCAGAACTCTTCTATATATACCCAAACTTCCAGAAAGAAACCTAGATCGGAAGTTCCACCGCCGCAAGCCTCTGTAGCCACGAGAAATCAATCTAGGCCCTCTCCGGCACCTGCTTTGGAGGGCCATCATCCTTGGTGGCCATGGAGGAGTATCTGGAGGGGCCATCATCACCATGAAGGCCAAGGACCAGAGGGTGGAGGCCATGGAGGAGGAAGCACAAGGGGAGAACCTCTCCTCCTCTCTTCCGGTGGCGCCGAGTGCCATCGGGAGGAATCATCGCCACGGTGATCGTCTTCATCAACATCACCATCCTCATCTCTTTTACACGGTCCACTCTCCCGCACCCCGCTGTAATCCCTACTTGAACATGGTGCTTTATGCCACATATTATTATCCAATGATGTGTTGCCATCCTATGATGTTTTGAGTAGATATCTTTTGTCTTTGGGTTGATTGATGATCTAGATTGGTATGAGTTGTATGTTTTATTTTGGTGTTGTCCTATGGTGCCCTCCATGTCGCGCAAGCGTGAGGGACTCCCGCTGTAGGGTGTTGCAATACGTTCATGATTCGCTTATAGTGGGTTGGTGAGTGACAGAAACACAAACCCGAGTAAGAGGGATTGTTGCGTATGGGAATAAAGAGGACTTGATGCTTTAATGCTATGGTTGGGTTTTACCTTAATGATCTTTAGTAGTTGCGGATGCTTGCTAGAGTTCCAATCATAAGTGCATATGATCCAAGTAGAGAAAGTATGTTAGCTTATGCCTCTCCCTCATATGAAACTGCAATAGTGATTACCGATCTTCTTAACAATTGCCTAGGACAATTTCGCACACCGATCCACCATTATTCCACACTCGCTATTTATAATATTTAGTAATATATTCTAACTTTATGATAACAGCACCTACTTTCATGTTTTAGCTCTACGATACCATACAAAGTTATCATCTTCATACCCACAACATAGTTTTATTTCTCGTTGCTAGTTGGAAGCAAACGTTCGGTGTACATAGAGTCGTATCAGTGGCAGATATGGCCTTAGAGAATATTGATCTTACCTTTAGCTCCTTGTGGGTTCGACACTCCATACTTATCACTTCCACCTTTGGAAATTGCTACGATGATACCTTGCACTTGGGGATTATCAAGCTCTTTTCTGGCGCCGTTGCCAGGGAGCAATAGCGTGGGGTTGATATTCTCGTGTGTGCTTGTTTGCTTTCTTCACTAAGTAGATTTTGTTTTTCCTTTCTGTTTCTGTTTAGTTGTGGGTGAAACATACAAAAAAATTAAAAGAATGAAAATACAAAAAAAAATTACTTGCCTCTCATGCCTAAAAAGTTTTTCAAAAAGAGAAGTGATTGGAAAGTGATGCATTGAAGAAGCGAGAGTCGACCTTGAGCACTTGTGCTCATGCTCACGGAAACAATGTAGAATTTTTCATGGAAGTTTCTCTGTAAATAATTATTCCCTTGTATATATCCATTGTATTATAAAAATAATGTGTCAAGCTTTGGTTTTAGGATGATTAGATTGCTTGTTTACTATGTGTAGAACAAAAACAGAAACTTTGGTTTTAGTGCATGAATTTACATTTTTTACTGGAAGGTCAAATGGGTCTGAAACTTTTTGCACATTACTTCTGTACAATTTCTTCAAATTTTCTAATTTAGTTCATAATTTTAGGAGTTGCAGAAGTTTACTAAACTTCCAGATTACTACAGACTGTCCTGTTTAAGACAGATTCTGTTTTTGATGCATTGCTTGCTTGTTTTGATGAAACTATCGATTTCTATCAGTGGATTAAGCCATGGAAAAGTTATATTACAGTAGATATAACACAAAAATAAAATATGAATTGGTTTGCAACAGTACTTATAGTAGTGATTTGCTTTGTTATACTAACGGATCTCACAATGTTTTTGTTAAGTTTTTGTGGATGAAGTGTTCGAAGAACGAGGAGTTACCGATGTGAGAAGAATAAAGAGAGGCAAAAGTTCAAGCTTGTGGTTGCCCAAGGCACCCCAAGTAAATATTTCAAAGGACACTCAAGCATCTAAGCTTGGGGATGCCCCGGTTGGCATCCCATCTTTCTTCTTCAACAATTATCGGTATACCTCGGTTTTTGTTTTGTTCACATGATTTGTGTCCTTTGCATTTTTGTTTTTACTTTAAGAACCATGCTAGCATGAGATATCACTTCATTGATTTATAGAATACTTCATGTGCTTCACTTATATCTTTTAAGAATGATCTTATAGAATTGCTCTTTGTGCTTCACTTAAATCTTTTGAGTATGGTTTTATAGAATGCTTCGTGTGCTTCACTTATACATTTTGAGCTTGGTTAGTCTATATTAATTGTAGAATGCTCCATGAACTTCACTTATATCCTTTGGAGTATGAATAACACTATCATTTAAAGTGGGTTTGGAAGAGTGTCAACTTTAGGAATTAGTGATCCCACTATTTTGGAGGGTGTTGAATCTTAGTGTGATATTTATGAAAGTGGATTTGGAAGAGTGTCAACTTTAGCTAGTAATGATTCCACTATTTCAGAAGAGGTTCCAATTGAGTATGAGAACAAAGTTGCTATCCATGATGCTACTGAAAATTATTATGAGGGAGGAATACATGCTCGTAGGAGTTGCAATAATATCAAGTTTCCTCTCTATGTGCTTAAAGTCTTGAAGTTATGCTTGTTTTGCCTTCCTATGCTAGTTGATTCTTGTTCCTATAAGTTGTGTGCTCACAAAATCCATAGGCATAGGAAGTGGGTTAGATTTAAATGTTCTAGTCATATTCTTCAAGATGCTCTCTTTGTGTTTCAATTCTTGTCTATTATGTGAGCATCATTGAAATCATCATGCCTAGCTAAAAGGCATTAAAGAAAAGCGCTTGTTGGGAGACAACCCAATATTTACCCTTACTGTTTTTGTGTGTTTACATGATTAATCTACTGTATTAATCATGTTTTATAGTTTTTGTTTCAATAAAGTGCCAATTAAGACCTTTGGGAAGACTTGGGCAAAGTCAATGTGATCTTGCTGTAAAAAACAGAAACTTTGCGGTCACGAGATTAGCTGTCATTTTTTACAGAAGAGTGATTTTTAGTTGATTCTTTTTGCAGAAGATTAATAGACAAATTACTCACGTCCAACAATTTATTTCATAATTTTTGGAGTAGCAGAAGTATGGTTTATGTTCAGATCATTACAGACTGTTCTGTTTCTGACAGATTCTGTTTTCATTGCATAGTTTGCTTGTTTTCTAATTTCCATGACTTATATTTCTCAACATAAATTGTAGAAATGATATGGTACAGTAGGAATTGCGTGAGAACAATTATGAACCTTGTCTTTGACAGTACCAAAGTGAATGGTTTGCTCTTTATCATACTAACCTATCTCACGAAGTTTGGTTAAGTTTTGTGTGATTGAAGTTTTCAAGTTTTGGGTGAGATATCGATATGAGGAGAATAAGGAGTGGAAAGACCCTAAGCTTGGGGATGCCCAAGGCACCCCAATGCAATATTCAAGGAATACTCAAGTACCTAAGCTTGGGGATGCCCCAGAAGGCATCCCCTCTTTCGTCTTCAAAACTATCGGTATACCTTACCCGGAGCTATATTTTTATTCATCACGTGATATGCATTTTGCTTGGAGCGTATTTTCAATTTTACTTTCTGTTTGAATAAAATCATTGGATCTGAAATATTGAATGAAAAAGAATCCTCCCATGGCTAGTTAATTATTTGACTACTCAGTGTTCTTCACTCATATCTTTTGGAGTAGTTTGTCATTTGCCCATGTGCCTCACGTATATCCTATGAGTAAATGGTTGAATAAATTAAATGTCATAACCTGAATTTATATATGTTTCATATGCTTTTAACATGGGGAGTAATGACTTCACACATGATAAGTATAGGTAGTAAACTTATTGAAAGTTAGCAAACGTAGAATTGGTCTAACAATTCATGAAAGAATATTGTAGGAAGAGAGGTTTCACATATAAATACACTATCTTGGACATCTTTTATGATTGGGAGCACTCATTAAAATATGACATGCTAAAGAGTTGATGTTGGACAAGGAAGACAATGTAATGGGTTATGTTTTCTTATATCTGAAATAAAGTACATTGTCATGGTTCATCCAACATGTTGAGCTTGCCTTTACCCCTCATGCTAGCCAAGTTCTTTGCACCAAGTAGAGATACTACTTGTGCTTCCAAATACCCTTAAAACCATTTTTGCCATGAGAGTCCACCATATCTACCTATGGAGTGAGTAAGATCCTTCAAGTAAGTTGTCATCGGTGCAAGCAATAAAAATTGCTCTCTAAATATGTATGATTGATTGGTGTGGAGGAAATAAGCTTTATACGATCTTGTGATGTGGAAGAAATAAAAGCGACGGACTGCATAATAAAGGTCCATATCACAAGTGGCAATATAAAGTGACGTTCTTTCGCATTAAGATTTTGTGCATCCAACCCTGAAAGCGCATGGCAACCTCTCTGCTTCCCTCTGCGAAGGGCCTATCTTTTACTTTTATCTTCTACCATATGCAATAGTCTTGGTGATCTTCACCTTTACTTTTTACATTTTATCCTTTCGCAAGCACAGGATGTTTGTAGGATCCAGATATATATATATATATATATATATATATATATATATATATATATATATATATATATATATATATATCCAATTGGATATAAGGCATCATGAACTATTATTGTTGACATTACCCTTGAGGTAAAAGGTTGGGAGGTGAATCTATAAGCCCCTATCTTTCTCTGTGTCTGATTAAAACTTTGAACCCATAAATATCGCGTGAGTGTTAGCAATTGTGAAAGACTAAATGATAGTTGAGTATGTGGAGTTTGCTAAATCAAAGCTCTGACATAGAATCTTCCTGAAAATAAGATGAATTGTAATTGTTTGATGACTGATAACACGGTTTGTTAGTTTTCAAAAAGTTTATGATCTATACTTTAACATGTGAATAGCTTGTTACTTTATCATGAGAAGTTTTATGAGATGAGCTGTTGTTATGACATGTAATGATGCTAGAAAAAGTGATTGGAATTATCATTGATCAAACTTAAGCACTTGCTAGCATTCACACTTCATAAATTATTTCTTTTATCATTTACCTACTCGAGGACAAGCAGGAATTAAGCTTGGGGATGCTGATACGTCTTCAACGTATCTATAATTTATGAAGTATTCATGTTGTTATATTATCTATCTTGGATGTTTAATGGGCTTTATTATACACTTTTATATGATTTTTGGGACTAATCTATTAACCTAGAGCCCGAGTGCGCTTACATTTTTCTCCTTGTTTTAGAGTATCGCAGAAAAGGAAAACCAAACGGAGTCCAATTGACGTGCCACTTGACGAAGATCATTTTTGGACCAGAAGAAGCCCACGGAGTACCAGAAGCAGGCCAGAAGAGTCCCGGGCTGCCCACGAGGGTGTTGGAAATATGCCCTAGAGGCAATAATAAAAGCATTATTATTATATTTCCTTGTTCGTGATAATTGTCTTTTATTCATGCTATAATTGTATTATCCGGAAATCGTAATACACGTGTGAATACATAGACCACAATACGTCCCAAGTAAGCCTCTAGTTGACTAGCTCGTTGGTCAAGCGGATAGTCATGGTTTCCTAACTATGGACATCAGATGTCATTGACAACGGGATCACGTCATTAGGAGAATGACGTGATGGACAAGACCCAATCCTAAGCATAGCACAAGATCGTGTAGTTCGTTTTGCTAGAGCTTTTTCTATGTCAAGTATCTCTTCCTTAGACCATGAGATCGTGTAACTCCCGGATACCGTAGGAGTGCTTTGGGTGTACCAAACGTCACAACGTGAATCGGGTGACTATAAAGGTGCACTACGGTATCTCCGAAAGTGTCTGTTGGGTTGACACGGATCGAGATCGGATTTGTCACTCCGTATGACGGAGAGGTATCTCTGGGCCCACTCGGTAATGCATCATCATAATGAGCTCAAAGTGACCAAGTGTTTGGTCACGGATCATGCATTACTGACAGTAAAGTGACTTGCGATAGCGAGGACCGAACGAGGTATTGGGATACCGACGATCGAGTCTCGGGCATGTAACGCATCGATTGACAAAGGGAATGGTATACGGGGCTGCTTGAATCCTCGACATCGTGGTTCATCCGATGACATCATCGAGGAGCATGTGGGAGCCAACATGGGTATCCAGATCCCGCTGTTGGTTATTGACCTGAGAGCCGTCTCGGTCATGTCTGCGTGTCTCCCGAACCCGTAGGGTCTACACACTTAAGGTTCGGTGACGCTAGGGTTATTGGGAAGACTTGTACGTGATTACCGAATGTTGTTCGGAGTCCTGGATGAGATCCCGGACGTCACGAGGAGTTCCGGAAGGGTCCGGAGGTAAAGATTTATATATGGGAAGTTGTCAAACGGACACCGGAAAGTTTCGGGGGCATATCGGTATTGTCTGGGGCCACCGGAAGGGTTCCGAGGTCCACCGGGCGGGGCCACCCCTCCCGGGGGGGCCACATGGGCTGCGTGGGGCAGGAGCCAGCCCCTGGTGGGCTGGGCGCCCCCCCTTGGGCCCATGCGCCTAGGGTTGGGGGGGGAACCCTAGAGGGGGCGCCCCCCTTGCTTGGGGGGCAAGTCCCCCCTCCCCTTGGCCGCCGCCCCCCTCTAGATGCCATCTAGAGGGGCCGGCCCCCTTGTCCCTTCCCCCTATAAATAGAGGGGTGAGGGGAGGGCTGCAACACACTTGAAGGCGCAGCCCCTCCCAACACCTCTCCTCCTCCCGCGTGTGCTTGGCGAAGCCTGCCGAGAATCGCCACTCCACCATCATCACGCCGTCGTCTTCTTCTTGGAGCCATCTTCCTCAACCTCTCATTCCCCTTGCTGGATCAAGAAGGAGGAGACGTCGTCTGCATCGTGCACGTGTGTTGAACGCGGAGGTGATGTCCGTTCAGCACTTGGTCATCGGTGATCCGAATCACGGCGAAGTACGACTCCCTCATCACCATCCCCTTGAACGCTTCCGCACTCGATCTACAAGTGGTATGTAGATGCAAACTCACTCCCTTGACTCGTTGCTTAGATGAACTCATAGATGGATCTTGGTGAAACCGTAGGAAAAATTTAATTTTCTGCAACGTTCCCCAACAGTGGCATCATGAGCTAGGTCTATGCGTAGTTCTCTATTGCACGAGTAGAACACAATTTTGTTGTGGGCGTAGATCTTGTCAACTTGCTTGCCGCTACTAGTCTTATCTTGCTTCAGCGGTATTGTGGGATGAAGCGGCTCGGACCAACCTTACACGTACGCTTACGTGAGACCGGTTCCACCGACTGACATGCACTAGTTGCATAAGGTGGTGGCGGGTGTCCGCCTCTCCCACTTTAGTTGGAGCGGATTCGATGAAAAGGGTCCTTATGAAGGGTAAATAGAAGTTGACAAAATCACGTTGTGGTTATTCGTAGGTAAGAAAACGTTCTTGTTAGAACCCAATTGCAGCCATCGTAAAAGATGCAACAACAATTAGAGGACGTCTAACTTGTTTTTGCAGCAATTGTCATGTGATGTGATATGGCCAGAAGTTGTGATGAATGATGAATGATATATTGTGATGTATGAGATCATGTTCTTGTAATAGGAATCACGACTTGCATGTCGATGAGTATGACAACCGGCAGGAGCCATAGGAGTTGTCTTTATTTTTGTATGACTGCGTGTCATTGAAGAACGCCATGTAAATTACTTTACTTTATTGCTAAACGTTAGCCATAGAAGTAGAAGTAGTCATGGCGTGACAACTTCATGAAGACACGATGATGAAGATCATGATGATGGAGATCATGGTGTCATGCCGGTGACAAGATGATGATGGAGCGCCGAAGATGGAGATCAATGTAGATATTTGTTTTTGGCCATATCATGTAACTAATTTATATTTGCAGGTGATGTTTAGTTTGTTTATGAATATTGTTTACTTAGAACGACGGTAGTAAATAAGATGATCCTTACAACAATTTCAAGAAGTGTTCTCCCCTAACGTGCACCGTTGCTAAAGTTCGTTGTTTCGAAGCACCACGTGATGATCGGTGTGATAGATCCTTACGTTCACATACAACGGGTGTAAGACAGTTTTACACATGCAAAACACTTAGGGTTAACTTGACGAGCCTAGCATGTACAGACATGGCCTCGGAACACGGAGACCGAAAGGTCGAACACGAGTCGTCTGGAAGATACGATCAACATGAGAATGTTCACCGATGATGACTAGTCCGTCTCACGTGATGATCGGACACGGCCTAGTCGACTCGGATCGTGTATCACTTAGATGACTAGAAGGATGTCTAATCTGAGTGGGAGTTCATTAAAATAATTTGATTAGATGAACTTAATTATCATGAACTTAGTCTAAAACCTTTGCAAATATGTCTTGTAGATCAAATGGCCAACGCTCATGACAACCTGAACTTCAACGCGTTCCTAGAGAAAAACAAGCAGAAAGATGAACGCAGCAACAATACGGACTGGGTCCTAACACGAGGATCATCCTCATAGCTGCCAGGAAACAATATGTCCTAGAAGGACCGCTAGGTGACGCTCCGTCCCGAAAACCAAGACATTATGAATGCTTGGCAGACTCGTCTTGATGATTACTCCCTCGTCAAGGCGGCATGCTTCTGACTTAGAACCGGGCTCCAAAAGCGTTTTGAGCAACACGGAGCATATGAGATGTTCAAGAGCTGAAACTAGTTTTCCAAGCTCATGCCCGAGTCGAGAGATATGAAGTCTCCGACAAGTTCTATAGTTGTAAGATGGAGGAAAACAGTTACATCGGTGAGCACATACTCAAAATGTCCGGGTTGCACAACCGCTTTGTCGGTGGACATAAACCTCCTGACGAGGCGGTCATTGATGAATCCTTGATCGCTCCCACCAAGCTACAAGAGCTTTGTGATGAACTACAATATGCGAGGATGGTGAAGACCATTCCTGAAGTATTTTCAATCTTTGAAGTCGTGCAGAGGTTGAAATCAAGAAAGAACATCAAGTGTTGATGGTCAATAAGACCACTAAGTTCAAGAAGGGCAAGGGTAAGAAGAACTTCAAGAAGGATGGCAAAGATGTTGCCGCACCCGATAAGCCAGTTGCCGGGAAAAAGTCAAAGAATGGACCCAAGCCTGAGACTGAGTGCTTTTATTGCAAGGGGAAGGGTCACTGGAAGCGGAATTGCCCCAAATACTTAGCGGATAAGAAGGCCGGCAACACCAAAGGTATATTTGATATACATGTAATTGATGTGTACCTTACCAGTACTCGTAGTAACTCTTGGGTATTTGATACCGGTGCCGTTGCTCATATTTGTAACTCACGGCAGGAGCTGCGGAATAAGCGGAGATCTGGCGAAGGGCGAGGTGACGATGCGGCGTCGGGAATGGTTCCAGAGTCGATGTGATCGCCATCGCACGCTACCTCTACATTTACCCACGGGATTAGTTATGAACCTCAATAATTGTTATTTAGTACCAAGTTTGAGCATGAACATTGTATCTGGGTCTCGTTTAATGCGAGATGGCTACTCATTTAAATCCGAGAATAATGGTTGTTCTATTTATATGAGAGATATGTTTTATGGTCATGCTCCAATGGTCAATGGTTTATTCTTAATGAATCTCGGCGTAGTGTTACACATATTCATAGCGTGAATACCAAAAGATGTAAAGTTGATAACGATAGTCCCACATACTTGTGGCACTGCCGCCTTGGTCACATTGGTGTCAAGCGCATGAAGAAGCTCCATGCTGATGGACTTTTAGAGTCTCTCGATTATGAATCATTTGACACATGCGAACCATGCCTCATGGGCAAAATGACCAAGACTCCGCTTCTCGGAACAATGGAGCGAGCAACCAACTTGTTGGAAATCATACATACCGATGTGTGCGGTCCAATGAGTGTTGAGGCTCATGGAGGATATCGTTATGTTCTCACTCTCACCGATGACTTGAGTAGATATGGGTATGTCTACTTAATGAAACACAAGTCCGAGACCTTTGAAAAGTTCAAGGAATTTCAGAATGAGGTAGAGAATCAACGTGACCGAAAGATAAAATTCCTACGATCGATCGTGGAGGAGAATATTTAAGTCACGAATTTGGTACACACTTAAGAAAATGTGGAATCGTTTCACAACTCACGCCCGCTGGAACACCTCGGTAATAGTGTGTGTCCGAACGTCGTGTCGCACTCTATTGGATATGGTGCGATCCATGATGTCTCTTACCGATTTGCCGCTATCATTTTGGGGATACGCTCTAGAGACAGCTACATTCACTTTAAATAGGGCACCGTCTAAATCCGTTGAGGCGACACCATATGAATTATGGTTTGGGAAGAAACCTAAGCCGCCGTTTCTAAAAGTTTGGGGATGCGATGCTTATGTCAAGAAACTTCAACCCGAAAAGCTCGAACCCAAGTCGGAAAATGCGTCTTCATAGGATACCCTAAAGAAACCATTGGGTATACCTTCTACTTAAGATCCGAGGGCAAGATCTTTGTTGCCAAGAACGGATCCTTTCTGGAAAAAGAGTTTCTCTCGAAAGAATTAAGTGGGAGGAAAGTAGAACTCGATGAAGTACTACCTCTTGAACAGGAAAGTAGTGCAGCTCAGGAAAATGTTCCTGTGATGCCTACACCAACTGAAGAGGAAAATAATGATGATGATCAAGGTACTTCGGATCAAGTAACTACTGAACTTCGTAGGTCCACAAGGACACGTTCCGCACCAGAGTGGTACGGCAACCCGGTCCTGGAAATCATGTTGTTAGACAACGGTGAACCTTCGAACTATGAAGAAGCGATGGCGGGCCCAGATTCCAACAAATGGCTAGAAGCCATGAAATCCGAGATAGAATCCATGTATGAAAACAAAGTATGGACTTTGGTGACTTGCACGATGATTGGCGGCGATAGAAAACAAATGGATCTTTAAGAAGAAGACGGACGCGGATGGTAATGTCACCATCTATAAAGCTCGACTTGTCGCTAAGGGTTATCGGCAAGTTCAAGGGATTGACTACGATGAGACTTTCTCTCCGTAGCGAAGCTTAAGTCCGTCCGAATCATGTTAGCAATTGCCGCATACTATGATTATGAGATATGGCGGATGGACGTCAAAAGCGGCATTCCTTAACGGGCATCTTAAGGAGGAGCTGTATATGATGCAGCGGAAGGTTTTGTCGATCCTAAGAATGCTAACAAAGTATGCAAGCTCCAGCGATCCATTTATGGGCTGGTGCAAGCATCTCGGAGTTGGAACATTCGCTTTGATGAGATGATCAAAGCGTTTGGGTTTATGCAGACTTATGGAGAAGCCTGCGTTTACAAGAAAGTGAGTGGGAGCTCTGTAGCATTTCTCATATTATATGTAGATGACATACTTTTGATGGGAAAGGATATAGAATTCTTGGACAGCATTCAGGCCTACTTGAATAAGTGTTTTTCAATGAAGGACCTTGGAGAAGCTGCTTATATATTAGGCATCAAGATCTATAGAGATAGATCAAGACGCCTCATAGGTCTTTCACAAAGCATATACCTTGATAAGATTTTGAAGAAGTTCAAAATGGATCAGTCCAAGAAAGGGTTCTTGCACATCTTTGCAAGGTGTGAGATTGAGCTCAGCTCAATGCCCGACCACGGCAAAAGATAAAGAAGAGATGAGCGTCATCCCTATGCCTCGACCATAGGATCTATTATGTATGCCATCTTTGTGTACCGGACCTGATGTAAACCTTGCCGTAAGTTTGGTAGGAAGGTACCAAAGTAATCCCGACAAGGAACAACTGAACAGCGGTCAAGAATATCCTGAAGTACCGAAAAGGACAAAGGACATGTTTCTCGTTTATGGAGGTGACGAAGAGCTCGTCAGAAGGGTTACGTCGACGCTTAGCTTCGACACGGTCTGGATGACTCTAAGTCACAAACCGGATACGTGTATATGTTGAATGGTGGAAGCAAGATGGTACCGCAAGCGAAGCGTCGTGGCGGGATCTACATGTGAAGCGGAGTACATGGCAGCCTCGGAGCCAGCGCATGAAGCAATTTGGGTGAAGGAGTTCATCACCGACCTAGGAGTCATACCCAATGCGTCGGGGCCGATCAAACTCTTCTGTGACAACACTGGAGCTATTGCACTTGCCAAGGAGCCTGTGTTTCACAAGAAGACCGAGCACATCAAGCGTCGCTTCAACTCCATCCGTTAAATTTTTAAAGATGGAGACATATAAATTTGCATAGTGCTTACGGATCTGAATGTCGTAGATCCGTTGTCTAAACCTCTTCATGGCAAAACATGATCAACACGTAACTCTATGGGTGTTCGATTCATCACAATGTAACTAGATTATTGACTCTAGTGCAAGTGGGAGACTGTTGGAAATATGCCCTAGAGGCAATAATAAAAGCATTATTATTATATTTCCTTGTTCGTGATAATTGTCTTTTATTCATGCTATAATTGTATTATCCGAAATCGTAATACACGTGTGAATACATAGACCACAATACGTCCCTAGTAAGCCTCTAGTTGACTAGCTCGTTGGTCAATGATAGTCATGGTTTCCTAACTATGGACATCAGATGTCATTGACAACGGGATCACGTCATTAGGAGAATGACGTGATGGACAAGACCCAATCCTAAGCATAGCACAAGATCGTGTAGTTCGTTTTGCTAGAGCTTTTTCTATGTCAAGTATCTCTTCCTTAGACCATGAGATCGTGTAACTCCCGGATACCGTAGGAGTGCTTTGGGTGTACCAAAGCGTCACAACGTAATCGGGTGACTATAAAGGTGCACTACAGGTATCTCCGAAAGTGTCTGTTGGGTTGACACGGATCGAGATCGATTTGTCACTCCGTATGACGGAGAGGTATCTCTGGGCCCACTCGGTAATGCATCATCATAATTAGCTCAAAGTGACCAAGTGTTTGGTCATGGGATCATGCATTACGGTCTGAGTAAAGTGACTTGCGATACTTGAGACCGAGCGAGGTATTGGGATACCGACGATCGAGTCTCGGGCATGTAACGCATCTGATTGACAAAGGGAATGGTATCTGGGGTTGCTTGAATCCTCGACATCGTGGTTCATCCGATGACATCATCGAGGAGCATGTGGGAGCCAACATGGGTATCCAGATCCGCTGTTGGTTATTGACACGAGCCATCTCGGTCATGTTCTGCGTCTCCCGAACCCGTAGGGTCTACACACTTAAGGTTCGGTGGCGCTAGGGTTATTAGGAAGACTTGTATGCGTGATTACCGAATGTTGTTGAGTCCGGATGAGATCCCGGACATCACGAGGAGTTAGGAAGGGTCCGTAGGTAAAGATTTATATATGGGAAGTTGTCAAACGGACACGGAAAGTTTGAGGGCATATCGGTATTGTCTGGGGCCACCGGAAGGGTTCGAGGTCCACCGGGAGGGGCCACCCCTCCCGGGGGGGCACATGGGCTGCGTGGGGCAAGAGCCAGCCTCTGGTGGTCTGGGCGCCCCCACAGGCCCATGCGCCTAGGGTTGGGGAACCCTAGAGGCGCCCTTGCTTGGGGGGCAAGTCCCCCCTCCCCTTGGCCGCCGCCCCCCCTCCCCCTCTAGATGCCATCTAGAGGGGCCGGCCCCCTTGTCCCTTCCCCCTATAAATAGAGGGGTGAGGGGAGGGCTGCAACACACTTGAAGGCGTAGCCCCTCCCCTCCCCAACACCTCTCCTCCTCCGCGTGTGCTTGGCGAAGCCTGCTTGGGGCTGTCACTCCACCATCATCACGCCGTCGTCTTTCTTTGGAGCCATCTTCCTCAACCTCTCCTTCCCCTTGCTGGATCAAGAAGGAGGAGGCGTCGTCCGTCTGCGTCGTGTGTTGAACGCGGAGGTGTTGTCCGTTCGACACTTGGTCATCGGTGATCCGAATCACGGCGAAGTACGACTCCATCATCACCATCCCCTTGAACGCTTCCTTTTCGATATACAAGTGGTATGTAGATGCAAACTCACTCCCTTGACTCGTTGCTTAGATGAACTCATAGATAGATCTTGGTGAAACCGTAGGAAAAATTTTAATTTTACGCAACGTTCCCCAACAGAGAGGGTGGGGTGCGCCCACCCCACAGGCGCGCCCTCGTGGACAGCCCAGAGACCCCCCCTGACGTGAAATCAACGCAAAACTCTTCTATATATACCCAAACTTCCAGAAAGAAACCTAGATCAGAAGTTCCACCGCCGCAAGCCTCTGTAGCCACAAGCAATCAATCTAGGCCCTCTCCGGCACCCTGTTGGAGGGGGGCCATCATCACCGGTGGCCATGGAGGAGTATCCCGGAGGGGCCATCATCACCATGAAGGCCAAGGACCAGAGGGTGGAGGCCATGGAGGAGGAAGCACAAGGGGGAGAACCTCTCCTCCTCTCTTCCGGTGGCGCTGGAGTGCCATCGGGAGGGGAATCATCGCCACGGTGATCGTCTTCATCAACATCACCATCCTCATCTCTTTTACACGGTCCACTCTCCCGCACCCCGCTGTAATCCCTACTTGAACATGGTGCTTTATGCCACATATTATGATCCAATGATGTGTTGCCATCCTATGATGTTTTGAGTAGATATCTTTTGTCTTTGGGTTGATTGATGATCTAGATTGGTATGAGTTGTATGTTTTATTTTGGTGCTGTCCTATGGTGCCCTCCAGGTATCGGCATAGCGTGAGGGACTCCCGCTGTAGGGTGTTGCAATACGTTCATGATTCGCTTATAGTGGGTTGGTGAGTGACTAAAACACAAACCCGAGTAAGAGGGATTGTTGCGTATGGGAATAAAGAGGACTTGATGCTTTAATGCTATGGTTGGGTTTTACCTTAATGATCTTTAGTAGTTGCGGATGCTTTCTAGAGTTCCAATCATAAGTGCATATGATCCAAGTAGAGAAAGTATGTTAGCTTATGCCTCTCCCTCATATGAAACTGCAATAGTGATTACCGGTCTTCTTAACAATTGCCTAGGACAATTTCGGACACCGATCCACCATTATTCCACACTCACTATTTATAATATTTAGTAATATATTCCAACTTTATGATAACAACACCTACTTTCATGTTTTAGCTCTCCGATACCATACAAAGTTATCCTCTTCATACCCACAACATAGTTTTATTTCTCGTTGCTAGTTGGAAGCAAACGTCCGGTGTACGTAGAGTCGTATCAGTGGCAGATATGGCTTGAGAGAATATTGATCTTACCTTTAGCTCCTTGTGGGTTCGACACTCCATACTTATCACTTCCACCTTTGGAAATTGCTACGATGATTCCTTGCACTTGGGGATTATCAGGGTCCTACTCCCGGTGGGAGTAGGACTCCTCATGGGGTCCGCCTAGGGAGGCCGGCCCCCTCCCCTCCTCCACTCCTTTATATACGGGGAGGGGGCACCCCTTGGAGACACAACAATTGATCATTGATCTCTTAGCCGTGTGCGGTGCCCCCCTCCACCATATTCCACCTCGGTAATATCGTAGCGGTGCTTAGGCGAAGCCCTGCATCAGTAGCATCATCAACACCGTCATCACGCCGTCATGCTGACAGAACTCTCCCTCGAAGATCTGCTGGATCGGAGTTTGTGGGACGTAATCGAGTTGAACGTGTGCTGAACTCGGAGGTGTCGTGCGTTCGGTACTTGGATCGGTCGGATCGTGAAGACATACAACTACGTCATTCGCGTTGTTCTAACGCTTCCGCTTTCGGTCTATGAGGGTATGTGGACATCACTCCCCCTCTCGTTGCTATGCATCACCATGATCCTGTGTGTGCATAGGATTTTTTTTTTTAAATTACTACGTTCCCCAACAGTGGCATCCGAGCCTGGTTTTATGCGTAGATGTTATATGCACGAGTAGAACACAAGTGAGTTGTGGGCGATACAAGTCATACTGCTTACCAACATGTCATACTTTGGTTCGGCGGTATTGTTGGATGAAGCGGCCCGGACCGACATTACGCGTACGCTTACGTGAGACTGGTTCTACCGACGTGCTTTGCACATAGGTGGTTGATACGTCTCCAACGTATCTATAATTTTTGATTGCTCCATGCTACTTTATCTACTGTTTTGGACTATATTAGGCTTTATTTTCCACTTTTATATTATTTTTGGGACTAACCTATTAACCGAAGGCCCAGCCAAGAATTGCTGTTTTTTTTACCTATTTTAGTGTTTCGAAGAAACGGAATATCAAACGGAGTCCAAACGGAATGAAAACTTCGGGAACATGATTTTCTCACCGAACGTGATCCAGGAGTCTTGGACCCTACTCCAAGAAGTAACAGAAGTGGTCACGAGGGTGGGGGCGCCCCCCCTAGGGCACGCCCCCTGCCTCGTGGGCCCCCTGTTGCTCCACCGACGTACTCCTTCCTCCTATATATACCTACGTACTCCAAGCGATCGTAACAGAGCCAAAACCTGATTCCACCGCCGCAACTTCCTGTATCCACGAGATCCCATCTTGGGACCTGTTAGGAGCTCACGGAGGGGCATCCACCACGGAGGGCTTCTACATCATCACCATAGTCCCTCCGATGAAGTGTGAGTAGTTTACTTCAGACCTTGGTCCATAGCTAGTAGCTAGATGGCTTCTTCTCTCTTTTTGGATCTCAATACAATGTCCCCCCCTCTCTCGTGGAGATCTATTCAATGTAATCTTCTTTTTGCGGTGTGTTTGTTGAGACCGATGAATTGTGGGTTTATGATCAAGTTTATCTATGAACAATATTTGAATCTTCTCTGAATTCTTTTATGTATGATTGGTTATCTTTGCAAGTCTCTTCGAATTATCCATTTGGTTTGGCCAACTAGATTGGTAGTTCTTGCAATGGGAGAAGTGCTTAGCTTTGGGTTCAATCTTGCGGTGTCCTTTCCGAGTGACAGAAGAGGCGGCAAGGCACGTATTGTATTGTTGCCATCGAGGATAACAACATGGGGTTTTTATCATATTGCATGAATTTGTCCCTCTACATCATGTCATCTTGCTTAAGGCGTTACTCTGTTTTTAACTTAATACTCTAGATGCATGCTGGATAGCGGTCGATGAGTGGAGTACTAGTAGTAGTAGATGCAGGCAGGAGTCGGTCTACTTGTCTCGGACGTGATGCCTATATACATGATCATACCTAGATATTCTCATAACTATGCTCAATTCTGTCAATTGCTCAATGATACGTCTCCAACGTATCTACTTTTCCAAACACTTTTGCCCTTGTTTTGGACTCTAACTTGCATGATTTGAATGAAACTAACCCGGACAGACGCTGTTTCAACAGAACTACCATGATGTTGTTTTATGTGTAGAAAAGAAAAGTTCTTGGAATGTCCTGGAAATCCACGGAGGCACTTTTTGGAATTTATAAGAATTATTGGGCGAAAGAAATACACCGGGGCCAGGGGCACATCCACGAGACAGGGGGCGCCCCCCTAGGGTGCGCCCCTATCTCGTGGGCCCCCTGGACCTCCTCCGACCTCAACTCCAACTCCATATATTCCGTCTCCGGGAGAAAAAATCAGAGAGAAAGTTTCATCGCGTTTCACGACACGGAGCCGCCGCCAAGCCCTAATCTCTCTCGGGAGGGCTGATCTGGAGTCCGTTCGGGGCTCCGGAGAGGGGGATTCGTCGATGTCGTCATCATCAACCATCCTCCATCACCAATTTCATGATGCTCATCGCCGTGCGTGAGTAATTCCATTGTAGGCTTGCTGGACGGTGATGGGTTGGATGAGATTTACCATGTAATCAAGTTAGTTTTGTTAGGGTTTGATCCCTAGTATCCACCATGTTCTGAGATTGATGTTGCTATGACTTTGCTATGCTTAATGCTTGTCACTAGGGCTCGAAAGTGCCATGATTACATATCTGAACCTATTATGTTTTCATGAATATATGTGTGTTCTTGATCCTATCTTGCAAGTCTATAGTCACCTATTATGTGTTCTGATCCGACAACCCCCCAAGTGACAATAATCGGGATACTTCTCGGTGATGACCGTAGTTTGAGGAGTTCATGTATTCACTATGTGTTAATGCTTTGGTCCGGTTCTCTATTAAAAGGAGGCCATAATATCCCTTAGTTTCCGTAAGGACCCCGATGCAACGGGAGGGTAGGACAAAAGATGTCATACAAGTTCTTTTCCATAAGCACGTATGACTATTTACGGAATACATGCCTACATTACATTGATGAATTGGAGCTAGTTCTATATCACCCTATATTATAGCTATTGCATGAGGAATCACATCCGGCATAATTATCCATCACTGATCCATTGCCTACGAGCTTTTCATATATTGTTCTTCGCCTATTTACTTTTCCGTTGATACTGTTTCAACTACTCCATAAATACAAAAACATTTATCTTTACTTTTGATACTGTTACCTTGATTATCATATCACTTTTGCTACTAAACACTTTGCTGCAGATACTAAGATATCCAGGTGTGGTTGAATTGACAACTCAACTGCTAATACTCAAGAATATTCTTTGGCTCCCCTTGTGTCGAATCAATAAATTTGGGTTGAATACTCTACCCTCGAAAGATGTTGCGATCCCCTATACTTGTGGGTCATCAAGACCAATTTCTGGTGCCGTTCTTGGGAGCATAGCTCTATTCTCTCGAGTCACTTGGGATTTATATCTGTTGATCACTATGAAGAACTTGAAAGACGACCGAACTACTATTTTCCCTCAACTACGAGGGAGGTAAGGAACTGCCATCTAGCTCTGCACTAGATTCTCCTTCCGTTATTAGTAAGCTTGCGACACCTAAACCTGCTACTGCTATGAATTCTGATATGTCGCATGTTATTGATGATGCTACTTCTGCTATGCATGATGAAACTACTTATGTGCGTGATACTACTTTTCCATTAGGTGAATTTCTAGATGAACAACTTGCTAGAGTTAGGGGGGATGAAATTACTGAAGATCTTATAACTGATGATAGTGATGATGAAGGTTCCCCCAATGATTATGTTTTACCTGTTGTTCCCAAGGGTTATGTTATGAATGAAAAAGCTGCTCTGGAAATCCTAGCTTGCAATGATAGAAATGATCTTAAGAAATTATTAGCTAAATGGAAGCAGCAGTCTCTTAATGCTAGAATGAAACCCGATCCTGCTTTTGCTACTTCACCTATCTGTGTTACTGATAAGGATTATGAATTCTCTGTTGACCCTGATATTATTACTTTAGTTAAATCTGATCCTTTTTATGGCCTTGAATCTGAAACTGTTGTGGCACATCTTACCAAGTTGAATGATATAGCCACCTTGTTTACTCATGATGAGAAGTCTCGCTATATATATATCCTTAAGATATTTCCGTTCTCATTAAAGGGTGATGCTAAAACTTGGTATAATTCTCTTGCTCCACAGTTACGTATGTAGTCCCCATGATATGATTTATTACTTCTCTGCTAAATATTTCTCTGCTCATAAGAAACAAGCTGCCTTGTGGGAAACATATAATTTTGTGCAAATCAAAGAAGAGAGTCTCCCACAAGCTTGGGGGAGGATTCTCCGGTTACTTAATGCTTTGCCTGATCATCCTCTTAACAAAAATGAAATACTTGATATTTTTTATAATGGACTAACCAACCGATGCTTCCAAGGACTACTTGGATAGTTGTGCTGGTTGTGTTTTCAGGGAAAGAACAGTCGACAAAGCTGAAATATTACTGAATAATATGTTGACTAATGAAAATAATTAGACTCTTCCTGAGCCAGATCCTGAAGTAATTCCTGAAACAATTGAGCCAACTCCTGAGCCTATTCCTAAACCCACTCCGAAGAAGAGAGGTGTTTTATTTCTCAGTCCTGAAGATATGCAAGAGGCAAAGAAATCAATGAAAGAAAAAGGTATTAAAGCTGAAGATGTTAAGAATTTACCTCCTATTGAAGAAATACATGGTCTTAATTTACCACCTGAAGAACTACACTGTCTTGGTAGCCTGACACAGGTAGTAAAGGTAAATTATCTCTATAGATATGATAAAGTTGAAATACCCTCTACTAAATTTCATAGCCCATGCTTGGATGAATTTGATGACTTTATGGCTAGACAAGAAAGTTGTAATGCTTATGTTGGTAGAGAGTTAAAGAATAATGCTTTCGAGATAGGATGCGTAGGTGATAATCTGGCTAGAGTTAAAGATGAACTTCACCACGTTAGCAAATACGCTTCTATGGTTGCTACTCAAGCTGAGCAAGTACTCAAAGCTCAAAATGATTTGCTTGATGAATTAAATAATAAAAATGACTTTGTTGTTAGAGTGGCTACTAGAACTGGTAGAATGACTCAGAACCTTTGTATCCTGAAGGCCCCCTAAGAGAATCGAGCAAGATTCTCGGAGAAATAAT
The DNA here is from genome assembly GCA_021605145.1 of Aegilops bicornis. Lineage (NCBI taxonomy): Eukaryota > Viridiplantae > Streptophyta > Magnoliopsida > Poales > Poaceae > Aegilops > Aegilops bicornis. Next base: position 168,656,809 of record CM038673.1, on the reverse strand, counting down.
TTAGAGGCACCTAGTTCTTCTAAAAAGAAGAAGAAGAAAATGATAGAACTTTGCATGCTTCTAGTGAACCTACTGTAGACACACCGAGAATCCCAATAATACTTCTATTTCGATCTTTGAAACTCAATCGTGTGATGAACATGAACCTAGTGATAATGTTAATGATAATGTTCATGTTGATGCTCAACCTAGCAATGATAATGATGTAGAGATTGAACTCTTTGTTGATCTTGATAACCCACAATCAAAGAATCAACGTTATGATAAGAGAGATTTTGTAGCTAGGAAGCACGGTAAAGAAAGAGAACCATGGGTTCAGAAACCCATGCCCTTTCCTCCTAAACCATCCAAGTCAAAGGATGATGAGGATTTTGAGCGCTTTGCTGAAATGATTAGACCTATTTTCTTACGTATGCGCTTAATCGATATGCTTAAAGTAAATCCTTATGCTAAGTATATGAAGGATATCATCACAAATAAAAGAAAGATACCGAAGCTGAAATTTCCACCATGCTTGCTAATTACACTTTTAAGGGTGGAATACCAAAGAAACTTGGAGATCCGTGTACCAACTATACCTTGCTCTATTAAAAGAAATTATGTTAGAACCGCTTTATGTGATCTTGGAGCCGGTGTTAGTGTTATGCCTCTCTCTTTATATCGTAGACTTGAATTGAATAAGTTGACACCTACTAAAATATCTTTGCAAATGGCTGATAAATCAACTGCTATACCTGTCGGTATTTGTGAGGATGTGCCTGTTGTGGTTGCAAATGTCACTATCTTAATGGACTTTGTTATTCTTGATATCCCCGAGGACGATGGTATGTCTATTATCCTTGGTAGACCTTTTCTTAATACTGCAGGGGCTGTTATTGATTGCAACAAAGGCAATGTCACTTTTCATGTTAATGGTAATGAGCATACGCTACACTTTCCGAGGAAACAATCTCAAGTTCATAGCATCAATTCAATTGGAAAAGTTCCAACCATCATTTTTGGAGGTTTCAAATTTCCTCTCCCTACTGTCAAGAATAAGAATGATATTCTTATTGTTGGGGATTTTCATATCCCCGTTGAGGTAACTTAGTGTTATTTGAAATTTCTCCGGTTCCGTGTTATTCGGAATGAGTTCGTTAACAAGACTTGATCAACCTTGTTAGTGGGTTCATTTTGATGATCACGAGATGGATGAAACTAGAAGGCACAACCTTCTGTACCCTCCTTTTACTTTCTGTTATTTAGAATAAATAAAGCAAAAATAGTATTATCCGTCTGTTTTCTGAATTACCCGTGCATTAAAAAATAGTCCAAAATAAAAGTGCTCCAAATGCCCTGCAAACTTAGTATGATTTTTTACGGAATATTTGAGGATTTTAAACACTTTGAAAACACTGCAGGAGGGCCAAGCACCAGGCCACGAGAGAGGAGGGCACGCCCCCTGTCTCGTGGGCCCCTGGTGGCCCCCCTCCACTTATGCCAGCACCCACACACTTCACCTTCTACCCAAAAAAATCCCCATCCAGCTCAAGCACGAGTTCTAGCTCATTTTGCTGCGATTTTCGATCTCTTAGCTCAAAGCTCCATTCGCAAAACTGCTTTGGGAGATTGTTGCTTGGTATGTGACTCCTCCATTGGTCCAATTAGTTTTTGTTCTAGTGCTTTATTCATTGCAAATTTTTGCTGAATAGGTGACCATGTTCTTGAGCTTGCATGTTAAATTTTTGAGGTCCCAAGCAATTCCAATGCATGATATAGGCTTTAGGCACTTGTAGGAGTAGTTGCTATCAATCTTGTTTAGTTTTATGCACTTTTATTTTGAAGTTACTAAAATTTCAGAAATTTTCAGAAAAAGAAATATGCTTAGAAGAATGTACCAAGGAGGTTCCTCGGCAAAAAAAGGGCCAAGGATTGCTATACGTGAGCAAGATGTTGAATTGCCGAGGGACACAAATGTACGGGCTTGTGAGTGGCCATCCGATTATTTTATGGTCGAAGCAGGCTTCAAGGAGGAATTTGACGCATATGTGTGTAATGCCGAGCTGGAGGACTTCTTACAAGATAAGTGTCCGCAGTACTATCAGTTGACCGATTCTTTTGTACGGAGGTTCAAATATAACTGTTTGCGTAATTCTCCTAGTGTCATGTTTGATATTTATGATACGTCTTATACCATGGATTTAGAGGATTTCACAATTGCTTGCAAACTCCCGCAGTGGGGTAATATTAATGATCCTCCCAAATCTGAATTTAGAGATTTTCTTGCTAGTATTACTGTGGGAGAATCTAGGGACGTAGCACAAGCTACCATAGGGAGCATTCATTTTCCTGCTATTCATTAATTTGCTCTCTTTATTGGTAGATGCATTAACGGCAGTGCAGACGAAGTATGTCACACGTGTGCCCCCGATCTTTGTGTCCTCAAGAGTGCGTGTCGTGTTATAAAGGTTATAACTTGGGGGCAATAGTTGCACGTAGGTTGCAGAATAATAGTAGAAAGGGAGATTTATTTAGAGGAATTTATGCAAGCCGTGTGGCTAACTTTCTTAATATAGCTCCACGAGAGGGGGATATGATTTTACCTCCTGTTTATTTGGATAAAGAAGCTATGTTCAGTCATCATTTTCTTGAGAGGAATGAACAATTCCTCCATTATCGACTAATCTATGACAGGCGCAATGTCGCCCCTCACATTACTCTTCCCGTCCTGCACCTTTTTATTATCGTGCAAGAGGAAGATACGTTGTCACTAGGGAGGAAGCAATCGAGTATGAGAGAGGAATGGAGGCAGCTCGCCAAAGACGCTTCTTTGCTCGAGGCGGTCGCCTCTGCATCTCAAGACAACCCAGTTTCACTTATGGATATCAGCCAGGCGGTCCTTGGTACTAGACCAACTTAGGCCAAAAGCCTAAGCTTGGGGGAGTACGTATTATCACCGACTTTACATTCATGTTCACACACTAGTCGTCGGTGCTCATACTCTTTCATTGTATTATCCATGCTAGTTTAAATTTCTTTTCTAGTTTTCTTCTTGTGTGTTTGATAAACCTTAAGAAAAACCAAAAAATAGTTAGTTTAGTTTCCATGCTTGTAGTAGAATTAAAATGAAACCCCAGAAAGATTTCTCGTTCTTCTTTTACTTGTTGGGAGCTTTCCCGTGTAAATAGTTTTATTTTCTTTTCTTTCTTTTGGGGGTCGAGAAGACCATATTGAAAATGCTTAGTGGCTCTCATATGCATGAATGTTTATTTAACTTAGAGCCCATATTACCCTGTCTTCTCTCTTGAGTTGAATGCTTGCAGATTCCAGCTTAGTCCAATGCACGTGCACTCTTATTATTATACACATCGTTCGGTCATGCAAGTGGAAGGCAATAATGACGATATATGATGGACTTATTGGGATGAGGAAAGCTGGTATGAACTCGACCTTTCTTGTTTTTGTAAATATGATGATTCATCGTTCCTGAGTCAGCTATTATGAAGTAAACATATTTGCAATGACATTTAGAGATTATAGTTGCTTGTTCCATGCTTGATTAGCTATGAGTTATAATGGTTTACCTTGTGTGCCAACATGCTATTAGAATGATTATGATGTGGTATGATGGGATGGTATCCTCCTTTGAATGAATTAAGTGACTCAACTTGGCACATGTTCACACATGTAGTTGAATCAAATCAACATAGCCTTCATGATATTTATGTTCATGGTATATTATATACTACTCATGCTTGTACTCAGTGTGAATTAATTTTAATGCATGTTTACGACTGTTGTCGCTCTCTCAGTTGGTCGCTTCCCAGTCTTTTGCTAGCCTTCATCTGTACTAAGCGGGAATACTGCTTGTGCATCCAAACTCTTTAAACCCCAAAGTTGTTCCATATGAGTCCACTATACCTTCCTATATGCGGTATCTACCTGCCGTTCCAAGTAAATTTGTATGTGCCAAACTCCAAACCTTCAAATGAAATTCTGTTTTGTATGCTCGAGCAGCTCATGTACAACTAGGGCTGCCTATATCTTCCATGCTAGGTGGGTTATTCTCAAGAGGAGTGGACTCGCTCCTCATTCACGAGAAAGGGCCAGAACCGGGATGCCCAGTCCCATGATCCAAAAAGATCAAAGCAAATCAAAATAATTAAACAAAACTCCCCCAGGGCTGTTGTATGTTGGAGGCACTCGTTGTTTCGAGCAGGCCATGTATTGATGCTTGTTGGTGGTTGGGGGAGTATAAACATTTACCATTCTGTTTGGGAACTGCCTATAATGCATGTAGTATGGAAGATACAACCATCTCCTAGTTGTTGCGTTGACAGTGAAAGTATGCCGCTCAAAATGTTATTCAATCTCTATTTTTAAATCGAGCTCTGGCACCTCTACAGATCCCTGCTTCCCTCTGTGAAGGGCCTATCTATTTACTTTTATGTTGAGTCATCACCCTTCTTATTAAAAAAGCACCCATTTGGAGAGCACCTTGTCATTTTCATTCATTACTATTGGTTTATATTGGGTATGACTTGACTGGATCTCTTTTACCATGAATTACAATGTTTAGTCGGTCCTTGATCTTTAAAGGTGCTCTCTGCATTTATGTTTTATGTCTCGTAAAGGGCGAGCGAGATACCATTTTGTTATATCATGTTACGATTATTTTGAGAAAGTGTTGTCATCCGAGTTTTATTATTATGGCTCGTTAGCTGATTATGCTATTGATACGAGTAATTGTGAGAACTATGTGTTATTGTGAGTATGGTTAGTTCATAATATTTGCTGAAACTTGAATGATGGATTTTCATGTTCACAACAACAAGAGCAAAAAAGTTTGTAAAAGTTTTTGTTTATCACTTTTAGTTTATCAACTGAATTGCTTGAGGACAAGCAAAGGCTTAAGATTGGGGGAGTTGATACGTCTCCAATGTATCTACTTCTCCAAACACTTTTGCCCTTGTTTTGGACTCTAACTTGCATGATTTGAATGAAACTAACCCGGACTGACGTTGTTTTCAGTAGAACTACCATGATGTTGTTTTATGTGTAGAAAAGATAAGTTCTTGGAATGTCCTGGAAATCCACGGAGGCAATTTTTGGAATTTATAAGAATTATTGGGTGAAAGAAATACACCAGGGGGCGGGGCACATCCACGAGACAGGGGCACCCCTAAAGGCGCCCTATCTCGTGGGCCCCCTGGACCTCCTCCGACCTCAACTCCAACTCCATATATTCCTTCTCGGGGAGAGAAAAATCAGAGAGAAAGTTTCATCGCGTTTCACGACACGGAGCTGCCGCCAAGCCCTAATCTCTCTCGGGAGGGCTGATCTGGAGTCTGTTCGGTGCTCCGGAGAGGGGGATTCGTCGTTGTCGTCATCATCAACAATCCTCCATCACCAATTTCATGATGCTCACCGTCGTGCGTGAGTAATTCCATCATAGGCTTGCTGGACGGGGATGGGTTGGATGAGATTTACCATGTAATCAAGTTAGTTTTGTTAGGGTTTGATCCCTAGTATCCACTATGTTCGAGATTGATGTTGCTATGACTTTGCTATGCTTAATGCTTGTCACTAGGGCCCGAGTGCCATGATTTCAGATCTGAACCTATTATGTTTTCATAAATATATGTGTGTTCTTGATCCTATCTTGCAAGTCTATAGTCACCTATTATGTGTTATGATCCGACAACCCCGAAGTGACAATAATCGGGATACTTCTCGGTGATGACCGTAGTTTGAGGAGTTCATGTATTCACTATGTGTTAATGCTTTGGTCCGGTTCTCTATTAAAAGGAGGCCTTAATATCCCTTAGTTTCCGTAAGGACCCGTTTACAGCGGGAGGGTAGGACCAAAGATGTCATACAAGTTCTTTTCCATAAGCACGTATGACTATTTACGGAATACATGCCTACATTACATTGATGAGTTGGAGCTAGTTCTATATCACCCTATGTTATAGCTATTGCATGAGGAATCGCATCCCAGCATAATTATCCATCAACGATCCATTGCCTCTGAGCTTTTCATATATTGTTCTTCGCCTATTTACTTTTTCGCTACTCTTTGTTACAACTACTACAAAACCCAAAAACATTTATCTTTACTTTTGCTACTATTACCTTTATTATCATATCACTTTTGCTACTAAACACTATGCTGCAGATACTAAGATATCCAGGTGTGGTTGAATTGACAACTCAACTGCTAATACTCAAGAATATTCTGTGGCTCCCCTTGTGTCGAATCAATAAATTTGGGTTGAATACTCTACCCTCGAAAGCTGTTGCGATCCCCTATACTTGTGGGTCATCACTCAACAGTAATTTGTTCACCCACCGTAGAATACATATGCTCTTGAGAGAAGCCACTAGTGAAACCTATGGCCCCCGGGTCTATTCTCATCATATCAATCTCCATTACTTTAATACTTGCTTTGTTTTTTACTTTGCCTTTTACTTTTCATTTTGCATCTCTGTATCAAAAATACCAACAATATTATTTATCATCTCTATCAGATCTCACTCTCGTAAATGACCGTGAAGGGATTGACAACCCCTAATCGCGTTGGTTGCGAGGAGCTATTGTTTTGTGCAGGTACGAGGGACTTGTGCGTAGCCTCCTACTGGATTGATACCTTGGTTCTCAAAAGCTGAGGGAAATACTTACGCTACTTTGCTGCATCATCCTCTCCTCTTCGGGGAAATCCAACGCAGTGCTCAAGAGGTAGCAAGAAGAATTTCTGGCGCCGTTGCCGGGGAGGCTTACGCAAGAGCAAGTCAAGACTTGGACTCCTAACAACAAGCCACTTCTGGCACTGTTAAATTCTACATACCAAGTACCCATCACAATCCCTATCTCCCGCATTACATTATTTGCCATTTGCCTCTCGTTTTCCTCTCCCCCACTTCACCCTTGCCGTTTTATTCGCCCTCTCTTTCCCAATCTCCTCCTCTTTTTCCCGTGCCTTTTTCTCGCTTGCCTTTTGTTTGCTCGTGTGTTGGATTGCTAGTTTGTCGTGATGGCTCTACCTAGATTTGGTGATCTTCACCTTAAAAGGTTAGAGGAGATCGAAACCAATGTCAGGAAGTTTATGGTTCTGCAATTTGAGCATAACAATTTCTTTAGAAACGAGCTTAAGGAACAAAAAGGTTTTATGAGTTATATGAATAAAGAGCTCAATGATATGTCTAAAGAATTTGATGGTATAAGATCCCAAATTGCTCGTCTTAAAAAGTTGACCGCTGAAATTTCGGATATGCAAGCTACCTTAGTCAATAAGATGGCCGCTAAACCGAATTCCTATGAAAATCAAGATGAAGATCTAAAAGTTATTGATGTGTCCCCCATTAAATCTTTGTTTTGCAATATGAATCTTGATGAAACTGAATATGATCTTCCTTTACCTAGAAGGCGTTCTAAGAATTCAGAGTTTTTAGATCTTGATGATGAAATTGATAAATGTGGGACTGAAAGAAATAAAAACCTAGATGTTGCTAAACCCACTATATTGGATCTCAAGGAATTTAATTATGAAAATTGCTCTTTAATTGATTGTATTTGCATGTTGCAATCCGTGCTAAATTCTCTTCATGCTTATAGTCAAAATAAGGCATTTACCAAACACATTGTTGATGCCTTGATGCAATCTTATGAAGAAAAACTTGAGTTGAAAGTCTCTATCCCTAGAAAGCTCTATGATGAGTGGGAACCTACTACTAAAATTAAAATTAAAAGTTATGAGTTTCATGCCTTTTGTGATTTGGGTGCTAGTGTCTCTACTATCCCCAAAACCTTGTGGGATTTGCTAGATTTCCGTGACTTTGATGATTGCTCTCTAAACTTGCATCTTGCGTATTCCACTATTAAAAAGCCTATGGGAAGAATTAATGATGTTCTTATTGTTGCAAATAGGAATTATGTGCCCGTAGATTTATCGTTCTTGATATAGATTGCAATCCTTCTTGCCCTATTATTCTTGGTAGACCTTTCCTTAGAATGATTGGTGCAATTATTGGTATGAAGGAAGGAAATATTAGATTCCAATTTCCCTTAAAGAAGGGCATGGAACACTTCCCTAGAAAGAAAATAAAATTACCATATGAATCTATCATGAGAGCCACCTATGGATTGCCTACCAAAGACGGCAATATTTAAATCTATCCTTGCTTTTATGCCTTGCTAGGGGCGTTAAACGATAGCGCTTGTTGGGAGGCAACCCAATTTTATTTTTTAGTTTTTTTTCTTTTGCTTCTGTTTAGGAATAAATAATCCATCTAGCCTCTGTTTAGATTTGGTTTTATGTTTTAATTAGTGTTTGTGCCAAGCTAGACCTATTGGATCTTCTTGGATGATAGTTATTTGATCTTGCTGTAATTTCCAGAAACTTTGCGCTCAGTGCCGGAATTATTAAAAATCACCAGAACGCGATAAAATACTGATTCCAATTGCTGCTGATCAATAAACAAATTGTCTAGGTCTTCTAATTTTGGTAGAGTTTTTGGAGTTCCAGAAGTTTGCGTTAGTTACAGATTACTACAGACTTTTCTGTTTTTGACAGATTCTGTTTATCGTGTGTTGTTTGCTTATTTTGATGAATCTATGGCTAGTAAAATAGTTTATAATCCATAGAGAAGTTGGAATACAGTAGGTTTAACACCAATATAAATAAAGAATGAGTTCATTACAGTACCTTAAAGTAGTCTTTTGTTTTCTTTCTCTAACGGAGCTCACGAGATTTCTATTGAGTTTTGTGTTGTGAAGTTTTCAAGTTTTGGGTAAATTCTTTTGATGGATTATGGAACAAGGAGTGGCAAGAGCCTAAGCTTGGGGATGCCCATGGAACCCCCAATATAATCCAAGGACACCAAAAAGTCAAAGCTTGGGGATGCACCGGAAGGCATCCCCTCTTTCGTCTACTTCCATCGGTAATTTACTTGGAGCTATATTTTTATTCACCACATGATATGTGTTTTGCTTGGAGCGTCTTGCATTATTTGCGTCTTTGCTTGTAGTTTACCACAATCATCCTTGCTGTACACACCTTTTGAGAGAGCCACATGAATTGGAATTTGATAGAATACTCTATGTGCTTCACTTATATCTTTTGAGCTTGATAGTTTTGCTCATAGTGCTTCACTTATATCTTTTGAGCATGATAATTTTTGCTCTAGTGCTTCACTTAGATCTTTTAGAGCACGGTGGTGGATTTGTTTTAAAGAAACTATAGATCTCTCATGCCTCACTTAGTTTATTTTGAGAGTCGTTAATAGCATGGTAATTTGCTTAATATTAATATACTTGGTATTCAAGATATGTGAAACTTTCTTTTGAGTGCGTTGAATACTAAGAAAAGTTTGATGCTTGATAATTGTTTTGAGATATGAATATGGTGATATTAGAGTCATGCTAGTTGAGTAGTTGTGAATTTAAAGAATACTTGTGTTGAAGTTTGTGATTCCCGTAGCATGCATTATGGTGAACTGTTATGTGATGAAGTCGGAGCATGATTTATTTATTGATTGTCTTCCTTATGAGTGGCGGTCAGGGACGAGCGATGCTCTTTTCCTACCAATCTATCCCCCTAGGAGCATGCGCGTAATACTTTGCTTTGATAACTTCTAGATTTTTGCAATAAGTATATGAGTTCTTTATGACTAATGTTGAGTCCATGGATTATACGCACTTTTTCCCATCCTTCCACCATTGCTAGCCTCTCTAATACCGCGCACTTTCGCCGGTATCATACACCCACCATATATCTTCCTCAAAACAGCCACCATACCTACCTATCATGGCATTTCCATATCCATTCCAAGATATATTGCCATGCAACTTTCCACCGTTCCGTTTATTATGACACGCTCCATCATTGTCATATTGCTAGCATGATCATGTAGTTGACATCGTATTTGTGGCAAAGCCACCGTTCATAATTCTTTCATACATGTCACTCTTGTTTCATTGCATATCCCAGTACACCGCCGGAGGCATTCATATAGAGTCATACTTTGTTCTAAGTATCGAGTTGTAATTGTTGAGTTGTAAGAAAAATAAAGTGTGATGATCATCATTCTTTAGAGCATTGTCCCAAGTGAGGAAAGGATGATGGAGACCATGATTCCCCCACAAGTCGGGATGAGACTCCGGACGAAAAATAATAAAAAATGAAAAAATGAAAAAGAAAAGAGGCCATAAAAAAAGAGAAAGGGCCCAAAAAAATGAGAGAAAAAGAGAGAAGGGACAATGTTACTATCCTTTTACCACACTTGTTCTTCAAAGTAGCACCAAGATCTTCATGATAGAGAGTCTCTCATTTTGTCACTTTCATATACGAGTGGGAATTTTTCATTATAGAACTTGGCTTGTATATTCCAATGATGGGCTTCCTCAAATGCCCAAGGTCTTCGTGAGCAAGCGAGTTGGATGCACACCCACTTAGTTTCTTTTGTTGAGCTTTCATATACTTATAGCTCTAGTGCATCCGTTGCATGGCAATCCCCTCTCACTCACATTGATATCTATTGATGGGCATCTCCATAGCCCGTTGATACGCCTAGTTGATGTGAGACTATCTTCTCCCTTTTTGTCTTCTCCACAACCACCATTCTATTCCACATATAGTGCTATATCCATGGCTCACGCTCATGTATTGCGTGAAGATTGAAAAAGTTTTGAAAATGTTAAAGTATGAAACAATTGCTTGGCTTGTCATCGGGGTTGTGCATGATTTAAATATTTTGTGTGGGGAAGATGGAGCATAGCCAGACTATATGATTTTGTAGGGATAACTTTCTTTGGCCATGTTATTTTGAGAAGACATAATTGCTTAGTTAGTATGCTTGAAGTATTATTATTTTTATGTCAATATGAACTTTTGTCTTGAATCTTTCGGATCTGAATATTCATACCACAATTAAGAAGATTTACATTGAAATTATGCCAAAGTATCACTCCGCATCAAAAATTCTCCTTTTATCATTTACCTACTCGAGGACGAGCAGGAATTAAGCTTAGGATGCCCGATACGTCTCCAACGTATCTATAATTTTTATTGCTCCATGCTACTTTATCTACTGTTTTGGACTATATTGGGCTTTATTTTCCACTTTTATATTATTTTTGGGACTAACCTATTAACCGGAGGCCCAGTCCGTAATTGTTTTTTTTTGCCTATTTCAAAGGTTTCAAGAAAGCGGAATATCAAACGGAGTCCAAACGGAATGAAACCTTTCGGAACGTGATTTTCTCACCAACATGATCCAGGAGACTTGGACCCTACCCCAAGAAGTAACATAGGCGGTCACGAGGGTGGGAGGCGAGGGCGCGCCCCCTGCCTCGTGGGCCCCCTGTTGCTCCACCAATGTACTCCTTCCTTCTATATATACCTACGTACCCCCAAACGATCAGAACAGGAGCCAAAAACCTAATTCCACCGCTGCAACTTCATGTATCCACGAGATCCCATCTTGGGGCCTGTTAGGAGCTCACGGAGGGGGCATCCACCACGGAGGGCTTCTACATCATCACCATAGTCCCTCCGATGAAGTGTGAGTAGTTTACTTGCACCTTCGGGTCCATAGCTAGTAGCTAGATGGCTTCTTCTCTCTTTTGGATCTCAATACAATGTTCTCCCCTCTCTCGTGGAGATCTATTCGATGTAATCTTGTTTTTTGCGGTGTGTTTGTTGAGACCGATGAATTGTGGGTTTATGATCAAGTTTATCTATGAACAATATTTGAATCTTCTCTGAATTCTTTTATGTATGATTGGTTATCTTTGCAAGTCTCTTCGAATTATCCATTTGGTTTGGCCAACTAGATTGGTAGTTCTTGCAATGGGAGAAGTGCTTAGCTTTGGGTTCAATCTTGCGATGTCCTTTCCCAGTGAAAGAAGGGGCAGCAAGGCACGTATTGTATTGGTGCCATCGAGGATAACAAGATGGGGTTTTTATCATATTGCATGAATTTGTCCCTCTACATCATGTCATCTTGCTTAAGGCGTTACTCTGTTTTTAACTTAATACTCTAGATGCATGCTTTGGATAGCGGTCGATGAGTGGAGTAATAGTAGTAGATGCGGTAGGAGTCGGTCTACTTGTCTCGGACGTGATGCCTATATACATGATCATACCTAGATATTCTCATAACTATGCTCAATTCATCAATTGCTCAACAAGAATTTGTTCACCCACCGTAGAATACTTATGCTCTTGAGAGAAGCCACTAGTGAAACCTATGGCCCCCGGGTCTATTCTCATCATATCAATCTCCATTACTTTAATACTTGCTTTGTTTTTTACTTTGCCTTTTACTTTTCATTTTGCATCTCTATATCAAAAATACCAACAATATTATTTATCATCTCTATCAGATCTCACTCTCGTAAGTGACCGTGTAGGGATTGACAACCCCTAATCGTTTTGGTTGCGAGGAGCTATTGTTTTGTGCAGGTACGAGGGACTTGTGCGTAGCCTCCTACTGGATTGATACCTTGGTTCTCAAAAACTGAGGGAAATACTTACGCTACTTTGCTGCATCATCCTCTCCTCTTCAGGGAAATCCACCGAAGGAGCTGCTAAGCTATTATTAGGTATCAATTAGGAGCCTTTTGTCATTTCCAACTACATTATTGTGAGCATTCGGAACCCAGTCCTACGCGGTCATCAAATTGGCCACATCATAATTTATTCCTCCATCTATATACAAATTTCTTGTCATTTCTTCTTTTTGGTTTACGAAGTGCTCAAGAGGTAGCAGTGGCTGGCGGGTGTCAGTTTCTCCAACTTTAGTTGAACCGAGTGTGGCTACGCCCGGTCCTTGAGAAGGTTAAAACAGCACTAACTTGACGAACTATCATTGTGGTTTTGATGCATAGGTAAGGACGGTTCTTGCTCAGCCCGTAGCAGCCACGTAAAAATTACAACAACAAAGTAGAGGACGTCTAACTTGTTTTTGCAGGGCATGTTGTGATGTGATATGTTCAAGACATGATGCTATATTTTATTGTATGAGATGATCATGTTTTGTAACCGAGTTATCGGCAACTGGCAGGAGCCATATGGTTGTTGCTTTATTGTATGCATTGCAATTGCCTTGTAATGCTTCACTTTATCGCTAAGCGGTAGCGATAGTCGTAGAAGCAATAGTTGGTGAGACGACAACGATGATACGATGGAGATCAAGGTGTCGCGCCGGTGACGATGGTGATTGAGGGAGTCCTGGATTAGGGGGTCCTCGGACAGCCGGACTATATCCTTTGGCCGGACTATTGGACTATGAAGATACAAGATTGAAGACTTCGTCCCGTGTCCGGATGGGACTCTCCTTGGCGTGGATGGCAAGTTTGGCAGTATGGATATGTAGATCTCCTCCCTTGTAACCGCCTCTGTGTAACCCTCGCCCCCTCTGGTGTCTATATAAACCGGAGGGTTTAGTCCGTAGGACAACAACAGTCATACCATAGGCTAGCTTCTAGGGTTTAGCCTCTACGGTCTCGTGGTAGATCAACTCTTGTAATACTCATATCATCAAGATCAATCAAGCGAGAAGTAGGGTATTACCTCCATCGAGAGGGCCCGAACACAGGTAAACATCGTGTCCCCCGCCTCCTATTACCATCCGCCTTAGACGCACAGTTCGGGACCCCTTACCCGAGATCCGCCGGTTTTGACACCAACATTGGTGCTTTCATTGAGAGTTCCACTGTGCCGTCGCGATAAAGGCTTGATGGCTCCTTCGATCATCGCCAACGATGTGATCCAGGGTGAGGTTTTCCTCCTCGGACAGATCTTCGTATTCGGCGGCTTCGCACTGCGGGCCAAGTCGCTTGGCCATCTGGAGCAGATCGAGAGCTACGCCCCTGGCCGTTAGGTCAGGTTTGGAAATTTAAACTACACTGCCGACATCCGCAGAGACTTGATCTTTGACGGATTCGAGCCCATGTCAGGTGTGCTGCACAGTCACGACGAGAACGACTTAGCTCTGCCGTCGGACGGTGTTCGGGAGATCACACATATGCCTACTCCGGCCCTAGATCCGGAGTCGATCGCGCCGTCCGAGGATGGGTGGATGGACCCCGCCTCGGAGGCCACACACTCAGTGGCGATAGAGCTGAATACTGACTTCACCTCCTATGAGACCCGTGTCGCCGAATCCTCGTATTCATCCCCGGCCACAGGCCCCGAACCGCCTGCGCCCATGCCTATCGAATCTGATTGGGCGCCGATCATGGAGTTTACCTCCGCGGATATCTTTCAGCACTCGCCTTTTGGCGATGTGCTAAATTCATTAAGGTCTCTCTCCTTGTCAGGAGGCCCTTGGCCGAACTATGTCCGGCCCGAACGGGAAGCGGACGACGAAGAAATTTGTTCCCCACCCACCACCCACTTAATAGCCATTGTCGACGATTTAACCGACATGCTCGATTTTGACTCCGAAGACATCGACGGTATGGACGACGATGCAGGAGAGGAACAGGAACCACCACCCACAGGGCGCTGTACAACCACTTCATCACACGATATATATATGGTGGATACACCTAAAGAGAACAATGACGAGGAACGGAAGGATGCAGCGAGGGATAGTTCCCTCGAGAAGCAACCAAAGCGACGGCGTTGGCGCCGCTCCAAATCCCGCCTCGGCAAACACAGTGATAACAGCGCAAGAAAAAATAATACCCCGGTCGACTCCAGAGGAAACAACGACCACACGGACCCAGCGACAGAGCAGGATGAACCAGCGGACGGCGAACATAGTACGGAGCCGATGTCCGATCACGACGATGCCGAGGATAAAGCTCATCAACCTCTCTCCGGAGAGGAAAACAGTCCGGACGACGATGCACACATCATCCCGGAAAGGCACTTGGAACAAGAGAACCTCTGTAGAAGGCTTATTGCCACCACAAGGAGTCTGAAGAAGCGAATAAAGGCTTAAGGCCGCAGTAATACGCTCAACAGTAGATGGAACAAAGTGCTCGACACTGAAGAAAAGTATGGTGGTAGTCGCCACACAAAGAGCTATCCAAAGCGCAAGCTGTTGCCTGAATTCGATGATGAGGCCTTAGAGCCTACACAGCCGAAAAAAAACGGTCGACCGGTCGGATCGACCACCTTGTGGCCGCGATAGGGCGGCTAACGAGGCCGCACATAAGTCAGCACACGATCCACGCGAGGACTTGCATCAAAAGGCCGGCATGACCAGATCCATCTACGGATCTAGGAAGCGCGCTCCAGTGCATAATCAAAACCGAACACTACAACCGTCAGAACACCATGACACATCCAAATACAGGGGTGCCGCGCACCCCCTATGTTTCACCGATGAGGTGCTGGATCACGAATTTCCAGAGGGATTCAAACCCGTGAACATAGAGGCGTACGACGGAACGACACACCCTGGGGTCTGGATTGAGGACTTCATCCTCCACGCCATCAAGTACTTTCCCCTCAAGCTGAAAGGACCAGCTCGACACTGGCTGAAGAGTCTCCCCAAAAATTCAATTGGAAGTTGGGAGGAGCTTGAGGATGCTTTCAGGGCTAACTTTCAAGGGACCTATGTCCGACCTCCGGATCTGAGCGATTTAAGTCATATAATTCAACAGCACCGAGAGTCGGCCAAAGCTTTGGAACAGATTTCTCACTAAGAAGAACCAAATAAATCGATTGCCGGACGCCAAATCCTTAGCAGCTTTCAAACACAAATATCCAGGGCGAATGGCTCGCTGAGACACCTCGGCCAAGAAAAACCGAGGAAAATGGCAGCCCTAACAAGCCTTATGACCCGCTTTTGCAGGCGAAGATAGCTGGCTGGCCCGTAGTAGCACCAATGACCGAGCACATCTGAAGTCAGGGATGGCAATGGAAAACCACGACGCAGTAAAAGCAAGCGTCGAAATAACAAAGACAACCCAGACAAAACGGCGGTAAATGCCGGATTTAGGGGCTCTCGACCCGGTCAACGGAAAAAGCCTTTCAAAGGCAACAGAGATGGACCGTCCAGCCTCAACAAGATTCTAGACAAATTATGTCAGATTCACGGCACCTCCGATAAACTCCGCAAATCACACCCACAGAGAATGCCGGGTCTTCAAGTAGGCGATAAGCTAAACGCCGAACACAAGGGGAGGAGACACCAAGTGAAGACGAGGATGAGCCTCGCCAAAAAACAGGGGGATGAAAAATTTCCCACCAGAGGTCAAAAGCGGTGAACATGATTCACATGACGAAGAGGAGGAGCAAACACGCACTCCGAGACGTATGCCGTGAGCCGTCACCCCCAAGTTCAACCCTTGGTCGGCCAGCCCGATCACTTTTGATCGCAGGGATAGCCCGACCAATGTCCGGCACGGAGGATCGGCTGCCTTGGTGCTCGACCCAATAATCAACGGATACCATCTCACCCGAGTCCTTATGGATGGCGGCAGTAGTCTTAATATGATATATCAGGACACAGTCCGCAAAATGGGGATAGAACCAACGAGAATTAGCCAAAGCAATACTATCTTTAAAGGAGTAATACCAGGCCCAGAGGCCCGCTGCACGGGCTCTCTCGTACTAGAAGTTGTAATCGGTTCCCCCGACAATTTCCAAAGTGAAAAGTTAACCTTCGACATCGCTCCATTCCGAAGCGGCTATCAAGCACTACTCGGAAGAACGGCCTTCACTCGTTTTAATGCAGTACGGCATTATGCTTATCTTAAGCTCAAGATGCCCGGTCCACGCGACATCATCATAGTTAGCAGAAACACTGAGCGTTCCTTACGCGAGGAAAGAATGTGCGGCGGCTTTAGCAGCCGAGCACTAAATGGCCTCTCCAACTAGCATAAACGACCGGTTGTCAAGACCACGGACACGGCTAGACGAGTCCGACGCACCACTAGCCATAACATCTTGGATAAACCTGAGATAGGGTTGATGAATATACCCCCGTAGATGGTGCTAGGGGCTTCTCGCATGTAAAAAAAAGTCTACAGTTTGGCTCGACCTTATTTTGAATTTTAATGGTTTATTAAGAATAACCAATTTTTCGCACGACAAATTTCATCTAAGTTCTTCTCTTTTAACAGATGATAATCGTGCCACGCCCTTCCAGGATACGGCACAACGGAGACACATGCGCAGACGTGCAGCAGCGCCCCGCTCAAAGGTTTCTTTTTAGATTAAGACCATGTGTAAACCTTTCTTACTGTCTCTTGTTGCTTCATACCCTCTTGATACTCAACACAACCGAGAGGGGTGCTGGCGTTATTGGCATTTCGCCACGTCAGACTAATGCACGTACCTGGAAATTCAGGGTTCAAGGGTGTTACTCAGCCCGGTATATGTTGTAAAGACCGAATACCTTAGGGAGTGTTCGCGTCATGAAGTTTGGCCTTATATGCATCAACTCCGAATCATGTCTTTGGTCAAATGTTGGGTTTGCCCGGCTCCCGTGTTTTGCTACCTTACGTTCCGCTCTATCGGCTAAGGTGGCACCGAGAGAACTACTGCGATTGTGCCCTGGTTTCGGACGAGCACCTCAGTAGAGAAAGCCGAAAACTGACTGTCATGATAAAGCGCAAGACTGGTCAACCACTCGATGACTCATCGGAATCTTCAAGATTCCTCCGCATTAATGAAGGACCGGTTTTCCCGATCATGTACGTACGCGCACCGTATTCGGATAGACGCGGAAATACCAGGGGCTATATAGTAGCCCCACTGTCAAACTCCTATGGTTAAGTGAAAGTGTTAAAGCAATATAGTCTGATTGCCTCGTTCACCGCGCTACCACCTCCTTAATGGACCAAGACGTTGGATCAAGTGTGAACACGCTTTTATAACACCCCGCCTTATATGCGTAAATTTGAAGCCGACGATCGCAAACTTTCAGTTTATATATATATATATATATTTATATATATATATATATATATATATATATATATATATATATAACCTTTATAATTCAAATAACCGGGCAAAAGTATAACCTTTATATATATACATAAACGACCGCACATGAGGCATAGTAATACTTTCAGGCAAAAGTATAAACACAGCCTTTATAATTCAAATAACATTGTTCTTACAATTGGGATACATGTCACTAGAACATGATACTCTTCTTGTTAATCGAGCCTCTATTAAACGAAAGTGCCTTCTAGGATTTCTTCAAAATAGTGCTCGGCCGATACCGCCTACGGCCAACTCACTGGGTTGCAATAGTGGTGGCCTCAATCTACGCCCAAAGTATGTCTTGACACGGCAAGAGCCATCCACAAGACCCTCTATGCACGCCGACCTCTCCACAGCGTCGATATGCGGCACAGCACTAAGGAATCGTTGCACTAAGCCAAAATAACTATTCGGCCTTGGTCCTTCCGACCAAAGATGATCCACAACAGGCCTCATGGCAAGCCCGGACAACCTATGGAGCTCGGCCCACTCGGCCATTTGCTCATTTAACAGCTGCGGATGCACTGGAACATTAAACTGCGACCAGAACAGCTTTTCCACTTCGTGATCTTTTGATCTTTGAAAAACTTCGGTCGCATCGGCGACTTCGCTGCCAAATCCAAGTATGCGTCTGCAGAACTCCATAATTGATCCAGAAGGGCATACTTAGGATCTCCGAACTTCGTCCGCAACAGAAAGGGCTTCCCAGCCGCGATATCTCCGGCTTGACGTAGCTCCTCCTTCGCCGCTCTGATTTTAGAGTGGGCTTCCTTGGCTGCTACCATGGCTTTCTCCAGGACCGCCGTCTTCGTTTGGCTTTCCTTTTCAAGAAGCTCATAACGTTGGCGGCATCTTTCAACTCAACAACCATCTTGGCTATTTTATCTTTGCTCTGGCAATGCGCAGCCTGTTCGGCTCTTAGCTCTTCGACGACCTTTAGGGCGGCCGCATCACTCTTGCTGGCATGTTCCTTGGCTCGGGCAAGTTCCGCCCGAAGGGTCTCCACGGCAGCAGATCCATCTGCAGTCACAGCATATTACAGATACTAGCATCATGCTCCTCTTAATATATGTTGATCACTGGAGAATACATACCCTGCGACTCGTCAAGCCACTTGTTTACAAGCACGATGTCGGCATCTGCCGCATCAAGTTGCCGCTTCAGTTTGGCAAACTCACCAGTCCGGCTAGCCACCGAACCCTCAGCCGCCTACACATGAAAGCAGCATGATCATTACCTGGGAATATGATCCTCTGTTTGCCGCCTTCCCGACAAAGAACCAGAGTCTCAGGGCTACTATCTACATAGGGCACACCTAGCGTGTGCAGATCAAGTAAAAATATTACTTTATGCGTACCTCAAAGCCTCTTAGCGAGCTCATAAAGGCTTCATGCAACCCACTTTCGGCGGATGAAATTCTCTCAAACACCGTACTCCATTAGAGTATGATGCGCCTCGAGATAGCCGCTTGCTCCGGAAGACTCATCAAGGTCGTCGATCGTCGGACAGTCCCGGACTCTTTTTGTGGCTCTCCTTAGGAGCCGAATACTCCGGAATTCGGGTGGCCGAAGGGTTACCTTCTAGCCTTGGCGGATCAGGAGAAATCCTCCGTGATGACACCTCAGGGTCGTCCGCCTCACGAGGCGGGGAGGCACGAGGAGGCGTTTCGTTCTCCATCATCTCCGGAAGAAGATCCCCCGAAGACGAACTTTGTTGAGAAGGGCTACGATCCGAACTACAAGACATACGTCTCGGTTATTGTTCTTAGAAATGAAGCAGGGTATATTTACTATAAAGTACTTTTGTTTACTTACAACTCAGTGGAGGGTTGGTCCCCTTGCGGGCACTATGCGGTAAGGATGCCCTCCGGGGTAGGGCCCCCTGACAAAGGTTTCTTCCCTCATTTGAAAACCATTATTTCCAAGTCTTCAAAGGCGGCCCTCTTCCTTCCTTGGGGAGAGTGAATTTTAGATTCTTCTCCCCGGTTATCCTCCTTCGCGGAGGCACTAATTCCCTCGGTTTGGATGAATAATGAGTGAGGCTCGCTTTCGGCTTCTTTGTTCCTCCCTTTATCTTCCCCTGATGGCGCTTGATAAGGTGCAAGCTCAAGCATCCTGGCTAGTACAGGGTCCGGTGAGCCTTCGGGAAGGGGGGTCGAACACCTGATCATCTTCGCCTTTTTATCCAGTCCTGGTCAAAAGGCGACTTTTAGAATGATGTTGTAATAAATTAAAAAGACAACGTGTTCGGCCGCGGAATTACTTACTTGGGTGTCTGGACGATTGCAGTTCAGACCCGCATCCTTGGTGGTGTCCGGACACTTTATTCGTGATCCGAAGAACAATCCATACATCTCTTCGAGCGTCACGCCGAAGAATTGCTGAATAGTTCGCGGTCCTTCCGGGTTGAACTCCCACATACGGAGAGGTCGACGTTGGCATGGCAGGACCCGACGAACTAGCATGAATTTCATTACCTTGACAAGGCTGACATCTCCCTTGAAGAGATGTCGGATGCGGCTCTGCAATGTCGGCACATCATTAGCTGGCCCCCAATTCAGCCCTTTGTTGACCCATGACGCCAATCGTGGCGGGGGGCCCGGACAGAAGGCGGGGGCAGCTGCCCACTTAGCGCTTCGGGGAGCGGTGATTTAAAACCACTCCCGCTGCCATAACTTGGATGTCTTCGGGAAGGAACCCTTTGGCCATGGAGCATCGGCGCCTTTGTTTATTATGGCGCCTCCGCACTCTACGTGTCGCCCCTCAATCATCTTTGGCTTCACATTGAAGGTCTTGAGCCATAAGCCGAAGTGTGGGGTGATGCGGAGGAAGGCTTCACACACGACGATGAACAACGAGATGTGAAGGATGGAATTCGGAGCCAGATCATGGAAATCGAGCCCGTAGTAGAACATAAGCCCTCTAACAAAGGGATCAAGACTAAAGCCTAGCCCTCGGAGGAAGTGGGAAATAAATACGACACTCTCGTTGGGTTTAGGAGTGGGGATGACCTGCCCTTGAGCAGGCAGCCTGTGCGAGATTTCGGCGGTCAGATACCTGACTTCTCTTAGCTTCTTGATATCCTCCTCTGTGACAGAGGAGGCCATCCACCGGCCTTGAAGGTTGGATCCGGACATGATTGAAGGTCCGAAGCACTTGGCCTGAGCCTTGAGTGTTGGAATTCAAGGTGGGGGGAAGGGAAGGATCGAGCGCAAGAAGAAAAGGACAGTCCTTGGCCCCTTTATAAAGGGGGTGAATATCAAGTGTCCCCCGCGTGGCCGTTTGGAACTTGCCTAAAATCGAGGAGTCATACCAGCAGGCAAGATTGGGTTACCCACACCCGTATTGATGAGAATCTCGTGAAAAGAGGGACACGATCTCTACTTCGGCAAGACGTGCCAACAAAACCGCCTCGCAACACATGCAGGGGCAGGCTCGGAAAAACGGTTCGTCATGACCAGATCACGGCAGAACGTCACGTTTAGAAAAGCTGTCAGCGGATTAGATTTGTGGAAGTATTATTCTCTCTATGGTGGTATGTGGAATTTGTTTTGCAGAGCCGGACACTATCCTCGTGTTCAAAATCTTCTATGGAGTATTCGGAGGAGGAACCCGCCTTGCAATGCTGAAGACAATCTGCATGCCGAACTCATCGCATTGAAGCCTGGTTCAGGGGCTACTGAGGGAGTCCTGGATTAGGGGGTCCTCGGACAGTCGGACTATATCCTTTGGCCGGACTGTTGGACTATGAAGATAGAAGATTGAAGACTTTGTCCCGTGTCCGGATGGGACTCTCCTTGGCGTGGAAGGCAAGATATGTAGATCTCCTCCCTTGTAACCGACTCTGTGTAACCCTAGCCCCCTCCAGTGTCTATATAAACCGGAGGGTTTAGTCTGGAGGACAACAACAATCATACCATAGGCTAGCTTCTAGGGTTTAGCCTCTACGATCTCGTGGTAGATCACCTCTTGTAATACTCATATCATCAAGATCAATCAAGCAAGAAGTAGGGTATTACCTCCATCGAGAGGGCCCGAACACAGGTAAACATCATGACCCCGCCTCCTGTTACCATCCGCCTTAGACGCATTTCGGGACCCCCTACCCGAGATCCGCGGTTTTGACACCGACAGTGATCATGACGGTGCTTCGGAGATGGAGATCACAAGCACAAGATGATGATGGCCATATCATATCACTTATATTGATTGCATGTGATGTTTATCTTTTATGCATCTTATTTTGCTAAGATCGACGGTAGCATTATAAGATGATCTCTCACTAAATTTCAAGGTATAAGTGTTCTCCTTGAGTATGCACCGTTATAAAGTTCTTCGTCTTTGAGACACCACGTGATGATCGGGTGTGATAGGCTCTACGCTCAAATACAACGGTGCAAAACAGTTTCACACGCGGAATACTGTGTTAAACTTGACGAGCCTAGCATATGCGAGATATGGCCTCGAACACCGAGACCGAAAGGTCGAGCGTGAATCATATAGTAGATATGATCAACATAGTGATGTTCACCATTGAAACTACTCCATCTCACGTGATGATCGGACATGGTTTAGTTGATATGGATCACGTGATCACTTAGAGGATTAGAGGGATGTCTATCTAAGTGGGAGTTCTTTAATAATTTGATTAATTGAACTTTAATTTATCATGAACTTAGTACACGATAGTATTTTGCATGTCTATGTTGTTGTAGATAGATGGCCCGTCGTTGTTCCGTTGAATTTTAATGCGTTCCTTGAGAAAGCAAAGTTGAAAGATGATGGTAGCAATTACACGGATCGGGTCCGTAATTCTGAGGATTATCCTCATTGCTACATAGAAGAATTACGTCCTGGAAGCACCGCTAGGTGCCAAACCTGCTGCAGGAGCAACACCAGATGTTATGAACGTCTGACAGAGCAAAGCTGATGACTACTCGATAGTTCAGTGTGCCACGCTTTACGGCTTAGAACCGGGACTTCAACGATGTTTTGAACGTCATGGAGCATATGAGATGTTCCAGGAGTTGAAGTTAATATTTCAAGCAAATGCCCGGATTGGGAGATATGAAGTCTCCAATAAGTTCTACAGCTGCAAGATGGAAGAGAATAGTTCTATCAGTGAGCATATACTCAGAATGTCTGGGTATAACAATCACTTGATTCAACTGGGAGTTAATCTTCCGGATGATAGTGTCATTGATGTAATTCTTCAATCATCGCCACCAAGCTACAAGAGCTTCGTGATGAACTATAACATGCAAGGGATGGATAAGACAATTCGAGCTCTCCGCAATGCTAAAGGCTGCAGAGGTAGAAATCAAGAAAGAGCATCAAGTGTTGATGGTCAACAAGACCACCAGCCAAGAAAAAGGGCAAAGGAAGAAGAAGGGTAACTTCAAAAGAACAGCAAACAAGTTGCTGCTCAAGAGAAGAAACCCAAGTCTGGACCTAAGCTTGAGATCGAAAGTGCTTCGCCGCAAAGGTAGTCATCGAAGCGGAACTGCCCCAAGTATTGGGCGGATAAGAAGGATGGCAAGATGAACAAAGGTATATGTGATATACATGTTATTGATGTGTACCTTACTAATGCTCGCAGAGCACCTGGTATTTGATATCGGTTACATTGCTAATATTCGCAACTCGAAACAGGGGCTACGGATTAAGCAAAGATTGGTACGGACGAGGTGACGATGCGCGTGGGAAATGGTTCCAAAGTCGATGTGATCGCGGTCGGCATGCTACCTCTACATCTACCTTGAGATTAGTTTTAGACCTAAATAATTGTTATTTGGTGCCAACGTTGAGCATGAACATTATATCTGGATCTTGTTTGATGCGAGACAGTTATTCATTTAAATCAGAGAATAATGGTTGTTCTATTTATATGAGTAATATCTTTTATGGTCATGCACCCTTGAAGAGTGGTCTATTTATATTAAATCTCGATAGTAGTGATACACATATTCATAATATTGAAGCCAAAAGATGCAGAGTTGATAATGATAGTGCAACTTATTTGTGGCACTGCCGTTTAGGTCATATTGGTGTAAAGCGCATGAAGAAACTCCATTCTGATGGACTTTTGGAATCACTTGATTATGAATCACTTGGTACTTGCGAACCATGCCTCATGGGCAAGATGACTAAAACGCCGTTCTCCAGAACTATGGAGTGAGCAACATATTTGTTGAAAATCATACATACTGATGTATGTGGCCCGATGAATGTTGTGGCTCGCGGTGGGTATCGTTATTTTCTCACCTTCACAGATGATTTGAGCAGATATGGGTATATCTACTTAATGAAACATAAGTCTGAAACATTTGAAAAGTTCAAAGAATTTCAGAGTGAAGTAGAAAATCATCGTAACAAGAAAATAAAGTTTTTACGATCTGATCGTGGAGGAGAATATTTGAGTTACGAGTTTGGTCTTCATTTGAAACAATGCGGAATAGTTTCGCAACTCACGCCACCGGAACACCACAACAGTAATGGTGTGTCCGAACGTCAGAATCGTGCTTTACTAGATATGGTGCGATCTATGATGTCTCTTCTTGATTTACCGCTATCATTTTGGGGTTATGCTTTAGAGACGGTTGCATTCACGTTAAATAGGGCACCATCTAAATCTATTGAGACGACGCCTTATGAATCGTGGTTTGGCAAGAAACCAAAGTTGTCGTTTCTTAAAGTTTGGGGCTGCGATGCTTATGTGAAAAAGCTTCAACCCGATAAGCTCGAACCCAAATCGGAGAAATGTGTCTTCATAGGATACCCAAAGGAAATCATGGGTACACCTTCTATCACAGATCTGAAGGCAAGACTTTTGTTGCTAAATTTGGATCCTTTCTAGAGAAGGAGTTTCTCTCGAAAGAAGTGAGTGGGAGGAAAGTAGAACTTGATGAGGTAACTGTACCTACCCCATTATTGGAAAGTAGTTCATCACAGAAACCGGTTCCTATGACACCTACACCAATTAGTCAGGAAGCTGATGATGATGATCATGAAGCTTCAGATCAAGTTACTACCGAACCTCGTAGGTCAACCTGAGTGAGATCCGCACCAGAGTGGTACGGTAATCCTGTTCTGGAGGTCATGTTACTAGACCATGACGAACCTACGAATTATGAGGAAGCGATGACGAGCCCAGATTCCGCAAAATGGCTTGAGGCCATGAAATCTGAGATGGGATCCATGTATGAGAACAAAGTGTGGACTTTGGTTGACTTTCCCGATGATCGGCAAGCCATTGATAATAAATGGATCTTCAAGAAGAAGACAGACGCTGACGGTAATGTTATAGTCTACAAAGCTCGACTTGTTGCAAAAGGTTTTCGACAAGTTCAAGGAGTTTACTACGATGAGACCTTCTCACCCGTAGCGATGCTTAAGTCCATCCGAATCATGTTAGCAATTGCCGCATTTTATGATTATGAAATTTGGCAAATGGATGTAAAGACTGCATTCTGAATGGATTTACGGAAGAAGAGTTGTATATGATGCAACCTGAAGGTTTTATCGATCCAAAGGGTGCTAACAAAGTGTGCAAGCTCCAGCGATCCATTTATGGACTGGTGCAAGCTTCTCGGAGTTGGAATAAACGTTTTGATAGTGTGATCAAAGCATATGGTTTTATATGCACTTTTGGAGAAGCCTGTATTTACAAGAAAGTGAGTGGGAGCTATGTAGCATTTCTAATCTTATATGTGGATGACATATTGTTGATTGGAAATGATATAGAATTTCTGGATAGCATAAAAGGATACTTGAATAAGAGTTTTTCAATGAAGGACCTCGGTGAAGATGCTTACATATTGGGCATCAAGATCTATAGATATAGATCAAGACGCTTAATTGGACTTTGTACAAAGCACATACCTTGACAAAGTTTTGAAGAAGTTCAAAATGGATCAAGCAAAGAAAGGGTTCTTGCCTGTGTTACAAGGTGTGAAATTGAGTAAGACTCAATGCCCACCAACGCAAAAGATAGAGAGAAAATGAAAGATGTTCCCTATGCTTCAGCCATAGGCTCTATCATGTATGCAATGTTGTGTACTGCACGATGTGTGCCTTGCTATTAGTTTAGCAGGGAGGTACCAAAGTAATCCAGGAGTGGATCACTAGACAACGGTTAAGAACATCCTGAACTACCTGAAAAGGACTAAGGATATGTTTCTCGTTTATGGAGGTGACAAAGAGCTCATCGTAAATGGTTACGTTGATGCAAGCTTTGACACTAATCCGGACGATTCTAAATCGCAAACCGGATACGTGTTTTTATTGAACGGTGGAGCTGTCAGTTGGAGCAGTTCTAAACAAAGCGTCGTGGCGGGATCTACGTGTGAAGCGGAGTACATTGCTGCTTTGGAAGCACCAAATGAAGGAGTCTGGATGAAGGAGTTCATATCCGATCTAGGTGTCATACCTAGTGCATCGGGTCCAATGAATTTTTTTTTGTGACAATACTGGTGCAATTGCCTTGGCAAAGGAATCCAGATTTCACAAGAGAACCAAGCACATCAAGAGACGCTTCAACTCCATCTGGGATGAAGTCCAGGTGGGAGACATAGAGATTTGCAAGATACATACGGATCTGAACGTTGCAGACCCGTTGACTAAGCCTCTCTCATGAGCAAAACATGATCAACACCAAGACTCCATGGGTGTTAGAATCATTACAGTGTAATCTAGATTATTGACTCTAGTATAAGTGGGAGGCAAGGAAATATGCCCTAGAGGCAATAATAAAGTTATTATTTATTTCCTTATATCATGATAAATGTTTATTATTCATGCTAGAATTGTATTAACCGGAAACATGATACATGTGTGAATACATAGACAAACAGAGTGTCACTAGTATGCCTCTACTAGACTAGCTCGTTAATCAAAGATAGTTATGTTTCCTAGCCATAGACATGAGTTGTCATTTGATTAACGGATCACATCATTAGGAGAATGATGTGATTGACTTGACCCATTCCGTTAGCTTAGCACTTGATCGTTTAGTATGTTGTTATTGCTTTCTTCATGACTTATACATGTTCCTATGACTATGAGATTATGCAACTCCCGTTTATCGGAGGAACATTTTGTGTGCTACCAAACATCACAAGGTAACTGGGTGATTATAAAGGTGCTCTACAGGTGTCTCCGAAGGTACTTGTTGGGTTGGCGTATTTCGAGATTAGGATTTGTCACTCCGAATTGTCGGAGAGGTATCTCTAGGCCCACTCGGTAATGCACATCACTATAAGCCTTGCAAGCATTGTAACTAATGAGTTAGTTGCGGGATGACGACATTAACGAGTAAAGAGACTTGCCGGTAACGAGATTGAACTAGGTATTGAGATACCGACGATCGAATCTCGGGCAAGTAACATACCGATGAAGGGAACAACATATGTTGTTATGCGGTTTGACCGATAAAGATCTTCGTAGAATATGTGGGAGCCAATACGAGCATCTAGGTTCCGCTATTGGTTATTGACCGAAAACATGTCTCGGTCATGTCTACATAGTTCTCGAACCCGAAGGGTCCGCACGCTTGAAGTTTCGGTGACAATTGTATTATGAGTTTTTGTGTTTTGATCTACCGAAGGTAGTTCGGAGTCCCGGATGTGATCACGGACATGACGAGGAGTCTCGAAATGGACGAGACATAAAGATCGATACATTGGACGACTATGTTCGGACACCGGAATGGTTTCGGGGAGTTTCGGACATATACCGGAGTACCGGGGGGTTACCGGAACCCCTCGAGGAGACTAATGGGCCTATTGGGCCCTAGTGGAGAAGAGGAGGGGCGGCCAAGGGCAGCCGCACCCCCTCCCCCCAGTCCAAATTGGACAAGGAGGGCGGGGCGCTCCCTTTCCTTTCCCCCTCTCTCTCCTTTCCTCTCCTCTCCTACTCCCACTTGGGAGGGGGGAGTCCTACTCCCGGTGGGAGTAGGACTCCTCATGGGGCGCCCCTAGGGAGGCCGGCCCCCTCCCTCTCCTCCACTCCTTTATATACAGGGAGGGGGGCACCCCTTGGAGACACAACAATTGATCATTGATCTCTTAGCCGTGTGCGGTGCCCCCCACCACCATATTCCACCTCAGTAATATCGCAGCGGTGCTTAGGCGAAGCCCTGCGTCGGTAACATCATCAACACCGTCATCACGCCGTCGTGCTGACAGAACTCTCCCTCGAAGCTCTGCTGGATCGGAGTTCGTGGGACGTCATCGAGCTGAACGTGTGCTGAACTCGGAGGTGTCGTGCGTTCGGTACTTTGATCAGTCAGATCGTGAAGATGTATGACTACATCATCCGCGTTGTTCTAACGCTTCCGTTTTCGGTCTACGAGGGTACGTGGACATCACTCTCCCCTCTCGTTGCTATGCATCACCATGATCTTGTGTGTGCGTAGGATTTTTTTTTGAAATTACTAGGTTCCCCAACATATGGGCCTATAGAACTGCATATAAAAATCCTATGGGTATGTCCCCGTATAAAATGGTTTATGGAAAAGCATGTCATTTACCTCTTGAACTAGAACATAAGGCATATTGGGCTATTAAAGAGCTCAATTATGATTTCAAACTTGCCGGTGAGAAGAGGTTATTTGACATTAGCTCACTTGATGAATGGAGAACCCAAGCTTATGAGAATGCCAAGTTGTTTAAAGAAAAAGTGAAAAGATGGCATGACAAAAGAATACAAAAGCATGAGTTTAATGTAGGTGACTATGTATTATTATACAACTCTCGTTTAAGATTTTTTGCAGGAAAACTTCTCTCTAAATGGGAAGGTCCTTACGTTATCGATGAGGTCTATTGTTCCGGTGCCATAAAAATCAATAACTTTGACGGCACAAATCCAAAGGTGGTGAACGGTCAAAGAATCAAACATTATATCTCAGGTAATCCTATAAATGTTGAAACTAATATTATTGAAACCGTAACCCCGGAGGAATACATAAGGGACACTTTCCGTAACGCTTGAGACTCGAAAAGGAATAGGTATATGGTATGGTAAGTAAACCGACTCCAAAACAGTTCTAATGGCAATTTTTCTCCGTTTTGGAATATTTAGAAAAATAAAAAAAATAAGAAGCAGTCCGGGAAGGACACGAGGCCTCCACGAGGGTGGAGGGCGCCCCCTACCCCCCTGGGCGCGCCCCCTGCCTCGTGGGCACCTCGTGTGCTCTCCGGACTCCGTTTTCTTGCACGATACGTATTTTGGTCGGCAAAAATTCATTATATAATCTCCTGTAGGTTTTGACCACCGTATCATGCAATTATCCTCTGTTCTTGTTTCGAGCTGTTTTCTGTGAGGGTTGTCCAGGAGGCCAGGCATCATGTCGTCCCCCTCCTCCAACAATGGTGACAATGATGCTTGGCTAATGAAGATAGAGCTGAAGAGGGAAGAACCCATGGAGATCAACAGGGATGAAGGGATCAAGAAGGCCACTGAGGACCAAGCTCCGACAGCAGAAGACATCCTTCAACTTGATCACAATCTTCTTACCCCAACTGAGATCGAAGCTTTCAAGATGATTGAGTTAGCTCGTATACAAAACAAGTATCTCACACGTGAAAATATTTTGTTGAAGGAGCATATCATCGCACTCAAGGGCATTATCCGCAAGTTGGAGGACCTCTTACGCTCGATGTGCGACTATCCATCATCACCTCCATCTTCTGCACCAGCAAAGGAGATATAATCACATGGGTATGGGCACTCCCCTTGGCAACTGCCAAGCTTGGGGGAGGTGCCCCGGTATCGTATCACCATCACACTCCTATCTTTACCCTTTTTCTTCATTCGATCCTTTTAGTAATATCTTGATCTAGTAGAATAAAGTTTTTGGTATGATCTAGTTTTGAGTTTTGCTTTATGATCCCTCTGTGTAATCGAGTCCATGAGCTATATAATAAAGATTAGTGTTGAGTCAAGGGCTTGATTATCTTGCTATGATCTTGAGGGAATAAAAGAAAAGAGAAAGAATAAAAAGAAATAAAGAGATCATATTGGTCTTATAGAGAGTAATGACTTCACATAGAAAGAGTATGATGATTAAAAGTTGTTGAGAGTTGTCAAACATAGTTTTGGTCATCGTTGCAATTAATAGGAAGTAATAAAGAAAGAGAGGTTTCACATATAAATATACTATCTTGGACATCTTTTATGATTGTGAGCACTCATTAAAATATGACATGCTAAAGAGTTGATGTTGGACAAGGAAGACAACGTAATGGGTTATGTTTTCTTATATCTGAGGTAAAGTATATTGTCATGGATCATCCAACATGTTGAGCTTGCCTTTCTCCCTCATGCTAGCCAAATTCTTTGCACCAAGTAGAGATACTACTTGTGCTTCCAAATACCCTTAAACCCAGTTTTGGCATGAGAGTCCATCATATCTACCTATGGATTGAGTAAGATCCTTCAAGTAAGTTGTCATCGGTGCAAGCAATAAAAATTGCTCTCTAAATATGTATGACTTATTAGTGTGGGAGAAAATAAGCTTTATACGATCTTGTGATATGGAAGAAATAAAAGCGACGGACCGCATAATAAAGGTCCACATCACAAGTGGCAATATAAAGTGACGTTCTTTTGCATTAAGATTTCGTGCATCCAACCATGAAAGCGCATGCCAACCTCTGCTTCCCTCTGTGAAAGGCCTATCTTTTACTTTTATCTCTTACCCTTATGCAAGAGTCATGGTGATATTCACCTTTCCTTTTTACATTTTATCCTTTGGCAAGCACATTGTGTTGAAAAGATCCTGATACATATATCCAATTGGATGTAAGTTAGCATGAACTATTATTGTTGACATTACCCTTGAGGTAAAAGGTTGGGAGGCGAAACTATAAGCCCCTATCTTTCCCTGTGTCCGATTAAAACTCCATAACCATAAGTATCGGGTGAGTGTTAGCAATTGTGAAAGACTAAATGATAGTTGAGTATGTGAACTTGCTGAAAAGCTCTTACATAGACTCTTTCCGATGTTATGATAAATTGCAATTGCTTCAATGACTGAGATTATAGTTTGTTGGTTCCCAATGAAGTTTCTGATTCATACTTGACATTGTGAATAGATTATTATTTGAGCATAAGAAATCATATGACAATATCCATATATGTTGCTGTTATAAGAATGATCATGATGCCCTCATGTCCGTATTTTATTTTATCGACACCTCTATCTCTAAACATGTGGACATATTTATCGTTATCGGCTTCCGCTTCAGGACAAGCGAGGTCTAAGCTTGGGGGAGTTGATACGTCCATTTTGCATCATGCTTTTATATTGATATTTATTGCATTATGGGCTGTTATTACACATTATGTCACAATACTTATGCCTATTCTCTCTTATTTTATAAGGTTTACATGAAGAGGGAGAATGCCGGCAGCTGGAATTCTAGGCTGGAAAAGGAGCAAATATTAGAGACCTATTCTGCACAACTCCAAAAGTCCTGAAACTCCACGAAAGTCATTTTGGGAATTAATAAAAAATATTGAGCGGAAGAAATACCAGAGGGGGCCCACACCCTGGCCACGAGGGTGGGGGGCGCGCCCTACCCCCTGGGTGCGCCCCCCTGCCTCGTGGGCCCCCTGGTGGCCCTCCGGTGCCCATCTTCTGCTATATGAAGTCTTTCGGCCGAGAAAAAATCATAAGCAAGCTTTCGGGACGAGACTCCGCGCCACGAGGCGGAACCTTGGCGGAACCAATCTAGGACTCTAGCGGAGCTGTTCTGCCGGGGACACTTCCCTCAGGGAGGGGGAAATCATCGCCATCGTCATCACCAACGCTCCTCTCACCGGGAGGGGGCCAATCTCCATCAACATCTTCACCAGCACCATCTCCTCTCAAACCCTAGTTCATCTCTTGTATCCAATTCTTGTCTCTAAGTCTGAGATTGGTACTTGTAGGTTGCTAGTAGTGTTGATTACTCCTTGTAGTTGATGCTAGTTGGTTTATTTGGTGGAAGATCATATGTTCAGATCCTTTATGCATATTAATACTCCTCTGATTATGAACATGACTATGCTTTGTGGGTAGTTACGTTTGTTCCTGAGGACATGGGAGAAGTCTTGCTATTAGTAGTCATGTGAATTTGGTATTCGTTCGATATTTTGATGAGATGTATGTTGTCTCTCCTCTAGTGGTGTCATGTGAACGTCGACTACATGACACTTCACCATTATTTGGGTCTAGAGGAAGGCATTGGGAAGTAATAAGTAGATGATGGGTTGCTAGAGTGATGTAAGCTTAAACCCTAGTTTATGCGTTGCTTCGTAAGGGGCTGATTTGGATCCATATGTTTCATGCTATGGTTAGGTTTACCTTAATACTTCTTTTAGTTGCGGATGCTTGCAATAGGAGTTAATCATAAGTGGGATGCTTGTTCAAGTAAAGACAACACCTAAGCACCGGTCCACCCAGATATCAAATTATCAAAGTACCAAACGCGAATCATATGAGCGTGATGAAAACTAGCTTGACGATAATTCCCATGTGTCCTCGGGAACGCTTTTCTCTATATAAGAGTTTGTCCAGGCTTGTCCTTTGCTACAAAAAGGATTGGGCCACCTTGCTGCACTTTATTTAGTTTTGTTACTTGTTGCTCGTTACAAATTATCTTATCACAAAACTATCTGTTACCTATAATTTCAGTGCTTGCAGAGAATACCTTGCTGAAAACCGCTTATCATTTCCTTCTGCTCCTCGTTGGGTTCGACACTCTTACTTATCGAAAGGACTATGATAGACCCCTTATACTTGTGGGTCAACAGGTCTCGGATCTCCTGACGCATACTGAGGTAGGCAGTCCAGGTTGCCGGTAGCTAGTGATCAACTTCGACTAGAGGGCCTTGCCTGTAGTATGGTTCAGTGTCAAACACCGGGTCTTCTTGCTCGCTTTCGATGATCATGTTGTGCAAGATGAGACAACAAGTCATGATCTCCCACATTTGATCTTTCGACCAGGTCTGAGTGGGGTACCGGACAACAGCAAATCAAGATTGGAGCACACCAAATGCCCGCTCGACATCCTTCCTGCAAGCCTCCTAAATCTTCGCAAACCAGGCGTTATTGCCTCCTGGCATAGGGTTTGAGATGGTCTTCACAAATGTCGACCATCTCGGATAGATGCCATCGGCTAGATAGTACCCCTTGTTGTAGTGCCGCCCATTGATCTCGAAGTTCACCGGAGGAGAATGGCCTTCAACAAGCTTGGCAAAGAAAGGAGAGCACTGCGGCACGCTGATGTCATTGTGAGTTCCTGGCATATCAAAGAAGGAGTACCAAATCCAGAGGTCCTGTGTGGCCACTGCCTTAAGCACCACACTGCAATCGCCTTTGGCGCCTTTGTACAACCCCTGCCAAGCAAATGGGCAATTCTTCCATTTCCAATGCATGCAGTCGATGCTTCCAAGCATCCCAAGAAATCCTCTTGCTGCATTCTGTGCTAGGATCCGAGCAATGTCTTCCATATTGGGTGTTCTTAAGTATTGCGGTCCAAACTCTACCACCACTGCCCGACAGAACTTGTAGAAACACTCTATGCTGGTGGACTCGGCCATGCGCCCATAGTCGTTGAGTGAATCACCGGGAGCTTCGTATGCAATCATCCTCATAGCTGTCATGCATTTCTAGATGGAGGTGAATCCAAGTGTGCCGGTGCAATCTTTCTTGCACTTGAAGTAGCTGTCGAACTCCCCAAATGGAATTCACAATCCGGAGGAAAAGCGTTCGGCTCATCCGATAACGACGCCGAAATGTTTTCTCACCGTGCAATGGAGCGTCGGCAAAGTAGTCCGAGTAGAGCATGCAGTAGCCTTCCAGACGATGCCGGTTCTTTGCTTTCACCCGCCCAAGCGCCGAGCCACCTCGCCTCGGCTTCTCATCGCCATGAAAGCAGCCGACGAGGGTGGCGAGCACCATGAGATGCTCCTGCTCCTGGACATCGGCTTCGGCTTCCTCATCAAGCAACGCCGCGAGTGCCTCCTCATCTTCGGAGTCCATCACCGGGCCGGGCAATTCATCGAACACCTTTTGGGCGAGGTGGGCGCAAGCCCGCTGGTGTACAGGCCTACGCGGCCGGAGCGCCGGAAAAGGTGCCTGGGCGGCGGCGGAGAGGCTGCCTCGGCAAAACCCCTTCTTTTTCTCGGTTGGGGATGGTCTACCTAGCTGCGGCGGGTGGTGGTCGGCGCCGGGATCGGCAGGGTGGCGCAAGGTGGCGGCCGAGCGCGAGGTAGAAGGCGAATCTGAGCGGTTGGCTTGACTTTTCGCCTGTCAATGTGGCTCCAGGAACGCTTTTCCCTTGCGCCGGAGCCTCCAAGCGCCCCCAGTGTGCCGGTTTCGGCCTGCGAGCGCCGGGCGTAAAAACGGACCGAACCGGCGGCGTCTTAGGGACGTGACTGGGCCGTTTTTCGACGATGGCGCAAATAAACCGGTTGGGAAGGCTATTCTGGGGGCGCGGCTCGAGATGCTCTAAAGCTACCTAATCCTCGCCCCCGACAGAGAAGGCAGCGGCGGCGCGCGTCGAGGTGCAGTGCAGCCCCTCTCCTCTCTCTCTCTCTCTCCCCCTCTGTAATCTCTTGTCTATCTCTACGGTACGGCGGGTCGCGATAGGTGAGCGACGGTGGCGCGCGTCGAGGTGGGAGGGGATGGTGGTGGGCGGGAGGGGAGTGAGGCTGTGGACGGTTAGGGATGGGTGGTGTGCGGGAGGCGGGAGGCGAACTGGCAGATGGTGAGGCGGAAGGCCGGTGCGGTGAGGGTTGGGTCCGGGATGGCGAATGAGGAAGACCGCGGCGAACTCCAGCGCGGAGGTCAGGTGGCTTATGCTATGGCCGGGTGTCGCCATTGGATGGGAATTTCAGTTTTAGACACTGGCGTGGAGTAGGGCTCTCCTCTGTACTTCTCTGCGCCGGGCATTGACCCCCACCCTCTCTTCCTCTCTGCAGCTAGCACGGAGCGATTCTCCTGGTGGCACCAAGCCGGCGAAGATAACAAGCACAGCAGCCCCGTTTCTCTCCCTCAAAAATCAGAGGTATAACAAGCACACAGGAACCACATTGCTGTTGTTTGGTTCTATTCTTTGATTGTTGGACAGTGAGCATGATATATTCTTCTATTCTGTATGTGTATGGATTGTGAGAATATTTGCTATGTGTATGGACAGTGAGCATGGTTCATCCATTTGATTGTGTTCCCAGCTGAGGCTGCTCGGTCACCCGCCGGAACGGCGCCCGGAAAAATGGCGTCCACTCTTCTCCCGACCTTATTGCCGCCAGTTTCACGTGCTGCCGCCTTCCTCCTCCGAACCCCACCAAAACCCTTCCGCTCTCACCATTCGCTTTTCAGCGGCCTCCTCGCCTCAGCTTCTTCCCCATCAACCCCTCCTACTCCACGCGCCCTCGTCACCATGGCCTCTGCAGCTATCCCTGCCCGCCGGGATCTCCTCATGCTCGGCATCGAGACCAGTTGCGACGACACCGCCGCAGCCGTGGTATGCATGGCTCATTCGCTGCATCATTTCTGTCCAGTCGCTTCTATTTGTGGCCAAACCTTCTAGATTTTATGCTTATGGCCTGTCTCTATGGTGCTTGGTTGGTTGCAGGTTAGAGGCGACGGGGAGATCCTTAGCCAAGCGATTGCTTCCCAAGTAAGGATTTGCTTTTCAGTTCACATTCTCTCCAGATGTTTCATGTCTAAAATTCTGTTGTCAGGAATTTGGGGCAAACATTTATATCTTTTACATGTTGCTGATCGTACTGTTGTGTGTTTGGAAGTCAGATTTGCTTGTGAAATGGGGCGGTGTCGCTCCTAAGATGGCCGAAGAAGCTCATGCGCTTGCTATTG
Source organism: Aegilops bicornis (assembly GCA_021605145.1). Lineage (NCBI taxonomy): Eukaryota > Viridiplantae > Streptophyta > Magnoliopsida > Poales > Poaceae > Aegilops > Aegilops bicornis. The sequence continues at coordinate 168,621,011 of CM038673.1, read as the reverse complement.
ATCAGGTTTTGTCTTCCTTTAAGAAGATGGATGACCTTAAGTCTAATATGTTTGTGTTAACTGTCTTCTATGTCCTTGTCTTGCAGGTTGTTCAGAAAGCACTCGATGACGCAAATGTGTCAGAGACTGATCTTTCTGCTGTGGCCGTGACCATTGGACCAGGACTTAGTCTATGCCTTAGAGGTTCCTTTTTTTGCTATTCTGAATTGCTTAAAATAAATATGAATTACTGATGTTTTCCATCACATGCTACTAAAATAAGGAAATGTCTGTTCGTCAGTTACCAGATTTAACTTTTATCCTCGCAAAAAAAGAAACTTAACTTGTAAGTTTGCACATCGGATACTTTTATCAGTTAGGTTTTAGGCATGGTGACAGTGGTCCAAGCGAGTTAAAGTTAATCAGAATAAAGAATCTTGCTATTCACTTAAAAGACTGTTTTGGATAATTTAGTGTTGACTTTCTTGAAGTGTCCATTTTGTGTCAAATGTTGTCATATGACCTGGGATGTGCCAGATTTCTAGGATGGATGATGGTGGTGTGTGTGCGAGTATCACGACTCGAAAGCCAAATTTTGCTGCTTCCATGTTTTATATGTATCACACTATCAGCTCAAGGGCTGACTTAAGTTTGATCTGTCACATGTGATCTTCATTTTCTTTCTTTGTGGTACTTAAGCAAAACCGTTTTAGGTGTATTGCATTTTTATCACTAGCCTGTCGGCCCTTTAGCTTTTTTAGTAATCCCTTCTTACATGCAGACACAGTCATATTAGAACTGTTTTGCATTCTTGTTTATTGAACTGGCATGTTAGATAGGAAGAAGGTATACATTTTTAGTCCGTCAACTTTGTAAATTCTAAATTTGGTTCGTCAACTCTGTAGTCTGTACTTGATAAGTTTGTCCCTCAAATATGTCAAAACCGTCTAGTTTCGATCCCTTGCGACACTGAAAGTGGTTTTGACAGTGACTTGGCTGTGGTTTCACACACGTGACAGCGCAGCTAGCAAAAAAAAAAAAGAATGGGAAATGTTCCTTAAAGTTAATTAAATTAAATATGTTAGAAATTGAAAAAATGTGTAACGTCCATAGATATTCTGGAAGGCCCCTAGGTTTGGTTTTTTTAAAAGCATTTCTTTTTCTATATTTGTTGCCATCCTTAAAATTCTCAGATTTTTTGGTAACTGAATAGTTCGTTTTTCCCGACTTCTGAAATAATATTAAAATAGCTAATCTATTTTTCCTGTTTTTTTTTGTTGGCTGACCTTTCGAAAAGAACATCGACATTTGATTTTCCCCTCCGTCCTAATCCTCCCCCCCTCCCACACACACACACATGATCTTTTGTGGTACCACTTTTGTGAAACAGCGCCACATCATCATCTTAACAGCATTCAGTGGGGCAAGCGGGGCGGATTCGGGACGATTTTGAATACTCGAGGGACCAAACTTAGCCTATATAGAGTTGACGGATGAAAAATGGACTTCTTCATTATAAGATATGCAGTCTACTTACCCACTCAATAAGAATTGGTCATGTTTTTATTTTTTATTTTTGTAGAACCATGCCAAGTAGATCACTGTATCTTTTGTTTTATTTGGGACACTCTTGAACCTGGAGAGAAACCATTTTCTATTTGTTCTATTGTTTATGTGACTGCAAGACTTCGGTTAAAGCTTGTAAGTAAGTTAATCTTTTTTCTGTTTTTTGTATGGGAGTGTAATTACCTCTCTAAATTTCAGTTGGTGTTCATAAAGCTCGGAAAATAGCAAAAGTATTTGGCTTGCCTATTGTTGGAGTTCACCATATGGAGGCACATGCTTTAGTTTCCAGGTAAACATTTAACTTCTGACATATCTTTAAGTGACGCACAATTTGTTTGATGAGTTCAACATCGCATAGAATAAGCTATATAGGATTTTTTTTTTTTTGGTTCGAGGACAGAAGGTGTTTTCGTGTAACTTGAAAAACCAGATTCCAAAAGTGTTTATTTGTGTGGATTTTCTTTTACAGCTACTTTTTTTAGAAACACAGTACAGATGCAGACGCTCACATACATGCACGCAGTCACCCCTATGAACGCACGCACGCACACCCTACCGGCCTACCCCTATGAGCACCTCCAAGAAACCGAGCAGGCAAATCTTGAGATTGACGGAATCGCCAGAGACACTGTTGCCGGAAAGCCTGGAATAAATCCAGGAAAATACAACCACCCGTGTCAAGTCTAGGACTTGAACCTGGGTGGGCAGGTTCCACCGCAAGGAACCTAGTCATCTGAGCTATGCTTACAAACTCCTTGTAGGTCCTACATTATGTTTTCCCCTTAAAATAGCTGCGAACTTATCGAGACATTGAACTAGGTCTAGCACAAGCTGCGAAAACTGAAAATTGAACTATTTTATAATGATACAACCTCCAAAGATTGAACTAAATTCTACTCTATAGCTACAATTTGACTTTGAGTAGGAAAGTATTTACGTCTACTGTCTACAAGCTCTTTCTCAGTATCATATCTGTTTCCAGCATGCCTTGTTGTGAACTTATGATGTGAAAATTCGTAGTTTAATTACTTCAAATATGGTAAACATGTTTCATATTTGTGACAAAGGCATCACTCTGTAAACATAAAAAAAAGAGCAGCACACGTGTCTCTGCCATACTTCTAATGATATTGCATTACTGAATTATAGATTAATGTGGTTTGATCCTTGTCAGGCTAGTGAACAAGGACCTTGATTACCCATTTTTAGCTCTTCTAATTTCAGGTATATGCTAATTACAGTACCATGTCTCAGTATTCTATACCATGATCTAGCTTAATTCTCTTATTCCAGAGAAGCTTGCAGTTGTAAATTACGATAGCAATAATGCCATAGAAGATACACATTCATTCTTTTCCTGCCTGTCGGAGTCCAAAGCCAGCTATTATGTTATGCCTTATTGCAATGATTGAACTGTGACTAATATTTTCACTCATACAAATTGAAGTTTCCATCCACTAAATTTTTATATTTTTTTATTCAAAATAATTTAATGCAAAACCACATCAGCCTAAGTTCATGAAGAGATGTCTTAATCTAGGAGACATGCTAGTTTTGATACTGACACTGGAATAATTGTGTTTGCTTTTTTTTATGACGTTGCGCTAAGTAGTTAGTATGTACAGGAGGACACAATCTTCTTGTTCTCGCTCAGAACCTTGGTGAGTATGTTCAACTGGGAACTACAATAGATGATGCAATTGGTGAGGCATATGACAAGTCAGCAAGATGGCTGGGTCTTGATATACGGAAAGGTGGTGGTCCTGCTCTTGAAGAGCTTGCCCTAGAAGGTGATCCAAATTCTATTAATTTCACAGTAAGTTTGCAGGTGTAATTTCACAGTAATTGTGTTTGCTTGCCCTTAATCTTAGTTCAATTTGACATGTTACTTGCCCTTTTTTGTGTACCTCTAGGTTCCGATGCGACAACACAAAGATTGCAATTTCTCTTATGCTGGTCTGAAGACTCAAGTTCGATTGGCTATTGAATCCAGAAATCTGTATGACTTTGTCACTCCCTTTAGTTGCACTGTTTGTTTCATCATCTTCATGATAAGATGAACACACCTGTGGCTGTCTTCCATACAACCTTGCATTTTGCCATTTGGCATGCTGTTTGTTCCTTGTTTATTTATCCTTGAAATTTATTCTTTTTTATGCTACACCTCAGGTTTTCAAACGCAACTTCATTTGGAACTCTCAATAGTATACATGTATTCCCCTGCAAAAAAAAATAGTATACATGTATTCTTATTTACTCCCATTTTTTGTTTGTTTCATGTAGTAGGGGTTGTAACTTGAAACTTGTACTGGAGAGCCTACCCATTTAGTAACCCAATGTCAAAGACAAAAAGTTCATTTTTTAGAGAACATTCATACAAATTACACAATGTACAATGATCTGTGGTGGAAATGTTTGCTAAGCAAGGTTTACATATTATTGGAATTTGGAAATCCTTCCGTATGAATAATGCCATACAGATGTGGTAGCATTCTTGTGAACCAAATCACAAGAACGGCACTGGTGGGAAGAGTGATGCAACTGATGCTTAAAACATCATAGAATGTTTTTTCATGGGAATCATCTTACATCTTTCAAGCAGTGACAATTTGACACCTTAATTTGTTGAATAAATTATGCCCTGATAAACTGAACATTTCCAACGGGACTACAGATGAAGTAGGCTAAGTAACCAAATATATCAGTTTGTTTGAAATGAGTGAGGGTACAAGATGCCTTACTGTATTTAACTAATTATCGGTGAAGGAAAAATTTGCAATCAGGGTCGGTGAGTCGCTATGCTGTGATTATTAATTAACTGTGTTGCCGTTTTTACACCATTGTAGGTGCACAGATGATATCCCCATTTCTTCTGCAACAGAAGAAGACAGACAACTAAGGGCTTAACATTGCTGCCTCTTTTCAGGTTTAGTATCATGGATATTGTACTCGTTGTCCAGGAGGACTCTGATAAGTTTCTGATAATTTTAACTTGTGCAGCGGATTGCTGTTCTACATTTGGAGGATAGATGCCAGCGAGCAGTTGAATGGGCATTGAAGATGAAACCTTCAATTAAAAACTTTGTAATGCAGATATCTTGTTGCTGTTAAATTCAGTCACTTTTCTTAATTCATCCAGTGGTTAATCGATTCAATTATTAAAGGTTGTTTCAGGTGGTGTTGCTTCTAACCAGTATGTTAGGACCCGCTTGAATCATATTTCTGAGAAGAATGGCCTACAGCTCGTATCCCCTCCCCCAAGTCTTTGTACTGACAATGGTAATGAGTTTACTGTTATGAGCTGTAATTAGTAATATTCAATCACACTGTCAGTAAAAGCATATAATATTCAAAATCAACTTTGATGCAACTCAGCACAGTTCTTTGTTTTTCAGTCTATACCCTAGGCTGTATTCCCTTTTTATTTTGAAGCATGTGAATGACTTATCCTGACCATTTCTGCCAACTTTGCTCAGTTATTCCCATAACTGTGATAAACTATCAGATATCTTTTTTTAACTAGTAAGATATGCTATGTTCCTTTATTTGCATAGGTGTCATGATTGCTTGGACTGGAATCGAGCACTTTGTTGCCGGTAGATTTGAAGATCCACCTCCCGCTGATGAGCCTGATGATATGCAGGTAACCTAACCAAGCAGTAAGCACAGTTGTTAAAATCAACTGCATAATGGATGAGTTAAGGTAACTTTAAAAATAAGTGCACAAAGTAACTGATTAAATTCCACTGCAGGGAGCTCCATTATGTATTGATTTATAGTTGCATTATTTTGTTTTTCATTGTAAGCTCTGAGTTTTAGATATTATTATTTGGTTGTTTTGTTAATTCAGATGTATGATCAGCTCCTTTTTAAAGCTAAATAGTTACTTGGATAAAAGATTTGGTATGTCAATGAAGAATGTAAATGTAAAATCAATGGTGATTCCATCATCATGAAAGGTTGAAGAGTTAAATATGTCAAATTCTTGAACTTGGTTCGGAACTTTGAATAGCGTTGACAAACTAGCTCTTAGAAAAACAGATAATTGAATTTGGCATGATTGTTGAAGCTTGGTCATTTAATTTAGAGACTATGAGCACCCGGCTTTCTAGTTTCTTTCATTGGAATGTAGGCACTTCTGAATCAGGCCATTGTCTTGTACTGAAAAGTGTCTTTCACTGAGTGTTTAAGATCTTGTGCAGAACTTACATGTTTTGTTCTGGCTGTTTTGCTAGTATCCTCTCTGATCAGTTTTTGTCTACTACAGTATGACTTGCGTCCAAGATGGCCACTTGGCGAGGAATATTCAGAAGGAAGAAGTGTTTCACGATCACTGAAGACGGCTAGGATCCATCCATCACTTACATCCATGACACAGAGCTCTCTCCACAACTAGTCTGGTCAGATCATTGATCTTTGCTTTTTGCTGCCGTTGAGTTCCACATCATCCAGTTTTGGGACCTTTACCTGGGCAGCGCAGCTCAACTTTATTTGTCATTGCAGTAATTAACTGCAAAGGCATGAGCTGACTAGCAGTTCATTTGTTCATATAGAAGTTGTTTACCACGCCATGACCTGATATTTTAGCATCCATGTTAAATGATTGCAATCAATGGGTGGGTGCAAATTAATGTATTTATAGGATACCAATTATATTACTTTTCTAGTGTTATATGTGTAAATAACTAAAGAGTAAACATGTATTTGTTGTTATGTATTATTCTTTATGATTATTCTGACACGTGAACCACATCATGATGTGCATGAAAAGGATATGTAGAGGAGGCATGTTTCCCTCAATTATTTTTATTTATGGTTGCAGTGCTGATATTCAGGATCAAAATACAATTGCACCTCAGAAGGAACTGCATATATATATATTTTTTTCTTTGCGAAAGAAGGAACTGCGTATCAACATGTCACAAGGAAGAAGAACCATCTACATAGAAGGCACCCAAACCTTGGGCAACTTGTTAAGTTCTACTTACATGCACATGGATCAGAGTTTGAGAAATAGAACGCTTGCCTGATGATCCTGCAGGAACCTGCTATCGGTCTGAAGCTTCTTGCATCTTGATTCATATTCTGCTAGAAATATTCTTGTAGAAAGTGCTCAGGCTCTAAATAAAAATGTAAGCATTGCGACACATGAAAGGGTGGAATTTTTGCTGCAATTAACTAGTTACCGCGCAGGCGATTATATAAGCCACTGCTGCGCGAGTTGGATCTCCCCCTTTTTGAGAAACTTCGGGGGCTAGGGCCCTACCTTTTCAGTAATAGAACAGAGCCTCGATCCTGATCAAACAGAGCTAATCACTACATTAGCATCTGTCTTCCTGTTGCACACTAGGGAGAAGTTAAAGAACATCACCGCCGTGATGTTGTCTAGCCGCACTCCATGGTCGGATCTATGGTATTCGCCAAGTAAAGTTGTGCTCCTGTGTGGCATGCCGCGTGCGTTTCTTTTTTTTAAGTTGATGCTTGCATGACATTGAATAGATTGGAACTCCAGGGTCTTTGCATGATGTAATGACTTGGTCGGTCGGTGTTGAACTCATATAGTTGTGCTTTTCATCAACCTAGTTAGTGCTAGATGACGGGGAGCAGCGTTTTGGCTCTGGTCCAGATGATCCTGCTATCTGTATCGCCGGTTCATTCAACCGGGTCTGTGCCAAAACCAACATCCCGTATTAGATACGGCGTTGTGGAAAAAGTTGTATTGAAGGCAACGTATTCAGCGATGGGGCACAAAACACTTATCAGTACAAGGCAACGTATTCAGTGGTGTGGCACAAAACACCTATCAGTACAAGGCAACGTATCCAACTGATAGTACTATTGAAAGAAACCTCAAAACTCGTTTCATTCTAATTCACCCCTTATTCTTCAACAAGTGTTGATTATGTGTGTACTCCTTCAGTCCCATAATATAAGAACGGTTTTGACACTAGTGTAGTGTTAAAAACGTTCTTATATTTTGGGAAAGAGGGAGTAGTTATTTTTTTTAAACCTGGACCGTAGAACAATAGTTCTACGGTATTATATTAATAATAAAAGTATTTACATACATCAAGCAAAATGTAAAAAAAAAACACTAGCAAATACCAAGTCTTGGGAACATGTCTAAATTAGAGGTTAGAGTCAATCCAGTCCTTGATCTTCTGTGCTTTGCTTTGTTTGGCTCTATAAACCGCTGCCATCAGCGTGTCATTTCATGTAAAATTCCCAAGTCATCATGTGGGGCGCAACATTTCTGAAAATTTTATCATTTCTTACTAACCAAATGCTCCAACAGCCTGCTAAGATTACGTCTAGTGCTAGATCAGGAGGAAGTTCATTCATTCTAATGCAAATCTCATCCAGACTGGAGATACCCCGATGCCTGTGAGGTAGAATCTTGTTCCAACATGTCCATGCAAAATCACAGTCCCAAAATAGATGTAGAGTCGTTTCTTCCGTATGCTCATTGCAGAGGGCACAGTTGTAGTCGTCCAGGTACATGGATCTTCTTTTCAATAGGTTCCTTGAATTGACTCTGTCATAGAGTAACAGCTAGAAAAAGAATTTGTGTCTCAATTGGGCTGCTGATTTCCAAAGGGTTTTGAAAACGTGATGGCAGTTGCTGGGTCCTAGCAAGGATTTATACATCTTCATGACTGAAAAGCCATGATTTTTCCCAGGATAGCTCCATTTGTCACATCCTTGGAACTGACTTCTATCTTGGAGTTGAGCCTGTAGCTGAAGAAGTTGCTGGTATGCTTGGAAGGAGAGAGGTCAATGAAAGAACTCCTCAAGATGGGGTGATGCCAGAACTTGGACTAGCGAGATGTCCAAATTTGTACAATAAGAGGCAAGTTGTGGGTAGCTGAGTTGTAATTCCTGTCCTTTCCATTTGTCTTTCCAAAAAGCAATAGTATTCCCTGAGCCAGCCATACACACAAAAAGTGTTCTTTATAGACTGGAAGTAACTTGAGAACTGCTCTCCACCAGAAGGATCCTGTAGCTTTTTCATCAGGCAGCTGCTGTGTGTAATAGGATTCCCAAATAATCTTAACCCAGGGTGTATCTTCTCTGTTCATGAATTTATGTAAGAACTTAAGGAGAAGGGCTTGATTGTGTGTTTCAATATTAATCACTCCCAGACCTCCATGAGTTTGGGCAGACATGCTTTATCCCAGGCTATCATAGCCATACCTTTGTCCTGTGACCCAAATTTTCTCCAAAGACAGTGTTGTAAGTATGAGTTGATTTGGGTATCATAAGAGTGGACATGTCGTGGAATTGTCACGGCAGATGTCCTAGCGGAAGGATTTAGTTGTGGAGCTATTGCGACGTAGTTAGCTTAAAGGGGTTAAAACGGGACAAAGGACACGAAGAGTTTATACTGGTTCGGCCCCTTACGGTGAAGATAAAAACCTAATCCAGTTTGAGGTGGTATTGGTAGGGTTTCGATTACCAGGGAGCGAATATGCTTAGACTGGCTTTCGATATGTTGTTTCTTACCCTAAGCCGCTGCCGGGTCGTCCCCTTATATACACGGGTTGACGCCCCGTGGCTTACAGAGTCCCGGCCGGCTCATACAAACGTGTCCGGCTCGGTGACTTATCTTACATGCCTTACAATACAAGTCGTATATACATGGCGGTTTATACTTACGGGCCTTTAAGCCGCCTTTGGGTTTTGGGCCCTTTAACAAGCCTACTATATGAATCGCCATCTCCAACATATTCATGGGCTTGGTTTATGAATCGCCATTGGGATAACCCGGCCCCTCCTGGGCGGGTCATATCCAATAGTCATATCCTCAACATTAGGCCCCAAGTTGATTTGAACTTGTTCATGTCAATCTTCAACACTTAGAAAAAAATCCTTCTTCATCTTCTTGTGAGATATTGTAACCCGCCATGACGTCATCTCCCGAGATTGCAGTAACCCGCCGTGACGTCACTTGTTATTAATATTACATACGGCCCAAATCTTAATAAATCTTCTCTTTTAATGAACCTCCAAAAATCGACGCACTTGCGCCGTCACATATCCATTTTCTTGTCTCCTCGATTCCCGCGCATGCCACTTATCCTTCCATTCTTATAAATAGGGCCACGGGTCCTCTTTTCACTCTCCCCCTTTGCCTTCTCGTCTTCATCTTCTTCCCCGCAATGCTCCAGCGCGCCCGAGCTCCGCCGCCGTCGATCCTCGTCCACTGCTTCAACTCCGGCCGCTGCATCACCCTGAACGAACCAGAACCTCGCGGCACTCCTCCGCTTTCATCAGCATCGGTAAGCATTCACTTTTCCTCTTAATAGATCTGCTTTAGGGTTTCCCTGTTCGTCGGCGTTCATCACCGTTCCTCCTTCTCTTTCCAAGATTGCATAGTTTTCATCTAAAAACGACACAAATCTTGTCTTGAGCGATTTTAGCACTTGTTTTTTAATATCGTAATATATCCTCATTGCAATAGATCTCATCTAGGCATCCCCACTTTTCTGCTGCCGCCACCTTAGGTTTAGATTTTATTTCATTTCTCTGAACTGCTGCAGATCCAATCTTATAGCTCCAATCTGTGAAACCTGTTTGTCCCAACACTTAGTAAAATTCGCTCTTGTCAGATCTTGAATACCAGTGCTTTTCATGGCGGCTTACATCACCGGCTTATAATTAGCCATATGTCATTAGGCCCCATTTAAGACACCACCCTGAATACGTACTGTTGCATTTTGCTTCTGGCTTACTGAATCGACTTAAACCGACATAATTTTTACTTCCTTTAGGCTTGTTTCTTCACAATGCCGCGGAAGACAACCACCTCATGCAATTGGGTTCCTTCCATTTTTACTGAGAACACACTCAAAGACTTTGTCAAAATCGGCTTTTTACCAGCAAACGATATCCTGCATTGGCGTGCCCCCAAACCAAGTGAAGAAAGACCTCACCCAAAGGATGGTGAAGTCATCGTTTTTACTGATCATATGAACCGGGGCTTCTCACTGCTCGGATCAAAAAATTTCTGAGATGTTCTGCACTTCTTTCAACTCCATCCTCAAGACATCGGACCCAATTCCGTGTCAAATATTTGCAACTTCCAAGTTTTCTGCGAAGTATACCTTCAAGAGGAACCCGGTGTTGACCTCTTTAGGGAATATTTTATTTGAACCGCCAAACGAAGTTCTGAAACGGACCCAGCACCGAACTAGGCGGAATCTCAATTCAACGGAGAAGATATGCTATCTTCCCTTATGCCCGCTTGCCGAGTCACCCAAAGATTGGAATCAGACATGGTTTTACTGCAAAGATACTTCTCCGGCTGACGAGAATCCACTGTCGGGTTATCGTGTCTAGCGTCTTGACTCAAAGCATCGTCTTCCTGAAAAGCTTACCACTACTGAACGTGCAAAGCTTGCTCCCACCATTGCAAAGGTCAAGGCTCTGCTGGGAAATGGGTTAACTGGCATTGACTTGGTTCGATGTTGGGTTTCTTGGCGAATCATACCCTTGAGCCGCCGACCCGGCTTAATATGTACTTACACGAGCGGTATAAAGGATCCACTGCGCCACAGCTCCGTGTGTTTAACTGACGAAGCAATCAATGAAATGACAAAGACTCTTCTGAATGAAGACGCAGAAGACTACAGCAAAGTGGGTCTGAACCCTTTCTATAAGCTTAACCCCGCCACCGGATGTGAATCTCTGAATCCCTTACTTTTACCTCATCATTTAAATGTTCTATTAACTCAATTTTGATGACTTTCACAGGCTGAATCGGATTTTTGGAAAAAGACATATGATCATGAAGCCGCCAAAAGGCGTGGCTGCCAAAAACCGCCAAGAAAACCACCAAGAAAACTAAGAAGAAACCAAGTGCTTCGAGTTGTTTGAACTGAACGACAGCTACTCGAGTCGGAGGTAGCCCTTGACTCCCTTGGCTCCTTTTCAATTACCTTATTGACACTGATTATTATCAGGATGACACGGGGGCCAGCCAAGCAGTTGAAGAAGAGGTAACTATTATTTCCTCCAGCTCGGAACCTTTGCCAAGATAGAAAATTCGACGAGCAACCCGAAAAGTAAGATTTTCACACCCCTTAGCTCATTTGGATCCTCACTTTCTTTTGAAGCAATAGCAGCATGAGAACCAGCGACAGACTCGGACCAGCGGAGGTGAAGAATTATCCTCCGGCTTACTGAACACTCCAGCTCCGCGGAAACATCGAAACGAGGTCCTTCCGAACTTAAACTCTTTTTACCCACTAGCGGGCCTCACTAGCCAGCCACTTAATTCTTCCGATTCAAACTACCAGGAGACTTCTCGCTCTTCCTCCGGCGACTCATCGCAAACCCAATTGCCGGTTTTCAAGACTGCCCCTGGGTAATAACAATTTCTTTTATTCTCTACCTCCTTATGCTCTTACACTTGTACTGACTTGTCATAACCCATGCAGTGGACAAGCCAAGCCTAGTAAAAAGGTGAATGTGACCAAGCCAGTTGAAGATCCTAAGGTCCATGAACCGGAGCAGCAAGTCCCAGCATCAGACATTTCTGAAAAACAACTAGAAGAACCTTTTCATGATGTCCCACCAGAAATTCCTGACCTCTCCGGCGACCAAACAAAACTCAATCCTTTGAGTACTGAATCATCAAGCCCACTTAAGCTGTCGAAGACTCATGACGATGACGTTATGATTACTGGCACCGGCTTTACAGAACCGGGAAATCCAACTGTCTTGGCCAAACATTCCGCTAAACAAGAGTTCATTGAAAAGCGAAAAGTGAGATTTGATGTCGCCCACTATTCTCAATTGAGCAGTAGTGAAGTACTCTCTGGCTACCTCAACCAAGTACACTCCAGCCGCGATTTTGAAATCGGTTATGGTGAAGCAGATGCATAAAAAATATGAGGTATGAATTCCTGCTTAAATAAGTTATGTCCACCTTGCCAGCCCCCAAGTCTACTGGGTATGATCAAATTAAATATACTGTAGACTTTAGAATAACCAGGAACATCTTTGTAGAATCCTTCCAAGGACGGCTTTCGTATTTATAGTTGAACCGGATTTTAAACAATAAATTTTGCATCCGTAATCCCCAAGGGCCGGTTTAATCTGCATGAATGAGTCGGTCTTGTTCATCATTGTTTATAAAGAGAGCTTACCTGTATAGCCCCCATAACCCGACTGTGATTGTTTACGACACAATCGGTTTATCATAAAGCAGTAAGGAGACACAAGCGATATGCATTATCCCCCAAGTGCCAAGTACTCTTGCTTGCAAAGTGCTTGGGACTTACTGTCATGAGCCGTTGTATGAAGAATATTTCAGCAGGCATTAGCCCCCAAGTGCCAAGTGTTGTTGCTTGCAAAAGGCTTGGGACTTACATTCCTGTAACCCGGATATGAATGTTTTTGCAACTCTGTGCTTGTACAGGATACCACTGCTGAACTTCAATCACAATTTGCTGATGCAAAGACCCGGCTGGAGAATCAAGAATCTGAGACCCGGAAAGTTGAGTCAAAATTCCAATTTAGCGTGGCTGAAATGGAAAAACTGAAGACCAGTTTTGAGGCGGAGAGAAACGCTTGGGCTTAAGAAAAGACTGCTTTGACACAACGAGCTGAAAAAGCGGAGGCGACTCTTCAAGAGGTGACCACTGAGCTCACCGGTTTAAAACACCGTGTATCCCAGATGGTTTCTGCTATCTTTGGTGAGTCCCTTGCTAATCATCAAAAGTGAATCTTTTCCTTGATAGTATAAACCGCCTTTAACCAATCTATGACTTACTCGGGTCCCAGGAGCAGCAATCTTAACCAAGATATGCTTGTGAAGCTCAAGGCTGTTTACACACTTGTGGAACAGCTATACACTGGAGCTCAGCGTGCACTAGCCACAATTTCTCCGACTAATCAAGCACCTACTCTTTTGATAGATGTCTTGAAAAAACTTTCTGTGCTGCCTGCTAGGATTGACGAGATGAAGCAATCATCTGCAAGAGGCGGTGCCGTGACAGCTTTGAGCCGGGCCAAAGCATGGGTACCAGAACTAGACTCGGCTGATGTAGCTACTGGATACCCAAGCTTGAAAGAAGATGGCACTCCGTTTGATCAAAATGACTTCGCTGCTTGCATGAAAGAAATACGTCCAATGGCGACTCTGATTGCAAATGACACGGACCTTTCAAAATACCACCCGGCTTATAACAGGGAGAATCAGAAGATGCCCACGCCGGCTTACAAAGTGATGGATCTAATCCCCCAATCCGTAAGCATACTTTCGCCCCTGAAGTTGAACCGTCTGAACTTATAGATGATGAAGCTGAATTTCAAGCCTTGTGTGGCATCGACTGGTCATCACCAAATTCCCAGACAGCAGAGGAGGACGAAGAACCGGAGAAGGATGATCCGGAAGCCTCAAGTCAACAAGGCCAAGATGAGAGATCCGCCGGGCGGGTTACATATGTGATCCTTTGAAAAAACACTCGATCTTTATTGGCTCACTGAGTCATGTAATAGGCTAGTGAAACCTTGATCTGTCGTGCCTTCGTGCATGTTTTTGTTTTGCGTAATACTGCTGATCCGCCACTTGAAAGCTACTGTTGTATGCTTATGATAGCGTTGATTTGAGCATATCAGATTGAACAATACCCTACACACAAATAGATCACAATTGCCCTGTGGTATTTACGTAAACTGCCAGCTTATCAGCTCAATGCAGTTAGAGCTTTCAGAGCCATACCTCTAAGCATAAGATTATTATTCTCTGGCGACTTAGAGTCTGCCATCCTGAGGGTTGCAAAGACCCGGAGATGCTTCAAATATGAGACATAAATAGGGCAGCTTGGCCCGATTTGTAAAAACCATATGGTAAGAAAAAAGAGATGATATAAAGCCAAAATAAAAAAATTAAAAATCCGAGGCTTTTGCAGGCCGCCGAGCCAAAGTTTATTCTTCAATGAAACTAGCCTGATGGCCACTGGAAGGTCCGCGCTTTCTGTGAGCCGGCTCTCACGTGACCCAATCGACATTTGAACCCAGATAAGTGAAGGTCTTATTAAAAGATAGACTTATCAGGAGTACGCGGGGTCGGAGTAGCATCGTGCATCACATGTCGATTTATCCAAGTATCAAAGAAGGCGGCTTATGAGCCTGGGTCTATCCTGGGTATCTGTAAGTCGTGCTCTCACATGACAAACCAGCGTTTTAGCCTTAACAAATTTAGGATCTTTGGTGAATACACCTTTAAAAGATTGATTGTTAAGAGTTCGGCAGGTCAATCAGGATTACCTGATGAAGAAGCAGCTGGTATACAGGCAGAAAGACCCGGTTATGTCCTCTTTGGTGAATACACCTATGTTTGAACAAAATAACCCAGTCAAGAGGGAAATAATGCTATGTTCTCTTTTGTGAATACACCTATGTTTGAACAGGAAGCCCCCAAGTGACGTATTTGTGAGGTGTGCTCATCGGGTACCTATGTTTGAGCTGTGCTGAGCATCCAACTCTCTTTGGTCCCTGTAATTTGGGTGTGAAGCCTCTTAAAGGAGTAGGTAAAACAATGATAAAGACTCAGCTTCGAAGAAGTGAAACGACAGAGACCCTGAATTATCAGGGATGCCGGCTTTATTATACTGTTTATAATATATACATCGTCAAACTATGTACATCATGAGAGCCGGTGGCTCAAGTATAGTAGGGCCGAAGATGAGCAATATTCCAAGGCCGACGGGTCTCCTCCTCCGATGTGTGTGAGTCCTTGTGGTCTCGGACGTCGATAAGATAGTATGACCCATTATGCAGATTCTTGCTGACCACAAAAGGTCCTTCCCAAGGTGGGGATAATTTATGCATATCAGTTTGATCCTGGATGAGCCGGAGCACTGATACGTCTTCAACGTATCTATAATTTTTTATTGTCCCATGCTATTATATTATCTGTTTTGGATGTTTAATGGGATTTATTATGCACTTTTATATTATTTTTTGGGACTAACCTACTAACCAAAGGCCCAGTGCAAATTGCTATTTTTTTTGCCTATTTCAGTGTTTCGCAGAAAAGGAATATCAAACGGAATGAAACCTTCGGGAGAGTTATTTTTGGAACAAACGCAATCCAGGAGACTTGGAGTGGACGCCAAGGAAGCAACAAGGCGGCCACGAGGTAGGGAGGCGCGCCCAGGGGGGTAGGCACGCCCCCACCCTCGTGGGCCCCTCGTGGCTCCACCGACCTACTTCTTTTGCCTATATATACTCATATACCCCAAAAACATCCGAGAGCACCACAAAACCCTATTTCCACCGCCGCAACCTTCTGTACCCATGAGATCTCATCTTGGGGCCTTTTCCGGCGGTCCGCCGAAGGGGGAATCGATCACGGAGGGCTTCTACATCAACACCATAGCCTTTCCGATGATGTGTGAGTAGTTTACCACAGACCTTCGGGTCCATAGTTATTAGCTAGATGGCTTCTTCTCTCTTTGGATCTCAATACAAAGTTCTCCTCGATTCTCTTGGAAATCTATTCGATGCAACTCTTTTTGCGGTGTGTTTGTCGAGATCCGATGAATTGTGGGTTTATGATCAAGATTATCTATGAACAATATTTGATTCTTCTCTGAATTCTTATATGCATGATTTTATATCTTTGCAAGTCTCTTGAATTATCAGTTTGGTTTGGCCTACTAGATTGATCTTTCTTGCAATGGGAGAAGTGCTTAGCTTTGGGTTCAATCTTGCGTTGTCCTTTCCCGATGTGACGAGGGCAGCAAGGCAAGTATTGTATTGTTACCATCGAGGATAAAAAGATGGGGTTTATATCATATTGCTTGAGTTTATCCCTCTACATCATGTCATCTTGCCTAATGCGTTACTCTGTTATTATGAACTTAATACTCTAGATGCATGCTGGATAGCGGTCAATGTGTGGAGTAATAGTAGTAGATGCAGAATCGTTTTGGTCTACTTGTCGCGGACGTGATGCCTATATACATGATCATGCCTAGATATTCTCATAACTATGTGCTTTTCTATCAATTGCTCGACAGTAATTTGTTCACCCACCATAGATTATGCTATCTTGAGAGAAGCCACTAGTGAAACCTATGGCCCCCGGGTCTATCTTCCATCATATTAATCTCCAGCCAACTAGCTATTTCTACCGCCGTTTATTTTGCAAACTTTACTTTCCAATCTATATCATAAACATACCAAAAATATTTATCTTATTATCTTTATCAGATCTCACTTTTGCAAGTGGCCATGAAGGGATTGACAACCCCTTTATCGCGTTGGTTGCAAGGTTCTTATTTGTTTGTGCAGGTACGAGGGACTTGCGTGTAGTCTCCTACTGGATTGATACCTTGGTTCTCATAAACCGAGGGAAATACTTACGCTACTTTGTTGCATCACCCTTTCCTCTTCAAGGGAAAACCAACGCATGCTCAAGTGGTAGCAAGCACCAAGTCGCCTTCTTGAAAGGTTTTGGTTTTGACCCGGTGGTTGTGATAACGACGTAGATCTTGTTGATAAATTGCTGAACGAACCGCCGTGAGGTCACGCTCCTCATCCAACAGATCGAGTGCATTCTGACGTGCAATTTCATTATCAGCTTCAACATAAGCCGCCACACGGGGCGAATCGTGACAGATGTCACTAGGGAGAACCGCCTCTGCTCCATAAACCATGAAGAAAGGTGTGTAACCCATAGATCTGCTGGGGGTTTTATTGATACTCCATAACACTGAAGGTAACTCCTCCACCCAACAGCTCCGCGTTCTTTGCAAAGGAACTATAAGCCGAGGCTTGATGCCTCGCAAAATCTCTTGATTAGCTTGTTCCGCTTAACCATTAGACTGGGGCTGAGCCACGGAGGAAACATCAAGTCGAATATGCTCTCATTGACAAAATTCTTTCATAGCACCCTTAGATAGATTAGTGCCATTATCCGTTATAATGCTGTGGGGAAAGCCAAACGGAAGATCACCTTCTTGATGAATTGAATCGTCATTGCTGCATCACACTTGCTAACCGGCTCTGCTTCAACCCACTTAGTAAACTTATCAACTGCCACCAAAGGTGGGTTTTCTTATCTGTGGACCTCTTGAAAGGCCCGGCCATATCAAGCCCCCATGTCGCAAACAACCAAATAATTGGAATCATCCTCAGCTCTTGAGCCGGAACATGAGCTCGTCGTGAAAACTTCTGACAACCGTTACATCTGCTGACCAAATCCTTAGCATCAGCATGAGCCGTCAACCAATAAAACCCATGACGAAAAGCCTTGGCTACGAGAGATTTAGAGCCGGCATGATGACCACAATATCCTTCGTGAATCTCTTGCAGAATCTCACAGCCTTCTTCAGGAGAGGCATAGCGTTGAAACGCCTACCTGACAACTGCGATGGTGCAACTCCCCATTAACAATCGTCATTGACTTAGACCGTCGGGTTATCTGCCTGGCCAAAATCTCATCCTCGGGTAACTCGCCACGGGTCATATAAGCCAAATAAGGAACTGTCCAATCAGGAACGGCATGAAGAGTCGCCACCAATTGTGCTTCTGGGTCAGGAACAGCCAGATCCTCCTCTGTAGGCAATTTGACAGAAGGGTTAAGCAGAACATCCAGGAAAGTGTTAGGTGGCACCGGCTTACGCTGAGACCCTAACCGGCTTAAAGTGTCAGCTGCCTCATTCTTCCTGTGATCAATATGCTCAACTTGGTAACCCTTGAAGTGACCCGCAATGGCATCAACCTCTTGACGATAAGCCGCCATGAGTGGATCCTTAGAATCCCAAGTGCCAGAAACTTGCTGAGCTACCAGATCTGAGTCGCCGAAGCACCTCACCCGGCTTAAGTTCATCTCCTTAGCCATCCGAAGACCGTGGAGCAAGGCTTCATACTCAGCTGCATTGTTAGTACAAGGGAACATTAACCAGAGAACATAAGAAAATTTATCACCTCGTGGGGAAGTCAAGACAACTCCAGCCCCCAAGCCTTCCAACTGCCTGGATCCATCAAAGTGAATAGTCCAATATGTGTTATCCGGCTTTTCCTCAGGCGTCTACAGCTCTGTCCAATCATTGATAAAATCCATGAGTGCTTGTGACTTGATGGTCGTACGAGGCACATACTTTAAACCATGAGGTCCAAGCTCAATGGCCCACTTGGCTACCCGACCCGTGTCTTCTCTATTTTGGATGATATCCCCCAAAGGAGCAGAACTAACCATAGTAATGGGATGACCCAGAAAATATTGCTTGAGCTTTCGACTTGCCATGAAAACCCCATACACAAGCTTCTGCCAATACGGATACCTCATCTTGGACTCAATAAGTACCTCGCTGATGTAGTAAACCGGCCGTTGAACCGGATACTCTTTGCCTGCCTCTTTCCTTTCCACCACAACCACACTGACAGCCCGGCCATTGGCAGCCACATATAACAAAAAGGCTCCTTATCAATAGGGGCAGCAAGAACTGGCGGCTCAGCCAGTTGCTTCTTAAGCACCTCAAATGCCTCATCAGCAGCATCACTCCAGACAAAATTATCTGTCTTCTTCATCATCTGGTATAGAGGGATAGCCTTTTCTCCTAGGAGGCTTATGAACCGGCTCAAAGCCGCTATCCGACCCAAGCGTTGGACGTCATTAACACACTTTGGCTTAGTTAGGGAAGTAATAGCCTTGATTTTCTCCGGGTTAGCTTTGATACCTCGGGCTGAAACCAAAAAACCCAATACCCGCCGGTACACCAAAAACACATTTGGCCGGGTTAAGCATCATTTTATAAACCCAGAGATTGTCAAACATCTCCTTCAAATCATCAATCAGGGTCTCCTTGTTCCTGGATTTCACCACAATGTCATCCACATAAGCATGAACATTACGCCCGATCTGATTTTGAAGGCAATTTTGCACATACCGCTGATAAGTCGCCTGGGCACTCTTGAGTCCGAAAGGCATGGACACATAGCAGAAGGCTCCAAACAGAGTAATGAAAGCCGTCTTCTCCTGGCCCTTAACTGCCATCTTGATCTGATGATAACCAGAATAAGCATCCAAAAAACTCAAACGCTCACAACCCGCCGTAGCATCAATGATTTGATCAATACGAGGGAGAGCAAAAGGATCAGCTGGACAAAGCCTTGTTTAAGTCTGTGTAATCCACACACATTCGCCAAGTGCCATTCTTCTTAAGCACAAACACCGGGTTAGCCAACCACTCAGGATGAAAAACTTCAACGATAAACCCAGACGCCAAGAGCCGGGCCACTTCTTCACCAATGGCCTTCCGCCTCTCCTCCTTAAAACGACGAAGGAATTTCTTGACCGGATTAAACTTTGGATCAATATTAAGAGTGTGCTCAGCGAGTTCCCTCGGTACACCTGGCATGGTTGAAGGCTTCCATGCAAAGATGTCCTGGTTCTCACAGATGAACTCGATGAGCGCGCTTTCCTATTTCGGATCCAGATTAGCACTGATGCTGAAGTGCTTAGATGAGTTGCCAGGAACAAAATAAACCACTTTAGTGTCATCTGCCGACTTAAACTTTAGCAAAGGATCATGCTCTATGGTTGGCTTTTTCAAGGACGTCATATCCGCTGGGTCAACATTATCTTTGTAAAATTTCAGCTCCTCCGTTGCACAAACAGACTCAGCATAAGCAGCACCGCCTTCTTCACACTCCAAGGCCACCTTGCGACTCCCATGCATTGTGATGGTGCCCTTGTAACCTGGCATCTTAAGCTGCAAGTAAATATAACAAGGCCTCGCCATGAATTTAGCATAAGCCGGCCGCCCAAACAGAGCATGATAAGGGCTCTTGATTTTAACCACTTCGAAGGTCAGCGCCTCAGATCTGGAATCATACTCATCTCCAAAAGCAACCTCCAAGGATATCTTACCCACCGGATATGCCGACTTACCAGGCACCACACCGTGAAAAACGGTGTTTGACGGCTTAAGATTTTTGTCGGTTAGTCCCATGCAACGGAAGGTTTCATAGTAAAGTATATTAATGTTGCTGCCTCCATCCATGAGTACCTTAGTAAATTTATAGCCCCCAACTTGAGGTGCCACCACTAGAGCCAGGTGACCCAGATTGTCAACCCGGGGCGGGTGATCCTCACGACTCCATACTATAGGCTGCTCCAACCACCGCAAGTAACGTGGTACCACCGGCTCAACAGCATTCACTGTGTCGGTGTACAAAAGTAGGGGCACTCCTTTGTACCCCTTTACTTGTGCACAGACAGTCAGAGCCGCGCCCACAACCACGCTAATCAGGGCAGAGGAAGGGAAGCCGGAGAGAAGCCAAGGCAACGCCAGAACTAGGAACACCGGAGGACAAGAGGGCGAAGTAGACTCCCTCGGCAAGATCCTTGCCGAGGCAGCCTCCGCAGCCCCGGCAAGGGCCTTGCCGGGGCAGCCTGCCCGGTGCCAACAGAGCGAGCCTCCCTTGAGCCCGCGGTTTCCGACCCCACCAACCACATCGGAACCAGGGCTCGGGAGGCACCTCCGTGGTGGCATGCAGATCTTTGTCAAGATCATAAACACACAAGATCAGATGAGGATCAGAAGATGACGACCCGCAGCGAGATCCTAGCCGAGGAAATCCACAAGACCCCTGGCAAGCCTCTTGCCGGGGCAACTACGGTGCCACGGCAAGTCCCTTGCCGGGCCCCCGGCAAGGCCCTTGCCGAGGGCGCCAGCAGTGCCACTGCCAGGGCCGCACCAGCCAAGGCTCCGCCGCCATTCGCATGCAACTGCCAGCCCAACCAGCTAGGTAGGCACCTGCGTGGCAACACGCGGCTTCCAGACCAACTCAGCAAGCACTTGCGTGGTGGTGGCATGCAGATCTTCGTGAAGACCCTACGACCACGCCACCTCAGCAGCCTGCCTGCCTACATGGCACCGCACGCATCGCTGGCCTGGGCACGTGCCGAAGCGCGACGGAGCGGCGACGGACGGGACATGCCTCGTTCCCGTCCTCGATAAAGCTAATGGACACCTAAGTAGCGCATTTAATGCGCTTTGTCCCATAATGCCGAGCGATAAGCTCGCGCACTGTACACCTTTCCACCTCCCGTGTGCCACTGTGGCAACCCCTTTTCGACTGTAAAAGGAGGCCCGAGGCATACCGGAGGGGGATTCGGCTTTTTGGAACCGGGGCAGCCATCGTAGCTAGTTCAAAAGCTCAAGAACACTCAATACATCCACCAAAGTAGGACTAGGGTATTACGCTCCTCGCGGTCCGAACCTGGGTAAACGATCCTTGTGCTGGCTTCTGGACCTGCTCTCCTCACAACCCCGCGCCTGCCGACCGTAGAAGGGATTCTAGTGATCCCATAGGTGTCGTTCCCACCGATATCTTTGGCGCGCTAGGTAGGGGGCGCAGTCGTGAGAATCTGGTTTAGCAGCCAGCCTAGCAGTCTCTCATCGCCACGACTTCCAAAAAAGAAGACGGCCAAGGGGATGACGCCACCTGCAAGCACGAAGGACGCCAGTGCGGCGACAGGAAAGCTAAGTCATGCCGAACTTTAAATATTCTCTTTTTATATAAGGTTATTCCCCAGGGAGATCTCG
The DNA here is from genome assembly GCA_021605145.1 of Aegilops bicornis. Taxonomy (NCBI): domain Eukaryota; kingdom Viridiplantae; phylum Streptophyta; class Magnoliopsida; order Poales; family Poaceae; genus Aegilops; species Aegilops bicornis. The sequence continues at coordinate 168,598,896 of CM038673.1, read as the reverse complement.
TTCTTTGTATGGAAAACCTGCACGTAATGGGGCCATTCCGCTATTGGCAATGCCCTTACCCTGTTTCGAGTCTGCTCAACAGCTTAAGCGGCCGCGTCGAGAGCGGCACAGTAGCCTTCCGCAATTGGTAATGCTCTCGATTCTGACTCGAGTCAAGCTCGACAGTTCGAGCGGCCGCGTCGAGGGTGGTAAGGTGGTTTGCCTGGCAGCAAGCACACCTGACAGGCTATCGAGGATCCGTCCTCGAGGCGCCGTGCCCTGGGTTACGCGCCGACAAACCTACCCGACTAACATAGTGTGGACATACAGTGAGAAAGATTGAACAGGAGAATAACGTGCATCATATCAAAAGTACTGCAGAGTTATATTACACCAATTGTGGCTGCGGTTCTAACTAAAGATAAAAACTATCTTGGTCATGAACCTGCAGCGACAGTGGGAGACAGGGTGCCTAATCTCGGCGCTGGCCCTCTATCCTCTCGATTCCACCGATGCGGCTGATGATGGGCTTGATATGCTCCTTGAGCGCCGCGAGGTCCACACCCGCCGGCAAGCTGTCCAGCACGGCGTAGAAGTAGAGGTTGGGGTTCCAGTACGCCATCTTGGTGAGAACCTTGGTCATGGCACCCTGGCAAAGCCTCCGGGCCTCATCGGCCAGCGAGGCCGCCCGGTTGGCATGAAGCCGCTCCAAGGCGTCGACAACCCTCTCAAAGAACAGGGCCAGGCTGCAGTTGGCGCTCACGTTCGGCTCCAGGGCGTACCTCACATCCGGCATCCCCATGGTGGCCAGCTGCACGGTGGCCTAGTCGGCAACGGCGACGAGGCGATTGAGCCAGTGGTTCTCGCCCTCCACGTGCTCCTTGAAGTTGAGGGCGTCGTTCTTCCGCAGCTGCTTCTCGGCCTCCAGGTCCTTGGCTAGGGTCCCCTCCCGGGCCTGGGCCTCCGACAACATTCCCTCGAGACCCTCCAGCTTCAGCTTGAGGTCCTTGATGGAGTTGTTGGCCTCGGAAAGCTGCCCGGCCCTGCTGACGGCCACGCCCTGCGCCTTCGTCAAAGCGCTGTTGAGCGTGTCCTTCTCCTTGGACAGCGTCAGGACCTAGTTTTTCAGCCCGTCCCGCTCCACCTCCAGCTCCTTCATCTTGTCGGCGTGAACCTGAGCCTAGGCATTGAGCGCCTCCCTGTGCCTCTGCTCCAGCTCCTGGGTCTGCTGCACGACGAGCTTCTCCACCTCCTCATCCTTGCCGTGGAGCCTTGCGGCGGGCTTCTCCTCACGCGCGGCAAGGTCCTCCTCCTAGGAGTTCAGCGCGGCCTAGTGTTGGGTCCGAGCGGCCTCGGCTGCGGCGGACAGGCTCTCCGCTGTCTCCTGGGCCTCCTCAATGTTGGCCAGCTTCATGGTGAGCTCCACGTCATGCTTGGCCAGCTCACCCTGGGCGGCCTTCAGCTCCTCACAAGCCTGGCGGAACCAAGTCTGCGCCTCGGCGACGCGTACCTTGAGATCCACCTCCGCCTAGTCCATCGTTGTCATCCTGGATTTGGCGTTGTCCAGGCGGGCGTGGTGGAGCGCTTGGAGCTTCCAGAAATTGGCGCCCATGGCCCGAAGAAGCCGCTCCTCCTGAGAACCATCGCCGTCGGCGCTCGGCTCATCAACAACCTCGAGCCCGGCGGCGGAAAGCACCTCCTCGTCGAACACCTCTCCCTCGGTGGGCGCCCTAGAGCTCGATGACCCCGGGAGGTGGACGAAAAGGTCGTTACCCACCCTCAGGTACTCGCCGAAGCCAGAGGCAGTGGAGGAGGAAGGCTGGTCGTCAACCACCTCCTCGTCAGCAGTGGCCTTGCCGGCCTCCCGGCAGGCCCCTTGCCGGCCTCCCGGCAGGCCCCTTGCCGGCCTCCTCGGCAGTAGCCTTGCCGAGCTCCCCGGCGGGCCCCTTGGTGGCGTCTTCAGCAGCACCCCTGGCGGCCTCCTCGGCGGCGATCTTGTCGGCCTCCGCCGCAGGATCCTTGGCGACGTCCTCAATGACGGTGTCTATGTCCTCCAGATCCACCGAAGAAGGGCCTGGATACCGAAAAGGGGATAAGGCGAAGCCAAGAACAGAAAAAGAAAAGACAGGGACAGAAGGCAAGTGGCTTACCCGTGCCGGGCTGGGAAGCAGAGGTCCCCTCCCCGCCAATATTTGGCGCCGAGGCGAAGCCACCAGCGCCCGAGTTTGCCTCCTCCTCCTCCGTGTGCATGGGCTTGGTGCTTGGCGCCCTTGCCGGGGACGCCCTCCGGGGCTGCGTGGTCGATGGGGCGGCATGTTGGGGGAAGCCCTCTGTGGCTCCTCCTGCTGCTGCCCTCCCCCTGCAACCACGACAAGGTCAGCACCAAGAGGTTGTGCCCCAACACACGTTGACAAGGGGTGAGTGGTGGACTCACGCTGGGGGCTGCGCCGGGGGCTGCTGTCCGGGCTGCTCACCACCACCAATGGCGCCCTCGAGGTGCCCGCCAGGGGCTGCCTGCCCGCCGAGGACCTGGCCCTCTTCACCCTCTGGGCCAGCGTCTCCGCATCCCTGCAAAAAAAAGAAGAAGAGAGGTCCAAGATAAGTGGCACAGTTGAGGAGACGAAGATGACAAAAAGGGGGAACAAGAAACTTACTCCTCCTCCTCCTCCTCTGCTGCCTTCCTCTTCCTCCTTGGGCTGAGGGACCTGAAGTCAAAGGTGACCTCGGCATCGACGTCTGCCGGAGGAGGGGAAGGAGGTGGTGTCTGAGCGCGCCTTGACGAAGAAGAGGCAGATGCTTTCTTCTTTGCCACCGCGGCCTTCACCACTTTCCTCGCCGCCGCGACCCTCGTTTGGTGCGCGGACGCCTGCTGGGCATGCCGGGGCTGCGCGGCCCTGCCGGGCCGAATCGGCTCGCCAGAGTTGGCCCGCCGCAGGACTCGCCCTCTCCCCGTGGCTGGGGGGTCGACGGCCTCGACCTCCTCCTCCTCCTCCTCCTCCGACGACGACGACGACGACGACGATGACTCGTCGGGTGTGTCCTCAATGAGAGGAGCCCCGGTGCCGGCGCTAGTGGCCTCTCCGGCGGATTCCGCCCACTGGGCGAGCTCCTTCTCCTCCGCGGCTACCGCGACCTCATCCTCCATGCTGCCAGTGCTGCCGGACTGCCTGGCGAGCTCCGCCTTCGCAGCCCTGGTGGCGATGTAGTCCAGCTCCGCCTGGGTGGTGTCCTGGATAAGCAGCGGCTCGATGCAGACGTACACCTCCGCCAAGCCGTCAAAAAACTCCCGCACCTGCTCCTCCGGCGGCGCGGCCCAGTTTGGAACAGGACCATGCGCGTTGCAGTCCGGCATCATGGTGATGATGTCGATCGATGAAGTTGTTGCTCAGCCAGGACCACCCCGGCAACCCAAACAAGGGCCCCTTGACGACCTTGCCGGCCTTCGCAGCCTTGCCGGACCTCTCTGCCCAGCCCTCGCGGTTCACGTCAAGCTGGAAGATCCGCTGGCAGAAGTGAGCGTGGTCCATCACCGTGAAGTTGTGATTGAGGCCGGGGCGAAGCCTTATGATGTACGCCGCCTTCTGGAAGAGCCAGGCCGGCCTCCCCTTGTTGTGCAGAGGAGCGATTCGGTGGCAAAGGAAATCCGCCCCAATCATCTCCAGGGTAAGCTCGGCAATGGTGAGGCGATGGATCCTGGTGGTGGCAATCTCGAGCTTGTCGTCCCGGGCGTCGACGTCGCCCTAGTCGTTCCTACGGACTGGCAGCCCGGCAGAACTCCTGTGGGTCTTCCTCCTCAATCCAGCACCACCGGCCCCGCCATTCTTCCCACCTTTCCTTCTGGGCGCCCTCTGGGTACGTCCCTTTGGACCTTGGGATCCAAGTGACGCAACCAGAAATGGCGCCGCCCTTCTGGATGCGGGGGTAAAAGTAATGGCGGAAGAGCGCCGTGTTGGGAAGAACTCCGGCAAAGCCCTCGCAGAGATGGACGAATAGAGCCATGCACGCCACGATGTTTGGAGTAAAATCCATAAGGTGGAAGCCAAATGTGTGCATGATGTCGTTGAAGAAATCGGAGAAAGGGGGGCAAAGGCCGCAAGAAAAATAATCGACGAAGAACGGGTACCGATTAAGGCGGCCTCGGCGCCTTGTTGGCGGGGATAGCAGCGTGGCTGGATGTCCCGTCGCCTCCCCCCCTCGTCTTGCACCCCCATAGGGGCTTGTAGCAGTCCTGGAGCTCAAACACGTCGACCATCGAGGGGAAGTAGGCGAGCTGCATCCGCCGCGCCACTGACTCACTCTCCGGCGGATCCACCGCCCCGGCGTCCTTGGCCACTCCCTTGCCTTTGTTGCTGGTTTTGGGAGCCATGGTGGCTGCGAGAGGTAAAAGACGAAGGGCGGCGAAGACGCGGCGGCGGCGTTCACGGGCGAAAGCTTGCGAAGGAAGGAGAAGGGAACGACGGTTTCGGGATTGGGGAAGGCATGGAGGGTAAATGAGCAGCTCGCCCGCGGTTATTCCTTTTTACGGGGAAGGCGCGGCCCGCCTCTTTTCCCATTAAATGCGATGTGACGCATGCATGCAGGAACCGCCCCACGCATGACCCCCATGTCACGCTCGACCCTCCATATCGCGCATTCAATGCGGGTCGTGGGGAAGCGCAGCAGGCGAGAAATTACTACGGTAAAATCCCGCCCCAATGCCCGCGCACCGTTTTGGGCCTGGCCCAACAATGTGTCGCGCTTATGAGTGGCCCAGGCTCGGGGGCTCCTGTCGGTGTACGAAAGTAGGGGCACTCCTTTGTACCCCTTTACTTGTGCACGGACAAATGAAGTCGCCCACAGCCCACGCTAAGCGTAAGGCAGGAAGGGAAGCCGGAGAGAAGCCAAGGCACAAGACAACCAAGGCAACGCCAGAACCAGGAACACCGGAGGACAAGAGGGCAAAGTAGACTCCCTCGGCAAGATCCTTGCCGAGGCAGCCTCCACAGCCCCGGCAAGGGCCTTGCCGGGGCAGCCTGCCCGGTGCCAACAGAGTGAGCCTCCCTTGAGCCTGCGGTTTCCGACCCCACCAACCACATTGGAACCAAGGCTCGGGAGGCACCTCCGTGGTGGCATGTAGATCTTTGTCAAGATCATAAACACGGTCAGATGAGGATCAGAAGACGGCGACCCGCAGCGAGATCCTAGCCGAGGAAATCCACAAGACCCCCGGCAAACCTCTTGCCGGGGCAACTGCGGCGCCACGGCAAGACCCTTGTCGGGCCCCCGGCAAGGCCCTTGCCGAGGTCGCCAGCAGGGTCACTGCCAGGGCCGCACCAGCCAAGGCTCCGCCGCCATTCGCATGCAATGCCAAACCAACAAGGCGAGGCACTGCGTGGCAACACGCAGCTTTCAGACCAACTCAGCAAGCACCTGCATGGTGGCATGCAGATCTTCGTGAAGACCCTGCCACCACGCCACCTCAGCAGCCTGCCTGCCTACATGGCACCGCATGCATCGCTGGCCTGGGCGCGTGTCGAAGCGCGACAGAGTGGCGACGGACGGGACGGGGCCTCGTTCCCGTCCCCGATAAAGCTAATGGACACCTAAGTAGCGCATTTAATATGCTTTGTCCCGTAATGCTAAGCGATAAGCTCGCGCACTGTACACCTTTCCACCTCCTGTGTGCCACTGTGGCAACCCCTTTTTGACTATAAAAGGAGGCCCAAGGCATACTGGAGGGGGAATCGTCTTTTTGGAACCGGGGCAGCCATCGTAGCTAGTTCGAAGGCTCAAGAACACTCAATACATCCACCAAAGCAGGACTAGGGTATTACGCGTCCTCGCGGCCCGAACCTGGGTAAACGATCCTTGTGCTGGCTTCTGGACCTGCTCTCCTCACAACCCCGCGCCCGCCGACCGTAGAAGGGATTCCAGTGATCCCATAGGTGTCGTTCCCACCGACACACTGCCCTCTTGTGAAGCTTCTGATCCCGCTTACATAAGCTAGTGGTGAAGATGTGGTATTGTCCACTGTTCAATTGCTTCGGATTGCTCTGATAAGCCGAGTGTTGCTGTTGCTGATTCCCCTGATTATTCTGCTGGTTGTAACCACCCTGATTGCCTTTGCTTTGAAACCCGAAATTTGAACGGCCGCCTCCATGACCCGGACCATGAGGGTCAGACCCTGAACCACCATTCGGTCCATGGTTGTGCTAGAAAGACTCCCTGAACTGTCTCATGATACTGCAATCCTTCCACAGATGGGTAGACGGCTTCTCCTGTGTTCCGTGCTTCGGACATGGCTGACTCATTATTGCTTCAAGGTCAAATTTTGTCCCTTGAGCCGGCCTCCCTTTACGATGCTGGTTATAACTCCGTGCACCGGTGTTAGCCAAAAAATCATCAGCTTTATGCTTCTTTGTTGCATACTGATTGGCGGGTTGTCTTCTTTGTCCCCTCATACCGTTACTCTTCCTTCCCTTTCCGATCTTTCATCCTCGTAGTCGGGTCCTTGGTACCATCGTAGTCGGCATACTTGACTAGAGCCGCCATGAGCTCCCCATGTCACTGCAATGACGCTTAAGCCGCCCAAGCTTCTGCTTGAGTGGAAGGAACCGGCAATTTTTCTCCAACATTAAAACCGCTGAGCCGACGTTGATATTATCTGAAGAATGTATGATAGTCAAGACCCGGCGCACCCAGCTGGTTGTCGACTCGCCCTCAGCTTGAACACAAGAAACAAAATCCACGATCGACATATGCTGCTTGCACGTATCTTTGAAATTTTGAATAAACCGGGCCTTCAGCTCTGCCCACGACCCAATGGAGTTGGCAGGCAGCCCTTTCAGCCAAGTACGAGCCATCCCTTCCAGCATCATGGTGAAATACTTAGCATATGCAGCTTCACTAACATCCAGCATCTCCATAGCCATCTCATAACTCTTCGCCCAAGCCTCAGGGGGCTGATCTGCCGTGTAATTAGGCACCTTACGAGGGCCCTTAAAGTCCTTGGGCAAACGCTTGTTACGCAGAGCGCCGTTAAACACGGCACTCCCCAAGCTCTAGAGGCCACACCTGCCTCTACCGAAGTCATCGGGTAAAACGACACGTGCTGATGAGCCGCCAGCTGAGCCGCCAGCTCGGCCTCCCGGCGCGCTTTGCCCTGATCCACCAAATTCTGTGCATTGACACCATTGCACGCCAATCCTGCCCACGAGGTTGGTTATGGCGCTGCTCAGTACTCGAAACTGCTGGCGAGTCAATGTGCCTACTGTAGCTCCGGCTTGGACGAGGGGTTGAGTGTACCCGATCACGGCAGAAGAATAAACTGTTTGCTATACCAGCGCTGTTTGAAGAAGTTCCCTGGCCCTTCGGGTTTCAACTGCCGTCGGAGACTCGCCCTCGACTGGAAAAGCCGCCAATCACGTAGCTACAACAATCATATTGTCCAAAGGGTTGGAATAATAACCCGGCGGCGTCACCACGTGCTGAGGTGGGGTGTTATTCATATGCCGGGAACCTGTCACGCGCGGCTGAACCGGCGCTCCACCCCGTGGCGCGTCAGTCATCTAGTTTACCGCCGGTGGGTTACTGGCCCCCGCTCCAGGTGCGTTGAAGAGGTTTCTCGATTCATAAACCAAGGGCAGACGACTCTGGTGTTTTCTGCTCAAGACTTCGTTTGAAGCATTCTGATTCAACACGAGCCGATATGAATTCGTTGTGCTCGGGCGTTTAAAACGGCCTGCTCTGCGGTCATCCTAGCGTTTTCCGCTGCCAGCTCTACCTTGGCTTGTGCTATCTCATCACGCAGCTTAGCCACATCCACCTTATGTTGTTCCTGGTTGTCCGGGGTCACCTCCACCTCCATCAGAGTTTCCAGAGTCACCAACAAATCTGTTAAAACTTGAGCCGAGGGGCGTGCTGATCCGCCACCACCTGCTGCCATTGCCGCCGCTGCGCTGGAAGTCATAGCCACGACGGCTGTCGAACCGAGAACCGGCTGGGTGCCATCCATGAAGATCGCCACCCTGTTCGGCGGCTCATGGGGGTCCGGAATACTGTCACCATCGGAACAGCCCCCAAGCCTTCCGTCTTGTAGTTGATACATCGAGTTGGTCTCGCCTGTGGACGATTCACCATCGGAGTAGATGGCCGTCTCACCGCCAGACACAGAGCCTTCCAATTCATCCCCATAGATAAATCCGACAAAGGCACGCTTCACGGTGGGTTGAACCCGGGAGGGTCGTGCACGCTGAGCCGTCTCAATGATGTAGGTGTACATGTCCGGCTCAGGGCCTGATTCGCCGATCTTACCGATGAAGACATGGATTCCGCCGAAGGGGACCCGGTACCCGTACTCAATTGAGCCGGCCTCGGGGCCCCAGCCTGCGTCTTTGATGTAGACCTTGCCGCGACGACTCTTGGTCATCCGGCCCACAGTGTATCCCTTGATCCCTTCAAAGCTGCCCTTCAAGAACTCAAAACCACCATGCGCAGGCCCCATGGTGGGCGCCAACTATCGTGGAATGGTCACGGCAGATGTCCTAGCGAAAGGACTTAGTTGTGGAGCCATTGCGATGTAGTTAGCTTAAAGGGGTTAAAACAGGAAAAAAGGACATGAAGTGTTTATACTGGTTCGGCCCCTTACGGTGAAGGTAAAAAACTAATCCAGTTTTAGGTGGTATTGCTAGGGTTTTGATTACCAGGGAGTGAATACGCTTAGCCTGGCTTTCGAGTTGTAACAGCCTGGATTTTGGCCCTTTCCTTTTTCTTTTTGATTTATTGGTTTTTGCTCTGTTTTTTTTTGGAGTGGTTCTGTGGCCTTGTCACCTGGGAAATCATCCTCTTTTTCCCTCCCAAGTGGCTGATCATTCTCAAAACCTTGCCAAGATCATGTCACTCCACTGCTTGACCTAACCCTAATTTCTTTTTCTAGGGAATATTCCTTTTTTCTATTAAAGGAATAACCCTGTCTGCCCTAGGTTGTGAAGCAACCTTTATTTCCATCACTCCTAAAATTCCCAAATAATTCTCATAGTCATATATTTCTCAAATATGGCAAAATATTTCATTTGTCATGTTTATCATCTTGCTCAAATAATTCATTTCCTATTCTGCCCTAAATGGCACATTGTGAAGCAAGTGCTATTTTCCTTTTCCCAATTGACCTCAAACTCCTTGGACACCTTTTCCTGTCCATATCATTGCCACATGACAAAATGCAACCTCATTTGCCTAGTAATTATTTAATTATGATTTTCCAAAGTTTCTATCCAGGAAGAAGCTTTGTGAAGGAGGTGCAAGCTAGGCATATCCAAATGAGTTGCCATTTTTCATGATACCTCATATCATCATATCATAGCCCTCCACCAAAGTAGAGCTTATGTCATGCCTCCAAGTGAGATCATCTTCAATTCTTTGATTCTGCCAAAAATTTCAGTTTGTGAAGCAAGTATATTTTATCTTGCTCCATTATGGCTGCCAATTTTTCTAAGCCTTCTATTATCCATATAACCTACCTCCACCCATTTTGGGCATGGTTAATCAAGCCCTTATTCCTCTAGAATTTTTGCAAGTTTAAGTCCAGAGGAGATGTTTGTGAAGCAAGTACCAGTTTGGCTTGGCCAATTGGTATGAGACTTATTGAGCACCTTCATAGGATCAAATGACTCTGCCTTGCCCAATTTGAGCTCAATTTGACACTCCATGTGAGTGCACCTTCCTGATCAAGTTTCTGGACCATTTTGGTCAGTTGCAAAGCAACTATGATTTATCTTGGTCCAAACTTTCTCAAAGTTACCAGGATGAAAGTCCTTCTTTACCTCAACCTCGCAGACAATTCCATTGGATCCAAAACCCTTCATGTTGATCACTAGTGCTCACCCAAGTTTACTGCAGTAAACTTCAGAGGGTTCTTACCGTTTAACCAGATCACTTTTAACCGAGCTACCACCGGAGTTGAAACCTACACTGGATGAACTTACCACTAGACAACATGTTCAAGCCTCTCTCCCCCGCTACATGCCAGTGCACGCGGTGACCGCGTTAATGGCATCACTGTGCACGCGCTCTGTGTGCAGTGGCCGCGCCCAGTGGCTGTTTGTGCTTCGGCACCTCCTCCTCTCGTCGTCTTCGCGCGCGTGAGCATGTCCAACAACTAGCCTGCATTGTCGCCGTCCCCCTGGACCCCTCTCCCCCTCCGGCAGCTTCCTCACCGACGCCCACCGACGCTCGCCAACGCTCGTCCACGGGAGCACAGTGCCCCGACATGTTTTAATGGTGCTCGGCTTCTTCCTCTGCTCCCCGGCGTCTTCTACCCCTCCGTGAGCTCTGAATCAATAGCTCGTCGTGTTCCCGTGCTCCCTGGCCATCGCCAGAGCCTCGGTTGGACGTGCCCGCCGACACCCGAGCCCATCTCTCTCGCCTGCCTATATATAGGCCTCCCCCGAGCCGTTCGAGCACACCAGCAGCCTCTCCTCACTTCACTACCCCTCCCCAGCCTGTCAAGCGAGCTCGAGAGGCTCTCCTCGCCTCTGTTGAACGCCATGGCCATCGTTCGGCTCTGCTCAAATTCGAGCGAGTCAACGCCTCTCCCTCCACCTCTCCACCCCCAGAAGCACGCCCAGACCCCGGCGAACCTCTCCCTCTCCTTTTTCCTCGCCGAAGCTGCCGTGGCCATGCGCCCAAGTCTCGGCCGCCGCCTTCGTCCTTGGCCACAGCTAGCCGCCCTCGTCCCGCTCCATCCTGGCGCTGCTGCGGGGTCCAGGAGGATGCGGCACTTCTCCCCGCTCTCGCCGGTGTCTTCACTCCGGCGGGAGGTGGCCGGAGTTGGCCGGGCCGGCGCTTGCCTTGCTGCTGCCTCGCCCCTCCTCTGCTCTGCGTGTGCGTCGGGGAAGAGAAGGAGAAGGAGGGAGGAGAGAGAAGGATAAGGCGGGCCTCACATGTCATCCTCTACCCATTGACCCGCCCGGTCCACGTGGATAAGTGACGGGCCCCAGCCCCGTGGGACCCGCCCGTCAGTGACCACGCGCCTGGTCCCGCCTCTGCCTAGTCAGATAAGTGGAGACGTATTAAGCAGAATACGTTTTCTGTTTCTGAAAGCGTATTCCCATTCTTCTTCAGCCCCGAATGCGTTTTCAGTTCAGTGAAAGCGTATTTCGCTGATTGCGCTTTCTGTTTTTCTGTCCACACCCAGATTGTGAGGTTTTTCTTTACAAAGAGGTCCCTGGCAGAAAAGCTATCACAACTTTTTGCCCACAACTCCAAATGAGGTGAATCCAAAGCCCACTTCTTTGTTTCGTCGAGCCTGTTCTGATGGAATCATTTTCACCATGTTTTGGAATTATCAAAATGACCATTTTGCCCCTGCCCTTATTCATCCCCTTCTGAGAGAGTACGTTTTCCGACGATCCTTTCCGCGAGTTTCTTGCACTTTCTCCTGGTGATTTCTTCCACCCCAGGCAAGCCACACCCTCCATTCGCATCACTGTAATGTAGTGACATGGTTTAATCTATTTGAACTTGTTTAAAGATATTTCTTTAGCTACATGACTTTGTGCATGGCATTTTCTCGGAGTATTATTTTGATCTTGTTGTTGCCATGCTATTGTTTGGATTACTAGGATTTATGCTTGCAGTTGATGAGTATCATGTTGCCATTGGAGTATTAGTGGTTGGTATTATGATTATTTCCATGATGGTATCTGTTATTATATTTTGGAGTATTACTTTGGATATCATGCTGCCTTTGGATTATTAGTGGTTAGTATGATTATTTTCATGATGCTAGTTGATGCACTGTTGCTTGGAGTATTAATTTCGGAGATGATGTTTACATGTGGATCTTAGCCGAATAGCTTTATTCTTGTTATTGGAGTAGTAGGATTATTGTTTTCGGATTCATCATGACAGTAGTGTTGTGCTACCCTTGGAGTATTTTGAGATGATGAGCTTATGCTTGGATTATTTGTTGGATATTGGTATGACTTGGATTATAGGTTGATAGATGATATCGGAGTATCAGTCATTACTACTATATTTTGGGGATAAATTCTGTCATTAAGTTGGTCAGGTGCCACCGAACCGGGCTTTCTCCAGTGCAACCACGCTTACCTTTATGGGAAGGTCCTAACTTGGTCTATTGTCGTGCCTCTCACCGGTGCCTCCAATGAGGGAAGGTTATGGGCGTGCATACCCTAGCCCGGTAAGCAGACATAACCTTGTGTGCCCGTTGTTGTTTTTGTTATGGATCCGGTCCCCGTGAGGGACGTTTTGGCCACGACGGTGGTCGTTATGTCTTTGGTAGACACGGGGCCACCCAGGACTAGCCCAGTTGGGAGTGGGTCAGAGTGGCCGGGAGAGTGTCATGGCAGTAGATCGGTTTTGTCGGAACGCCGTTGGTCCACCCGAATGGGAGTGCGAGGCCATGGGTTCCGTGATGTGGGTACAGTGCGCTACCTCTGCAGAGTGTATTTAAATCTATCGATAGTCGCGTCCTCGGTCATGGGCATGGGTTCATACTAGGTCACACCGTTCGATCAACATTCACATGACGGAATGACTTATACGTGATATATATATATATATATATATATATATATATATATATATATTTTTATATTTTGAGTAGAGAGATTGGCAGGATGTTGATGATAATGTTGAGGCCAAGTGTTGGTCATGGTTGTGATCACGGAAAGATCACTGTTTGGTTTTGATCACGAGGTGATCGAGATGGTATATTGCTTGGCCGGTTAGCCAAGAGAGATATGGTTATGGAGATCTGAGATGGTGATTTATTAGTATTGTAGTAGTTTCATATCATGATTAGTAGTTGCTGTCGTATTATGTAGATGTTAATTTAATTAACCTGCTTAATGCTATGTTGTTGTTTTGCTTTGATGCTTCTGGTTGTTGTGAGCTTGCAAGTACATTCAATGTACTGACCTGGCATGTCATGCCATATTGCAGGTGCTGCCGTGATTGCTTGATTGTTTGTTGTGGTGTCCGTTCGTGCGAGCTAGATTGTGTCCCAGCCAGAGTCCCTGCGAAGTGGAGTTCACCACCTTCGTCGTTATTTCGCTGCTAGAAGTTTTCCACTTCTACGAGTTGTTCTGCTGGTAGCATATAGCAAGTGTAGTATCGCAGGCGTAGTGTCGCCATGCTGATGTGATCATTGTAACATCAGACCCGTGTAATTATTATTCTTGTAATAAGAGCTGATTTGTTCTATGTTAAGCAGTGCCATATTCCAGAGACTTCTCCTCGATCTCTGGGCTGGAGTACGGGGCGTTCCGGTTTCTCTGAGCCGGGGTGCCACACGATCTGTTGTTTCTTGCCCTAAGCCGCTGCTGGGTCGTCCCCTTATGTACACGAGTTGATGCCCCGCGGCTTACAGAGTCCCGGCCGGCTGATACAAACGTGTCCGGCTCGGTGACTTATCTTACATGCCTTACAATACAAGTCGTATATACATGGCGGTTTATACTTACGGGCCTTTAAGACGCCTTTGGGTTTTGGGCCCTTTAACAAGCCTACTATATGAACCGCCATCTCCAACATATTCATGGGCTTGGTTTATGAATCGCCATTGGGATAACCTGGCCCCTCCTGGGCGGGTCATATCCAATAGTCATATCCCCAACAGGACATGAAGAAGGTAGGCATACTAGAAAAAATAGATTTAACCAAAGTGAGCTTGTCTCATGTGGATAACAGAGTGTTGCAACCAGACAGTCTTGAGGCAATTATTTTGAGCATTGGAGAGAAGTCTTCCACTTTGGGTTTAGCCAGACTCAAAGGCAGCCCTAGATAACGCAGAGGGAATTGTCCAATTTGGCAGCCCAATAAAATTGATAGCTCCTGCATCTTGCAAACAGGTGCGTTGATTGAGACCATAGTGGACTTAGCATAGTTGACCTTCAAACCAGTATATGCAGCATAGTGTAACAAATGGTTCTTAAGATGCTGTAGCTGAGTAGATGAGGCAGGTAAGACCAGCAGAGTATCATCTGCATATTGTATCACAGGGAAGGTGGTGCAGGATTGGTGCTGAAGGGGAGCTTCAATGAGCTGATGTGCTAAAGCTTCATTTAACATGGATTGTAATAAATCGCTGACCCTCACAAAAATAAGGGGGGACGGAGGATCTCCTTGTCTTACTCCTTGTTTGCAGAGAAATTGCTTGCCTGGTACCCCATTAAGAAGAACTGCAGAAAAACCAGTGTTGTATATTTGCTTGATCCAATTTATCCATTTGCTTCCAAAACCTTTGGCTGAAAGAATGTCAAATATGGTGTTGTGCTTTAGGAGGTCAAAAGTCTTTTCAAAGTCCAATTTCAACAGAATAATTTATTTCTTGGACTGATGGCATTGGTGGATATATTCATAAGCCCAGGCAAGACAATCTTGAATGCATCTATTGCTGAGAAACCCATACTGATTTTCATGAACCATCTTCAGCATTAACTTATGTAATCTGTTGGCTATGAGCTTGGTGATGATCTTTAGAGTACAATTGAGCAGAGAAATGGGTCTGAAATCTCTAGTGGTTACCGCAGCTTCTTTTTTTGGGATTAAAGTGATGAAGGAGTAATTAATACTCTGAATGTTTGCTTTCCCTTCAAAGAAATAAAAAATTAGCCTGTAGAAATCAGGAGCCACAATGTCGCAACAGTGTTGAAGAAAAGCAACATTGAAACCATCTGGGCCTGGTGATTTATCCGCAGGTAACTTTTTAACAACATCATCAATTTCTGCAGTGGAAAAGGTGCTTCTAAATCCTGCATTATTTGAGTTTGAGGAATTAGGTGGTGTAGTCAGAATGGGTTTATCGTGCATACGTGGATGTGCCCAGTCTATTTTTGAAAGCTCTGTAAAGAACAACAGCCTTGGCTTGATGATCCTGCACTTCTATGCCTGCTTCATCTAAGAGTACATCAATGTAAATATTTTTGTGCTTAATAGTAGCTTTGGCTTGAAAGAACTTGGTATTTGCTTCCCCAAACTAAATGTTTCTAATAGTAGCTCTTTGTTTCCAATAAATTCTCTGAAAGTGTAGAGTTTGCTCAAGAGGTGATTTCAATATATCCCTGCCCCAATTCTCCTCAGCTAAGAGATCTCTGTACTCTTCTAGGTACTCAAACAACAATATCATTGTATTTGTGTTGCTGACGGTGGTTTTGAGATCAGAAAGTCCTCTAGACCAATTTTTGAGTCCTTTTCTAAGCCTTCTAAATTTAGCAGCAATAGTCTTTGCACTGTCTGTCTCTTGGACAGGTTGTTCCCAAATGTTCTTGACCATAGTTTTGAAATCAGCATGTTCCAACCAGAAGTTTCCAAACCTAAAAATCCTGGACTTGGGAATAGAAGTCCCAATCTTAATGACACAGGGTGTGTGATCAGAAGTTGTTTTAGCCAGAGCAGTGGCCACAGTACCAGGGTAAGAGAGTGCCCAGGATTCAGAGGTGAAAAACCAGTCAATTTTCTCCAAGAGGGGAGCTTCTTGCATATTGCTCCAAGTAAACTCTCTGCCTTTGAGTGGGACCTCGACCAATGCTAATTTACTGATTGCATCATTGAACAACAACATATCTTGAAAATTGTCACCATCTTTATTTCTGTTACAAGGATACCTCATGTAATTGAAATCACCCACAACAAGCCAGTCCATATCATCTTCAATGTGGAAGTTTTGAAACCAGTTAAGAAAGATCACTCTTTTGTCTGGTAGACAAGGTCCATAAATTTTGGTGAGAACCCATTTATTTCCATTAAGTTTAGAGGTAAACTCAATGGATAAAGAGAAATCATTTTTGACGATAGTCTGTCCTGTGAAAAGTCGATCATTCCAAATGGTGATGAGGCCACCGTAAGCACCCAAAGGATGGTAAGTAGTCAAACTTGTTCAATTTTCTCGGGATGAATCGCTTAATGTATGAGCTATCAAATGTTTCCCTTTTAGTTTCTTGCAGGGTGAGAATGGAGCAATCTGATTATGAGATTTTATTTGCAATAGCAAGCCATTTCTTATCATCATTAATACCTCTTATGTTCCAGTTCAGTACACGCCAGTTTCGGTTCATATTGCAGAATCTTACTAATCAACTAGGGAAGTGGGATACATAAACAACACTGGAATAATAAAACAACTGGCATTCAGACACAGTGGATGAGCAGCATAACATGGGTCATGTCTGACAAATTCCATACAACTGTCACTACAAAAAAAGACACATCCGTGACATTTTGGGCCGAACAAAAAATAATTATGTCATACTTATGACACTTCTATGACGATAATTGTGACAAAACCCGGTATCATCATAGATGTGGTGGGCTCCTACTTCTATGACAGAAAATGGCCTTTTTGTCCTGGGCGGGCCGGAGACGCAGCTGCATGACATTCTTTGGGCCGTCAATGACGGGAAAAAAACGTGGTAGAAGCGAGGGCGAGGAAAATATCGGGGTGTTCCCGGTTACGGTGGGTGGTCGGGGCCGAGCGATGCGCTGCTTTCTCATACACGCACGCCGCATGGGTGCGTAGGCGTTGGGCTCTAATCAACTCGAGCGAGGCGTTGGGCTCTAATCAACCCGGCGATTGCGACCGCAGCTACGACATGAACCCGGCGATCGATCGATTGCGTTAATCGAACCCGATCGGCGATTCGCTTCGCTATCGCTGCTAATCGAGGCCTATCGATGCTGCCTCTGGATGAACAGTGAGCGTTCCTGGGGGGTTGGATGAACAGTTCCCAGTGGGGGTGGATGAACAGGACCCGTGGTGTTGCCTCTGGATGAACAAAGTGAGCGTTCTTTGGGGGTTTGATGAACAGCCTCGATGGGGTGGATGAACGGGACCCCGTGGTGTTGCCTCAGGATGAACAGGACCCCGATCGATCGAGCTGGTTGGGGCTGGATGAACAGGACCCCGTGGAGTGCTGGATGCACAGGACCACCCCGTGGAGGGCTGGATGAACAGTAGCCCATGGAGAGGGCTGGTTGAACAGTAGCCGGTGGAGTAGCGCGCGGTGGAGGCTGGATGAATAGGAGCCCGTGGATGAACAGTCGCAGGTGGAGGCTGGAGGAGGTCGACGGTGGATGAACAAGAGCCCGTGGAGGCCGGAGGGGTCGACGGTGGAGATGAACAAGATCCCGTGGAGTCCCGCTTTGCGGCACGCCACACCCTCCCGATGAACAAGACCCTGTTTTGACCGTGGCGCCCAACACAAGTCCGCTTCCTCCGCTTTTGCGGTCGCCACACCCTCCCGATCAATAGGACCCCCCTTTCGACAGTAGCGCTCCCACACAAGTCCGTTTCCACCGTTTTGCGGTACGCCACACCCCTCCCGATCAACGGGACCCTCGTTTCGACCGTAGGAGGTCTGTTTCCTCCGTTTTGCGGTACGCCAGACCCCTCTGGATGAACAGGATCCCATTTCGACCGTGGCCGGTCGAACACGAGGCCGTTCCTCCATTCTGTGGTACACCAGGCCTCGTTTCCATCGGTTGTTCCGTCCAAGCCGGTTGGCTCCCACGCGTTCCGTTGCCTCCCGATGAACACGACGCATTCCATTGCCTCCCCATGAACACGACGACGACGCAGTTTCTCCATTCCGACCCAGCCATGTACCTGAGCCCTCGCCGTACGTATGCTCGAGTAGGCGTTCGAGACCTCGCCCGTATGTACGTACGTGGCCGTATTTTCTTTCTTGCACACTGGTCGCAGTAAGTACGTGTACATGCTACATGCGCGCCTCTACTACGACACATGCGCGCTCTACATCGACCAATATGTACGTACACGCTCGCGACCAGAATGACAACGCTACGTACGCTTCGACTAGGTGGGTCCCGACTGTCAGGCACTTCCTTGCGTGCGAAGATATAGCTGGTGGGTCCTAGCAGTCAGGGGGGCGAATCGTTTTTTTGCCCGGACGCACTTCCTTGCGTGCGAAGATGTAGCTGGTGGGTCCCAACAGTTAGGGGAAACGTTTTTTTCGCGAAATACGGTGGCCCGTCTGGTGGGTCCCCGCTGTCAGGTGCAGGAATAATTTTTTTGCGCGTAATAAGGAGGCACTTCCTTGCGGCTGCCATGGACCCAGCTGTCAGCCTCTCCATGTATAATACTCTTCTGATGGAAGTCGTTCGTTGATCACATTGACCACGCCGCGCTGAGAGCACCAAGGCGGTGGACGACAACGATGCCTAGGAAGGAGACGACGCGGAGCCAGGGAAGACGCGTCAGTGGATGCCCACGCGTAGAGGAGTATGAGGGTTCACTGGTTCGCTGCGGTGTGAGGCTGTCGTCGCCGCAGAATAACAGGGGGTGTGGGTGAGTAGAGGGATGGCCTGGCCAGCGGTGGGAGTAGTAGGGGCGGTGAGGCCTCCGCCGCATCGCAGCCGGCCACGGGAGGCAGGAGCACAAGGCACGACCGACGCTGGTTTGGGCGGCTGGAGCAAGAAGACCAGAGGTTGAAGAAGCACTATGGCCGTTGGATGGACATCGTACGGTCACTGGAGCTAGAATCGTGCATATTGACTAAGTTGACAAAGCCCTCCATCCCCGCCAACTTAGTAGGCCCACAAGTCAGCCTGCCACTATACTGGGTCCCAGCTAGTAGGGGGAGTATTCATTTTTTGTGCATAATAAGGAGGCACTTCCTTGCGTGCGAAGATATAGTGGTGGGTCCGAGCTGTCAGCGGTAACGTTTTTCGCGAAATACTGAGGCCATTCCGTGGGTCCCGGATGTCGTGGAGGAATCATTATTTTTGCGGCGTAATAAGGAGGCATTTCCTTGCGTGCGGCCATGGACCCGGTATCGGCCTCTCCACGTCTGATCCACTTCAGATGCATGTTGGTCGCCGACCACGTTGACCGAACCACGCCAAGAGCACCGTGGCGGTGGACGGCAGAAGGCCTAGGAAGGGAATGACACGGAGCCGTGGAAGAGTTGGCGATTGTTTCCCACGAGGGGAGTACGACTGTCTGAGGGTTTACTAGTTCGCCCCGCCATCGCCGAGAATAACAACAGTGTGGGTGAGTAGAGGGATGGCTAGGCCAGCGATGGGAGTACGGTGGGGCGGTGAGGCTGCAAGGCAACACAACCAGCCATGAGGAGGAGAGAGCGGTAGTCCACCGCCGCTTGTTTGAGCGGGCCGGAGAAGGAAGAGCAGAGATTGAAGAAGATGATGGCCGTTGGATGGACATCCAACGATCCTTGCTTGTCGCCAACCTTTTTTAGGAAAGCCTCAAATCTGTGGAAAACAACATACAACCCATCTGTCATTATTTCTAATAATTTACAGCCCATTTGCTAATTCTTAAGGGTTTTTTGGAGCCCATATTCTTTTTGTTAGCATTACAGCCCATATTGTGGCCACGGTTAAAAAATTATACGAAATTTTGCATATTTTGGTGCGGTCCGAACTATTTTTAATCCCGAAATTTTGAGTCACATTCAAACTGATTTTAAAAATAAATGTATATCAATATAAAATCCAACAAATTGTCCATGCATAAAAATCAATGCAATTTAAAATCTCGAAATGAAAAAAACAAATTTGAAACTAATTGTCGGTTTGATGTGTTTTAAAAATGTACAGCCCATTTCCCATTATTGATAGGCCATTTTCTCTCGCCAAATTAATGAAGCTCTCCTCGTCTTGAAAGATTTGCAGCCCAACAGCCCCGACAAAGCGACTTACTTGGCAAATCACAAAAAACAGGCTATGGCCATGGACCCGGTATCGACCTCTCCACGTCTGATACTCTTCCGATGGAAGTCGGTCGTTGACCACATTGACCACGCCGCGCTGAGAGCACCAAGGCGGTGGACGACGGCGAGGCCTAGGTAGGGGACGACGCGGAGCCGTGGAAGACGCGGTAGTGGATGCCCACGCGGAGAGGAGTACGAGGGTTCACTGGTTCGGCTGCGGTGTGAGGTTGCCGTCGCCGCACAATAACAGGGGGTGTGGGTGAGTGGAGGGATGGTCTGGCCAGCGGTGGGAGTAGTATTGGGGCGGTGAGGCCTCCGCGGCAGCACAGTCGGCCATGGGAGGTAGGAGCAGGCGGCACAACCGACGCTGCTTTGGGTGGCTGGAGCAAGAAGACCAGAGGTTGAAGAAGCACTATGGCCGTTGGATGGACATCGTACGGTCACTGGAGCTAGAATCGTTCGTATTGACTAAATTGACAAAGCCCTCTATCCCCGTCAACTTAGTAGGCCCACAAGTCAACCAACCACTGTGATGGGTCCCAGCTAGCAGGGGGTATTCATTTTTTTGTGCGTCATAAGGAGGCACTTACTTTCGTGCGAAGATATAGCTGGTGGATCCGACCTGTCAGCGGGGGGGAACGTTTTTTTCGCGAAATACAGAAGCCCTTCCCGTGGATCCTAGCTGTCAGGTGGAGGAATCATTATTTTGCCCGTAATATGGAGGCATTTCCTTGCGTGCGGCCGTGGACCCAGCTGTCAGCCTCTCCATGTACAGTCCACTTCTGATGGATGTCATTCATTGATCACGTTGACCAGGCCGCGCCGAGAGCACCAGGGCGGTGGACGACGGCGAGGCCTAGGAAGGGAACGACACGGAGCCAGGGAAGGCTCGTCAGTTGTTTCCCACACGGAGGAGTACGAGGGTTTACTGGTTCGTCTGCCGTCCCCGGAGAATAACAACAGGTGTGGGTGAGTAGAGGGATGGCTAGGCCAGTGATGGGAGTACGGTGGGGTGGCGAGGCCTGCGCGGCAAAGATAGCTGGTCAGGGAAGAGGGAGCGAGCAGTCCTTGGCGCTTGTTTGAGCGGATGGAGCAGGAAAAGCAGAGATTGAAGAAGCACGACAGCCGTTGGATGGACATCCAACAGTCACTGCTCTCGTGTGCATTATTTCTAATAATCTACAACCCATTTTCTAATTTTTAAGAAATTTTTTGGAGCCCATCTTCTTTTTGCTAGCATTACACCCCATAATGTGGCCACGGTTAAAAAGTATACGAATTTTTGCATATTTCGGTGCGGTCAACTGTTTTTAATCCTGAAATATCGATTCACATTCAAACTATTTTGAAAAATAATTTATATAAATATAAATCCAAATAATTTTCCACACATACAAATCAATGGAATTTAAAATCTTGTAACGAAAAAAATTTGAAACTAATTCCCGGTTTGATGTGTTTTAAAAATGTACAGCCCATTTCTGGGCAAACCGAATGAAACACTCCTTGTCTTAAAAGATTTGCAGCCCAGCAGGGCTGATAAAGCAAGTAGGCCTCGTTTGGGTATTTCTTAAAAAAAATAGAACTGGGCTAGCCATTTTCAGCAAGAAAAAAACACAGCTGGGCTCATGTTGTGGTAAACATAAATAAAACCTCAGCTAGACGGGCCACAGCCCCCAGACAGCCCGATGTTACCCCGATCCGTCACTAAAACTAGTATAAATAACAACCGCTTGTTCCTTCAAAAACTGCGTGACTGTTGGGTCACCGTGTCACCGCTTGTAGTGTAATTCTCTCGCTTATTGACTACGTTGACAATGGCGTGAGCCCCGGATGTCGCACCATTAGGAGGAACCATATTTTTGGGCTTGTAATATAGAGGCACTTGCTTGCGTCGCTACCTCTTGAGCATTTGCGTTGGATTTCCTTGAAGAGAAAAGGGTGATGCAGCAAAGTAGCGTAAGTATTTCCCTCGGTTTTTGAGAACCAAGGTATCAATCCAGTAGGAGGCTACGCGCGAGTCCCTCGTACCTACACAAAACAAATAACTCCTCGCAACCAACGCGATAAGGGGTTGTCAATCCCTTCACGGTCACTTACGAGAGTGAGATCTAATAGATATGATAGGATAATATTTTTGGTATTTTGTGATAAAGATGCAAAGTAAAATAAAAGCAAAGGAAATAACAAAGTGTTGGAAGATTAATATGATGAAGATAGACCCGGGGGCCATAGGTTTCACTAGTGGCTTCTCTCAAGAGCATAAGTATTTTACGGTGGGTGAACGAATTACTGTTGAGCAATTGACAGAAATGAGCATAGTTATGAGAATATCTAGTTATGATCATGTATATAGGCATCACGTCCAAGACAAGTAGACTGACTCCTGCCTGCATCTACTACTATTACTCCATGATGTATACTACACAACCTTCTTCTTGTAGACGTTGTTGGGCCTGCAAGTGCACATGTTTGCAGGACAGTAGCAAATTTCCCTCAAGTGGATGACCTAAGGTTTATCAATCCGTGGGAGGCGTAGGATGAAGATGGTCTCTCTCAAGCAACCCTGCAACCAAATAACAAAAAGTCTCTTGTATCCCCAACACACCCAATACAATGGTAAATTGTATAGGTGCACTAGTTCGGCGAAGAGATGGTGATACAAGTGCAATATGGATGGTAGATAAAGGTTTTTGTAATCTGAAATAATAAAAAATAGCAAGGTAACTAACGGTAAAAGTGAGCATAAACGATATTGCAATGATAGGAAACAAGGCCTAGGGTTCATACTTTCACTAGTGCAAGTTCTCTCAACAATAATAACATAGATAGATCATATAACAATCCCTCAACATGCAACAAAGAGTCACTCCAAGCCACTAATAGCGGAGAACAAACGTAGAGATTATGGTAGGGTACGAAACCACCTCAAAGTTATTCTTTCGGATCAATCTATAAAAGAGTTCGTACTAGAATAACACCTTAAGATACAAATCAACCAAAACCCTAATGTCACCTAGATACTCCATTGTCACCTCAAGTACCCGTGGGCATGCTTATACGATATGCATCACACAATCTCAGATTCATCCAACCAACATAAAAGTACTTCAAAGAGTTCCCCAAAGTTTCTACCGGAGAGTCAAGAATGTGTGCCAACCCCTATGCATAGGTTCCCAATGTCATGAAACCCGCAAGTTGATCACCAAAACATACATCAAGTGGCACATGATATCCCATTGTCACCACAGATAATCACGGCAAGACATACATCAAGTGTTCTCATAAAAGACTCAATCCGATAAGATAACTTCAAAGGGGAAACTCAATTCATCATAAGAGAGTAGAGGGGGAGAAACATCATAAGATCCAACTACAATAGAAAAGCTCAGGATACATCAAGATCGTGCCATAGAGGGAACACGAGAGAGAACACGAGAGAGAGAGAGAGAGAGATCAAACACATAGCTACTAGTACATACCCTCAGCCCCGAGGGTGAACTACTCCCTCCTCGTCATAGAGAGCGCCGGGATGATGAAGATGGCCACTGGTCATGGGTTCCCCCTCCGGTACGGTGCCGGAACGGGCTCCCGAGAGGTTTTTGGTGGCTACAGAGGCTTGCGGCGGCGGAACTCCCGATCTATCTTCTGTTCTGGAAGTTTTAGGGTACATAGGTATATATGGGTGAAAGGAGTACGTCGGTGGAGCTACGGGGGCCCCAAGAGGCAGGGGCGCGCCCGGGGGGGGGGGGGGGGTGGGCGCGCCCCCAACCACGGGAGCAACACCCGGATTTCCTGACGGGCACTCCAAGTCCATCGGGTGGCTTTCCTTCCAAAAATAACTTCTAGTTGATTTCGTTCGCTTTGACTTCGTCTCGATATTGCTTTTCCTCGAAACACCGAATAGGCATAAAAACAAATTTGGGCTGGGCCTCCTGTTAATAGGTTAGTCCCTAAAATAATATACAAGTTGATAATAAAGCCCAATATTGCCTAAAACACTAGATAAAGTAGCATGGAGCAATCAAAAATTATAGACACGTTGGAGACGTATCAAGCATCCCCAAGCTTAATTCCTGCTCGTCCTCGAGTAGGTAAATGATAAAAAAGAATTTTTGATGCGGAGTGATACTTTGCATAATTTCAATGTAAATCTTCTTAATCATGGTATGAATATTCAGATCCGAAAGATTCAAGACAAAAGTTCATATTGACATAAAAATAATAATACTTCAAGCATACTAATCAAAGCAATTATGTCTTCTCAAAATAGCATGGCAAAAGAAAGTTCATCCCTACAAAATCATATAGTTAGGCTATGTTTCATTTTCATCACACAAATATGTTCCCAACTTCTATACCCCCGATGACAAGCCAAGCAATTGTTTCATACTTAAATAATCTCAAACATTTTCAACCTTCACGCAATACATGAGCGTGAGCCATGGATATAGCACTATGGGTGGAATAGAATATGATGACGGGGATTGTGTGGAGAAGACAAAAAAGGAGAAAGTCTCACATTGACGAGGTTAATCAACAGGCTATGGAGATGCCCATCAATTGATGTCAACATGAGGAGTAGGGATTGCCATGCAACGGATGCACTAGAGTTGTGAATGCTCAACAAAAGAAAACTAGTGGGTGTGCATCCAACTTGCTTGCTCATGAAGACCTAGGGCATTGGAGGAAGCCCATCATAGGAATATACAAGCCAAGTTCTATAATGAAAAATTCCCACTAGTATGAAAAAGACAACTTATGAGACTCACTATATGAAAAATATGGTGCTACTTTGAAGCACAATATATGAGACTCAGTACATGAAGAACAAGGTGCTACTTTGAAGCACAAGTGTGGAAAAAGAGATAGTAGCATTGCCCTTTTTATTTTATTTTTTTAATTTTTTTGGGCCTTTTTTTGCCTTTCTCTTTTTTTGGGCCTTTTTGGCCTTTCTTTTTTTTGGGCAATGCTCTAATAATGATGATCATCACACTTCTATTGATTACAACATAAGGATTACAACATGAAACTAGAACAAGATATGACTCTATATGAATGCCTCCGTGATGTATCGGGATGGTGCAATGAATCAAGAGTGACATGTATGAAAATAATGCATGGTGGCTTTGCCACAAATACGATGTCAACTACATGATCATGCAATGGCAATATGACAAAAGTAAAGTATGTCATGATGGTGATGAACGGAACGGTGGAAAGTTGCATGGCAATATATCTCGGAATGGCTATGGAAATGCCATAATAGGTAGGTATGGTGGCTGTTTTGAGGAAGATATAGGGAGGTTTATGTGTGATAGAGCGTATCGTATCACGGGGTTTGGATGCACCGGCGAAGTTTGCACCAACTCTCAAGGTGAGAAAGGGCAATGCACGATACCGAAGAGGCTAGCAAAGGCGGAAAGGTAAAAGTGTGTATAATCCATGGACTCAACATTAGTCAAAAGAACTCATATACTTATTGCAAAAATTTAGAAGTCATCGAAAACCAAGTACTACGCCAAGATGCTCCTAGGGGGATAGATTGGTAGGAAAAGACCATCGCCGTCCCCGACCGCCACTCATAAGGATGCACAAGCCGTGTACACTTCATGTTTCAAATTTGTTACACACCTTTAACCATACGTGCATGCTACGGGACTTGCTAACTTCAACACAAGCATTCTTTAAATTCATAATCACCCAACTAGCATGACTTTAATATCACTACCTCCATATCTCAAAACAATTATCAAGCATCAAACTTTTCTTAGTATTCAACACACTCATAAGAATTCTTACAAATCTTGTATGCTTAGCATATTATGATTATTTAAGAAAATTACCATGCTATTTAAGACTCTCAAAATAATCTAAGTGAATCATTAGATTTCATCTATTTCTTCAAAATAAAACTACCATCGTGCTCTAAAAGATATAAGTGAAGCACTAGAGCAAACAACAAACTACTACGAAAGATATAAGTGAAGATCAATGAGTAGTCGAATAATTATACAACTATGTGAAGACTCTCTCTCATTTAATAATTTCAGATCTTGATACTTTATTCAAACAGCAAGCAAAGCTAAAGAAAATGACATGACGCTCCAAGCAAAACACATATCATGTGGTGAATAAAAATATAGCTCCAAGTAAAGTTACCGATGAACAAAGATTTAAAGAGGGATGCCTTCCGGGGCATCCCCAAGCTTAGGCTTTTGGTTATCCTTGAATATTACCTTGGGGTGCCTTGGGCATCCCCAAGCTTAGGCTCTTGCCACTCCTTATTCCATAGTCCATCGAATCTTTACCCAAAACTTGAAAACTTCACAACACAAAACTTAATAGAAAACTCGTGAGCTCCGTTAGGGAAAGAAAACAAAACACCACTTCAAGGTACTGTAATTAACTAATTATTTATTTATATTGGTGTTAAACCTACTGTATTCCAACTTGTCTATGGTTTATAAACTATTTTACTAGCCATAAATTCATCAAAATAAGCAAACAACACAATGAAAACAGAATCTGTCAAAAACAGAACAGTCTGTAGTAATCTGTAGCAAACGCAAACTTCTGGAACTCCAAAAATTCTAAAATAAATTGGTGGACCTGAGGAATTTGTCTAGTAATCATATGAAAGAAGAATCAACTAAATAGCACTCTCCAATAAAAAGTTTTAGCTAATCTCGTGAGCGCTAAAGTTTCTGTTTTTTACAGCATGATCATAAAGACTTCACCCAAGTCTTCCCAAAGGTTCTACTTGGCACAAACACTAATTAAAACATAAAACCACATCTAACCAGAAGGTAGATGGATTATGTATTCCTAAACCGAACCAAAAAGAAAGAAACTAAAATAAAATTGGGTTGCCTCCCAACAAGCGCTAACGTTTAACGCCCCTAGCTAGGCATTATGATTTCAATGATGCTCACATAAAAGATAAGAATTGAAACATAAATAGAGCATCATGAAGAATATGAATAGCACATTTAAGTCTAACCCACTTCCTATGCACAGGGATTTTGTGAGCAAACAACTTATGGGAACAAGAATCAACTTGCATAGGAAGGTAAAACAAGCATAACTTCAAGATTTTAAGCACATAAAGAGGAAACTTGATATTATTGCAATTCCTACAAGCATATGTTCCTCCCTCATAATAAATTTCAGTAGCATCATGAATGAATTCAACAATATAACCAGCACCTAAAGCATTCTTTTCATGATCTACAAGCATAGAAATTTTATTACTCTCCACATAAGCAAATTTCTTCTCATGAATAGTAGTGGGAGCAAATTCAACAAAATATCTATCATATGATTGAGAATTAAGATCAAGATGACAAGTTTCATGATTATCATTATTCTTTAAAGCATACGTGTCATCACAATAATCATCATAGATAGGAGGCATGCTTTCATCATAGTAAATTTGCTCATCAAAGCTTGGGGGACAAAAAATATCATCTTCATCAAACATAGCTTCCCCAAGCTTTTGGCTTTGCATAGCATTAGCATCATGGACATTCAAGGAATTCATACTAACAACATTACAATCATGCTCATCATTCAAATATTTAGTGCCAAGAATCCTATGTAATTCTTCTTCTAGTACTTGAGCACAATTTTCCTTCCCATCATACTCACGAAAGATATTAAAAAGGTGAAGCGTATGAGACAAACTCAATTCCATTTTTTTGTAGTTTTCTTTTATAAACTAAACTAGTGCTAAAACAAGAAACAAAAAGATTCGATTGCAAGATCTAAAGATATACCTTCACTTACCTAGCCTCCCCGAAAACGGTGCCAAAAAAGAGCTTGATGTCTACTACACAAACTTCTTCTTGTAGACGTTGTTTGGCCTGCAAATGCACAGGTTTGTAGGACAGTAGCAAATTTCCCTCAAGTGGATGACCTAAGGTTTATCAATCCGTGGGAGGCATAGGATGAAGATGGTCTCTCTCAAGCAACCCTGCAACCAAATAACAAAAAGTCTCTTGTGTCCCCAACACACCCAATACAATGATAAATTGTATAGGTGCACTAGTTCGAGAAGAGATGGTGATACAAGTGCAATATGGATGGTAGATAAAGGTTTTTGTAATCTGAAATAATAAAAACAGCAAGGTAACTAATGGTAAAAGTGAGCATAAACGGTATTGCAATGATAGGAAACAAGGCCTAGGGTTCATACTTTCACTAGTGCAAGTTCTCTCAACAATAATAACATAGATAGATCATATAACAATCCCTCAACATGCAACAAAGAGTCACTCCGAAGCCACTAATAGCGGAGAACAAACATAGAGATTATGGTAGGGTACGAAACCACCTCAAAGTTATTCTTTCGGATCAATCTATAGAAGAGTTCGTACTAGAATAACACCTTAAGATACAAATCAACCAAAACCCTAATGTCACCTAGATACTCCATTATCACCTCAAGTATCCGTGGGCATGAGTATACGATATGCATCACACAATCTCAGATTCATCCAACCAACATAAAAGTACTTCAAAGAGTGCCCCAAAGTTTCTATCGGAGAGTCAAGAACGTGTGCCAACCCCTATGCATAGGTTCCCAATGTCACGAAACCCGCAAGTTGATCACCAAAACATACATCAAGTGGCACATGATATCCCATTGTCACCACAGATAATCACGGCAAGACATACATCAAGTGTTCTCATAAAAGACTCAATCCGATAAGATAACTTCAAAGGGGAAACTCAATTCATCACAAGAGGGTAGAGGGGAGAAACATCATAAGATCCAACTACAATAGCAAAGCTCGGATACATCAAGATCGTGCCATAGAGGGAACACGAGAGAGAACACGAGAGAGAGAGAGAGAGATCAAACACATAGCTATCGGGTACATACCCTCAGCCCCGAGGGTGAACTACTCCCTCCTAGTCATGGAGAGCGCCGGATGATGAAGATGGCCACCGGTGATGGGTTCCTCCTCAGGTGCCGAACCGGCTCCCAAAGGTTTTTGGTGGCTACAGAGAGGCTTGCGGCGGAACTCCCGATCTATCTTCTGCTCGAAGTTTTAGGGTACATAGGTATATATGGGTGAAAGGAGTATGTCGGTGGAGCTACGGGGGCCCCACGAGGCAGGGGGCGCGCCCTAGGGGGGTGGGCGCCCCCCCACCCTCGGGAGCACCTCCCGTATCTCCTGACGTGCACTCCAAGTCCATCGGGTGGCTTTCCTTCCAAAAATAACTTTTCTCCAGTTGATTTCGTTCCGTTTTGACTTTGTCTGATATTCCTTCTCCTCGAAACACTGAAATAGGCATAAAACAACAAATCTGGGTTGGGCCTCCGGTTAATAGGTTAGTCCCAAAAATAATATAAAAGTGGATAATAAAGCCCAATATTGCCTAAAACACTAGATAAAGTAGCATGGAGCAATCAAAAATTATAGATACGTTGGAGACGTATCACTCCACTCATCGACCGTTATTCAGCATGCATCTAGAGTATTAAGTTAATGAAAACAGAGTAACGCCTTAAGCAAGATGACATGATGTAGAGGGATAAATTCATGCAATATGATAAAACCCCATCTTGTTATCCTCGATGGCAACAATACAATACGTGCCTTGCTGCCCCTACTGTCACTGGGAAGGACACCACAAGATTGAACCCATTGCAAGAAAGATCAGTCTAGTAGGCCAAACCAAACTGATAATTCGAAGAGACTTGCAAAGATAACCAATCATACATAAAAGAATTCAGAGAAGATTCAAATATTGTTCGTAGATAATCTTGATCATAAACCCACAATTCATCGGTCTCAACAAACACACCGCAAAAAGAAGATTACATCGAATAGATCTCCGCGAGAGGGGGAGAACATTGTATTGAGATCCAAAAAGAGAGAAGAAGCCATCTAGCTACTAACTATGGACCCGAAGGTCTGAGGTAAACTACTCACACTTCATCGGAGAGGCTATGGTGTTGATGTAGAAGCCCTCCGTGATGGATGCCCCCTCCGGCGGAGCTCCATTTGGACTCCGTTTGATATTCCTTTTCTGCGAAACTCTGAAATAGGCAAAAACAAGAATTTCGGCTGGGCCTCGTGTAAATAGGATAGTCCCAAAAATAATATAAAAGTGGATAATAAAGCCCAATAATGTCCAAAACAGTAGATAATATAGCATGAAACAATCAAAAATAATAGATAAGTTGGAGACGATTAGGCATCCCCAAGCTTAATTCCTCGCCGTCCTCCAAAGAGGGTAAATGATAAAAAAATATAATTTTTGATGCGGAGTGCTACTTGGCATAATTTAAATGTAATTCTTCTTAATTGTGGTATGAATATTCAGATCTGAAAGATTCAAGACTAAAGTTCATATTGACATAAAAATTATAATACTTCAAGCATACTAGCTAAGCAATTATGTCTTCTCAAAATAACATGGCCAAAGAAAGTTATCCCTACAAAATCATATAGTATGGCTATGCTCTATCTTCACCACACAAAGTATTTAAATCATGCACAACCCCGATGACAAGCCAAGCAATTGTTTCATACTTTTGACATTCTCAAACATTTTCAATCTTCACGCAATACATGAGCGTGAGCCATGGATATAGCACTATATGTGGAATAGAATTTTGGTTGTGGAGAAGACAAAAAGGGAGAAGATGGTCTCACATCAACTTGGCGTATCAACGGGCTATGGAGATGCCCATCAATAGATATCAATGTGAGTAAGTAGGGATTGCCATGCAACAGATGCACTAGAGCTATAAGTATATGAAAGCTCTACAAAAGAAACTAAGTGGGTGTGCATCCAACTCGCTTGCTCACGAAGACCTAGGGCATTTTGAGGAAGCCCATCATTGGAATATACAAGCCAAGTTCTAAAATGAAAAATTCCCACTAGTATATGAAAGTGACAAAATGAGAGACTCTCTATCATGAAGATTATGGTGCTACTTTGAAGCACAAGTGTGGTAAAAGGATAGTAACATTGTCCCTTCTCTCTTTTTCTCTCATTTTTTTATTTGGGCCTTTTGTTTTTTTATGTCCTCTTTCCTTTTTTTTCGTCCGGAGTCTCATCCCGACTTGTGGGGGAATCATAGTCTCCATCATCCTTTTCCTCACTTGGGACAATGCTCTAAAAATGAAGATCATCACACTTTTATTTTCTTACAACTCAACAATTACAACTCGATACTTAGAACAAAATATGACTCTATATGAATGCCTCCGTGGTAATCGGGATGCAATGAATCAAGAGTGACATGTATGAAAGAATTATGAATGGTGGCTTTGCCACAAATACGATGTCAACTACATGATCATGCTAAGCAATATGACAATGATGGAGCATGTCATAATAAACGGAACGGTGGAAAGTTGCATGGAAATATATCTCGGAATGGCTATGGAAATGCCATGATAGGTAGGTATGGTGGCTGTTTTGAGGAAGGTTTATGGTGGGTGTATGATACCGGCACAAAGTGCGCGGTATTAGAGAGGCTAGCAATGGTGGAAGGAAGAAAAGTGCGTATAATCCATGGACTCAACATTAGTCATAAAGAACTCATATACTTATTGCAAAAATCTACAAGTTATCAAAGCAAAGTATTACGCCATGCTCCTAGGGGATAGATTGGTAGGAAAAGACCATCGTCATTCCCCGACCGCCACTCATAAGGAAGACAATCAATAAATAAATCATGCTCCGACTTCATCACATGACGGTTCACATACGTGCATGCTACGGGAATCACAAACTTTAACACAAGTATTTCTCAAATTCATAACTACTCAACTAGCATGACTCTAATATCACCATCTTCATATCTCAAAACAATTATCAAGCATCAAACTTCTCATAGTATTCAACACACTCATAAGAAAGTTTTTACTATTCTTGAATACCAAGCACATTAAGATTGTTTAAGCAAAATTTCCATGCTATTTAAGACTCTCAAAATAATCTAAGTGAAGCATGAGATATCAATAGTTTCTATAAAACAAATCCACCAATCGCGTTTCTAAAAGATATAAGTGAAGCACTAGAGCAAAACTATATGACTCAAAAAATATAAGCGAAGCACAAAGGGTATTCTAACAAATTCCAAATCATGTATAGCTCTCTCAAATGTTGTGTACAGCAAGGATGATTGTGGTAAACTAAAAGACAAGGACTCAAATCATACAAGACGCTCCAAGCAAAACACATATCATGTGGTGAATAAAAATATAGCTCCAAGTAAAGTTACCGATGGAAGTAGATTTAAAGAGGGGATGCCTTCCGGGGCATCCCCAAGATTTGAATTTTTGGTGTCCTTAGATTATCTTGGGGGTTCCATGGGCATCCCCAAGCTTAGGCTCTTGCCACTCCTTGTTCCATAATCCATCAAAATCTTTCACCCAAAACTTGAAAACTTCACAACATAAAACTCAACAGAAATCTCGTGAGCTCCGTTAGCGAAAGAAAACAAAAGACCACTTCAAGGTTCTGTAATGAACTTATTATTTATTTATATTGGTTTTAAACCTACTTTATTCCAACTTATCTATGGTTTATAAACTATTTTACTAGCCATAGATTCATCAAAATAAGCAAACAACACACGAAAAACAGAATCTGTCAAAAACAGCACAGTCTGTAGTAATCTGTAACTAACGCAAACTTCTGGAACTCCAAAAAATCATCCAAAATAGGAAGACCTAGGAAATTTGTTTATTGATTAGCAGCAACTGGAATCAGTATTTTATCACGTTTTTGTGATTTTTAACAATTGTTTTCGTGAACAGAAAGTTTCTGGAAATTACAGCAAGATCAAATAACTATCATCCAAGAAGATCCTATAGGTTTAGCTTGGCAAAAACACTAATTAAAACATAAAAACAAATCTAACCAGAGGCTAGATCAAATATTTATTCCTAAACATAAGCAAAATAAAAAAAACTAAAAATAAAATTGGGTTGCCTCCCAACAAGCGCTATCGTTTAACGCCCCTAGCTAGGCATAAAAGCAAGGATAGATCTAGGTATTGTCATCTTTGGTAGGCAATCCATAAGTGGCTCTCATGATAGATTCATATGGTAATTTTATTTTCTTCCTAGGGAAGTGTTCCATGCCTTTATTTAATGGAAATTGGAATCTAATATTCCCTTCCTTCATATCAATAATTGCACCAATCGTTCTAAGGAAAGGTCTACCAAGAAATAATAGGACATGAAGGATTGCAATATATATCAAGAACGATAAAATCTACGGGCACATAGTTCCTACTTGCAACAATAAGAACATCATTAATTCTTCCCATAGGTTTCTTAATAGTGGAATCCGCAAGGTGCAAGTTTAGAGAGCAATCATCAAAATCACGAAAATCTAGCAAATCGCACAAAGTTTTGGGAATAGTGGAGACACTAGCACCCAAATCACATAAAGCATAGAATTCATGATCCTTAATCTTAATTTTAATAGTTGGTTCTCACTCATCATAAAGTTTTCTAGGGATAGAAACTTCCAACTCAAGCTTTTCTTCATAAGATTGCATCAAGGCATCAACATATGTTTAGTAAACACTTTATTTTGACTATAAGCTTGAGGAGAATTTAGCACGGATTGCAACAAGGAAATACAATCAATCAAAGAGCAACTTTCATAATTAAATTCCTTGAAATCCAAAATAGTGGGTTTAGCAACATCTAGGGTTTTGATTTCTTCAATCCCACTTTCACCAAATTTAGCATCAAGATCTAAAGACTTTGAATTTTTGGAACGCCTTCTAGGTAGAGGTGGATCATATTCAGTCCCATCATTATCAAGATTCATATTGCAAAAGAAAGATTTAATAGGGGACACATCAATAACTTTTAGATATTCATCTTTATTTTCATAGAAATTGGAAGAACACGCTTTTATAAAGCAATCTTTCTTAGCACGCATCCTAGCGGTTCTTTCTTTGCACTCATCAATGGAAATTCTCATGGCTTTGAGAGACTAATTGATATCATGCTTAGGAGGAATATATCTAAGCTTTAAAGAATCAACATCAAGAGAAATTTTATCAACGTTCCTAGCCAATTCATCAACTTTAAGCAATTTCTCTTCAAGCAAAGCATTGAAATTATTTTGCGAATTCATAAATTCTTAAACACTAGTCTCAAATTCAGAGGGCATCTTATTAAAATTTCCATAAGAGCTGTTGTAGGAATTTCCATAATTATTAGAGGAATTACTAGGATAAGGCCTAGGATTAAAGTTTCCTCTATACGCGTTGTTACCAAAATTATTCCTACCAACAAAATTCACATCCATAGATTCATTGTTATTCTCAATAAAAGTAGACAAGGGAATATCATTAGGATCAGAAGAAACACTCTTAGTAGCAAATAATTTCATAAGTTCATCCATCTTTCCACTCAAAACATTAATTTCTTCTATCGCATGCACTTTTTTATTGGTAGATCTTTCAGTGTGCCATTGAGAATAATTAACCATAACATTATCTAGGAGTTTGGTAGCTTCTCCTAAAGTGATTCCCACAAAAGTGCCTCCCATGTCAATCTAAAAGATTTCTAGAAGCAAAATTCAATCCGCATAATTTTTTGTATAATCATCCACAAATTCAAACCATGAGTAGGGCAATTACGTATCATTAACTTGATCCTCTCCCAAGCTTGTGCAACATGTTCATGATCAAGTTGCTTAAAATTCATAATATCGTTTCTAAGAGAGATGATCTTAGCGGGAGGAAAATACTTAGAGATAAAAGCATCTTTGCACTTGTTCCAAGAATCAATACTATTTTTAGGCAAATACGAAAACCAAGCTTTAGCACGATCTCTAAGCGAAAAGGAAATAGCTTCAATTTAACAATATCATTATCAACATCTTTCTTCTTTTGCATATCACACAAATCAACAAAGCTATTTAGATGAGTAGCGGCATCTTCACTAGGAAGGCCAAGAATTGATCTTTCATGACAAGATTCAACAAAGCAACATTGATTTCACAAGATTCAAGATTGGTAAGAGGAGCAATCGGAGTGCTAAGGAAATCATTATTGTTGGTATTGGTAAAGTCACACAATTTGGTATTATCTTGAGCCATCGTGACAAACAAGCAATCCAACACACGAACAAACAAAAAGCAAGCGAATAAGAGGCAAACGGAAAACAGAGGGCGAATAAAACGGCAAGGGTGAAGTGGTGGAGAGGAAAACGAGAGGCAAATGGCAAATAATGTAATGCGGGAGATAAGGGATTTGTGATGGGTACTTGGTATGTTGACTTTTGCGTAGACTCCCAAGAACGGCGCCAGTAAATCTTCTTTGCTACCTCTTGAGCATCGTTGGATTTCCTTGAAGAGGAAAGGGTGATGCAGCAAAGTAGCGTAAGTATTTCCCTTAGTTTTTGAGAACCAAGGTATCAATCCAGTAGGAGGCTACGCGTGAGTCCCTCGTACCTACACAAAACAAATAACTCCTAGCAACCAATGCGATAAGGGGTTGTCAATCCCTTCACGGTCACTTACGAGAGTGAGATCTGATAGATATGATAGGATGATATTTTTGGTATTTTGTGATAAAGATGCAAAGTAAAATAAAAGCAAAGTAAAAAAGAAAAAGAAATAACAAACTGTTGGAAGATTAATATGATGAAGATAGACCCGGGGGCCATAGGTTTCACTAGTGGCTTCTCTCAATAGCATAAGTATTTTACGGCGGGTGAACGAATTACTGTTGAGCAATTGACAGAATTGAGCATATTTATGAGAATATCTAGGTATGATCATGTATATAGGAATCACGTCCGAGACAAGTAGACGGACTCCTCAAGATCTACTACTATTACTCCACTCATCGACCGCTATCCAAAGATGCATCTAGAGTATTAAGTTAATGAAAACATAGTAACGCCTTAAGCAAGATGACATGATGTAGAGGGATAAATTCATGCAAGATGATAAAAACCCCATCTTGTTATCCTCGATGACAACAATACAATACGTGCCTTGCTGCCCCTATCACATCGAAAGGACACCGCAAGATTGAACCCAAAGCTAAGCACTTCTCCCATTGCCGTAAAGATCAATCTAGTAGGCCAAACCAAACTGATAACTCAAGAGACTTGCAAAGATAACCAATCATACATAAAAGAATTCAGAGAAGATTCAAATATTGTTCATAGATAATCTTGATCATAAACCCACAATTCATCGATCTCAACAAACACACCACAAAAAGAAGATTACATCGAATAGATCTCCACGAGAGAGAGGGGGAGAACATTGTATTGAGATCCAAAAAGAGAGAAGAAGCCATCTAGCTACTAACTATGGACCCGAAGGTCTGAGGTAACCTACTCACACTTCATCGGAGAGGCTATGGTGTTGATGTAGAAGCCCTCCGTGATGGATGCCCTTCCCATGAGCTCCTAACAGGCCCCAAGATGGGATCTCGTGGGTACAAAAGGTTGCGGCGGTGGAATTACTTTTTGGCTTCGTATCTGATCGTTTGGGGGTACGTAGGTATATATAGGAGGAAGGAGTACGTCGGTGGAGCAACAGGGGGCCCACGAGGGTGGAGGGTGCGCCCCCTACCTCGTGGCCTCCTCCTTTGTTTCTTGACATAGGGTCCAAGTCTCCTATATCATAATCTTCCTAAAAATCACGTTCCCGAAGGTTTCATTCCGTTTGGTATTCCTTTTCTTCGAAACTCTGAAATAGGCAAAAAAACAGCAATTTTGGGCTGGGCCTCCGGTTAATAGGTTAGTCCCAAAAATAATATAAAAGTGGATAATAAAGCCCAATAATGTCCAAAACAGTAGATAATATAGCATGGAGCAATCAAAAATTATAGATACGTTGGAGACGTATCACGTACTAGCATGACGCTGGTGGGTCCCTACTTTCATCC
Source organism: Aegilops bicornis (assembly GCA_021605145.1). NCBI lineage: Eukaryota > Viridiplantae > Streptophyta > Magnoliopsida > Poales > Poaceae > Aegilops > Aegilops bicornis. The sequence continues at coordinate 168,562,323 of CM038673.1, read as the reverse complement.
TCTCCACGTACAGTCATCTCCTTGTTCCTCTCGGTTGTTGACGACGTTGACAACTCAAGAGGGCGGCGCACCGCGCACGGCGTGCGAACCAAGGCCGCAAGGCAGAGGACGACGGCGAGGCCTCAGACGGAACGAACAGGAGCCGTGGAAGATGCGCCGGTCCAGTCGCAGGCGGAGGGGAGTACGAGGATTGACTGGTTCGGGTGCGCGTGCGTGTTGGGGTTGACGTCGCCGGATAATAACAGGACGTGTGGGGGAATAGAGGGAGGGACTGACCAACGTTGGAGGATACGTACGGTAGGGCGGCGGAGGCGCAGCCAGCCATGGGAGGCGGGAGCAAAGTGAGCCGGCAGGTGGTGGTTTGGTTTGGGTGGTGGAGGAAGAAGAAGACAAGAGATCGAGGATACACGACAGATGTTGGATGTCAATCCAACGGCCGGTAGGCGTAATCGCTTGTTGACCGGCTAGTAAGTCGACACCACCTTGGATAGGCTATTTCCTCGCTGGTCCCAAATGTCGTAATCCAAATCTGTCACGGTCATGCAGCCTTTCCTATGAAAATTTACAGCCCATTTGATGTGCTAGTTCGAAATAAGTTTGTGGGTGCGGTGGGAGCTAATCACTTGGCTTCAGAATGCACAAGAAGCTCAAGCAGCAAGTAGAGTGATGTTATTTCCCTTGGTTGGGATTTGTTAGTTGTTACAATATTTCACTCTAAATTAAACGACTGGCAAGCCATTTGCCTTTCTTCAAAGAAAATATGACAGTCACAACCGAGTTGAAAAGGGCAAGAACAGTACAAAAGCACGAGGGTTAATTGTTCATCAGGTTTACAAAAAAACCAGGTTGAAAAGGGCAACAACATCTAACTCCAACACTGTTTGGCAACATACCAAATGGATCGGTCAGGTCCATATAATGAACATCCCGGTCAGAATTTACTGGATTATGACCACAATATGTTGTAAATAGAAGCCCAAAGACGCTCGTAAGCTCTTTTGCCCACCGAAACTCCTTTTTTGCTCTTCCACCTACCCATCCGTCAAAACCATGTCATTGATAAACTTAAGCCTGATGGACAATAGTAACCTCGCATTCATTAGGAAGAATGTGACAAATCTAGTGTTTGCACGGTTGGCTACATATCGTTCTAGCGTTATTGTCTTCAATCGAATCTCATGAGAAGTGAGAAAATCCTGATGCTTACGAATCCATCGATTGGTTATAACTTTCTTACCCCGTCCTGTTGCCTAAATAGACATGAAGATCGAAAATGCTTAAGGTCTAAAAAAGAGTGTCGAAGAGTAATGCTTGAACGGTTAATTCTAGTACACTATATGCGGGCTTACAATGTGCGTGAAATTATCACCTTTATATACAACTTCTCCGCATATGGAAAGCATTGCAGCAAGCCAATAATCTTGTTCAGATCAAAACTATTCATTTGGATATATAAGATGTTGACAGAATCCAACACCATTGATAGGCCATCCATGGAGAAACTCTTCATTGAGCATAGAACATAATATTAGTACAAAATGTGTACTCCAAGATGACATATAACTTATGCGCAGAAATTTAAAATGTAGCTTATGGTTACAAGTGTAGATGATAATGTAAAGTACCTGAAGAACTGTGGAGCCAAACACCATATTGAAATGAGCATAGAGATCATGTATTACACCCAAGGTCTCCAGTTTAGGCGCAGAGAGGACGGTTATTTGCAACGGTGAATAACTAGAATCAAGGATCAACCTTTGAAGTGAAGGGGCATCTTGGATGTTGAGCTGCCTTCACAAAACAAATTCCAATTCTTACAAGGTTAGGCGACTTTATTTGGAGACAACTGATTCTAACTGTGAAAACAGCACCAAGCACTCTGTAAGGTGGCAACTGGAGTGGATGATATTGTGCAATGAGGCCTCCGATATACGAACCCGCACAAGTGAAAGTTTCTTGAGAAATGGGATTCGAAGGTTACCAGATTGTCTGGTAGGTCGCATAGCGCAAAGGTGGTGGTGTGGAGAGAGGAGGAAAACCGCGAGATGGACATTGGTGCTGAGGGCACAGGTAGATGGCGTTCGGTATCTGGTAGGTGATTTCCAGGGGAATAGTAGAACTCAAGCAGCTGTAGTTCTGTGAATTCGGGATTTCAGCCAAAGGCCCACCGCAGGTGGCATGGTATGCTTGCTCGTGTAGCATGACGGGATGCAAAGGCTTTGAACGGAGCCCTGGTGGGAGGAGATGATGGCTCTGGGGATTTCAAAATCATTGAAGAGAGATAGCTGACGACATTCGAGATTAAGGGGCACGGCGCGCCATAGAGGGCGCCACCGAATTGAGAGGACTTGGGTGCGGCAG